>CM070875.1:184654539-185266414 GCA_036365515.1 Torymus aiolomorphi
AACTAACGAGAATGGTAAGAATTCTGAATAAATGGTTGACGTGAATGAAGCTCCTTAATATAATACAAAATAAGGAACATTAAAATTTCATTTACTATTTTGATCATGGCACTTGTAAATTAAATATTAATAATTTTAAGTATAAATAAATTTCTACAAAAAGTTGCATAAATTTTTTCCTTTTTCTAATTTTAATTTTTCTATTCTTACATAGTCTCTTAAAAGTTGTGGAATCCACAAGTATTCTACGAAAGTCATAACTTATAGACAAGTGTATATTATCATTCCTTGCCAATTCTTTAATTTATTAATAAGAATTAAAAGTTCACGCAAAACCTACGTGTTTGGAAAATAAATTATTGTTATTATCTCTCTTAACAACTGCAAAGTTTCTTTTCGAAACACAATAATTACATAAAACATATTTAAATAAGAAAAATGAAAAGTTTATGGAAAACTTATATGCTACCCAAAATAAATTATTTTTATTATCTCTCTAAACCACCGTTAAGTCGCTTTGTAAAAAAAATTCAGCACCCCCGTCCCCTCCTTTTCTCTCATCTTTTCTTACTTAACAACTGTATAACGACACCACGAAAAACTTTCAGAAGAGCCTAAATATTTTTTTGAAACAGCCAACAAGACATTCTGTACAAGAATAATATACTAACAAACTTTATTTGGAAATTAGAACTACAGAATGTTTGAAAAATGTTTTTTCTAAAAAGAAAGCATTAACATTTTTTTCTCGAAAATAATTTTTGATATATTCATTTATCTAAATTAAAGTAGAAATAATAAAACTTTCTGCGAAAGTATAAAATAAGGCACGTATAAGGTTTTCCTGGAATCTATAAAAATAAAAAGAAATATATTTTCATATGACTTTACAAATTAATAGTATTGAAAATTTATTATCGTACATAAAATACAGGTTTGATTATATTATTTCAAGAAACGTTACTAATGTAATCATTGTATCGAGCTCCTTATAGAAACATTCAAATTTAAAACTTTTATTGTGACTAACAATACTTCTATTTAATAATAATATTAAAAATGTACTATATAATAAACTCTCATAACATTATACAAATGTTTAAACTAAGGCAAGTATTAGCCTCTCTCTCTCTCTCTCTCTCTCTCTCTCTCTCCCCCTCTCTCAACCAACATTCGTCAAACTGAATACCAAAAACTTTAATAATAGCTTAAATATTTTTTTTAAACAATCAACACGTTTTTAAGAAGAAGAAATTTTTAAGTAAGTTTTAACAACACAATTTTTAAGCAGTCCTTTTATTTCTTCGAATCTTATCAAGTCAATAAGCACACTTTGCAAATGGTGATAATTTTTTCATAACTCTTCAAATAATAATATTGTTAATATAAAACTTTCTATGAAAGTATAAAATGAGGCAAGTATAGTATATTATCCTACGCCTAAATCGATTTTTCTGCTATAGCCGTTTCCGAGAAACGTGCTATCTGCTAGCTTATAAAATTAAGCTAGCAGACCGCTTTCGGGTAACTTTGCGAGTATTCGATTTGGCGATTATGGAAAAAGGACATATTTTTGTGCTTATTTTCTGCTGTCAGATAGCCGAAGCTAAAAATCACAAAATCATTTGGGAGTCCCAGTACGAGACATATAAGGGAGTTACGTAGACGTCGAATAATTAGGAAAGATAATTATTAAAATAATTCTTAATCGCAAGTAGCAGGGAAAAGCAAGGTCCCCGCGTATAAGGGAGTTACGTAGATGAGTCAAATTAGGCTACAAAATTATTTAAATAATTATTAATTCTAAGTAGCGGGGGGGGGGGGCGTACGTGTGCCCAATTAGTCAAGAAAATTATTTAAATGATCCTAAAATCCAAATAGCCGGGGAAGCGAGGTCCACGCGTATAATGAAGTTAGGTAGACGTGCAAAATTAGGCAAGATTATTATTTAAATAATTCTTAATCGCAAGTAGCCTGGGGGAACAAGGTCCTCGGGTACAAGGGAGTTACGTACTCGTGCAAAACTAGGCACAATCATTATTAAAAAATTCTCAAACCCAATTAACCGGGAAGCAAGGTTTACGCATATAAGGAAGTTACCTAGACGTGCTAAATTAGAGAAGACAATTATTTAAATAGTTTTGAAACCCAAGTTGATGGGAAAAGCAAGGTCCACGCTTATAAGAAAGTTATGTAGACATGCATAATTAGGAAAGACAATTATTTAAATATGTTGAATGTATAACGCCATCCATTTTTATATTAAATAGTTGAGGACGATCTTTGGAGGCAAAATGAAATGATCTTATTTCTTTATGGCAACGTTCCGTTGGCTTAGTACGCCAACCTCATCAGGTCGAAATTATAAACGTATATATCATACGTCGATCAGATGTTATTCTCGACTCAATGAGGTTGGCGTACTATAAAGAAATAAGATCATTTCATTTTGCCTCCAAAGATCGTCCTCAACTATTTAAATTATTTAAATAGCTCTAAAACCTAAGTAGTCGGGGGAGGCCAAGTCCACACGTACAAGGGAGTTACGTAGATGTGCCATATTTGACAAGACAATTATTTAAATAATACCAAAATCCAAGTAGAGTGGAAAGCAAGGTCCGCGCGTATAAGGAAGTTACGTAGACGTGCAAAACTAAGCAACATCATTATTGAAATTATTCTAATACACAAGTAACCGGGGAAGCAAAGGCACCGCGCAGAGCAAAGTTACGTAGATGGACCAAATTAGGCAAGGTCATAATTTAAATAATTCTAAAACCCAAGTAGCTGGGAAAGCTAGGTCCACGCGTATAAGGAAGTTACCTAGACGAGCTAAATTAGGGAAGACAATTATTTAAACAGTTCCAAAACCCGAGTTGCGGGAGAGCAAGGTCCACGCGTATAAGGAAGTTACCTAGACTTGTAAAATTAGGCAAGATCATTACTTAAATAATTCTAAAACTCAAGAAACCGGGGGAAGCGAGGTTGTCCCGTATAAGGAAGTTACCTAGACGTACTAAATTAGCGAAGACAATTATTTAAATAGTTCCAAAGCCAAGTTTCGGGGAAAACAAGGTCCACGCGTTTAAGGGAGTTACGTAGATGTGCATAATTAGGAAAGATTATTATTTAAATAATTCTTAATCGCAAGTAGCCTGGTGAAACAAGGTCCTCACGTACAAGGGTGTTACGTAGACGTGCAAACATAGGCAACATCATTAATGAAATTATGCTAATGCACAAGTAACCGGGGTAGCAAAGGCAACGCGCACAGCGGAGTTACGTGGACGTACTAAATTAGGCAAGGTCATAATTTAAATAATTCTAAAACCCAAGTAGCCGGGAAATCAAGGCCCACGCGTATAAGGAAGTTACCTAGACGTGTAAAATTAGGCAAGCTCATTATTTATATAATTCTAAAACTCATGAAACCGGGGGAAGCGAGGTCATCCCGTATAAGGAAGTTACCTAGACGTGCTAAATTAGCGAAAACAATTATTTAAATAGTTCCAAAGCCAAGTTTCGGGGAAAACAAGGTCCACGCGTATAAGGGAGTTACGTAGATGTGCGTAATTAGGCAAGATTATTATTTAAATAATTCTTAATCGCAAGTAGCCTGGTGAAACAAGGTCCTCACGTATAAGTGTGTTACGTAGACGTGCAAAACTAAGCAACATCATTATTGAAATTATTCTAAAACACAAGTAACCGGGGATGCAAAGGCAACGCGCACAGCGGAGTTACATAGACGTACTAAATTAGCCAAGGTCATAATTTAGATAATTCAAAAACCCAAGTAGCCGGGAAAGCAAGGCCCAAGCGTATAAGGAAGTTACCTAGACGAGCTAAATTAGGGAAGACAATTATTTAAACAGTTCCAGAACCCAAGTTGGCGGGGAAAGCAAGGTCCGCGCATATAAGGGAGTTACGCAGACGTGCATAATTATAGGCAAAATAATTATTTAAATTATTCTAAAATCCAAGTTGCCGGGAGAGCAAGGTCGAAGCGTATAAGGAAGTTACCTAGACTTGTAAAATTAGGCAATATTATTACTTAAATAATACTAAAACTCAAGAAACCGAGGGAAGCGAGGTCGTCCCGTATAAGGAAGTTTCCTAGACGTGCTAAATTAGCGAAGACAATTATTTAAATAGTTCCAAAGCCAAGTTTCGGGGAAAACAAGTTCCACGCGTATAAGGGAGTTACGTAGATGTGCATAATTAGGCAAGATTATTATTTAAATAATTATTAATCGCAAGTAGCCTGGTGAAACAAGGTCCTCACGTATAAGGGTGTTACGTAGACGTGTAAAACTAAGCAACATCATTATTGAAATTATTCTAAAACACAAGTAACCGGGGAGGCAAAGGCAACGCGCACAGCGGAGTTACATAGACGTACTAAATTAGGCAAGGTCATAATTTAAATAATTCTAAAACCCATGTAGCCGGGAAAGCAAGGCCCACGCGTATAAGGTAGTTACCAAGACACGCTAAATTAGGGAATACAATTATTTAAATAGTTCCAAAACCCAAGTTGGCGGGGAAAACAAGGTCCACGCATATAAGGGAGTTACGTGGACGTGTATAATTAGACAAGACCATTATTTAAATAATTCTAAAGCCCAAGTAGCCAAGGGAAGCCAGGTAGGTACTTGCGTATAAAGAAGTTAGGTGGACATATTCAATTAGGCATGATTATTATTTAAATAATTCTTAGTCGCAAGTAGCAGTGGAAAGCAAGGTCCACGCGTATAAGGAAGTTACGTAGACGTGAATAATGTGGCAAAACAATTATTTAAATAGCTCTATAAAACCCAAATAGCCAGTTGAAGTGAGGTATAGTTGCGTATAAGAGAGTACGTATGTGTGTAAAATTAGGCTAGATCATTATTTAAATAGCTCCAAAATCCAAGTTTCCGGGGTAGCAATAGGGCAACGCGTACGGCGTATTTTCGTAGGCGTACTAAATTAGATGAGGTCATTTTTTAAATAATTCTAAAATCCAAGTAGCCAGAAAAAAGGTCCACGCGTATAAGGATATTACCTAAACGTGCTAAACTAGGCAAGGTCATTACTTAAATATTTCTAAAGCTCAAGTAACCGGGAGAAGCGAGATCCTCGTGTATAAGAAAGTTACTTAGACGTGCAAAATTGTCGCAAGATTATTATTTAAATAATGCTTAATCTTAAGCAGCCGGGGGAAGCAAGGTCCACGCGCATAAGGGAGTTACTTAGACGTTCAAAACTAGGGAAGACAATTATTTAAATAGTTCCAACACCCATGTTGCCGGGAAAGCAAGGCCCCCACGTATATAAAGGAGTTACGTGGACGTGCATAATTAGGCAATACCGTTATTTAAATAATTCTAAAACCCAAGTAGCCAGTGGAAGCGAGATACTTGCGTATAAAGAAGTTACCTTGACGTGCTGAATTAAGTAACAAAATTATGTAAATAATACTAAAAACATTCTAATGCCCTCCTTTACGTGGACCCGCCGTCCTTCGGCTACTTGGTTTTTAAAATTATCTAAGTAATTATTTTGCCTGATTTTGCATGTCAACATAAGGGGATTTTGTGCGTGGATCTTGTATCCCCGAATATTTAGATTGTAGAATTATTTAAATAATGATTTTGCCTAATTTTGCACGACTATAAATCCCTTATACGCGCGGACCTTGCTCACCTCAGTTAGTTTAGTTTGTTAGACGTAGAAAATTAAGCAAGATCATTATTTAAATAATTCTAACTTTAAATAAAGTGAAGCGACCTTCATTTGTAATGATGGGAAGTCGGAGAGGTGGCTGCGAGAGGCAGTGCCGTCCGTCAATCTCGGTGTCGTGACTCTGGCGAGGATTGTCGTCCCGGAGGAACTCATCAAGAGAGTCAATGTGACGGCACTGGTACCGCCGCCAAGAAGAGAAGCCTCCCAGTTGGTCAAGCTCCTGGGGCGCCAGAACCCGGTGTTGGATACGTCAAAGTGGAGGATTCTCCAGTGCTTGGAGGGGGGCCCGGCTTGCCTCCTTCGCCTGGGGGTTGACGAGGCCCCTCTGGGTGTTCTAGAGGCCAGGGTTGGCAAGGCCTTCCTGGGGACAAGCGAGATCACCTTTAGCTGGTCTTCGAAGAATCCGGTTGGCGAGGACGCGAAAGGAAAGCAGGATGATGTAGGGGTGGATCACCATTGAAATGGTTGATACGCAAGTGGACAGCCTGCAAATTAACTTGCATCACAGTAAAAGCGCCTCAGTGGTATTAACCAGGTGCATGACTGTCAGACACACATGCCCAGCTATTGCGCTGGTGCAAGAATTCTGGCTGGTCAGGAACGAGATAAAGGGACTATCGGTCACGGGGCGTGTCTACGCGAGTGGGGAGCATGTCGGGCAAAGAGCGTGCGTGGTCGTGAAAGGGCTGGAGGCGACGCTCATGCAGGAATTCTCAACGAGAGACCTAGCGATGGTAAGAATTCGTGGGAAGTACGGCGTCAACAGGGGCAAAGAGTTCATCGTAGCATCTGCTTACTGTGCGCATGAGAGAAAATCTCCCCCAGAGGAGGTTAAAAGGTTAACCAGGTACTGTAGGAAGGAAGGACTCGTGCTCATTGTTGAATGTGATGCCAACGCCCACAATGAGGCGTGGGGTAGCACGGACACAAATGACCGGGGGGAGGAACTCCTGGAGTACCCGATTGAGAAAAACCTCATGGTTTTAAACACAGGTGCGGAACCGACCTTTGTCACGTCTAACAGAAGCGAGGTACTCGATACCACCTTCTGTTTCGGACTGCTGAAGGGATGGGTTCACGACTGGAGAGTCTCTGAGGAGCCCTCCATGTCGGACCATAGGATTATCAGAGCGCCACCTTAAGGGGCATTGTCCCCAACGTGGTCTGGAATAGGGATCCCAAACAAACAGACTGGGATGGCTTTAGAGCCTCAATACGGCGATGCACAGTCGGATTCAAGGGGCGAGATATGGTACACCAAACGAGCTGGAACGCACCGAAGCCTTTATCAGGACGGTGATCACAATCGCGTTCGAGGAAAATTGTCCCATCACTCAAAAAACCACTGGACGCAGCAGGCGGAGTGGAGTAAAGAGGGGGGGGGGGGTCCAGAGTTTCGACGATTCACTATAAAATTGAAGTCAACCATAGACGTTTTTCAGTTCGACATATGGTAATGCAGATTGCTCTTAATTTCGACGTTCTAAATTACGAAAATCATATTTTTCAATGTAACAGTTCACCTACTGTCCAAAACGTCGAATTTCATTAATACGATCTCAAACCAAATATAACCTGTTTCTAATGATTTATTTCGAAATGTCTATATCGTACCCCTATTAAAATTCTATTAATTAAATTCTACATTTTAGACAGTAGGTGAACTGTTACATTCGAAAATACGATTTTCGTAATTTAGAACGTCGAAATTAAGAATAATCTGCATTACGATATGTCGAACTGAAAAACGTCTATAGTTGACTTCAATTTTATAGTGAATCGTCGAAACTCTGGACCCCCCCGTAAAGAGTCGGAGGCAAGGCGGAAGGAAGCAGGTAGGCTCTTTAATAGAGCGAGGAAAAAGAACACGATAGAGATTTGGGAAGCCTACAAGCTTAGTCAAAGACTATAAGAGCCTCATTAGAGAGGAAAACCGTGACTCTTGGAGGAAATGGTGCTCAGAGTGTAGCACAATAAGCGACACGGCTAGACTTTTCAATGTCCTAGCGGGGGCTCCAAATGGGAAACTAAGGCTAATAAGGAAGGCTGATGGGAGTTTTACTAGGACACCGGAAGAGACCCGGCAGTGCTGCTGGAGACCAATATCCCTGACTTCAGGCGGACGGGCGGGGCGGACGAGCCCCCTCCCTCCCGGAGGGCTGGTAGAAAGGCGGATTGGAGCATAGCAGAGCAGGTAGTCACAGCGCAAAGGGTCAAAGAGGCTATCATGTCCTTTCAGCCATACAAAGCACCATGCCTGCAGGCATGGATAACATCACCCCAGTGCTGCTGCAACAGGACCTGGAGGAGATTACGGGACTGCCTACAGGGGTACTGAGGGGCTGCATAGCCCTTGGGTACACATCCAGGCAGTGGCTTAAAACAAAGGTGAATGTCATCCCCAAGCCAGGGAAGAAGAGTTACACGGATGTGAAAGATTACAGGCCCATTAGCCCACGTCATTTCTTTTGAAGACGCGATTGAAAAGCTTGTGGATGGCTATCTTAAAGAAGGTCCTCTGAAGATCTGTCCGCTTCACGAGGAACAACACGCGTATCGCACGGGCAGGTCAGTGGAAACAGCGCTCCTTTCGGTGGTCAACTACGTTGAAGAACAGCTTGAGCTGAAAGGAGTATGCATAGGAGCCTTTCTGAACGTTGAAGGAGCGTTCAATCGGACCTCTAGAGAGGCGATCCGGAAGGATGCGGTAGAACATGGTATCCCTAAGAGCATCATTGACGGGATCATGAGCTCCTTCATGGTGACTAGGGAATGGTGAGTAGGGAATCCTGGATGGGACACTCGATCGGTGGGCGAGTATCCGAAGGCTGTCCCCAGGTTTTGTCCCCCCTACTGTGGAGCCTGGTGGTAGACAGCCTACTACGAGTACTAAACGGGGTGGGAGTCAAGGCGGTAGGATATGTGGACGATATAGCTATCCTAGCGAGGGAAGCTTATGAAGAAGTTCTTAGGGACTTGGTTCAAGAAGCCCTCAAGGCAACGAAGGAGTGGTGCAGTAGCAAAGCATAGCGAATTCATGGGGATAAATCGGTAGCCCTTATCTTCACAAAGCGCTATAAAATTAGAAAGCTGAGGAAGATGAAGGCGGGGAACTTAGAGATTCCTTTCGCGGAGAAAACCAAATATCTGGGAGTTATCCTCGATAGAAAGTTACTCTGGCGCAGGTATCTCGAGGAGAAATGTAGAAAAACAATCTCCACTTTCTGGCAATACAGAGGAGCATTGGGTTCAAGGTGGGGAGTGGATCCGCGGCAAATGCACTGGATCTACTCTGCCATTATTGTGCCGAGGTTAACGTTTGCCTCAGTAGTCTGGTGGAGCAGAACACTGCGGAGCACGGATTGCGCGAAGCTGAATCGGGTACAGGCGCTTTTCTTAAGGAGCATAACTGTCACTAGGAGGAGTACGCCCTGTGCCGCTATGAGGACCATGCTGAACCTACCGTCTCTGGCACTGCACATCAAGTCTGAGGCAATGAATACGGCATACCGGTTAGGTTGCGTCGGTCTGTGGAAAACGGACAGCAAGAGGCATAAACGGCTGTTCGGGGATTCACTGAGGGAGCTCTGGAAAGAACCGCAGGATATAATACGACCTCAACCGGGAAGGAAGGGGAGATGCAAAATCCACATTCCGGAGAGGGTGAGGTGGGAGGAATGTAGACCCAAACACGGCGAAATTTGGTTCACGGACGGGTCTAGGGCAAAGGAAGGGGTGGAAGCTGGCTTCTGTGGACCTAGGCAGCAGGACAGCTTCTGCTTTAAAATGGAAAGCTACAACACGGTTTTCCAGGCCGAGGTACTCGCGATCAAGTCATACGCGGAGGGACTAACAAGGGCTGGCAAGTCGGGCTAGATTATTTGGATCTGCTCGGACAGCCAGACGGCATTAAGAGCCATCGAGAAGACCGTTACTTGCTCTAAGTTAGTAATGGAAACAAAGACCTCGTTGGATGCACTAGGTATGGTTAACCTTCTCAACTTAACCTGGATTCCGGGTCACTCCGGGTGGAAAGGTAATGAAAGGGCGGATACTCTTGCTAAACAAGGGGGTCGCACTCACGGCCCCATTAGACAGCAAGCTGGCATGTCGGCGCAAGAAGGCCGGAGCAGAATAGCTGCTCACATCATGAGCCTATGCGAAATGAAGTGGCTCGCGACTGAGCGTTGCAGCAAATCCAAGGCCATGTGGGGAGTAACGGGTGACCAATGGGGCCGAGAACTTCTCTCCCTCGGCAGGTGGCAACTCAGAAGGGCAGTAAAACTGATAACAGAGCACTGCGACCTGCGGGGTTTCCAACACCCAGGTGCGGGGAAGACTGTGAGGAAACGCCAATCCACGTGATCTGTGAGTGCCCTGCACTGGCGGAATGCAGAAGGAAGTGGTTTGGCAGGGCGGTGTCAATACCAGAAGAGATCAGGGAGCACAGAATTAGGGGGGTCCTTGACTACTGCTCTGCAGTTGGCCTCCCCTAAGGTGGGACCCGAGGTAGGTGGGGAATAGCGTACAATGGCAAGCAAGCTAAGAGCGCTACACCGTTATGGTCCTCACGAGTTTACAATCTAATCTAATCTAATGAGGGAGTTACGTAGGCGTGCAAAAAATAAGCAATGTCATTATTTAAATAATTCTTAAACCCAAGTTGCCACGGGTAGCGAGGCACTTGCGTATAAGGGAGTACAATTGGGCATGGACAATTGGGCAATATCATTATTTAAATTATTCTAAAAATGAAGTAACCGGGGGTGTAAAGACAGTCCGAATAAGGAAGTTACGTAGACGTTCAAAATAAACCAAGATTATTATTTAGATAATTTTTAATCATAAGTTGCCGGGGAAACGAAGTACACGTGTTTCAGGTAGTAACAGAGACGTGCAAAATTAGGCAAAATCATTATTTAAATAATTCAAATACACAAGTAGCTAGGGAAGGCAACGTCCATGCGTATAAGGGAGTTACGTAGACGTGCAAATTAGGCATGATTATTATTTCAATATTAGAAAACTCCGGTTCCCGATGGGAGGAAGGTCCACACGTATAAGGGAGATACGTAGATATGAATTATGCAAGATCATTCTTCAAATAATTTTGAAACCTAACTATCCGTGGGAAGCCAGGTCCATGCGTATAAGGGAGAGATAGGCGTTCAAAATTAGGCAATTATATGATTGAAAAAGTTCTTAAACATATGTAGCCGGGGGAAGCGAGGTTCTCGTCTATAAAATGGTTACGTTGACATGCACAATCAGGCAAAACAATTACTTAAATAATTTTGAAACCCAAGTTGCGTGAGGATGGGAGGTCCACGTAAACTAGGGCATTAGTTTTCCAAATTATTTACATAATTTTGTTGCTTAATTCAGGGCGTCTCTCTAACTTCCTTATTCGCGAGGACCTGGCTTCAGCCGGTTACTTGGGTTTTAAAACTATTTAAATAATTTACATCCCTAATTTTGCACGTCTAGGTAATTAACCTAATACGCGTCGACCTCGCTGTCTCCGACAACTTGGGTTTCAAAACTATTTAAATAATTGTCTTCGTTAATTTAGCACGTCTACGTAACTTATTCCTTATACGCGAGGACCTCGCTTCTCCCGGTTACTTGTTGTAGAATTATTTAAGTAATGATCTTGTCTAATTTTACGCGTCTAGGAAACTTCCTTATACGCGTGAAACTTGCTCTCCCGCAACTTGGATTTGAGAATTATTTAAATAAGTGTTTTGCATATAATTTAGCATGTCTAGGTAACTTCCTTATACGCGTGGACCTTGCTTTCCCGGCTACTTGGGTTTTAGAATTATTTAAATAATAGTCGTACTTGGCTTTGCACGTCTATGTACTCCATTATACGCAAGGACCTCTCTTCCCCGGCTACTTGGGTTTTAGAATTTATTTACTTTGGTTTATATAATTGTCTTGCCTCATGGTGCACGTCTATCCAACGACGTCATACGCATGGATTTTGCTTTCCCAGGCTACTAGCGATTAAGAATAATTTAAATAATAATCTTTCCTAACTTTGCTCGTCTACGTATTTCCCTTATACGCGTGGACCTCCCCACCCCCGTCTACTTGGGTTTTAGATTTATTTAAATAATGATCTTGCCTAATTTTCCACATCTAGGTAACTCCCTTATCTGAAAAATCTCAGGTGAGATCTTAGGTGATTTCTCAGGTGAGATCTCATGTAAAATCTCTCGCCAAAATGTCACCTGAGATTCTGCTCCAGATGCTGCAGAAAACTTACGTTAATTAAAAATCAGCTTCTTCAGTATTGGGAATCGCCTTTTAGGATGTTTTACCCCCCAGATGAGCTCAAAAATACATGTTTAAAAGCATTGTACACAATTTTTCAATTTTTAAAATTGATACATGATATCTCACCTGAGATCTCACATGATAAATAATTCTAAACCCAAGTAGCCAGTGGAAGCGAGATACTTGCGTATAAAGAAGTTACCTGGACGTGCTGAATTAAGTAACAAAATTATGTAAATAATACTAAAAACATTCTAATACCTTTCTTTACGTGGACCCCCCGTCCTTCGGCTACTTGGTTTTCAAAGTTATCTAAGTAATTGTTTTGCCTGATTTTGCATGTCAACGTAAGGCGATTTTGTGCGTGGATCTTGTATCCCCCGGATATTTAGGTTGCAGAATTATTTAAATAATGATTTTGCCTAATTTTGCACGACTATAAATCCCTTATACGCGTGGACCTTGCTTACCCCAGCTACTTTAGTTTGTTAGACGTAGAAAATTAGGCAAGATCATTATTTTAATAATTCTAAAACCCAAGTAGACGGGGGAGGCGAGGTCCACTGCACGAATATAAGGGAGTTACGTATACGCCGTAAATTGGGCAAGACAATTATTTTAATAACTCAAAAACCCAGGTATCCAGGGAAGGGAACGTCCACGCGTATAAGGGAGTTACGTAAACGTGGAAAGTTAGTCTAGATTATTATTTAAATTATTCTTAATCGACGTGCTAAATTAGGCAAGGTCATTATTTAACTAGTTCTAAAACCCAAGTAGCCGGGGAAAGCAACCCTATTGAAAATCTCAGGTGAGATCTCAGGTGATTTCTCAGGTGAGATTTCATGTAAAATCTCACGCCAAAATCTCACCTGAGATTCTGCTCCAGATGCTGCAGAAAACTTACGTTAATTAAAAATCAGCTTCTTCAGTATTGGGAATCGCCTTTTAGGATGTTTTACCCCAGATGAGCTCAAAAATACATGTTTAAAAGCATTTTACACAATTTTTCAATTTTTAAAATTTGATACATGAGATCTCAGGTGATTTCTCAGGTGATATATCATGTGAGATCTCAGGTGAGATATCATGTATCAATTTTAAAAATTGAAAAATTGTGTACAATGCTTTTAAACATGTATTTTTGAGCTCATCTGGGGGGTAAAACATCCTAAAAGGCGATTCCCAATACTGAAGAAGCTGATTTTTAATTAACGTAAGTTTTCTGCAGCATCTGGAGCAGAATCTCAGGTGACATTTTGGCGAGAGATTTTACATGAGATCTCACCTGAGAAATCACCTAAGATCTCACCTGAGATTTTTCAGATAAGGGAGTTACCTAGATGTGGAAAATTAGGCAAGATCATTATTTAAATAAATCTAAAACCCAAGTAGACGGGGGTGGGGAGGTCCACGCGTATAAGGGAAATACGTAGACGAGCAAAGTTAGGAAAGATTATTATTTAAATTATTCTTAATCGCTAGTAGCCTGGGAAAGCAAAATCCATGCGTATGACGTCGTTGGATAGACGTGCACCATGAGGCAAGACAATTATATAAACCAAAGTAAATAAATTCTAAAACCCAAGTAGCCGGGGGAAGCGAGGTCCTTGCGTATAATGGAGTACATAGACGTGCAAAGCCAAGTACGACTATTATTTAAATAATTCTAAAACCCAAGTAGCCGGGAAAGCAAGGTCCACGCGTATAAGGAAGTTACCTAGACATGCTAAATTATATGCAAAACACTTATTTAAATAATTCTCAAATCCAAGTTGCGGGGAGAGCAAGTTTCACGCGTATAAGGAAGTTTCTAGACGCGTAAAATTAGACAAGATCATTACTTAAATAATTCTACAACAAGTAACCGGGAGAAGCGAGGTCCTCGCGTATAAGGAATAAGTTACGTAGACGTGCTAAATTAACGAAGACAATTATTTAAATAGTTTTGAAACCCAAGTTGTCGGAGACAGCGAGGTCGACGCGTATTAGGTTAATTACCTAGACGTGCAAAATTAGGGATGTAAATTATTTAAATAGTTTTAAAACCCAAGTAGCCGGGGGAAGCCAGGTCCTCGCGAATAAGGAAGTTACACAGACGCTCTGAATTAAGCAACAAAATTATGTAAATAATTTGGAAAACTAATGCCCTAGTTTACGTGGACCTCCCATCCTCCCGCAACTTGGGTTTCAAAATTATTTAAGTAATTGTTTTGCCTGATTGTGCATGTCAACGTAACCATTTTATAGACGAGAACCTCGCTTCCCCGGCTACATATGTTTAAGAACTTTTTCAATCATATAATTGCCTAATTTTGAACGCCTATCTCTCCCTTATACGCGTGGACCTCGCTTCCCACGGATAGTTAGGTTTCAAAATTATTTGAAGAATGATCTTGCATAATTTTTCATATCTACGTATCTCCCTTATACGTGTGGACCTTCCTCCCATCGGGAACCGGAGTTTTCTAATATTGAAATAATAATCATGCCTAATTTGCACGTCTACGTAACTCCCTTATACGCATGGACGTTGCCTTCCCTAGCTACTTGTGTATTTGAATTATTTAAATAATGATTTTGCCTAATTTTGCACGTCTCTGTTACTACCTGAAACACGTGTACTTCGTTTCCCTCGGCAACTTATGATTAAAAATTATCTAAATAATAATCTTGGTTTATTTTGAACGTCTACGTAACTTCCTTATTCGGACTGTCTTTACACCCCCGGTTACTTCATTTTTAGAATAATTTAAATAATGATATTGCCCAATTGTCCATGCCCAATTGTACTCCCTTATACGCAAGTGCCTCGCTACCCGTGGCAACTTGGGTTTAAGAATTATTTAAATAATGACATTGCTTATTTTTTGCACGCCTACGTAACTCCCTCATTAGATTAGATTAGATTGTAAACTCGTGGGGACCATAACGGTGTAGCGCTCTTAGCTTGCTTGCCATTGTACGCTATTCCCCACCTACCTCGGGTCCCACCTTAGGGGAGGCCAACTGCAGAGCAGTAGTCAAGGACCCCCCTAATTCTGTGCTCCCTGATCTCTTCTGGTATTGACACCGCCCTGCCAAACCACTTCCTTCTGGATTCCGCCAGTGCAGGGCACTCACAGATCACGTGGATTGGCGTTTCCTCACAGTCTTCCCCGCACCTGGGTGTTGGAAACCCCGCAGGTCGCAGTGCTCTGTTATCAGTTTTACTGCCCTTCTGAGTTGCCACCTGCCGAGGGAGAGAAGTTCTCGGCCCCATTGGTCACCCGTTACTCCCCACATGGCCTTGGATTTGCTGCAACGCTCAGTCGCGAGCCACTTCATTTCGCATAGGCTCATGATGTGAGCAGCTATTCTGCTCCGGCCTTCTTGCGCCGACATGCCAGCTTGCTGTCTAATGGGGCCGTGAGTGCGACCCCTTGTTTAGCAAGAGTATCCGCCCTTTCATTACCTTTCCACCCGGAGTGACCCGGAATCCAGGTTAAGTTGAGAAGGTTAACCATACCTAGTGCATCCAACGAGGTCTTTGTTTCCATTACTAACTTAGAGCAAGTAACGGTCTTCTCGATGGCTCTTAATGCCGTCTGGCTGTCCGAGCAGATCCAAATAATCTAGCCCGACTTGCCAGCCCTTGTTAGTCCCTCCGCGTATGACTTGATCGCGAGTACCTCGGCCTGGAAAACCGTGTTGTAGCTTTCCATTTTAAAGCAGAAGCTGTCCTGCTGCCTAGGTCCACAGAAGCCAGCTTCCACCCCTTCCTTTGCCCTAGACCCGTCCGTGAACCAAATTTCGCCGTGTTTGGGTCTACATTCCTCCCACCTCACCCTCTCCGGAATGTGGATTTTGCATCTCCCCTTCCTTCCCGGTTGAGGTCGTATTATATCCTGCGGTTCTTTCCAGAGCTCCCTCAGTGAATCCCCGAACAGCCGTTTATGCCTCTTGCTGTCCGTTTTCCACAGACCGACGCAACCTAACCGGTATGCCGTATTCATTGCCTCAGACTTGATGTGCAGTGCCAGAGACGGTAGGTTCAGCATGGTCCTCATAGCGGCACAGGGCGTACTCCTCCTAGTGACAGTTATGCTCCTTAAGAAAAGCGCCTGTACCCGATTCAGCTTCGCGCAATCCGTGCTCCGCAGTGTTCTGCTCCACCAGACTACTGAGGCAAACGTTAACCTCGGCACAATAATGGCAGAGTAGATCCAGTGCATTTGCCGCGGATCCACTCCCCACCTTGAACCCAATGCTCCTCTGTATTGCCAGAAAGTGGAGATTGTTTTTCTACATTTCTCCTCGAGATACCTGCGCCAGAGTAACTTTCTATCGAGGATAACTCCCAGATATTTGGTTTTCTCCGCGAAAGGAATCTCTAAGTTCCCCGCCTTCATCTTCCTCAGCTTTCTAATTTTATAGCGCTTTGTGAAGATAAGGGCTACCGATTTATCCCCATGAATTCGCTATGCTTTGCTACTGCACTACTCCTTCGTTGCCTTGAGGGCTTCTTGAACCAAGTCCCTAAGAACTTCTTCATAAGCTTCCCTCGCTAGGATAGCTATATCGTCCACATATCCTACCGCCTTGACTCCCACCCCGTTTAGTACTCGTAGTAGGCTGTCTACCACCAGGCTCCACAGTAGGGGTGACAAAACCTGGGGACAGCCTTCGGATACTCGCCCACCGATCGAGTGTCCCATCCAGGATTCCCTACTCACCATTCCCTAGTCACCATGAAGGAGCTCATGATCCCGTCAATGATGCTCTTAGGGATACCATGTTCTACCGCATCCTTCCGGATCGCCTCTCTAGAGGTCCGATTGAACGCTCCTTCAACGTTCAGAAAGGCTCCTATGCATACTCCTTTCAGCTCAAGCTGTTCTTCAACGTAGTTGACCACCGAAAGGAGCGCTGTTTCCACTGACCTGCCCGTGCGATACGCGTGTTGTTCCTCGTGAAGCGGACAGATCTTCAGAGGACCTTCTTTAAGATAGCCATCCACAAGCTTTTCAATCGCGTCTTCAAAAGAAATGACGTGGGCTAATGGGCCTGTAATCTTTCACATCCGTGTAACTCTTCTTCCCTGGCTTGGGGATGACATTCACCTTTGTTTTAAGCCACTGCCTGGATGTGTACCCAAGGGCTATGCAGCCCCTCAGTACCCCTGTAGGCAGTCCCGTAATCTCCTCCAGGTCCTGTTGCAGCAGCACTGGGGTGATGTTATCCATGCCTGCAGGCATGGTGCTTTGTATGGCTGAAAGGACATGATAGCCTCTTTGACCCTTTGCGCTGTGACTACCTGCTCTGCTATGCTCCAATCCGCCTTTCTACCAGCCCTCCGGGAGGGAGGGGGCTCGTCCGCCCCGCCCGTCCGCCTGAAGTCAGGGATATTGGTCTCCAGCAGCACTGCCGGGTCTCTTCCGGTGTCCTAGTAAAACTCCCATCAGCCTTCCTTATTAGCCTTAGTTTCCCATTTGGAGCCCCCGCTAGGACATTGAAAAGTCTAGCCGTGTCGCTTATTGTGCTACACTCTGAGCACCATTTCCTCCAAGAGTCACGGTTTTCCTCTCTAATGAGGCTCTTATAGTCTTTGACTAAGCTTGTAGGCTTCCCAAATCTCTATCGTGTTCTTTTTCCTCGCTCTATTAAAGAGCCTACCTGCTTCCTTCCGCCTTGCCTCCGACTCTTTACGGGGGGTCCAGAGTTTCGACGATTCACTATAAAATTGAAGTCAACTATAGACGTTTTTCAGTTCGACATATCGTAATGCAGATTATTCTTAATTTCGACGTTCTAAATTACGAAAATCGTATTTTCGAATGTAACAGTTCACCTACTGTCCAAAATGTCGAATTTCATTAATAGAATTTTAATAGGGGTACGATATAGACATTTCGAAATAAATCATTAGAAACAGGTTATATTTGGTTTGAGATCGTATTAATGAAATTCGACGTTTTGGACAGTAGGTGAACTGTTACATTGAAAAATATGATTTTCGTAATTTAGAACGTCGAAATTAAGAGCAATCTGCATTACCATATGTCGAACTGAAAAACGTCTATGGTTGACTTCAATTTTATAGTGAATCGTCGAAACTCTGGACCCCCCCCCCCTCTTTACTCCACTCCGCCTGCTGCGTCCAGTGGTTTTTTGAGTGATGGGACAATTTTCCTCGAACGCGATTGTGATCACCGTCCTGATAAAGGCTTCGGTGCGTTCCAGCTCGTTCGGTGTACCATATCTCGCCCCCTGAATCCGACTGTGCATCGCCGTATTGAGGCTCTAAAGCCATCCCAGTCTGTTTGTTTGGGATCCCTATTCCAGACCACGTTGGGGACAATGCCCCTTAAGGTGGCGCTCTGATAATCCTATGGTCCGACATGGAGGGCTCCTCAGAGACTCTCCAGTCGTGAACCCATCCCTTCAGCAGTCCGAAACAGAAGGTGGTATCGAGTACCTCGCTTCTGTTAGACGTGACAAAGGTCGGTTCCGCACCTGTGTTTAAAACCATGAGGTTTTTCTCAATCGGGTACTCCAGGAGTTCCTCCCCCCGCTCATTTGTGTCCGTGCTACCCCACGCCTCATTGTGGGCGTTGGCATCACATTCAACAATGAGCCCGAGTCCTTCCTTCCTACAGTACCTGGTTAACCTTTTAACCTCCTCTGGGGAGATTTTCTCTCATGCGCACAGTAAGCAGATGCTACGATGAACTCTTTGCCCCTGTTGACGCCGTACTTCCCACGAATTCTTACCATCGCTAGGTCTCTCGTTGAGAATTCCTGCATGAGCGTCGCCTCCAGCCCTTTCACGACCACGCACGCTCTTTGCCCGACATGCTCCCCACTCGCGTAGACACGCCCCGTGACCGATAGTCCCTTTATCTCGTTCCTGACCAGCCAGGATTCTTGCACCAGCGCAATAGCTGGGCATGTGTGTCTGACAGTCATGCACCTGGTTAATACCACTGAGGCGCTTTTACTGTGATGCAAGTTAATTTGCAGGATGTCCACTTGCGTATCAACCATTTCAATGCTGATCCACCCCTACATCATCCTGCTTTCCTTTCGCGTCCTCGCCAACCGGATTCTTCGAAGACCAGCTAAAGGTGATCTCGCTTGTCCCCAGGAAGGCCTTGCCAACCCTGGCCTCTAGAACACCCAGAGGGGCCTCGTCAACCCCCAGGCGAAGGAGGCAAGCCGGGCCCCCTCCAAGCACTGGAGAATCCTCCACTTTGACGTATCCAACACCGGGTTCTGGCGCCCCAGGAGCTTGACCAACTGGGAGGCTTCTCTTCTTGGCGGCGGTACCAGTGCCGTCACATTGACTCTCTTGATGAGTTCCTCCGGGACGACAATCCTCGCCAGAGTCACGACACCGAGATTGACGGACGGCACTGCCTCTCGCAGCCACCTCTCCGACTTCCCATCATTACAAATGAAGGTCGCTTCACTTTATTTAAAGTTAGAATTATTTAAATAATGATCTTGCTTAATTTTCTACGTCTAACAAACTAAACTAACTGAGGTGAGCAAGGTCCGCGCGTATAAGGGATTTATAGTCGTGCAAAATTAGGCAAAATCATTATTTAAATAATTCTACAATCTAAATATTCGGGGGATACAAGATCCACGCACAAAATCCCCTTATGTTGACATGCAAAATCAGGCAAAATAATTACTTAGATAATTTTAAAAACCAAGTAGCCGAAGGACGGCGGGTCCACGTAAAGGAGGGCATTAGAATGTTTTTAGTATTATTTACATAATTTTGTTACTTAATTCAGCACGTCAAGGTAACTTCTTTATACGCAAGTATCTCGCTTCCACTGGCTACTTGGGTTTTAGAATTATTTAAATAACGGTATTGCCTAATTATGCACGTCCACGTAACTCCTTTATATACGTGGGCCTTGCTTTCCCGGCAACATGGGTGTTGGAACTATTTAAATAATTGTCTTCCCTAGTTTTGAACGTCTAAGTAACTCCCTTATGCGCGTGGACCTTGCTTCCCCGGCTGCTTAAGATTAAGCATTATTTAAATAATAATCTTGCGACAATTTTGCACGTCTAAGTAACTTTCTTATACACGAGGATCTCGCTTCTCCCGGTTACTTGAGCTTTAGAAATATTTAAGTAATGACCTTGCCTAGTTTAGCACGTTTAGGTAATATCCTTATACGCGTGGACCTTTTTTCTGGCTACTTGGATTTTAGAATTATTTAAAAAATGACCTCATCTAATTTAGTACGCCTACGAAAATACGCCGTACGCGTTGCCCTATTGCTACCCCGGAAACTTGGATTTTGGAGCTATTTAAATAATGATCTAGCCTAATTTTACACACATACGTACTCTCTTATACGCAACTATACCTCACTTCAACTGGCTATTTGGGTTTTATAGAGCTATTTAAATAATTGTTTTGCCACATTATTCACGTCTACGTAACTTCCTTATACGCGTGGACCTTGCTTTCCACTGCTACTTGCGACTAAGAATTATTTAAATAATAATCATGCCTAATTGAATATGTCCACCTAACTTCTTTATACGCAAGTACCTACCTGGCTTCCCTTGGCTACTTGGGCTTTAGAATTATTTAAATAATGGTCTTGTCTAATTATACACGTCCACGTAACTCCCTTATATGCGTGGACCTTGTTTTCCCCGCCAACTTGGGTTTTGGAACTATTTAAATAATTGTATTCCCGGTTGAAAATATCAGAGCAGATTTCCGTACTGAAATCCGCCCGGAATTCGGACTGAATTCCGCGGAGAAATCCATGCAGAAATCAGTCCAACAAATCCACCTGGAAATCTACGTGGAAATCTAGGTAAAAATCCAAGCCACGTCGCATCGCGTCTACAACTGCGTTGAAATCCGCGCAGATATCCGTAGGGAAATCCAAATGTTCAGTACGCCTTCATATATGTTCGGATTTCCGCACGGAAATCCATGCTGAAAACAGAATGGTGATTATTAGCTTACGCATTTAGACGGAAATTCGCGCAGAAATCCGCGCGGAAATCGAAGTGATCGGTACGCCTGCATACATGTCCGGATTTCCGCGCGGCAATCCACCTAGAAAACCGAGCAGTGGTTTCGCTTATGCAGGTGCACGGAAATCCACGCGGAAAATCGAAGTGATCAGTACGTCTACATATATATATCTCTGGATGTCCGCGCGGAAATCCACGCGAAAATCCATGTAGAAAACCGGGCGGTGGTATCGCTTATGCAGGTGCGCGGAAATCCACGCAGAAATCCGGACGGATACCTTAGCGATTATTACTTGTCTAGAATACGTCCGGATTTCCACATGGTAATCCACGCGAAAATCCATGTAGAAAACCGGGAGGGGGTTTCGCTTATCCAGGTGCACGGAAATCCACGCAGAAATCCAGACGGATATCTAAGTGATTATTACTTGTCTAGAATACGTTCGGATTTCCACGTGTAAATCCACGCGAAAATCCATGCTGAAAACCGAGCGGGGTTATTGGGGGGGGTTATCGGGGTTATCGCGTGGATTTACACGTGGAAATCCGAACGTATTCTAGACAAGTAATAATCACTTAGATATCCGTCTGGATTTCTGCGTGGATTTCCGTGCACCTGGATAAGCGAAACCCCCTCCCGGTTTTCTACATGGATTTTCGCGTGGATTACCATGTGGAAATCCGGACGTATTCTAGACAAGTAATAATCGCTAAGGTATCCGTCCGGATTTCTGCGTGGATTTCCGCGCACCTGCATAAGCGATACCACCGCCCGGTTTTCTACATGGATTTTCGCGTGGATTTCCGCGCGGACATCCAGAGATATATATATGTAGACGTACTGATCACTTCGATTTTCCGCGTGGATTTCCGTGCACCTGCATAAGCGAAACCACTGCTCGGTTTTCTAGGTGGATTGCCGCGCGGAAATCCGGACATGTATGCAGGCGTACCGATCACTTCGATTTCCGCGCGGATTTCTGCGCGAATTTCCGTCTAAATGCGTAAGCTAATAATCACCATTCTGTTTTCAGCATGGATTTCCGTGCGGAAATCCGAAAATATATGAAGGCGTACTGAACATTTGGATTTCCCTACGGATATCTGCGCGGATTTCAACGCAGTTGTAGACGCGATGCGACGTGGCTTGGATTTTTACCTAGATTTCCACGTAGATTTCCAGGTGGATTTGTTGGACTGATTTCTGCATGGATTTCTCCGCGGAATTCAGTCCGAATTCCGGGCGGATTTCAGTACGGAAATCTGCTCTGATATTTTCAACCGGGTTCCCTAATTTAGCGTGTCTTGGTAACTACCTTATACGCGTGGGCCTTGCTTTCCCGGCTACATGGGTTTTAGAATTATTTAAATTATGACCTTGCCTAATTTGGTCCATCTACGTAACTTTGCTCTGCGCGGTGCCTTTGCTTCCCCGGTTACTTGTGTATTAGAATAATTTCAATAATGATGTTGCTTAGTTTTGCACGTCTACGTAACTTCCTTATACGCGCGGACCTTGCTTTCCACTCTACTTGGATTTTGGAATTATTTAAATAATTGTCTTGTCAAATATGGCACATCTACGTAACTCCCTTGTACGTGTGGACTTGGCCTCCCCCGACTACTTAGGTTTTAGAGCTATTTAAATAATTTAAATAGTTGAGGACGATCTTTGGAGGCAAAATGAAATGATCTTATTTCTTTATAGTACGCCAACCTCATTGAGTCGAGAATAACATCTGATCGACGTATGATATATACGTTTATAATTTCGACCTGATGAGGTTGGCGTATTAAGCCAACGGAACGTTGCCATAAAGAAATAAGATCATTTCATTTTGCCTCCAAAGATCGTCCTCAACTATTTAATATAAAAATGGATGGCGTTATACATTCAACATATTTAAATAATTGTCTTTCCTAATTATGCATGTCTACATAACTTTCTTATAAGCGTGGACCTTGCTTTTCCCATCAACTTGGGTTTCAAAACTATTTAAATAATTGTCTTCTCTAATTTAGCACGTCTAGGTAACTTCCTTATATGCGTAAACCTTGCTTCCCCGGTTAATTGGGTTTGAGAATTTTTTAATAATGATTGTGCCTAGTTTTGCACGAGTACGTAACTCCCTTGTACCCGAGGACCTTGTTCCCCCAGGCTACTTGCGATTAAGAATTATTTAAATAATAATCTTGCCTAATTTTGCACGTCTACCTAACTTCATTATACGCGTGGTCCTCGCTTACCGCGGCTATTTGGATTTTAGGATCATTTAAATAATTTTCTTGACTAATTGGGCACACGTACGCCCCCCCGCTACTTAGAATTAATAATTATTTAAATAATTTTGTAGCCTAATTTGACTCATCTACGTAACTCCCTTATACGCGGGGACCTTGCTTTTCCCTGCTACTTGCGATTAAGAATTATTTTAATAATTATCTTTCCTAATTATTCGACGTCTACGTAACTCCCTTATATGTCTCGTACTGGGACTCCCAAATGATTTTGTGATTTTTAGCTTCGGCTATCTGACAGCAGAAAATAAGCACAAAAATATGTCCTTTTTCCATAATCGCCAAATCGAATACTCGCAAAGTTACCCGAAAGCGGTCTGCTAGCTTAATTTTATAAGCTAGCAGATAGCACGTTTCTCGGAAACGGCTATAGCAGAAAAATCGATTTAGGCGTAGGATAATATACTATACTTGCCTCATTTTATACTTTCATAGAAAGTTTTATATTAACAATATTATTATTTGAAGAGTTATGAAAAAATTATCACCATTTGCAAAGTGTGCTTATTGACTTGATAAGATTCGAAGAAATAAAAGGACTGCTTAAAAATTGTGTTGTTAAAACTTACTTAAAAAATTTCTTCTTCTTAAAAACGTGTTGATTGTTTAAAAAAAATATTTAAGCTCTTATTAAAGTTTTTGGTATTCAGTTTGACGAATGTTGGTTGAGAGAGGGAGAGAGAGAGAGAGAGAGAGAGAGAGAGAGAGAGAGAGAGAGAGAGAGAGAGAGAGAGAGAGAGAGAGAGAGAGGCTAATACTTGCCTTAGTTTAAACATTTGTATAATGTTATGAGAGTTTATTATATAGTACATTTTTAATATTATTATTAAATAGAAGTATTGTTAGTCACAATAAAAGTTTTAAATTTGAATGTTTCTATAAGGAGCTCGATACAATGATTACATTAGTAACGTTTCTTGAAATAATATAATCAAACCTGTATTTTATGTACGATAATAAATTTTCAATACTATTAATTTGTAAAGTCATATGAAAATATATTTTTTTTATTTTTATAGATTCCAGGAAAACCTTATACGTGCCTTATTTTATACTTTCGCAGAAAGTTTTATTATTTCTACTTTAATTTAGATAAATGAATATATCAAAAATTATTTTCGAGAAAAAATGTTAATGCTTTCTTTTTAGAAAAAACATTTTTCAAACATTCTGTAGTTCTAATTTCCAAATAAAGTTTGTTAGTATATTATTCTTGTACAGAATGTCTTGTTGGCTGTTTCAAAAAAATATTTAGGCTCTTCTGAAAGTTTTTCGTGGTGTCGTTATACAGTTGTTAAGTAAGAAAAGATGAGAGAAAAGGAGGGGACGGGGTGCTGAATTTTTTTTACAAAGCGACTTAACGGTGGTTTAGAGAGATAATAAAAATAATTTATTTTGGGTAGCATATAAGTTTTCCATAAACTTTTCATTTTTCTTATTTAAATATGTTTTATGTAATTATTGTGTTTCGAAAAGAAACTTTGCAGTTGTTAAGAGAGATAATAACAATAATTTATTTTCCAAACACGTAGGTTTTGCGTGAACTTTTAATTCTTATTAATAAATTAAAGAATTGGCAAGGAATGATAATATACACTTGTCTATAAGTTATGACTTTCGTAGAATACTTGTGGATTCCACAACTTTTTAAGAGACTATGTAAGAATAGAAAAATTAAAATTAGAAAAAGGAAAAAATTTATGCAACTTTTTGTAGAAATTTATTTATACTTAAAATTATTAATATTTAATTTACAAGTGCCATGATCAAAATAGTAAATGAAATTTTAATGTTCCTTATTTTGTATTATATTAAGGAGCTTCATTCACGTCAACCATTTATTCAGAATTCTTACCATTCTCGTTAGTTAACTTTCTTGCTTTTCTTTACTAACTTGCTTTCGTTCTTAACTATTATTTTGGTATCCAGATATTTCTATTTCATATGTATCTAGTTGTTGCCTGTACATGTTGCTTTCTCTTGTCACAAGTTGCATCTTTTTCTGTAGCCTATTTATAAATCTAGATATTCTGTCATGCGAGTTATTTGTATCTGCAAGTGTCTTTTTTCGTTCTTCATGACGTTGTTTCATACCTTCCAATTTTATTTAAACATTTAAACTGATTCTACTTGAGACCTTAAGTGATCTTCTTTAGATGCTAACAGAGCTTTTGAGTGTTGTAATCGATTTATTTCTCGTTTAAGCCCAAGCCACCAATTCCAATTGCCTCATATTTAGCTATTTTTGACAAAAAGCTCAGCTTTGGTCATTTTCAATTGAGAAATCCCTTGCTCCAAATTTCTAATATTTCTCCAATCTAGGAACCAATTTAAATCGAAAATATTTAATAATAACTTTTATCTTAATCAAAGTTATTCGCACCAGTCCAGATATGATTATCATTTGTATTAAAGCTTTCTTGACATTCTTGAATTGATATCACTTTTTGAAATTATTATCTGAATCTTGTGTAGAAAAATATTTACTAAGAACTCCTCTGAAACATTTTGACGTCTCCCACTGTGATAAAATTATAAATTAGATTAACTGAGCACTTTTATTCACTAAAATTTTCACAATAACACATCATTTTCGCTTTTTAAAATATTTCAATATTCATTTAACATATTCTTTTAATTGGTGCTTGAGTAAATATGTACAATGGCACAGCGCACTGATATCAACTAATTTTGTTGAAGATGACAAATTCTTTTTAAACCAATTTAAGTCTCAGACCAATATTTCAAATCAGCGTGATAAATTATATTGTATATTTATGCTCACGTGTCACTCACCAATATTTTCTTCTATGCAAAAGCTTATTATAAAGTTTATGTACCTCATAATATTTATGCTTGCGTGTCACTATACTCACTAATATTTTCTTGTGTGCAAAAGGTTATTATAAAGTATATGAACCTCATAACACATAATTATTCACTTCCGTTAAACATGATAACTTTTATCTTGGTCAAAGTTATTCCCAAGAGTCCAGATATGATTGCCATTTATGTACATAAAACATCACTTTAAATCCTCAATTCTTGAAAAAATCATTCAGTTGTGAACACTATAGAGAACTTTTGAAATTATTATGGATTGAAACAACTTAAATTAATAACCCATAATTGTCACAAATAATCTAGTAAAATTAAGAAACACAACCAGTTTATGAACTAAGAATCACTGAGAATTATTAAAGCTTTCTTGACATTCTTGAATGGATATAACTTTTTCAAATTATTATCTAAATCTTATGTAGAAAAATATTTACTAAGAACTCATCTGAAACATTTTGACGTCTCCCACTGTGATAAAATTATAAATTAGATTAACTGAGCACTTTTATTCACTAAAATTTTCACAATAACACATCATTTTCTCTTTTTAAAATATTTCAATATTCATTTAACATATTCTTTTAACTGGTGCTTGAGTAAATATGTCCAATAGCACAGCGCACTGATATCAACTAATTTTGTTGAAGATGACAAATTCTTTTTAAACCAAGTCTCAGACCAATATTTCAAATGAGCGTCATAAATTATATTGTATATTTATGCTCACGTGTCACCAATATTTTCTGTTATGCAAAAGCTTATTATAAAGTATATGAACCTCATAACACATAATTATTCACCTTCTTTAAACATAATAACTTTTATCTTGATCAAAGTTATTCGCAACAGCCCAGATATTATAGCCATTTGTAAAACATCATTCTAAATCCACAATTCGTGAAAAAATTATTCAGTTGCAAACACTATAGAGTACATATGAAATTATTATTGATTGAATCAACTTAAATTAATAACCCATAATTGTCACACATAATCTAGTAAAATTAAGAATCACAACCAGTTTAGGAACTAAGAATCACTGAGAATTTTTAAAGTTTGTGTAGAAAAATATTTACAAAGATCTCCTCTGAAACATTTTGACGTCTCCCACCTTGACAAAATCATAAATTAGATTAACTGAACACTTTTATTCACTACATTTTCACAATAACACATCATTTTCTCTTTTTTCAGTATATCAATATTCATTTAACACAATCTTTTAACGGGTGCTTCAGTAAATGTGGACAATAGCCCAGCACTGATATCAACTAATGTCGTTGAAGATGTCAAACCAAAGCTCAGACCAATATGTCAAATCAGCATCATAAATTATATTGTTTATTTATGCTCACGGGTCACTCATCAATATTTTCTTCTATCCAAAAGCTTTTACATAAAGTTCCATAAAGTTTATGAACCCGATAACACATAATTATTCACCTCCCTTAAACATAATAACTTTTATCTTGATCAAAGTTATTTGCACCAGTCCAGATATGATTGCCATTAATCATTTTCAATCAGTTCTCAGCTCCAAAATTTAGTCCTATGGCTGGCATTGCAATGTACACGTTTTTCTGAAATGAAAAATAAAACTCACAAAGTATCTATTCGAATAATTTTTATTCACCTTGTACTAAATTATTAATGTCAATAACAGTTAATAATTGTCAACAATTACTTAAAACTATTTGTAACTGTTTATAAATGTTACGAAATATAGAATTTTGAACGCAGTTTCAAATAGTTTATACGAGTTTGAAACACTTTCAAATAATTTTTAATGACATTTAAAATGAATTAATAATTGGTAATTAACAGTTTATAGTAAACTCTTACCAACAGTTTTTAAAACTTTATAGAACAAAAATATTTCCGCTAAGGCAAAAACTAAAAAATTATTAGAATATAATAAGTATATAATACATATCTGAATTCTCTTCATCGCTGCTAAAATATGTTCTTGTATGTTAACATCATAATTTCCACAAATTTACTCTTGTAAAAAGGAAAACTCAACAGAACACTTGATTCTTTGCTATAGTATCTGCTCTCTTCGCCGCGGTCTGCCGGAGCAGCGCTCTGAACTTAGTCAAATGATTCCGTTCTGGTTCGCTCTGAAGTTAATCAAATGATTCCGTTTCACCGGGAGAATCCTCGCGGGGCCAACGCTGCTAGTGATCTCGAGAACGAGACACGAAGCATAATCAGGTAATGAACAAAATAGTTGTAAAAATCCCTACATTACCGACAGTTCCATTTTAAACGTATAGATATTTCTGGAAAAATTGTTCGTCGCTTGACTACCAAAATTATTCTATAAAATTTTTGGAATAAAAAGATCATTACACCTCGAGTAATAGCAAAACCATTAATAGCGAATAAGTCATTTCACTCTGAAATTTCAGACAAACACTGTCAATTTTATATTCGAATAAAAACTAAATAAACTAGGCTTAAAAAATAAAAGGTCTAAAATACGAATTAGTAAGTAGTATACAATGACAATGACTACCAGAACTTCTAGAGAAAAGTAATATTCCAATAAAGGTCACCACCAAATTTTTCGAATTTATCTAATTTGTAAACAGTAACGAGTGAAAGGGTGAACTAAAAGTAATTAAATACACATTAAGATTTGTTATACATATGAGTATCAGTATGCTTCAAAATAAAGAGGAATGCATTACTCTTTACACCATGTCTATTTACACGTTCGCGCCCAATACCTTGCCGCGTAATTGCTCTATTTCCGCGAGCAGTCTTTGTTTGTAAATTTCCCCGAAAGCCCAGTGTTCGGAAAGATAAGAAAGCTAGAGCTAGAGAGAGAGACAGACGTAGTTGAACTCTCGATCAGCGGTCGAATCCACAGTCGCGGAGCGCGAACTCGCGTCACTGATTGTCGGTGAGGCCGAGGACGATGAGGAGCGAGCTACTGCCTCCTTCTCCTCCCGCGCAGCAGCAATGTCAGGTGCCGCCCGGCTTTCCCTCGATGCCCCTCGCCGCGTTTGCCACAGTTTTTTCCGCCAACACGCACCACCACCACCATTACAACGCCGAGAACCTCCCCGCCCCGGTCTACCCGGAGCTTATCTGGAGGAGTTGCGTCGCCGCAGCGCCGCTTTCGCAAGACTTAGTTGTCTATAACAACATCGCCAGGACAGCACGCGCGAAGACGCCCAACGAGCCTACGCCATCGAGCGAACCCAAACAGTGAGTATACACGTGGTTTCCTCTGTTTTTATTATTTTTCACATAGCTGTATTTTTTTTGTCTATATATATTTTTGAATGCATACCAAGTATCAATATTTTACTTTAGTAGTTTAATATTTATTTAAAAAACATTGGAATTATATATTTCCAAATCACAAACTGTATATTTTTTACGCCAGTCAAAATTAACGATAATAAAAGTATGGCGCAGTAAATTCTCTATAAATTATGCGATTAGTAGAATTTTAAGAAAAATATTTTGATAACCTCAAGTACTAATTAATGTCATTGTTTTGTTAACCTATAAATTCACAAAATATTTAGTTTTACTTTTATTTGCTTTGACATTAAAAGTTATTGGTTTTACTCTAATCGGGAATTTTCTCGTTTTCTTGAAACTGTAGGAAAATTTTACCTATCATAATAAAAGCGATGATTTTCTGTTTTTTATTCCTTTAAAGTTAAGACTATACAATACATCAAAGTGTAAATATAGGTATATATACTCAAATGACATTTTATTTATATTTAGTTCAATAAAAAATTCAACGTAACATTTGGATGTATCACAATTAATATATTTATAGATATAGTTTATACAAGTTAAAAAATTAATTTTTCAATGAATTTGGATTAAACTTTTTTTTTTTTTTTTTAAGAAAACTGGAATTGTAGAATAAAAGTGTTTTTTTTTTTAGTGCAACAAATGCAATCCCAAATGTTAATCGTGCTTACATAAATTTAACAAAAAATGTTTATCAGCGTAATTTTACCCCCAAAAAATATTTTCTACCATCTAACTGATGTCCCATCTTATTTTCTATTTCTGCCAAAAGAATTTACCTAGCTGGGTATATCCCATAATTAAAGTGAACCTAAACAGCGGAGAATCGTTCCGATTGAAAATAGGAGAAAAAAGGGTACCTACGCGGCATCGTTATAGTAGAGGTCAAGGGCCTCTGCCGCGCGGTGTCTGAAATTGAAAAGAAATAAAGAAGATAGGTAGGTAGGTAGCTCGCCGCTGCTACTATACACGATACATACTACCCCTCACGCAGAAATTACAGACTCGCGAAAACCATTCCACAAGCCCTTCTCCCTGCATTCTCTCTTTCTCGTCGAGTTCAACGCTCGCTGTCTGTCATCTGCCTCTCCCTCTCTTTCTTCGCGCCCACTCCTCCCTCTATACGAACGTCTATACTCGCACCCTCGCGCGCACAGCCGATCAGCCGCAGCTTCATCCCTACGATAAATACACCGATATAAATTTTTCAGGGTCTCGCGCGTCAAGGTGAAAAGCGAATAGGAAAACGGAGGGTAGGTATATATGAGATATAAGTAAGGGGAGAGTCTTCTTCGCTCTCCTTTGCTCCTCAATGCCGCAAGCCGACTATTAAAACGGTGCCGGCTGTTGGCGTGTGCCCGCGCGTCCCTCTCGTTTCCTCCTTTTTTCTCCAACATTACATGGAGGAGAGGAGAGAGAGGAGAGAGCTCGCAAGAGCGCGAGGGCCTAGGAAAGACAGGTGGCGGGACACGTGGCACGCGTATAACACACGGACACGCGCGCACACACGCACACACACACACACACACACACACAGCCTGTAAGAGAAGAAAGAAAAATGTGCATCCTCTGTATATACACACACTGCCTCCCTCTCATTCTTCTCACCAGTTGTGTCCTCCTTTTCGCGCATGCTATACCTACCCGCTGTAGTCTGTTTGCTTGCGACATCCAATGCCGCACGGGGAGGAAAAAGAAAAGGCGCGTGCCGCAGTCTCCTTCCGCCTTGCTCCTGTAGTAATCTTTCCTGTCGCCAAAGTACCATCGATCAATCCCTTTATACCCTTACTTATACCATTTGACTAGGCAGAAAAATTATTATGGACATACTTCATGTATAAAATCCTTATGTCTCTCGTTTCGACAGATTTCTTGTGAAACGCGATAAAATTAATTTTTTAACGTGTTATGACACACATCCAGCAATACTATTAACGATATTTCCAAGAAAACGTATGGGTATAAATCATCTTAATTTTATTACGCGGTGACCATGACAGCGATTATCTGAACGTGGTAAGACTGGCTCCCTGCAGGTTCATATATATAGGTTTGTAATACTTCGTACTTCTTTTCCTTGAGGATTACTACAACATGTGCGCATCGTACGTACTTATATCCGTGTTATTTTGCTCCTTAAGAAATAACAGGAATGAAGAAAGCTCTTGAGGAAGTTCAATGCTAAGAAATAAAAGTGCCGACGACCACGTAGTGTTATAGCCACAACAGTTACTGCGCCGCAAGTTCTACATGCATGTATAATTTCGAGCACGCGACCAAGTGCCTGTAATACGCAAACCTGTCATCACATTTTTCAAAGAAACTTGTTACAATATGAACTTCTAATAATACCAAACTTTATAATATATCGAATTTTATGAATAATGAAAAATGCTTTACGATCTTGACGATAAAAATTTAAACCTGTGGCAGCGACAGCTAAAATATGCATTCATAAATTATAAGCATTCCTATATGAAAAAAAAAAAAAACTAATAAAATCATCATCAGCCAGCTGGCGTTATACAGCAAGGTTCAAACCCATCTGTCTCATATTTACTGGAATCCAAATTTAAATAAAGCCTCTAGATTAATCTTTTCATTAACTCATATTCCTCCTATACAGTGTACTCATAAGTTTCTACAGAAGTTATACCTTACAGTTTTTCCTGTAAAAATGCATTTCTCAATCCACACTCCGAATTTCGCGAACCGCAGGGCAGAAGTAAGTCTATATACTCATTGTTTACATGTGCAAAAGAGTCCGCGCGCCGATTTCAATAAAGCCGCACTACCGCGAGGTCAACGACTCGCAAGCCCGTTATACAACAACAATATCGCCCCTGGCTGAGGGGCGGATTTGCAATGAAAACAGAGCTCGCGATCGCGAGCGCGCGGGCGCGAACAGGTGCGAAAGCCATTCTTCATTAGGAATCCACATCGTTAGAGCGCAAATAATGATTGTATTCGGCGAGCGGCGCTATCGGGCCACATTAATCTCGAGAGAGAAAAGAGCCGAAGCTTCTAATTATTCCTTAGCCGTGCCGGGGTGCATTAGGTATGCGCGTGGGCGCCGAGCACGTGTTGCTGCACATATGCAGTGCAGTGTATAGTATAGTGTTAAGCAGCCATGCAGCTCTCGGGGTGGATGGCCTGCCTGACGGTCTTCTCACGCGGCATATTGCATTATCTTCAACCCTAAGCAGATCGCCAAGGTGACGGGCAACAAGGCATCTAGCGCGAGATATACTGTGTCGGTTGCTTCCGCGAACAGATATAATATATAAGCAGCTCGCGACAGTCGCGCAGTGTTTCATTTATGCGGCTCCCGGCACTCTAAGACTTCATATTACTGTATTACATGGTATACTCTAATAATAAATAAATAATTACTCGTTATATTGCATTAAATCAAAATTTATTTAATATCAACACATCCAATTTGTTTCAATGGCAATGAGCTTATAAATGCTGTAAAAGTTTAAAAAATCACATTTTTTTTCTCTACGCCGCTATTATTGAAAAAATAGTATTAGTTATATCTGTAGTCGTACAGAGAAAGGGCACATGTCACTTCAAAAAGTTTTCGAGATATTTCATGTTTTATATACTACATTAGGCATTACAAAGTCGACTTGTGCCCTTTTCAAATTAACTTTTCTTTATAAAAAAATTAGATTTTCAAGAACATTTTATTATTAACTGATGCCACAGTTCTCAAAGAACAGTAAAATAGTGTTCACTCATTTTTGTCAAAAAAATGGACATGTGTCCTTTTTCCGTACAACCACATATATGTAGTATAGTAGGGGTCTTATTGAAATAAACGATATCTCTAATGTCGAAGGGAAACTGACCGTTTTGGTGGCCTATAGCCGTCAGTTTTTTTCGCAGATTTGCGATATATCGCTTTATACCTCAATAAAGCTTCAGCAATGTGTTAAATATAGGTATTGTGTCAAGTAATATAAAATTACTTTATTTCCATCTCTACTATAATGGCCATTTTATAGCCTGAAAAGCGGGGCAAAGGTGGCGTCTGATTCCCTCTTTTACTTTATTCCCACATATGCGGGATATGCAGGAATAAAGTAACAGTCTAATTTTGCTCTCTTCGCTATACTCGCTCGGGCAGTGAACTCACCCGCGGGAATAATCTGCGACTTTAGTCCCTTGTTACATAATGTACTATACATTATATTAATTGATTTGGAACACAATTTTTTAAATATTTATTCTCTATAAATCTTGTGCGGATACAGCTACCATATCTTTACTACAGTTTCTTTATTCTAAAACCTCCCCTTTTCTGATATGTATTTGAAAGGAATCACTATTTTTTAAATCTGAAAAAGTAAATGTGAAAAACTCGTTTTCTCTAGTTTTATTTTCAATTTTTGAAATTGTATTTAAGATTATTCAAGATTGAATGGTTACCTGTTTGAAATACGAGACTTTTTTCAAGAATTTTTTCAAAATAAAACTAACAATTTTCAGAACGCGCGGTTTTTTGCGTGTTAGGGTCTAATATGGCAGCTTTCTTCATATTTCTATTTTCTAAAGTTTGAGCCGATTGATGAAATTCGATGTTTTGAACAGTAGGTCAATTGTTACATTCGAAAATATGAAATTCGTAATTTGGAAATTCGAAATTTTGTACAATCTAGCTTATGTCGGAATGGAGAACGTCTAGAGTTGACTTCAATTCTAAAGTGGATCGTCTATACAGTGGACCCCGCCCCCTTTACCTCTTCAATAACGTATGAAAATATTGAACATATAATTATTATTTACTATTAAAAACCTACGTTTAATTTATGACACTATAACGTATCTTATTGCTTCATTTTTTCTTTTATATAGTTTTGTACTATATGTATCTTCCATGAGATAAAGTTTAAGTTTTTACTTAAAATTTTTAAATCTCTGCGATAATATACTGTTCTAAGTTTTAAAAGTTGGTGAAAATGATATTTATGAGTTTATGGTTAGTAAGTAAATTAACTTTAAACAATAATTGCAGTTATTCCAAATGGACACAGGTTGAAAAACCTGTTTTTACTTCTTTCAATGATTTTAGTATAGGAAATTCTTTGAGATATTTTATTTGATACGTAGACAAGCATATCTAATTCGGTATTATCAAGATGATTCATAGTAAGAAATTGATTTCAATCATTAAAAAAAACTTTAGCATCACCATAGCACTGCAAAAAAATTCACGTGTAATGGACATTTGCCACTTTTTATTCCAATCTCTAATATGTTTATCGTATGGGACATGGAAAAACAATTATAGTAAAGTTAGGTAACTTTATGGAGGGAAAATAAATTAAATCATTAAGCAGCTTGAACATTACGAAATTTTGACAGGGAAAAAACTTGAAGGCAACTCGTTTACTATTTCTCTGAACTGAGATTCAATTAACTGGCTACGAATCTTCGAATGCCGCACGAATGTAAATTAATCAAGTTTTAAATTCACGAAAAATTCTGGACACGTAAAGAAAATTATTAATAAATATCTTCAGATTAACAGAATTTATAATTTAATTATACAAATGACAGATTTCGGAATAATTTTACATTCAAAATTCGTTGTTCATCCTTTAATTTGTATAGCGTGATTCAAATCTTAGTAGTTTCTGTAATACATAAAGTGTACACTTTTCATCATTGTATTAATTATTTCAAATATTTAGAATCAACAATTAATCATGTGGAAAATTGAAAATTATAGTTTGATAGAAATATGAGGCGTTTCACGTCAGCTCTCCAGGCTCGGCGCGCGAGCGCGAAATCATGCTGTTTTCAGCTTGTGTTTGAAGGGCTAAGATGTATCTAAAAAAAATAATCCCCAAGTGATTTCGATGTATTTTTTCCTCAGCTTTCCGATGGTGCTATTAGTTTCTCAAAATTTTTCAATTCTAAGTATTTCTTGAATAATATCTCGAAAAAATCAAAAAACCCCTATGTAGAAAAAGGCTATATCCATGTAAAATTTCCTCCTCTTTCGATCTAGCAGATCAAACAAAAATATTAAAAATATAGTTTTCGAGATATAACACGTTTTATGTTTTTTTGAGGTTAGAATTGAAAAATGTTGAGAAACTAATAGCACCATCGGAAAGCTGAGGAAAAAATACATCGAAATCACTTGGGGATTATTTTTTTTAGATATATCTTAGCCCTTCAAACACAAGCTGAAAACAGCGTGATTTCTCGCTCGCGCGCCGCGCCTGGAGAGCTGACGTGAAACGCCTCATATAAGAATCATATTCAAAATGATTTTCAGTATAGTATTTCTTAATTATTTATTTTGACTACAGTATGAATATTGTTGAACACAATTATAACTTGTAAGACGACGTTAATCTTTTTTTAAAAGGTATATTGAGTGTTTACCTTATATGATTTTTTTAATTAAGTAACATGGAGTATTTCAATGGTAAAAGAAAATCTTGTTGTTTCTGGAAACTATACCATATCTACTATTTTTGAAGTTGTTCTTTCGAATGCGATTGTAAAAATTTCCAAAAAGTGGTATGTAATGCAAAATTTTGCGAAAACATCTGAAAAAATTAAGATTTAAACTATCAATTATTTTATTTACACAATTTTCTCAATCATTTATTTTTCAAAGATATCGATGTTTACTATGATCTAAAACTTTTTTAGCGAAAAAAAAGTCAAAACGAAATGTAACTCACGAAAAATAACTTCGAATCTGTTGCCATTTTCGTATTTCCATCTTTCAAATATAAATCAGGCACCACATATCTCAAACGTCGAGAATTATCGAGTGTCGAGAATACCTTTTAAATACTTCCAAAGTTTATCAAATCTTGTATTTATATGTGGAATTAAAAAAAAACAACCAAAGCTTGTCCTTTTCTATTTGCATAAATACCTACTTCTTAAAACTCCACGCACCCGACGTTTGTTAGACCTGAATGATTGACATTTGAAGTAGAAGCTATTTTTAAAGAACTGGAAACGGAACTGGAACTGTTCTAAACGTGAAATCGTAGCACTGTGGTTTTCTTCATTTCATGAATTACAAAAAAATACATTTTAAAATTAGAACTGAAACCGTCATCCAAGTGGTTGTCCCCTCTTTCAGTAAGTGACTTGAAATTTTTTACATCATCTTCGGATAACAGCTCAAATTCACACCACAAATTACATTAAGCTGAAAAGTCTGTAAACCTGGCAACACATATAAATTGAGACCTCGTGTCTTCGTGCTCCATTTTCGCCTCCCAGATCGTTCTTGCATCCGCTGCCCAGGTAAATCGGGTTTGCACACATGCAGCAGCAGCAACAGCGTGCGTATGCATTCCTCCGGTGAAAGGGTCAGCTTTCCTGGTAGGGAAATAACCTCCAGTAGGAGGGCAGACTCGGGAGGGTGTTCTCTTACGCATTGTCTGCCTGTACCGGAGACATATCGCGCGTGCGCGGTGGGGGTAACGTAATAAAATATCGCCTGAAACATCAAACGCACGCGGCGAAGGCGTGTAGTGCGCGCATATATATACGACAAAATGAAAGACGTGAGAGTATTGCCTCGTATTTCAAAAAGCGGCGAGACGAGATGAGTGAAATTTTTTAATTGTACGTCAAAATGCTTTGATCAGCATTTCGATGTTTGAAAAATGAGTGTTTTCAATTTCTCAAGCAAATCATGCGAGTTACATTTCAATCGGACTCAAGTGAAAGTCAAAGTTTTTATAAACCTGTATACATTTATCATAGAAGATTCTTATTTGCTTCTCAGAGACTCATTCGCAAGGCAATCATCATCATCGACCATTATTTTCTGAAAGACAATTAATCTGTCCCAACGAGAGTATTTCATAACTAACACGACGGGCATCTAAAAGCTATGAAAAAATGAATAAGCCTCGGTTGCTAGCCGCTAAAGAGAAGCACGCGCGAGATGAATGAGACCGCGGAAAGAAGTGAATCATCGTCCATTCATTCATTATTCGCGCGCAGCCTGGGTAAACACGTGCTGCGGTGTGCGGCGAGCTCCGAGATCCTCTCCTCGCGAATTTCCGAAATTCCTGCTGGCGCTGCGCGCTCTACGCGTCGCGCATATGAACGCGGGTGAAGCTCCGGATAATATCTGTATACACACACATACAAGCGCATATGAACGTCAGCGGTGTGCTGCAGCAGCAGGAGGAGCAGCAGCAGTGCGCGTGTGGCTTTATACTGTAACGATCGAGCAGCTGTCCCTCAACTCGCTCGCTTGAGGAGGAGCGAGAAACTTTCCCGCGCGCGCGCCAGCCACACGTCTGTGCTGCAGCGCGCGTGCTCCGCGTTTTTTCGAAAAGACGAAGAGCGTGCATGCCGCCCTCGAGTCTGTATTCCGATTTTTAACTCGGGAAAAGCGTGCAAGGGCGTATGTTGGTAGAGTGGATCTTTTCTGAAGGGGCCCGCTGGCGTGTGTTATCGGATTTTCTGCTTCAATTTCTTGTTGTTTACGTGCATCGAGAAAATTTGTTTTCTTTTACTTTCTTAGTAAGTGTGGCAATTTTAGATGAATTTTAATGTATCGTTATTGTAGCAAAAATATACAAAATATCAGAACTAACTAAATAAATAACTAAAACGGATGTGTCAATTTTAGAGAAATTCTCTATATATTTTAAAATTCTTTCTATCTTTATACTTAAATTGATTAAGTACTGTACGACAAATTAATGCATTTATAAGTTGAAAAGAAATTTTTCGCACAAAGAAGTGTTGAACAAATACCCAAAAAAGTGTGCATTACATAATTGTAAAAATCTAATAATATACACTCTATAAAAAAGATTTATTTAATTTGTGCTTCCGCCCAACACTTTCGTCGTCACATTGAAATTTGAGTTATCAAAATTCCGGGTCGATTCACCATGCGAGAGAAATTCTCGAAAATTAAAGGCGTGCATCGTGTTTTGACTCTCTCTCAGTTTCGGAGCCGGGCCAAACATTCCGCTCGGCATACATACACATATAAGATCGCTCTGTTCATTGATTCCTCGGCGCGTGTCCGCAGGCTGCATCGCGTCCGCAGCGGCTCTCCGGTTTCCCGCGGACACGAGGCATATCCAATCCAGCGGCATGTATGTGCGCGTGTGTGTATACAGAACCGTCGAGAGCCAGACGCCACTGTCGCCGCCTGCCTTGCCAATATATATGCGTGTCCGCAGAGTGTTTTTCGGGTCCCACGTGTTCGCGTGTGGGGCCGCAGCGGCGGCGGCGGTGGTGGTGGCCTGGCTCTCGCGCGCGTCCTTCCGTCCTTATGCCCGGCGTTTCGTCGGTGTTGCTATGCGGACCCCTGGACTTACGTCACTCTCGGCGGCTCTCTTTCGCGCTCGTTCTCTCCTCTCCTCTTTCTGTCGCTCCCAAGGGGCAATTTAATATTGATAAGTCCGAGCGTTAGATGAGCGTGTGGCCTCGTGCTCGCGGCCCGCAGGGCGGACTGGCGCGAACCACTGCGCGCGATCCTCCGCGCGGAGACACCAAAGATATACGTGCCTCATGCGTGTGTACGGAAAGCCAGATTATACTTACACGTATGCGTGGCTCTTTGCTATGCGGTGGATCGCATTCGGAGACACCTTCGCGCCTACGTTGTTTTAGCTTCCTAGGCGAGCGAACGTAGTGTGTATAATAAAACATTGTCGCTACGAGCTTTTCAGTGCTATTTGTAATTCTTACATGATAAAGAATTTATAAAATTTTTACAATTTATGACAAGAAACACGGAAGGTAATATTCTAAAAAAAAAGGTAACGTGAATGCGTAAACTATTTTGAGAATATCATTTTCAATCTCTTCTTTAGTCTGATATTATACAGTGAGAAAAAAATCCAAAACATTACTATACTTTATAAGACATTTTGCTAGAGATATAGGAAAATTAACTATATATTGAATTGTAAAATTTACTGTAAAATATGGTCATTTTTTGGAGTTTTACAGTCTGCGACAGCTTTACGGGACAGTATAGTAATTTTCACAAAACTATTAATAATTTTTACTAAACTTTTTTCTCAGTGTAATAATTATCTCCTTGTTTTATCTTTTACAGCAGACATTCTATATAATCACATCGTGAAATAGAAACCTATTGAATAGGAACCTATATTATGCTTTTTACTCATTTGATTAGATCTATTGAGTTTGTCAAAGGTTGTAAGAATTAGCATAATAAATCGTAACAAATTGAAGAAGACTTAAAAATTAAAAAATACCATACTTCGTAGGAAATTTCACAATACACCACAAAGAAATTGTTCAATATTTTTAGTAAAATTTTTGGCAAACTATAGTAATTTATAAGTTTTTATTATAGTAGCTTCAGGAGATAGTATGGTATAATATTGGTAAAATTGTTTCTAACTTTTAAATAACTTTTCAACAAGTATTTCCTTTCGAAGAATGATCTTTACTTGGAAGCTTATAAAAAGAGAATGTAGTAATCGGTTGGAAATGTATTGACGAGAGTAGAATAGGTAGAAATGTCTCATAAGAAATAAGCTAGCTATACACACTTATGAAAAGGTTTGTCGTATTCCCTTGACGCATATGGAATATTTACATATGGGACTATAGAATGCCGAATCCTTCATCCAAATCGGACTAATTGGATAAGCCAAAATGCGGAAGCCTCATGTTGAATTTCGAACACTTAATACGCGTCACTAAGATTTAAGCCAGAACATCTAAGGTTACGCGGCGTGTCATTCAAGCCCTGGTCGATGGATATCTCAGGCTTATAAGGACGGGTCTAGCGTATAATTTTTCAATTCATCATGAAGCCAGGTATTTGCATTTATATTATTTTATTTTCATTGATGACAATTTTAACGCAATATTATTAAATATTGTTTCTTCAACTGTAAATCGAATAATTTCAAATGATTCATTCAAAATTGACGTTTGAAACTAAGAACAATAGATAGAAAAAACCATCTTGAAGTGTAAACGAAGAAAGTTTTTAATGAACTATTAAGCAGATAAACGCTCACTCGAGGATACGTAAGTGCAGTGAGAGAAATTCTAAAGCTTAAAAAAAACAACAAGCTGTGAACGTCCGAAGTGTAATAAAATAAACCTTTGGCTACTCGCGCCGAGTCCAATTCACGATCGCGTAAGCTCCCGACTTGGTGCACAAGAGGCCACAATTTCAATTATCGTCGACGACAGAACGTCATATGACGTCCTCATTCGCTCCCTCTCAGCTCACTATAACTCAACACACACACGTCCACACATACATATACACTCATCATGCCGTGGCCCGGCTGTGTTGCTGGCTGCTGCGGGCCTCTCTCGATACGCCAATGGCCGCTTTTCATATATAACGCCCGACGCGTATACTCGCACTCCTTTACTTCAGACGACTTTGGATACTTCACTGCGTGGGAAGTTCAAAGTTAACGCATGCGTGTGTGCGTGTAGGAAGGGGAGCGAGAAGACATGTGAACTTATGGGACACATCAATGGCTTCCTTTGTGCCTTCGAAATTCGGCTGCGCACACGCGCCTTGTGAAGCTTTGCCGTGGGTGCGAGCGATACACACACACACATATATGTGTATATATTTTTGAAGTGACACTCGGTAGTTAAAACCTCTTTTTCGGTATGGTGTGTTTAATAAGCGTCGCCAGCCTTTCCAGGGGAATTAATACCTTTTGAGCATTATTCAAGCGCCCAGTGCTTTGCTAACGAGACTGCTTGTGAAAGTTGCAAAATGAATGCTTGCAGCTTAACACGAGAGACAACACTTTGCATAATAGCTGTGCAACAATCGTTCAGAATTTACACCTACTGAATATGTAGACTGGATTCATGCTTTTAAGTAGTCTCGCGGCTAGTTTCTCACCCTGGTTATTAACAAATGAAAATATTCAATAGCTTTGTTCAATTTGTAATGGAGCACAGAAGAATACGTAGCGAATCAATACCTCGCAAGGTATCAAGCAGTATTAAGCACATATGTAAAACCCATTTGTTTCTGAATATTCAAAATTAACCAATCATTCTAGAGAAACAATGAACACAAATAAACACTTTGTGATTTTTTCAAACATAGCGATACCGGCAACACAGATTTCTATTTGTACTTTGACTTATCAAGAATGTAGTCGTATTACAGTTATATAAGCGAGCAGCTCTGTCCATTGGTGATACTAATAGAAAGTCGCGTAGCCATAAAATAATAAAACTAATACAAACATCTCTTATATAAAGAATGGAAAAATATATTGCCATATTAGGATTAAATTCTTATTACGAAACTTCATTACTCGTATGTAAGTATTCGACTCATGAAAGCCAGTGAAGCGCCGGAAGTAGAAACGCGCTGTAATTTCTCTCCTCTTACTCAATTAGTACTTCAAAGCTGTACTGAAACGAATCGTTTGCCTTGACTACAACCGCGAAAAGCTGCTAATTAAGCCAATATATCAGACAAACGATGGGCTCCGATTTGTCCAAATCAGCTCCCTAAACAAGAAATCGCTCTCGGTGTATGTTACCAAGCCGGCCTATTCTCGCTCTACTGGGAACGAGCGAGCGAGTCAGCCTCGCTCGAGCGTTTTTCCCGAGATATTCGGCTCGTAAAACGTTTAGCGAATACGAATGATGGCATAAAAAAAACGCGCGAGCGTGGGTAACGTACACATCACAGAGGCGCTTTCCGTAAAGAAGTCTTTTTGTTCTCTTCCTGTGTCTCTATGGTTACGTATATGTAGCCTGCAGCGCTCGCGTACACATACACACGTACCTCGCGCGTCTCCCGAATTCCGAGAAAAACGCGCGGGTGCGCTGTTTGAAGCGCGCGTTAGTCCCGGAAGATTTTCGAGTACCCGTTTATATTATAACCCGGGGCAAGAGAGAGAGAGAGGGAGAGAATACAGTTGATTCTTCGGCTTCTTATTCTACTTGTGTGCCACCTTACCTGCCCTTTCCCTTGTCTATTTTTTTTTTTGAAGTTTGTCTTCGCTCTTTTTTCCACCCGCGCGCGCGTGCATTCCTTTGTGTATACCTGCGTGCACGGGTCTGGATTTTTCCTCTCTTCGTTTCCCGCCTCAAACTTCGCTCCGCCGCGCGGTTGAAGAGCGAAGATTTTACTTTGTTGGAGAGGGAACCAGAGCGTATGGTAGGTATAGGCGGAGGGACGCAGCAGAGGGGTGACGACTGGTGGATCGTCGTCCCTTAAAGAGGCCATATATTTTTTTTCTCTTCACTCTGCGCTGCGTAGAAGACGAAGTTATTTCGGGAAATACCTGACCCACGTTTTCTCCCAAGATAGTATGATGTTTGGAAGATTTCAGATCTAAGCGACCAGAGTTTATCAAACTTTCTTACAATGTGTCATTTTAATGATTTGATATTAAATATTTACTGCGATCTCTGTATTTTTACGTTTTTTTTATTTATAATTGTATTCTACCCAAATTTTTGCTACTTTGACCAAATTGTGTTATGTTCGATAGGTATGTAACTTACTTTTTAATAAATGCTAATCATCTTTTACAATATTATTCCTGAAAACGATTCAATGAGAAGAATATAAAATTATCATTAACAACACAATTATGAAGCTATGTTTGGTATCCATAAAATAATTTCTAGTTCTGTTTTCATTGGTTTATAACTTTTATTGTAAATTACAATATCTCCAAAACTCTGCCATAAATAAGTATATGAAATGGTTGCAAATAAATTTTTAGTTCAAACCATATTTGTAGAATGACACATGAAAATCGTAAATCGGAGTGAAGTTTACAAATCATTTCACAACTTCTAAGAGGAAATTTTCTTGATTTTGACACTGCGAAGCATTTTTTTTGTATTGGATGAATTTCGTTGAAAATTTGTATGCAAGGGTTTTCGAGGTCGCTGAAAACGAATCTAGGTTTAAAAATGACAAACGAGTGTATTTTTTTATGATTTCATAAAATTTATGATTATATTTTATTTAAAATTGAAAATTTAAAGGTTTGAATGGCAGATTATGACAAATATATGGTCTATTTTGCAAATCAAAATACAAAATTGATGTGAATGATTCAAATAACAGCTACTATTCTTAATTTAATTAAGGTTACAGTACGAAAAATAAACAAATATGTAAAATGTTTTTTAGAACTATGAAGAAAACTTTACATCGGTTTTAGAACATTTTAATGCTCATTTTTTTCACTTTTTGGTATGACTGTACGCCTTCTAAACAGTCTTTATGCTATAACTTTAATACTAGCTCGCAAAAGCAATTCATTTCAATTACAATCGATTACAAAGGTTTACTTTTACGTGTACACAAATTTACAAGAACTAAATACTATTTTTTCAACTTAATTTTTGCTTCTTCAAAGAGGAAGCTTTGTAACGGTGAAAAAAATTTTTGAAACAAAAAATGTTCAAAAACATGTTTTAAGACTTTTGGCGCTAAAATCCGTTGTTTTTGATAAAAAAGATTTTCGTGTGTGTGTGTGCGTGCGTGCGTGCGTGCGTGCGTGCATGCGTGCGTGCGTGTGTGTGTGTGTGTGTGTGTGTGTGTGTGTGTGTGTAGGCGATAACTTTTGAACCGATCGACCGATTTACATCGGAAAAGGCTTATTCTCTTCGTTTCGGAGGAGAATACAGAGAGCATAACCTACTTTTTGATTTTATCGATTTTTTTTTATAACCAAAAAACGATTTTGAATTTTTCGTTTTTTTTATTTTTTAATTTGTTTCAGCCAATATTACTTAATAAACTAAATTTTTATTAAAAAGTCTTTAAATTACCTACAATTTCTTTTTTTTTAATTTAAATTATCTCTAGCCTGTCATTTGTTATTAATGAAAGTATGGTTTATATTTCTTTAATTAATATCTCGAAAACTTTTTCATTTTTCCACTCAAAATTTTTAACACTTATTACACTTACCGAGTACAACATTGTGTTAAAATTTCAAGAGATTATGTTGATTGGTTTCCGAGAAAAAAATTATTTTTGAAAAAAAGTGCGTTTTCTTTCCTTTACGATAACAGGAGTAAAAGACAATGAATCTTTTTGAAATTTGGCAGAGAATTAGCTTTTTTATGTCTAAGGAGTCAGTTCTTTGCCCAAAAAAATCTGACCGTTGTGACCAAAGATATTTGAGGTTAAAATTTTTTTATAAATGTCTTATATTTGCATTTTTAAAAAGAATATTCGATTGATTGATTCAAAATTTTTACCACTTATTGCACTTATCGAGTACAAAATTATCTTAAAATTTCAAGAGGTTATGTTGGTCAAAATATTTTTACTCATTCCAAATTAGCCCCAAAACACAAATATAATAAAGTTTTAGAGCAAAATATGCAATAGTTCTATTTAATTTGTATATCATATATAAATAAAATAATTATTGTGTACTAGGGCATATCCCCGAGAAAGTAATTTCAGATTGAGTACCGCGGCAACGTGTACTAGGGCAACGATAATAATTGACTTACAAAATATGAATTTCGTAAAAATTTCATAAAAATATTTCATAAAAATATCGATTCTTAAATATGAAAAAAGCTACCTCTCTGTTAAATTTCAAAACGATTCATTGTCTTTTGTTAAGAAGTATAACTTAGTTATTATATTTTTATGATTGTTACAATGATGGATTAACTTTAAACCACTAAGTCGAGCAGGATAGTAGTTAAATACCTGTTTCAAAACAAATATTTATTAGATTATTGCCAATACATACTTTTCTTTCTCAAACTAATGTATTTCTTTAAAATTTTTTATAACAATAACTAATTGTTTGTATAGGATACATAAATGAAAAAACAAAAAAGCTATTTTTTATATTTAGTCAAATTGTTTAACAAACAACAAAGAACCATAAAGAAAACAGTTTTATTTATAAAAAACCGCTGCCAATTCATTGGCACGTAGCTTACTCAAACTTAATTTACTGATTCCTTTAATTAATTTTTAATTCCAATATTTAAAATTTAATACTTCAGAAAGACAGAAATAACAAAACTCCAACATAATTTATTCAAATTTTTATAGATTATACATTTCCACAAAATTTCACATACATAAAATATATATCACAATTGCCTATAAATTTGCAACTGATATTTAGAGCTCTATGTATTTGAATGTAATTTATAGCATTTGAAACATAATTAAATTACCTATATTTTCTAAAAAAAATTAATTTTCTAGCTATCACGGTTCTTTTGTTATTAACAGAAATGTAAAAATTTAAAAATTAAAAAAAAATGAGTTGGATGTTCAACTATTACGATAGTAAAATTGTCTTATTCGCTTCAAAATTCATTGTACAGGTATATTAATGATAGTTCTCGGCCGAGTTTTTTTGGCAAAATGATTGGTTCATAATTTTCAGAGATATTATAAACTAAAATTATCTTTTTATAAATTAAATTAAATTTAATTATAAACTAAATTAAAAAAAAATTATAAATTAATCCTCAAGAAATAGATTTTAAAAATGTCTAGAAAAATTTTAACCTCAAATATCTCTGAAATTTATGAACCAATCACTTTGCCAAAAGAACTCATCCGAGAACTATCAATAATATACCTCTACAATGAATTTTGAAGCGAATAAGACAATTTTACTCTTGTAATAGTTGAACATATAAAACTCATATTTTTCATTTTTCAATTTTTACGTTTTTGTTAATAACAAAAGAACCGTGATAGCTAGAGAATTAATTTTTTCTAGAAAATATAGTTAATTTAATTCTCTTTCGAATACCACCCACCCCATTTAGATACATAGAGCCGTTCTCGAGAAATTACGATTTAAAAAAAATTGAAAAAAATTTTAACCTCAAATATCTTCGAAATTTATGGATCAATCATTTTGTCCAAAGAACTCACTCGATTGGTATACAAAATCTACCCCTACAAAGAATTTCAAAGTGATTAAGCCAATTTTACTATAGTTATTGAACGACAAAAAAAATCACTTTTTTTTATAAATTATTTTTTTTCTCAAAAAATAATGAATAAAAAAACCTAAAAATTTAGTAAGTTATAGTACTTAATATCCTTTATAACCAAAAAAATATTCATGTTAATATCTTTTTTTAATTTCGAAATATAACCTATTTACAAAAAATTACGTTTTCATCAATAACTTATGACGAAATATAGCTACCGACTTTTTTTTTTTTTAAATTGTAGATAATTTTATCCTACATATAGAGAATTCATGATATATAAACAATATTTGTTCTGAATATTAAAAAAATCGAAAAAAAAATTTGAAAATTAAAAAATGGCTATAAAAAAAAAAAAATTAAATTTTACAAAAATAGAATATTGACCCCAATTGTGGAAGCAAAATCTAAAAAAATTATCACTCTCCCGTTAAAATCGGTCGAGTAGATCATGAGATATCAGCGCGCACACACACACACACACACACACACACACACACACACACACACACACACACACACACACACACACACACACACACACACACACACACACACACACATTCATACGGACAAATGCATTTTCTAAAAATAGTGTATTTCGATTCCAAATTTACTAAATAACATTTCTAACACATTATCTCATAAACTTTTTTTTTTACTATCACAAAGCTTCCTCTAGGAGGAAGCAAAATTATATTGACTTATATTTTGTAATATACAATTGGAAAGTAAAACCTTTGAAAATGCTCTCCATGCCCCACTAGTGGGGCATATGTGGCACGGGGGTGGGGCACGAGTAGCACGTTCTAATGCATAATAATTTGGGTTAAAACTATTTTTAAAACTAAAAATTTTTTAATAAAAATATTTTAAACTATTTTTAAAACTATTTAATTAATCTAACTCAACACTAAAATGTGCATGAGATCATAGCAATCTTGCTCCTATTTGCAGGTTGGTGAGGTTAGACTGTCGCTCCGAAATAACAGCTGCCGTCGGCCGGCGCGTCGCTGTGTGCTCCCCGCGCCCCACCGGGGGGGCCCGGCGTGCCCCATAAACAACGGGTTTTAAAAGCATTGGTTTATATTTTACAAATATCTATCGAGATAAACAAGAAATGTACTTGAAAGTTTAAAACTTAAGCTTTCAAATGCATTTCGTTTCATATTAATCCGAGATATATTTGCTCTTTGTCAGTAAAGCCAAAAATCAAGCCATCGTATTTTCACTGCTCCAAATTTCAACTTTATAAAATTAATTCATATTAGTTTTTTTTTCGTATGAAACACTCAAATGTAAAAACTAGTATAGTTCTTTATGCATTTTTATGAACATTTGTTTTTAAAGAACCCTTTGCGGCTTTAATATTAAAATGCCCAACTGACCCGACATGCTCACCGTGCCCCACCTTCCCCTATAGCCCATACAACCTTAAGGTGGTCTTCTTCCTGATGGCTCTTGAGGCCAAAATTACCTGAAAAAGTAAATTAAAAATAATCACTATAAAACAAAGTATATGTATTATTAATATAACTTATGTCTAATACAAAATCCCAGGAGATAGGTTTGTTTCTAAACCCACTTTATGCAGAATTGTCATTTAAAAAAAAAACAACTGGTGTACAAGTTTTCTTGGCAGCTACTTAATGGATTTTGATGAGACAAGTATTTTTTTAATTGAAAAAATGATAAAAATTTATAAAAATTCATATAATTGCAAAAAAGTAGTTTTTTCAATTAAAAAAATACTTACAAAATTTTTTAATTCCAGAGCGTTATGCCATAGGTACACGTTTTTCAAGTAATTTGCGACTTGTCTCATCAAAATCGGCATGTTCTTGTTTGTGCACATAAGGATTGTGCACATATTTATTGTGCACAGATAGCATTGGTACAGATCTATATATATAGATATATGCCAATGTTAAAGTGTGCACAATTAATATGTGCACAATCAGTATGTGCATAAACAAGAACACGTCTCAAAATCCATCAAGTAACTGCCAAGAAAACCTGTACACCAGTTGTTTTTTTTTGTTTTAAGGTGATGTGCAACCCTAATTTCAATATTTTTTTAAATCAACATTTAAACGTTTATTTGGAAGAAGACGGTTGTCAAGCGCTCCGTACACGTAATTACTATATTCAGATTTTTTTCTGGATGATTCTATTGGTATTTTTGTGAGATATGCTCGTTTGAAAAGTAGGTCAATTGTAGATTCCTACTTACCGACAGTATACGGTTTTTATTTAATTAAATAAATTCTCATCATTTTTTTGGAATAATACGTTTGTCAAGCGCTCCGTATATGTATAAATACTATACGCAGAATTTTTTCTGGATGATTCTATTGGTATTTTCGTGAGATATACTCGTTTGAAAAATAACGTCGGTACTCACATCCCCTTAAATGACATAATTCTGCATAAAGTGGGTTTAGAGATCTATCTATTGCGGTTTTGTATTAGAAATAAGTTATATTATTAATAGATATATACTTTGTTTTATAGTAATAATATTTTAATTTACTTTTTCAGTTAATTTTGGCCTCAGGAGCTATTAGGTAGAAGACGACCTTAAATAATTCTAATGGTTTTGCTGTCTAAAGGGTACACTCAAAAAACTGTTTCATTCTCTTCATTCTCAGTGCCGAGTGTAAATAAATCGACAATTTATCTTTACTTCTGTTTCGTCAACCCTTGGAGAATTTCGAAGATAGTTTCAGAGAGATCAAAACATTATAATACTTAAACAAAATTTTTTATTTTTAACAAATTAGAAAGTTTTCTGTGTTTCATCCTCGGTACTATCTCATAGGATCACAAAAAGAACGCAGATCCTTCCTCAAGACAGCATGATAAAGTATGAATGGCACCACGGATTCGTAGTGCAAACTGGAGCTTATATATGGATAACTTCATGTCAAGTGTTCAGGTCAAAATTTTGAAATCGCTTAAAATAGGTTTTTCTCCTTCCAAATTGGCCCCAAAATACAACGCTAGAGTTTTAGTGCAAAATATTGAACTGTCCAAGAGTTAGAACCAATTGAAAATTTGAAAATTTTGATTTTTTTCGAAAAACATGAATTTTCATGATTTTTTAACTCAAAAACGTGAAACTTTTGGTATTACACATTAAATGGGAAAACGTTTGCAAATTGTAAGTCGAATAACTCAGAATTTTTTCATTTCGATGACAGTAATTTTACTAATTTGTACGTAAGAAAGCAACATTCAAAATATGATTAGGGCGAACGCATCCCTCTGGATTTTCTTCAACAATCGAATTTTCATGGAGTATTGAGATTCAATTTCTGGTATCTTAAAAAAGTCCAATACGCGTAATTCGTTCTATAATGAAACTTTGCTGAGATGTGAGCTTCATAAAATAAAAATTTGGGTTACTTTGACAAAACATATCCATTCTGTCTACCAGAACTTATGTAAATATTTATGTTACAAAAATAAACAAAGAATATTATAAAGATAAGAAGAACTGTCAATGTCATGTCAAAATCCGTTCTCGAAAGGCCGTGAAGTTTTCTTTTACAATTTTCAAACGACGTATCTTCAAGTATCATAATTTCTAATCTAAACTAAAAATTAATTTGCAAATATTTCACAACACTATTTGTCAACATTCCAACATTAAAAATAACTTCTGACAAGCTTGCGGCTATAACAATCGTGAAGAATAGCATTGATAATATTCAGATTATATTATTTCTTTTTTGATAAACGCAAAGTTTGTTAGTAACAAAACGAGTATAAACGATAAATGAACCACAGATGTCCTTCATTGCATTAATTAAATATAGGTATACCTCTTAATTGACTTCACATTGACTGCACCATTACACAATTTACCGAAGTGAATCGTAAATTAATGGTTTAGTGCTTTAATTCGCCCATTCTCCCCGGATTTTCTGCCAAGACATTTGTGAATCTCTGAAAATGAATCTCCGCTCGAGAAAAATGACGCCAGGAGGCACGTCAGCAGAATCAGCAGAAGAGTCGATCATCAGAGGGAACAAAACCGAGGAAATCGAGACCGACGTATAATGCATACACACACACATATATAGCGTGGTCGCAAGGTGGTGGCACGCGAGTGTACATATATTATAATAGCCGCGTGCACGAGACGTTCGACAGCGGCGCTGGCGCGACATTTGTTCGACTCGGGGCCCCGACAATGGGCACACAGGGGACGCACGACGATGCCACGGCGTCGAGAGATGATGCGTGCGTGCGCGGGGTGCGACCCTCTCATCTGCACACAGTCCGCAGAATGCCGCCACTTACGAATTGAGCATGTGCACGTGTGTGTGTGTGTGTGTGTGTATATGTGTGTCTGTGCAGGAGATGGTCAAGGGATGCATTGAATGGTTACGGGGCCCGCAGGCGATCTTACAGTCTGCCTCTGCAGCGACTCTCCCTTGATATCGATTCCGATTGTCTTGCATCTCTCCTTTTTTATGAAAAATAAAAGAGAGAGAGACAGCCGTCTGTTCCGCGTGCATATACATATATATATGGACTGCGTGAGTAACTCGGAACACGATATTCTAGTGCGCCTGCTCCTGTCCGTGAGAACTGCTCTCACTTTGCGCTTTTATATATTTATTCAATCTATATGATCTCGGAAAAATCCGTTTTTTTTTCATGAATTATAGCTGTGTTACTGCTCGAGGTGCGTTCAATGAGTTCTATTTTACTTTCTATCACTGCAATTTTTCATCGTTGATTAACAATCTGTTATTCTATCAGTTCCAACTATTAATTTCCATTCTACACAATCAGTGTTCAAATGTAAAAATAGAGAAGTTGTTGAATTTCAATGAAAAAATAACAAAAATTTGACTATATATGTGTGTGTGAGTGTGTGTGTGTGTGTGTGTGTGTGTCGACGGCTTCGATCATTCTACATTATCTTTTCGAAGCGTGATAAACAATAAGTAAAGTAATTTACTATGGATACTAAAGTGTCTTTGCGTACACGAAGAAATGTATTGTTACTCGTTATTCATAGAAATTCAGATTTTTAATTCAGTTAAAGATCTGGGCAAATTTAATTAATTCAGATTGAAAATAAAAAAGCAAAATTTGTTTTTTCTTAATAAATAAAATATCTTGATAACTTGTAATTATCGACATGAATCTTTGTAATATTTACAATCTAATGAATTTAAAGTTAGAATTTCGTCTTCGCAGAGATAGTACTTTAGTATTTCCTGGCCTTGTAGAGTGACTTGAGATTAAACAGTAACCGTTAAATTACTTTACTTTGTTCGCGCTTTGAAAATATAATGTAGAATGATCGTGCAATATTAAGGTGGTTCACTATTGAATTTTTATATGATAAATTATTAAAATATAATAATGTAAGTGCACGCTTATATGAAAGGCGAATACTTTCTGCACCAAAAAAAAGCATTGTGATAAAAAGTTGTTAATCGAACACGTAGATATTGCTCAATAAGTCAAAAGTTACTTTCGCTTCTTATCAACTTTTTATTTTTCATTCGATTTTAATGATTAATGTCTCATTTTGCTCCTTAACCGTTTCTCTGCAACCAATCCAGGTTTATTACTTATTGTATGAAATAATTATTATATACGAAGTAAAATGAAATTGTTTACAGTTTATGCGCACAAAACTTGAAGTCTACTGTAAACAATTACATGTTGCTCATATATATTAAATATTTCATAATATAAGCCTGGATAGATCGTAGACAAATGTTTAGGGAGCTAAATAAGAAGTTAAACATTATAATCGAATAAAGATTAAAAAGTTGATAAACGAAAGTAACTTTTTAATTATTGAACAATATCTACGTCTCCGATTAACAATTTTTAATTACAATACTTTTTTTTTGTTCTGAAAATATTCGCCTTTCATATCAATTCGTACTTACATTATTATATTTCAATAATTTATGATACAAAAATTAAATAGTGAATCACCTTCATATAGCACGATAACTCCCTTAAACTCTATTTATTAGTTTTAGTATTTATCCTATGTAAGTTCATGACCAATTTCAAAATTGTGATTGCCGACAACAGAAGGCGCTAGATTCATGTAAATGTATATAGTCGTAAAGGTATGGTATTGTAGTCGAATTTGTTTACCAATGAGTCAAAGGTAGCTAGTAGCCGAAAGCGTTTCAAACCTTTCAATTATACGTGTTTCAAGTTTAAACGAATCAACTGAACCTTCCGTCACTTATTTGAGTGAGTAATATTTGTGCATACATTTAAATAAAAATCGAATATAGTAAAATAGTTTTTATACTTTTCGTAGTAGCGTCGTCTAATATTAATATCATCGTTAGATTTCGCAACTTGAATGAGAACAGTACTTTAAATTGAAATTAATGCATGACGAGTACATGAATATTGTTTCAAGAATGTTTTGGACTCTTTCTTTTATTTGTTCACTACTGTTGCGTATGAGACGTAGCACTATAAAAAGTTAACTTTTATTCGATTTCCAAATACACACTTTATTTAGATTACTTAATTATACTGTTAATTTTCCATTTTCAGATTTCTTATATATATTTATTACAATTACAATAACTTCATCAGTATTGATAAATTCAGTTTTCGACGATTTTTAACTACATTTTTGACAAAATGGACGACGACTTTTTTAACGAATTGTTAGTGGATTCTACATGTTTCAAATGGGTTTTTAGAAATCGCAATTTCTTCAGACATATAAAAAAAATGGAAGAACTCAAATCTGATAGTTTTAAACTAACAGGATCACGTGGTTCATGTTATTTATCATTTTACACGCGAAATAATAAAGGGCATTTGAGATTACATGTAACAAAACGTGAAAAACGGTTGAATATTTTTGTAAATATAACGATTACCAAGAAGAATAAAGACGTGATCTCGAAGATCGTCAAAGCGAAATACAGAAATTGTCTCGAGAAAACGCTTTTTCAATTCCGCAAACCCATAGATTTTTTCGTTAATATTGACGCAATAACTTTCGTAGTTAAAAGAATTCCCTCGAAAGAGTCGGAGAAATTGTATAATAATAAATTGGTTTTAAGGAATTTACATCAATTTTACATAAATCAAGAATTTTGTGACGTTGCCATTATCATAAACGACATACGAATAAACGCCCACTCATTAATTCTCGCTGCCATAAGTCCTCAGTTCACGTACATGTTTAATTGTCAACGCGATAAGAATATTCCCCTAGTACTAGACTTCAGCAATGATCCAGACATGCATCCGAATGTCGCAAGAAGTCTTTTAGATTATGCCTATGGGGTCAAAAGTATTAACGACCTACAGGACATGGTAATATCATTGACTATTATTTCTGATAGGTACCTGATCATGGAATTGAAAGAAGCTTGCGAACTTTTTCTTATCGATCACATTGATTGTGATACTAGCTATCTGTATGCAATGCTTGGAAATTTGTGCCAATGTGAAGATCTGTTGAGACACGTTGCAATCTTCGAGAACAATTATGTGATTCAAAGGCCACCCGCAGATGCAGCTCTGTTAAGAGGAATAATAGAACGATATCAACATAACGGATGATCAGGCAGTACCAAGTCTTTCAGACTACCGACGTAGAACATTAAACTGATAATTGTATATATTAAACGGAATGAGTAGACCATTGTATGTTATTAGTGATATAATTCTGAGTCGCAGTATAGTGATAGATACTGCGCACAATGTAAATGTAAGATATGACTGTACTATATAACCATGTAATATATGAGTATGAATAATAAAAATAGTCTTCTACTACCACAGTACCGTAACTACCTAATTAAAAATACTTTCCAAACAAATCCCCACCCAAATACTCGCAAACGTCAATTTCGAAAAAGAAGCTTATATATATATACATCTTATCTTGGACACCGGCGCTTTGACGCAACAAAGAGTCGTTCCCAGGCGCAAAGTACATTTTCGAAAAAGCTGCCGCGGCCGCCGTGGCGTAATGCATACCTACCTCGCATACAATAATGCGAGGCCGAGAGGGAGGAAAGGAGCGAAAGAGGAGAAGCCGCGATAATCGGCGCCGTGCGCGAACGCAGCACGAAGGGAGAGAGAGAGCAAGAGAAAGAGAGAATTTTGCCGAGGAGGGCTTGGAATGCGGCCCCCTGCACTCGACTGCGCGCGGCGCGGTATATATATGGGAGCCAGAGGGAGAGCAGCAGCAGCAGCCGCAGCAACGCGAAGATGCAGCGAAATCGAGGCTCGCCGTATATACCTATATCCTTCGACTCGAGAGAAACCTCCTCTCTCGACGCCCGTTCGCCTTTGACTCGAAGCTCTCACTCGCGCGTTATTGCGTCCGCGGAGAGACGGGCCCTTGTACATGCCGTATTATATTTATATGTGCTGCACTTCTTTTGCGCGCGTATACATGAGCACGAGTAACGATGCTTTTGAATTCTTAGCCCGACGGATCTCGGGGCTTACTTATCATCATCTTTTTTTTTTCAAGCGATTCCTTTGGTCTTACCTTATTTAGAATTCCGTACTTTGTAAATTACTTGTAGAGATACATACTACAAACATGCTGTAGCTGTATGTTTAACGTACTTGTTCAATTTTGAATAAGCAAATCTTAAAATTTGGTGTATATAGCAGTTTGAAATTTATATTAAGGTCTTGATATACTCGTTAAAAAGGTGGCCGAATGACGAAACGCGCCGCCCAAGATTTATCCTTATTAAGAATACAAGCGTCGCGGTAATAATTTTTGAATTATTGAATGTGAAATGACTGAACGAACATTGATGGCTGGAAAGCTAACTTTAGACACCTGCTGGAAGATCTGGATCTAAACCCGTTAGAAAGTCGCGCGTAACCTTCGTAAATTTCGTCAAAGTCCAGGTGTGCGTCTCCTTTTTTCACTCGCATAAGACTAAGTGTCGATATACCTGTAATATAGAATTCAGTGTATATACGAATGAGTTGTGACGTATAAGCACTGAATATAAAGCAGTGGTATTTGTAATATGTAAAATATACTTTTTGAAGCAATTTTTAGATTAAAAAGTTACAAAACGTTACTTGACCAATGACTGAATAAAATTAATAAAACGAAAGAACGTAAACTCATTCAAATAAAACTACCGCGCGAAGTGATTGAAAAAAGTTAATCGCGTGAGTCTGTGTAATCGTTAAATTGACCGAGAGTCAAGTTCATTAAAAAGTCTTCGTTCCAGTCAATGAAGGCTACGACGCTGCGCTGTCGAAGTGCATTGAGCCATGCGGCTGAAGTCGTACGCGCGCAAATGCAATAGCCGCCGTCATTGAAATTGAAATTCGCGTCGCCACTTCTTCTTTATGACTGGCTGCTCGCCTCTCGCTTTCTCTCTCTTTCACTGTCCTTCCATCGTAATCATTTTGAGTAAGTACTCGCTGGCTTCTCAGCAGGAAAGCATACCCATTGTCATCTTCACGAGAGCTACGGGCTATTTACAAACAAATCGCTCGAGCATGCCTGTCTGACCACTGTGAAAACAACGTTTTTGCTGGAATGTTTGTAAATGTATAAAGTTCATTTGCGAGTAGAATGATGTATGTATACTTGGGATGCTAGTTTTTCATCGATTTTTGTATTAATGAACTTGGATATAAATATTTATTATTATTATATAATGTTAGAGTGGTGGTAAAATTTACTTTTCACTAACTAGTATAAAAAAAGTTTTTTTTCTTTCATTTGACAATTGGAAAAAATAGTTCTCTGCTTTGTTGTTCTATTTATTGTAATGACAACACGACATCAATTAAACGAAAGAGGGTCTAGAAGGTAAATTGAACTACATCGGTCATATAATTAACTTGAACACCTTACAATTTGTAAGTCCTACGAAATTTGATAGCTTAATTAAACTTATAGTTAAAAGTATAAAAAAATATTACCTTCATAACTTATATTTCGCATTTCCGAAATCATCCTCACCTTGACATAGGAGTATTTAAAACTGGTTTGTTTTATGAAAGGGCAATTTATCATACAATTCGGGTGTGTATCATATAATTTTACACTTTAGCTTCACACGAAGTTTATGGATTTTTTTTCAGTTAGAGTAGTTGATTTATGTGATCATTTTTTTAATGTATTTGCAATGTTTTCATTTTTTAAGGCCCATATAAATAATATTATAGAGATCTTAGTAATATACAGTCGAAACCTTTTTAATCTAATATTTCATTTCATAGATTCCGGGTGAATATCAACGATGGTTTATGTGTAAGATAAGTTTATGAACGGACACAACTTCAAAGCAACATATTTTAAAATGTCGTAGATTAAATTTTATTTCAAACCTTTACAAACTCTCGTTGTCATAAAATAAAATAGAAAATGAGCCATACAAATTATAAAAAAAATAAAAACTATATCAAGACAGATTATTAAGACGTACATTAAAATTAAGATTGCCAGAGTCGCAGTTTCTGTTAAGAGTTATTTTTTAACATTAAAGCATCGCTAAACGATATAGAATTTATACATTTTAAAACTCGAAAATTGGAAAAAATTAATTAAATGTCATTGTTTCCACTTTTTTAAATTTCATCAAATTGCTAAAACCCTCGAAAATAAAAGTATTTTCATATACAACCATAGAACATGAAAAAACTATAGTAATTATTTTTTCATTTGTAACTTTTGAAACTTATAATATTCACATAATATTTATGTAGAGAATGATCTCAAATAAAAGTCTATATCAATTGCTTTCTGTAATATTAACGAGTAACCAGGGTCATATGGATATTAGGGCACAACAATTTCCATGTATTTTGATTTCCAGATAATTATAATTTCACAAAAACAAAATCTTTATATTTAATATAAATGTTATCTTTTGCCTTGAATTCTTTTTCGAAAAGTCAATACCCTTTTAATTATTATTATATCTTACAGATTAAAAGCCTCGATCGGCTGATAAAGAAAAAGTTTCGATAACTCAGACACATTTTCCTGCCCGTACTTCGCTCGTTTTATCTTTTTCTTCTTTCTTTTTTTTTTTTTTTTTTTTGAAGTTCTTCCCTAGTAATCAAAAACCAGCGACAATGATAATAAATTATCTCGAATCCGCCTCGCTGCCCGATGGTATATGCTCCACGAATTGTTTCCCCAAAGCTTCACTCTCCTGCGGTCCGGTGCGGCAACTCTATAAAATTTTCTTCTTTGCGCGTGTATATATGCGGTTATATCATGCATATTGATGAGCCCGCACGCGGCAATTCCGTATGTTCGCAAATTTATTTGCGTCAGCATATGTTGACACATTGTAAAATGCTTTCAGAGCTACCAATAACGTTCCGCGCAGGTCCATTAGGTATAATGCAAAGCCGGCCGATGTAATTTATGTGATAAACATTTTTCATTATTTTTTAAATATTCCGTATCGTTTGACTTGTTCGCCGACAGAACTCGCATTAACCAATAAATTCTCATTATTGCTCGTTTTGACTCTTTTAGCTATAAATTAATTAGTATTGAAAAAATTAATTCCCTATCGTTTGAAAATCGTCATCCTACTATACGACGATGACAAACGCGGTCCATTAATAGACGCATCGAGAATCCTTCACGCCTGTTGACTGAAAAGAATGCCGCCCGGGGAATGATCGAAAAAAAGCTCAGCTTCGCTTTAATTAACCACCTGATGAATAAAAAGCTGGGCTAAGTCTGGCCGCTTTTTACGCGTGTTCCTCTTTTAGTAGACGCGTGCGAGCTCGATCGATTAGCGAAAAAAGAAGAGAGCCACCGCCGCCGCGCGGCATCAGAAGGTCTTCCGCGACGCGGAGAGTTCGCGGAGGAGGCAAAAACTTTCTTTTAGCTGTACTGCACGACCGTTGCGACGCTGCGAAGCGGCCAAGTTCCTCGCAGCGCGCGTGCGTAGGACGAAAGGGTATGCGAGTGTATACAAGAGGAAGAGAGAGGGCGAGGTTCAGAGTCAGCTCTTTCTCTCTCTCTCTCATTCTTTCTCCGCGAGGGCCGAGAAGGAGAGATAAAAGGCGTGCACGAGACAAGGAGGGAGAGGGACCACAGCGAGGGAGTAAGAGAGAGAGAGCGCGGCGAGGAGAGAAAGCAAGAGAGATAAGAGGAGATGATGAAGAAGAACAGAGAGTCGAAAGGGACAAGCCCCTTTTACACTGCTATCTTCGAGGAGAATGCGTTTCAAGCTGCAGTTTACGGATGCACTCGATCCTCCACTTCATTCGTCATTTATTTAAATTTCCTACATGTAAATGACGCATGCTTTCTTATTTTCGATTCAACCATGTACACCGCTATATACTTCACTTCGCAAAAGATAAAGTGTGTAATACGCGAGAACCGAAGTGAGAAGTTACTTTATGTAAACTTCGCTGAAAACGAGTCCTTTAATTAATTTGTTGTTAATTAAAAGGCAATCCCGGCCGACAAGAAAGATATAACTACCGCGGCGACTCATCCCCCCGCGAGTGTGTACATAAATTCGGTAAACCGCATCTTGAGCAAGTCGCTCGCGCTCGCGGCAATATCGCAGTTAGTAAATTTCGCCCGGCTGCATATAAGATATAAAAAGTCGAAAAGCACACACAAGCAGCCGCCGAGAGTGCAGCGCGAGTGAGAAAAAAGCGGCGTATTAAAAACGAGCACGTTGTTTATAAGAAATAAAAGCCGGGATGAGATCAGTTTGAAAAAGGCGAGCGCGCGGGTGAGAGAGGGAGAGAGGAAGCAAACGTCGTCGCGCGAGATAAGAGGAGGGAAGAGAGCGAAGCGGGAGGAGAAAGAGAGAGAGAGAGCCTCCTTTGGGAGTATATATATGGCTGTGTGTGTATGGGAGATGAACTTGTGTTTTGCGGCGCGAATCCGCACGACCGGTTCCCAGGCAGGCAGAGCCAGGCAACAATACCACCACGGCTTGCCCGCAGCTTCCCTCGCCGAGCTCTCTCTCTCTCTCTCTCTCTCTCTCTCTCTCTCTCTCGCGCGCGCGCGACTCTTCGCTTTGCTCGCTTTTCTCTCGCTCGCTTTATTCTTTCCTCTCTTTGCGCGCTCTTTCATATACACACATATATAGCTATACGCGTGTGTAGATCTGCGCACGCCGCAGACTACTCTTGTGCTCTCGCACAGGACGCAAGAGTCGACGCACGAACGGATGTTTAACAATCGTGAAAATTGAGTGTATGTATAACCGAGCTACGGGTTGCGGTTTTTCTTCTGCGACAATCCTTTCTATATTATATATATGTTTGAACGAAAAATCTGTATTGAGCTTTTTGCATTTTCTGAGCGAAACGCAATACTGTCGCGATTGTTGCACATTTGCATGATCGTGGTATGAGGGCAATGGGTATTGAATGAAGACCAAGTTTCAGGGCGAGTAATAATAGTATCGAAGTGCGTGCTTGAAAATCGCACTCGAGCTCAAGTATACGCAAGTACTTACGACGACGTACTTTTTCTGAAGTGTGGGCTCTTTGTGAGCCTGGCGAAGGTAGGACCAAATTACAGGATGAACTTTCAAATGAAGTGCGAGCTTGACAATTATTTTATTACTTATTTAAAATCTTGTTTAAAGATAAATAAATAATTGAACCTACGGTCGGGAAATTGTAAGTAATTTTATTAAGGGAATTAAAAGAAACGAGCGCCAACGAGGACTATATACAGCGGGGGTCAGTTGGCAACAAGATTTGCCTAAAGTCCACGTATATAGTCACTATATACGCCTGGTCTGTTTTGATTCGGAGATTCTCGGCGCGACCTTCGTTCGACTTTTTGTTCGGGCCCATCTTCGCGAACACTCTCGCACATATATACTCCCACATTTTTTGCGGCACCAAACCTTTTTTCTCGCGTCGCGACACGAATCTGTTGTGTCTGCGCTTACGCACGCGTGCCTTTTCGCGCGCAGTGTGTGCAGTATATATATACGCGCATATACGCTCTCTTCTCGTTACACGCACTTTGTGCACCTTCCATACTCGCGTCCCTTTTTTCGTTCCTCCTCTTCTCCTTGTACTTAGCGCGGACCGCGGCTTTATATTATACCTCGGCCACGAGAAGCGCGCGGCGGCCGGAAATTGCGGCTTTTGTTCAGCGTCGTCGTCGTCCTCGTCGTCACGTGCATGCAGGGGTGTATTGCAAATTGCCAAACGCACGGGACAGAGCCGCGCGTGTGCTGCTTTTTGTTCGCGCGCGAGGCGCATTTTCGTCCGCGCATGTGTATAAGTATAGCAAGCGCACCGCGGCTTTCTTTTTCACTCCCGGATTCTCACGATTTTTTTTAGTACTCCCTGCGCCATAAAGCGCGCCCTCGCGAATCTCGCTTTGTTTTAGCGTAGAGAGAGCGGCGCGTTTCTAGGCCGACGGAGCTTCGAGTGCCGTTTGGATTTTCATTTGATGTATATATATATATGCACGCTTGATTCTTTGTGATCGCTGGAGCAGGAAGTGTACTGACACATTTTTTTAATGAAGGCTTGGGAAATAATCACTTCCCTTCGCTGTAAATCATTTTTTGAGCGCAATTTTATTTCAGAATATGAGGCATTCCATTTTAATTTTGTTCTGATGAGCTAAGAAAATTGGAGCGTGTTTGTTTTTAAAAATTATGTAACATATAAGGTTAATAAGACAAAAGTATTGTTATACATTGTGAATATATTTTTGACTTGTTACTTTAAAATTTACTCGATTTGGTCAAGATTTTTGAAAATAAAAATGAAAAATAAAGAGTGAACTGTAAGATGATACCAACAGCTGCATTTATATTTGATTTGACTCATTAGGGCCAGCGTGCCGACAAAAAGGGACAATACACATAGTAGTCATCTGTTCAAAGAGTTGAACTTTATAAAACAACAAACTTGGTCCATATATATTTATTATAAACGTATGTAAAAATGACATGGTTGATATGACTGATAAACGATATATTTACTTTTGATGATTATTGCAAAATAATTTTACTTATTTCTAAAATATTTTTTATACATATTATACTTTTTTTTTTACACAAAAATATAAAAAATCAATAGAATCAATTTGTAACAATTTATAATTGTATAATTGTATAATATATCTTATGTTATGCATACACGGAGAGAAATTTTGTAGTGAAAATTACAAATATTCGAGACTAAATTACCAGTTTCTATGGTAATGGATGGACAGACTGACAATTTCAAACTTTTTACCAAAGTGCCTTGGTAAAATTTTTTTTAGTTAATTTAAATTAAAAAAATGAACTTTTTTTATCCATATTGATGGATATATAGTATTTTAATATAGAAATAGAAACAGAAACAAGGATGAAAAAACATTAAACTGAAAAAAATTTTTACGGAAGCGGGATTCGATCCGACGATCTTTGGGTTGAGAGTCCGACGTTCTACCGACTGCGCCACGGAAGCTGTTACCAACAGTCATTTGAATCGCCGTTATTACTTACTGAAAATATGTGTATTGTTTTCATTTTAACGTCGCGCACGCCTCTAGTATCAATCTTCTGAAACACAATAATGCGCAGTGCGCATGCGCGAATACACAAATACCAGGTTATTTGGTAAAATTTATCAGTTTTCTTAGTAAAAATTCTTAGGTTACCTTGTAAAAATGACTAGATCTCAATTTTTACCAGTGTGTCTGGTAATTTTTATTCCGATAATTTGGTATTTTTTTTAAGTGGTTATGGTAGTTTTTCCTGGGAAACTTATAAATTGTATTAGAAACCTGGGAATATCACGGCTTTTGACAGTCTATCCATGCACTACCAAGGCACCTTGGTAATTTTTACTCTAAAATTTCTCTCCGTGTACGAAACGAGTGGTCATTTCAATTAGACGAAATGGTTATTGCTTTATAATGCAATCGACTATCAAGAATAGCGAAAATCTTTATTATTCTATGATTACATTCTTAAAATACATAATAAAATAAATACATCATACCCATAATGATTTAACTTAAAAACAGTTGATTTTTTGTAACTCTATAATTTTACGCTAATGCAGACATATTTATATTCATATTATAATTACAAAAAAAAAATCAAAGTCAGTATTAGCGACCGTTAAGGTGATGCGATACTGACACTATTACCCAAAATTTGGTTCCCGTTTTTCTCATTCAATTTTTAATTTTAAGAAAAAAACTCTTTGATACGTTGTAGTTCTTTATTAAACTTAAAACGTGTCAAAGAGTTTTTTTCAAAAAGTTTAAAATTGAAGGAGAAAAACGGGAACCGATAATTGAGTAATAGCGTGGGTATCACATCACCTTAATAAAAAGTCGCAGTCGGAAGCATCAGATCGCATCCTTGGCAGTTGCAAAGTGTTACAGTTACTTCGCGCTAAGCGATAAGCGCCGCCGCCGCCGGCGTGGCGACCGCCTCGAGTTATGCATATCGGTGCTCGAGTTGCATCGCGGCCTCTCTATACGTCACGCACAAAGAAACCATCGAGAGCGCGCGTGATTCGCGAAAGCTCGCTCTTTATCGCTCGGCGAAGGTCAGTTTTCCTCTTCTGTCGCGCGCCGCACTTATACATATACCTACATCTATATATATCTGCGCGCTTATCGCGCACCCGATAAGCAACAACGATTCTCGCCGTTTATATATTATATGTGCCTCGCGACGCATCTGTGCGCACAATTTGCAGCCGTAGAGGCGAGGGAGGCAGCGAGAGCTGAATTGAATTTTATCGATTCGCGCCGGTTGTATACGGGGGAGCACGCGAGGGTGCGAGAGACAGGCGCCCCCCGTGGATTAATGGCGAGGGTGAGCGTGCGCGTGGCTGTCTTTGTCCGGGCGCGCAGGCTTCTCTCTCTCCGCACCCCCGTAACTGCGACAGTTCGCCGGGGGTGCATACGTAGTTAGAGGGTTAACGGCGAAACGGCGAGCCGATAACGGTGGCCAACGGAAATCACTGATTTAATATCTGACGGTTAGCCGACATGCGCATGTAGGAGAAAAAACGTCGGGGGTTGATTCGAGACTATTCTTTTTTGCACCTTACTTTGGTACTGGGAAGAGGAAAGTGTATTGGTTAAAATTAATGATACACGTGAACGTTCTTCGTGCTATGCTGGTACATATGGTTTTGCGTACCTTCGGTAGTAACATTATTGATTTGAAAATTCAGTTTTATGCTTAAAGTATTACAAATTCCCATAAAAATAGACAACATTCAAATTCTATATTTTTCTCGAAATTCTATTTTCCCAGGCAATGTAAGATTTATTTCGATATCGATTTTCAATTATTCTAATCTATTATTGTTGCGTATTGATATCCATACAGGTCAGAAAGGTAAAGGTAACAATGGAAGTGCCGTCAGGTGCTACCCCTTTCAGGGGAAAGGTTAACCATTGAACTCCGAAATTCCGCATTTTTAAAAAAATTACCCCTTTCACCTTTTCGATTCCCCTATTATAAGAAATACCGTGAGAGGCACGCGCTTACCAGAAATGCACAAAAGTTCTTTGCTAAATTCTCACGGAGTTCAATGGAGACCTTTGATTCTCAAAATCATTCGGAATTAAAGGAATAAGTATACACGAGCTATAAATAATAGCGGTGTGAAAGGGTTGAGGGGAAAAATTCTTCTTTTCATTTTACGTTATACTTTTTGTATGGTTCTTAGACTGAAAGGCAGGTTTGAATGCCCGAAAGGAAATTAGTTTTAGCTCTTTATCCCGATAGCAGATGACGCCGCCAGAGAACGGCATATGCATTTCATTAAAAATTCCTTCATCATGTGCTCCAATTACTTTCAAATTCTTACACTTTTGGGACCGATAATTAATCAAGTTATAACGCATTGTAACATGATAGGGTAAATAATTAAATTATAAAAGTAATATAGAGTTGCTCCAAAATTATTATTAAATATTAAGTGGGCAATGCAACTTTTATTTTTCTTTATTCGTACTTGTCGCACTTTAGGACTTATCCCGAGAATTGACTGTTATATTCATACTCCTGTAGCATAGTTACTGGGTTAAACCTCAATCACACAACAATTCATAGAAAAACACAAGAGTAAGCGTTAATCAGCTGCAGAAGGTATTTCCACTGTCAGTAAACAAAAGTGTAATACCAAGAACGAATATCTGCGCCACTCCGGAATCGGCACCTTTCGCACACACGCGCACCTTTACTCGAAAAAGATCGCGCGTGGATTACGTAACGAGGACAGCCGCGTCCCATCGGGTCATCTCCGTAACAGCCGCGCGGGCGTTAAAGACGCCGTTTCCACGAAATATAGCTCATCAGATGTTGATCGCGGGTAGCCGCGCGCGTGCAGAGTTATGCATTCGGTCCGACCCTCGCAATAACATCAACACAGGCGAGATAGAGAGTCTGCGTGATGTGCGCGAGCGCGGGAGAGCAGCAGCATCCCTCCATAATTTCGGGTGTCCTCGGCTCTTTCCGCCTGCGAATTATATATGGAGCTGCCGGCAGGCAGTTGCCAAGGCCTGCTATGCTGCGAGAACCAAGAAGAGAGGAAAGCCCGCGCGTGTGGCATGCGCGGCACTGTGCACTCGAACCCTCGACTCTCTCTCCCTCTCTTCCTCCCTCGCTGTTTCGCGTTGTTGTGCTGCATGCACGGGAGCAAAAGGGACAGAGAAAGAGAGAGAGAGGACAGAAATTGCGGTCTTTATTTCGGTACGGAGGATATTGTTGGATGTGAGAGATGCTACGATGAGGCTGCTTCTTACTTATTAGATAATATACTCCGTTGTTATTATTGATCTAACCCTTCAATTGAAAAGTATTCCCCCATTTTTATTATTGTAGGTTCTTAACAATGCATTCATTTTGACGATAGAAGATATTCTTTTTTTTTTTTTACAATAAAGCATTCGATGTATGTATTCAATGTAGTTGACGTCGCAGTAACTCTGCCCGCGTTATACTAACGCAAAAAAGTTGCGTCTCCCTCTCGTACTAGTCTAGGAGCTGGGTACCGTCCCGTATGCAATAATATGTCCCCAGGTAAAAACAGGTGTTTCTTATAGATTTTGACCCGTAGAATCCGAATATCGAGGTTACAATTCGAAAAAAGTGGTAGAAATTGTTTAAAACGCATTTGTTTAAACAAATAAGAAACTGTTATTATTTTTTGTCGGGATAATTTTTTTATGAAAATGTAGGCTATTTTAAGACGAAATGCCCCTTAGCATTTTTTTCATAAAATCGATATTTCAAAAGTTATATATGAATTTTTGAAATTTGATTTTTACGTTTTTTTTGCAACTTTGATTAACAATAACTTTGGAAAAAATCAACTTTTTTTGAAAATGAAAGTTTCCTCTTATTCTTTCAGATGACAACTATCATATTCATTTGTATTATTTCAAGTCTTACGTTGTTAACTATTTATTTCGTTATTTAACAAATACTGCTTTTTCGATATTTCCCAGCACTATTTCAATACACGGTTGGAGTAACGCGCGCATCCAGGGCTTTTCAAAATCATTATATTTGAAAGTTAAACCAATACCTAACTATTGGTGCGATTGCAAACAAATTTTAATGTCTAATAAATAAACAACTTATTGTTTAAACAAAGAAAAAAACAATTATCAACATTTGACTTTTTCATACATAATATATTACATTTTGTTTACTCAAAAATATAAAATTAAGGTAATGTCAAGAAATAATGAAAACAAATTATACAAGAAGAAATATTTAATTTAAATATAAATACATGTATAAAAATGAATAACTAAGTAAAATATAATATTATTTATATTTATTCTTACACGTTTCATTTTTCTGACAGAAACAGAATGAACAACATGCAATCGCTGCTCGAACACAACAACATGAGTTTTTGATGCATGCTTTACATTGGCAGTTCGGCACAAAATCATCCATAGGGGTAATAAAATTAAAACTTTTTTCCGAACTGTCATTATAAAGCATGCATTAAAACCTCATGTTGTTGTGTTACTTCTGTTTCTGTCAAAAAAATTGAACGTGTAAAAATAAATACAAATAATATTATATTTTACTTAGTTATTCATTTTTATACATGTATTTATATTTAAATTAAATATTTGTTCTTGTCTAATTTGTTTTCATTATTTCTTGACATTACCTTAATTTTATATTTTTGAGTAAACGAAATATAATATATTATGTATGAAAAAGTCAAATGTTGATAATTGTTTTTTTCTTTGTTTAAACAATAAGTTGTTTATTTATTAGACATTAAAATTGGCTTGCAATCGCACCAATAGTTAGGTATTGATTTAACTTTCAAATATAATGATTTTGAAAAGCCCTGGATGCGCGCGTTACTCCAACCGTGTATTGAAATAGTGCTTGGAAATATCGAAAAAGCAGTATTTGTTAAATAACAAAATAAATATTTAACAACGTAAGACTTGAAATAATACAAATGAATATGATAGTTTTCATCTCAAAGAATAAGAGAAAACTTTCATTTTCAAAAAAAGTTGATTTTTTCCAAAGTTATTGTTAATCAAAGTTGCAAAAAAAAACGTAAAAATCAAACTTCAAAAATTCATAACTTTTGAAATATCGATTTTATGAAAAAAATGCTAAGGGGCGTTTCGTCTTAAAATAGCCTAAATTTTCATAACAAAATTATCCCGACAAAAAATAATAACAGTTTCTTATTTGTTTAAACAAATGCGTTTTAAACAATTTCTACCACTTTTTTCGAATTTTAATCTCGATATTCGGATTCTACGGGTCAAAATCTATAAGAAACACCTGTTTTTACCCGGGGACATATTATTGCATACGGGACGGTACCTAGCTCCTAGACTATACACTGGTGCCTGGATATTTATGTTTACGTTTATGTTTACGCGAAGCGCGTGTGAGGGAGAAAAACAGCGTGAAATAAGTAGACATGAGAAGTATATTTAAAGGGACGAGTAATACTTAGGCCATCAACCAGCGCACAGGCGAAGACAAAGAGAAAGGGTAAAAGGAGGAGGAGGAAGATTGGCGCGAGCGAGCGCGCGAAAAAGGAAAATAGGAGCGACGAAAGTGAAAAAAAGTGAAAACGCGTCGTGCGTGTGTGCGCGTGAGAGAGACGTGGAGGGAGAAAAAAGATGCCTTGAAGACCCTGCGAGCTGCAGTATATATAAGCGCAGGCTCGCAAACTCAAGACGTGCCCGACATCCTTCTACAGTTACTTCACTGTGTCTGGCTTCTCGTGTGACGCTCTCCCACCAAATAATTCAGTTTGTTTTTTCTTCTTCTCTCTTAAACCTCCAAAATTTAAGATTATTTTTTGTTTTCTACAGAACATCCGTTACAAAAAAATAGCTTTTTTCATTATTTTTTATGACAAAGGTTGCTTTCCCACTCGATGGATTACCGAACTGAACGATGATATTTCAATTCGCAGGAATTAACGATTATTGTAATTCGAAAATAGCGTCTGCTCCGTTTACTATAGTAGAATCTTATTATATGCAGTGTATTTAAAAACAAACTGTAGGTGTTTTCGTGCTACTGTATGCGTCCAAAACTCTAAATACAAAAAAAAAAACATCGCGCCGAACCCTTTGACTCCGACGCGCTCCCACAATCGAGAAAGGGAGCACTCCTCGATGATCTCGAGCGATAAGCAGATCTACGCAATTAGAATAATCCATCAGATAAAGAGAAGCCCGCGGAGCAACAGTCACATTATCTACATAGAGGAAGTGCAAAGAAGCGAGGACATACAGAAAGAAGATTCGGAGCTTCCGAGCACAGCTCCGAACACACACGCGCGTTGCAACCCCCTCTCTATATATACATATACATAACAGCTCTCCCTCTCGCTCGCACTCACGTATGTGTCGTGGGAGCCAGCAGTGCGGGCTCATTGGGGGGAGCAAGCGTGAGTAGCGCGCGCGGCCCTTCCCTTCTCCCCCGACTTTGGCGGCGGCTGCTCGGCGACGGCGGCTTAGCGCGCGAGTGCGCGCGTACCCCAGCCCCCGGCTGCTCAGTGCTCTCGGCGCAGCAGTTCGTGAGCGATCCTCGAAGCGAGCGGGGCGCGCTGTCCGCTGCCACCCAGAGCGCAAGGGCAAACTTCGTTTCCCTTCTCTTTTTCCGTTCGTCGCTCGCGAGACTCTCGATAACACACTCACAAGTACATACAAAAACCCTATAACTATAAGTACTCATAAGCACCGCGTGTGTCTCGCTGTATATTTATATATAAGTGTGTGTACGCATCCATATGATTAAGCGAGTGCGCCAGAGATAAGGCCGGATTGAAAGGAGCCACCGCCAGCACCAAGATTTTCCTGTGGCAGGCTGAGCGGGAGCAGATAGCAGCAGTGTTCGCGCGTGTCAGTGTGCGAGCCGTGTATATACGCGGAAAACAGTGAGAGAGAGAGAGAGAGAGAGAGGGACAGAGAGCGCGCGGAGAGCAGAGATCGGCGCATGCGCGCGAGGAAGGTCGGCGAAGCGGCTCCGTCTTCTCTCTCTCCACGCGCAGTCTCCGCGCGCGCGACAGAATCAATAGCCGGCGAGCGAGCGAGCGAGAGCGGCGCTTCGGCCTCCCTGTGCGTGTCTCTCTCCCAGGGTTTCAGCAGCGCGGGTCGTCCAGACGAAGATGGCAGCCAGCGAGGTCCTCGTCTCCGCCGTCTGATCCAGCTCCCGAACGCACGACTCGCGCATCAGCAGCAAGTTTTTGCCACCAACGGGAGAGAGGAAGCTGCGGGACGCGCGATGGATATAGTGTAGGAGAGCAACAGAGAGAGAGAGCCAGCTAGAGGGCGGAAGCCGGGCCTCTCCACCCCCGACGCGGGCGAGCGGCTGTGTTTTTCTCGGAACGGGCGCGCGTGTGTGCGACTCAGGAGAAAGCGAGAGAGAGAGAGAGAGCGAGAGAGCGAAATATATTGGAGGAAGAAATTATAGCAGCCGCCAACGACGACACGATGGAGTCGATGCAGCCGATGCTGATACCCGTCAAGAGCGTAGACATCGCGAGCTACCACTCCACCTTCCTCTCGCCCCCGCCTACCGAAGCGTAAGTTCATCTTCATCTTCTATACTTCTTCTTATTTTTCTTTTGTGGTAGTGTTTGTTGACGACGAGTACTTACAGTGTGATTCCTTTTGTGTGTGGTGTTTAAAGACCCCGGAAGCTCGGTGTGCTTGTGCCTAGCAATTCCAATGCGCAGCGGCTTATCTCAAGATAACGGAATGTGGGTTATTAGCGAGGAGAGCCGGTGCATTGGCGCACGAACGATACGTGTGAGTGTGAATGTGTGTGTGTGTGTGTGTGTGTGTGTGCGTGTTCTTGCCACTGTGCATTACAATGAAACAATTGTTGACGATAATCGACTCGAACCGCTACTCCAAGATGGCCGATGCTACGTTCTTTTTTTTGTTTATAAATATTGATGTCTTTGTTGTGATTGGAAAAGGAGCTGCGGAGTGAGTTCAGTGTTTACGTTGCGGTTCACTTGGCGCATCGTAATTTGCAATTCAAAGCGCATTACGCGCCTTTGGCTAACTTGCACTCGCACAAAGGTCATGAGAATCTTTTGCTTTGAAAACATTACCCAACTGACTAGTGTGTATGTTGTTGTTCTTTAAATATACACTCGTAATTTGGTTTATCTTCATTACTGTTATATTATTTTAAAAATAAAGAGCTACTCCTTTTTTCACTAAGTAATTTGAAATAATACTTCTAATTTTAACCATTAAGTAAACAATATTGTAGTAGTATTATTTATGACAAATTTTGAAATAATGCGCTTTTAAAATGTTCTACAACGAACCGGTTTCTGTAATTATTATAATAAATGTAATTAACAAACGTACAACTAACGTGTCCACATTTGTCACGGTTGCAGTTGTATAACTGTATAGCGCTTTCGTAGCGACGCGGTTACACAACCAGCGTCGCGAAACATTTAATTTACATCAAATTAAAATCGTCCTACACGATAATTGCTGGTAAATTGGCACGCATTTTTGCATATGTAAACAATGCCAACGATTACCTCAACTTCTATTTTACCTTATATTATTTCTTTGTTTTGGAGCTATTTGAAAAATTGGAGCAGTTTTTTTTTTTTTTTATTAACTTAGGACTATTTTATTACTTATTTTATTATTATAATAATATATATGTCAAGCTAATTAAATTGAATTCTTCATAATTTATATAGTAAAATAATCGATTATTAAATATAAATAGGTCTATGTATTATTATTAGAGTGTTAACGTAGCATCAGTATTAGAGAGATTTTTTTCTAGAAACGAAAGTCTCTTAATGGAGCAAACTAGTGATTTAATCAGTGCAAAAATCTGGCTTCATTAAACTCGGATGTAAAAGCCGGCTGGCAATACAAGAGTACCGGAAGTCAGTTTCGATATTAGTATCAAAGGATACGGCCTTATCTCGATTCTCGTTTGCTCTGCAAACTCACTGCCTTTAAGAAGAGAGTGAGAGAGATTTTATTTTTCCGTAGAGGACGTTTATCGCACGTGGCCCATCGAGCATCATTCAAATAGAGTGTTATTTGCTCCCCGGCGCATTTGCACTACTTTTTTTTATTGACATAGGCTTATCGATCATTTCGACAAATTTCACGCACTATTGTAATTCGTTACTTCCGGTAAAGTCAGCTATTTCAATCGCGACTGCAAATAAATTTTCAAACTGTGTCTTTTTCATTACTTAATATTAAATTATCATGGGTCTGAAGTTTGCAACGTTGTAGCGTAACGAAATAAAAAAATATTTGATTTTGATAAAATTTACGTTGTTTAATAACTTTAATTAATTGTAAAAAATTATTTCGTTGCACTCCAACGATGCAAACTTCAGACCCATAAATTATCACTGATTATAATAAAAAAAGTGCCTTTTTTCATAATCTAAAACAAACACACTAATGACAAATCTCAAGACGCAAAGTCCCCATGCGTCAATGCGAATTCGCGCTCTGGAGCAACTAATAAGTCAATGATCCTCTCCTCGTCGTCGTACCCAGCTGCGCAACAATTAGCGTCGTACTTATAGAAAAGACAAGTCTCGCGCGCGCAGTGCCCGCTCTCTCGAAGCTCAGCAGTTGCAGCAGAGGTGCTCAACCGGGACTATTCGCAGCACGCACGGATTTAAAGAGCACCTATAATACACAGCGGCCAAATAACTCTTCGGCTTCGAGCGCACGCAGCGCGGCGAGCGCAATGAGACTTTTCTTCGAAGCCGGCCCCGCTGCAACTCTTCGGTATTGTTTCCATCTTTCTTTCCGTGACGCGAGCGAGCCTCTCTCTCTCTCGTAATCCCGAGGGAGAGCAAAACGGAGACGTCGTCGTGCGCAGGTAATTGCGAGGCGTTTCTCTCTTGCTGCTTCGCTCATTCGCCTTCTTCGTCTATGCCAGTCGTCTTTGACCGAGCATCCGGATTTATGAGATTTTAGCTCGTGTAGGTAGCTCTCGCGCGTCGTGCCTATCTAAACTCCGTATCGTGTGCCTCTCTCTGCAGACACTTTGCAAGCGAGAATGGGCTTCTTTGAGATTTCTATGGTGAAGCCTCAATCGCGCACAATGACACGTCGCCAGCTACACGCGGTTTTTCTTCGAGGGCGTAATTTGGCTTTTCCGCATCGCTTGACGCTGCTCTCCTCTTTTTGAGCTGCCTCATTGTTTTACGGATTACTAAAACTAGGTTGAGCCGCAGGCGCAACTTCCTGATTAGGTTTTAAGCCCGCGCAAAAATGTAACCTATGGGCAACATATTGGAAACATATTGGATATACAAATTACCAATATGTGGGCAATACATTGGAAAACGATTTGCAATATATACGCAATATAGCGCTAGAGCACAGTATCCAATACTTTGCCCATATGTTGCCAATGTTATGCAGCCCATGTGTTACCAATATATTGCCAATATATTGACAGCCCATGTGTTGGCAATATATTGCCAATATTTTCTGGATGGTTACTGGTTAGATAATTTATTTTTATTTCTTGTTTCTCGATTTAAGATTTTTATTTCGTATAAAAAATCATTTTACGAAAGAATTGCAAAAATTTCAGAGTCCCAAATAACGGGACATCAAAAGCAAGGAAAGCCTTGTTAATTACACTCTTCGTAAAGAGTCAATCGAGTCAAAGAAAGAAAGAAGGGATGGTGGGGGCCCCCTCCGTCGCCCCCTACCAGTGAGGTAGAGCCTGCCCGGATCACCGTCTAGGAGCCCCTTACGTAGAAATGAATCCACGTAGGAGGAGCCTGGGCGATTCCAGTTACCTCTCCTTAAAGAAGGAAATCAAAAAGAGGAAGTTGTGCGTTACCCTGTGAGGGCATTTCCACACTATCAGAAGTTATAGAGCAAAAACGGTTGTATGGCTGGACTACTATGTGGAGTGTAGAATGGGGAAAAACCTCGCTAGGAGTAAAAACCCATAAGGAGTAAAAACCCATTCAATCGATTCATTGAATCTCGCCGCCTTATATACTCTCGGTGCCCCAATTTGTTGAAGGGAGTCTATACCGATGCGCCGCGTAGCGGCAAGCGTCGGTATTTAGTAATTGGAAGACCAAGTTCATCAGTTCTTCGCTGTAACCGCTACGCAGCGCATCGGTATAGACTCCCTTCGACAAATTGGGGCACCGAGAGTATATAAGGCGGCGAGATTCAATGAATCGATTGACTCTTTACGAAGAGTCTAATTAACAAGGCTTTCCTTGCTTTTGATGTCCCGTTATTTGAGACTGAAATTTTTGCAATTCTTTCGTAAAATGATTTTTTATACGAAATAAAAATCTTAAATCGAGAAACAAGAAATAAAAATAAATTATCTAATCAGTAACCATCCAGAAAATATTGGCAATATATTGCCAACACATGGGCTGTCAATATATTGGCAATATATTGGTAACACATGGGCTGCATAACATTGGCAACATATGGGCAAAGTATTGGATACTGTGCTCTAGCGCTATATTGCGTATATATTGCAAATCGTTTTCCAATGTATTGCCCACATATTGGTAATTTGTATATCCAATATGTTTCCAATATGTTGCCCATAGGTTACATTTTTGCGCGGGAGCCTTTTTGCAAACTTTGGTATAAGAGTTTTCCAACCTGTTCCGTGCGATTATGTACGCGAACCTTAAAACAAACTTGTCCGAAAATTTGAATAGCTAATGTACTAAATTATGCAACACTCGCACACTATACGAAACAAGATAAACATGCCGTCAAACTCGCCAAATAGTACCTTTTATACGCACACACGAAAAAAAAAAAAAAAAAAGAAATACACAAAGTCCATAAAGCAATAACGAGCGTGCGATTTATCGAAGGCATGCGAAATTATAAAAAAGCACACGTATTTATAAATCGCAGCGTAATCGAGCCGGCCCCACCGTCGAAAGTAAGCAAAAGGCCACTCGTGCGCGAACAAAGGAGAGGCAAGAGAGTTGAAAGTAAAAACGCGCGCTGATGGAGGTCGGCTGTTCTTGAGATGAGCGTCTCTCTCTCTCTCTCTCTCTCTCTCTCTCTCTCTCTCTCTCTCTCTCTCTCTCTCTCTCTCTCTCTCTCACGCGAACTTTATTTACCTGCCGGCGACGACGTACAAGTCGCGGAAGAAAACAAAGAGAGAGGTCGTCGGGGGAACAAGACACTAGCGAGTTTTCGCTTTGCCCTTCTGTGCAGTGTGTTGGAAATTCGAATGGAAAGAGGTGTATATATACCGACCGCAGCGATTAAGATTTTTATACCCCAAGATACAGACCTTGTAGAAAATAATTTTTATTTGACTTATATCAGATCTGATAATGTGGGGAATTATAGATGTTAAAACAGTAGAGTTAATCAATTGGAATAAATTTTTAAACCCAAAATCATATAATTGCAGATATTGTTCAAGAAATAGTCATACAATGTTTTGAATTTTTTTTATTTTTAATTTAATTTTAATGTACAAAAACTTATTTTGTTTCTTGAACAATTTATCTAGATATTCCCCGTTGAAAAATTCTGAAATAATTAATTAACAAGTAAAATCTAATTGTTTATAGGTTCTAACACATTTTTAAATAACAGTGAATTTCTCTCGTAACAATTGATTATTTCAAAATTTGTCAACGGTGGATCTTTAGATAATTATTCAAGGAAAAAAATAAGCTTTTAATAAAAAAAAATTCGAAACATTGTATAATTATTTCTTTGATGAACAATATCTAATTTTGGGTTCAAAATCTTTTTCCAGTTCATTAACTCTTCAACACCTATATATTTTTAACATTACTTCTTTAACATCTATATATAAGTAAAATAAAAATTATTTCCTACAAGGTCTGCATCTTGGGATATAACTACCACAAAGGTGACGGGCTAATTTTTCCTGCTGGATAAATAACACACAGCTCTTTCCTTCTCGGCTTCAATCACTCGGTCTTGAATTGCTTTCGAACCGGAGTTTTCATTGCAGATATTTTCGTATCCACATTATGACTTTGAGCACATAATCGTCCGGCGATCTTTCCGGGTAACGATTCATTCCAAGTTGCATTTGTACAAATTCGTGTGCAAACATTAAACAGCCCGCCTAATATTTGCCTGTGAGTTTGCAGTGCCGCCGCGCAGTGTCAACATCTCCTCTCAAAACTTTTACGAATGAATTCCTAGGCTATTCGCCGATTTCAGCGAACGTATGCTTTGTGCCTCGCGGTTACAGTCTCACGTGTTTTCTATGCAAGCGGCGTCGTCCGTCCCGCCTCCTCGTAAACTCTCCTAATATTCCATTCCCCCTATCCGTGGCGATAACGCGGAAAGAGCTGCGCCAGGGCTAAATTACGAGGCGAGGGCGTAGATCCGAAAATATGCAGAGAGAAACACACACACACCCCTCGATTAAGAATTCTCCCCCGCGCTCGGGGTTCCGAAACGCGAGAAGGCGTATATAATAAAGACCGGAAGTCCATGTGCAACACCCGCATAGAGCGAGCTAGCCGCGGAAAGTGTATAAACTCGTCGATCGATATTCTAATTTCTCAGACGATGTGTTTATACGACGCGCGCTGCATTGCCAAGGAACTTCGTTTCTCTCTCTTTCTCTTAGCTATACTCTTTCTATACCTTACTGGTGGCGCGCAGAGGAATGCAAGATCGCGCGCGCGCAGCGGCCGCGTGCATTCAAATTTAGACTCGGCAAGTCTGCGCGGGCAAATAAATGCAGCGCGCGCGGGAAACAGCAGCAGGCTTCTATACGTTTTTGGCAAATTTAACAGATGACTTTCGTAAATAAGCCTTGAGCTAAGGCTATAACTATTACCTCTATTTTGAGAATATACCGCTGGTTCTCGCTGCTCTTCATAGTTTTGAACAAAATAATTAAAAAGGGATCGCGGGAAGTCAGATTAATTTTTTTGCGATCAAGTGAAAGAGAGAGAGAGAGAGCAGACGATTTGAATGAGAGGAATCGGGGGGTGCGTGTGATGGCAGCCTGCCTGCATGCATGCGCGTACCCTAGCGTGCGCGAGCACTTATACAGCCGTCGTCGTCGTCGCCGTCGTCGTGCCGGGGTCGAGGGGGCACAACATACAGACGGCGGCAAACTGATAGCAGCTGCACCCCTATGTGCCGGCAGTCGCGATTCTCTCCCTCCACAATGGGCTTTGGGGGAAAGATAGACGAGGACGGAGAGTCGAATTGTAAATTTGCCAAGGGGTTGTTGCTGCCGTCGCCGCCGTCGCCGCTTTGGGGGAAACTGGAGAGCGCAGAAGAGAGGGAAGAGAGACTACGACGACGAGGACTATGTGCGTGCCCTCTTTCTCCTTCCTTTACTCGCCTCGGCTTCCTTCCTTCCTTCCTTCCCTCATTCCCTCATTCTTTCTCTCTCGTGCATTATGCTTCCGTTCTCTTGGCGCTCTGGCCCGAATAGACGGGGAGAGCGAGCGAGACAGGCGATCGTGGGGTTGCCGACCGAGACGCGCAGAGCACTGGGCCCCTCTCACGTGCGCGAGCACATCTGCCTTCTAAGCTCGCGATGCGACGAGTCCCGACGAGTTCGATGATGATGATGATGATGATGATGATGATGATGAGGTCAAGTCGATAAGCTCCGTGAATTTGACATGTTAAAATGGTAACGCTATACCCCTGGGCGCGGGAATATGCAGTCCCTTCTGCGCATTCATTGTCAGAATTTCGTACCTTTTTTCCATCATGTCATGTCATCAATATTCTATTTCTTCGATAGTTAGATACCACCGAGAATATTACATGTATATACCAATTCTCATACAAAATTCTGGAATTCTAAAATGTGCTCAAAAAAAAAAAACCAGGTGTTGACGAAACCACTTCCACGATACCGTGCAGTGTTCACGACGGAAAAAGCCAATCATGAAGGTGGAATGATGTCAAAGTGCGCACGCTCAATTGTCGATAAATCATCAGCGCGAAAGGTAACGCGCCGGGCAATTAAGCGGACGAGCGCAATATAGAGTAGTATAGTGTGTCGTGCTACTCGTGCCCCCGTGGCAATTACGAGGCGCCTTCCATCTGTCAGCTGGAAAATCCCGGAAAACTTCCCCTTCATAATACTTTTCTTTGCGCGCTCGATTCCCACGAAAGCTCGAGAAATCCGGAGAATCTCCGGGAGAATCACAGCGCGCGCTCGCCCCACGTGGGAGACTGCAGCTCCTCCTTCCCTAAGAGAGAGAAGGGCGCGAGCGCGAATTTCGAATTCCTCGCGAGCGATTTCGAGAAATTCCCACGAGGGTCGCAGGTATGTCAAGATACGAAGGAGGATTCACATGAATAACGTAATTACATACCTGGTGTAAGGAGAACCAGTTTAGGATTAGAGCTAGCCACCCTGTGTGACGATTTGGACTGTGGGGTGTGTTTTCAAGTATAATTATATACCTTTAGTTTTTTTTTTTTTATAATTAAACATCGACAATCAAAATTTGTAAATTAATTTAACGAAGAAAAGATACTTCCTCTTTCAAATATATTACAGATCGTTAATTTAATTTTAATATATCGGTGCTTCCCCGATACTTGAAGACCATACGCCACAATAAGTAAATAATTTGTAAGTAATAAACGCTGCTAATTGCTTCCCACGTGGGAGTACTTGAAACAAGAGGCGCGATTAGCCATCGGAACCACACGGTTCGCGAATTCCTAAAAAAAATCCTCCTCCGAGCGAATTTGAAATTCCCACGAGGGAGGAAGGGGGGGAGGGAGGGAGGGAGAGAGGGCGAGTGAGGTGCATCGGTCAGTGTTCTCGCGAAGGTGGGGGATTCACACGGAAAAATAGCCATACACTTGTCATGGGAACACGAGCAGAAGGGTCGCCGGCTTTTGCGCGGCAAACTCGCGCTCGGTAGAAGTAGAGAGGGAGAGGGAGAGACCGGCGGCGACTACTACGCAAAGGGGATGAAGCGCGCTGGCCAGCCAGAGAGGGGCTTCCCGCCCTTCCTTTCTGTGTGTGTGTGTGTGTGTGTGTGTACGACGCGATGCGCACGCGCAACCGAGAGAGGCCGACACCGTGGGTACCTACACCTATATATACACGTGCGCCTCCATATATAATGCCCTGTATGCGCGCGCACACCTCTTTGCACTCTAATTCTGACCCTGTGTCCACTATATAGGTAGACAGGCAATGGGAAAAAATGTTGATCATTCCCAAGCTTTCCTGGCTACGTGATCGATGTTGTCTGTTTTTTTTTCTTTTTTTTTATGTATTGACGGGAAATGAGAAAGTTTCGGAATTGCCTTAGGTTTCGTGGTGGGGGGGGGGGGGGGGGGTTGAGGTTGACCTATGCTTATTCTGTATAGTTGTTATTATTTCTTTGTAGTTTTACGTCAGTCACTGTATTTAGTGGTGGGGGTTGAAAAAAGTTTCAAAACAATTATTCTGGTTAATAAAGATATAGATACAACCATGTTTATGGTGGCAAAGTAAATTTAATTATATACAGCGGAAGCTAAAGTTCAGCGTTTATTTCCCCCCCCCCCCTCCCCCCACAAAAACTTACACTCGCGCGGGCCCTTTGCAATGTAAATCTTGTTTACAGCAGGTGCGCTGTAACCTACTTCTTCTCGCAAGCTGTCGAGTAATTTACTTGACAAAGTCACGCATTGATAAACGTAATTTCCATCGACCGCTATCTTCTTCGTCATGCTTTCGCATATAAATAAATATATATACATATACAAGCTATATCAACGCTTATCTTTCGCATAGAAAACATCGCTTCGCGGTTCGAGGGAATCTCGCAGGGTGGTGCGCAATCGCGCATGGGCTAAATTTGCATTCTAGTCATTTATAATGCAATTACACACCGGTGTCTGTGGTCAAGTACAATCGAGAGGCTTTTGTGTGTGTGTGTGTGTGTGTGTGTGTGTGTGTGTGCGTGTGTGTATGCGTGTGTGTGTGTGTATGCGTGTGTGTGTGTGTGTGTGTGTGTGTGTGTGTGTGTGTGTGTGTAACAGTAACACACATGAGCGAAGTGCGCGATGCTCGCGAGAGAGGAAGAAACTGAAGGGGGCAGAGAGAGAGAGAGAGAGAGAGGGAGAGAGAGAGAGAGAGAGAGAGAGACATAGAGAGAGAGAGAGAGAGAGAGAGAGAGAGAGAAGGGCAGGAAAGAGCGCGTATGTCTATACATGCACGTATATACATAAGTGCAGATATAGACACGTACAGAGGCGCAGGAAGCTTGGGAGCTTTAACATAGGGGAAGTCGTGTTGCGTACAGACACACACACGTACACGCAGGAGCGAGAGAGAGAGAGAGAAGGGCAGATCGAGGCAGGTGGTGGCCAGATGTCTCTCGCCTGCTTTCCACCCTGTCGCGTTCATGCGCTCTCTCTCCCTCATTTTCTCGCTCTCGCTCGCTCCTCCTCGCCTTTCCATATCACTCTGGATCCATCTTTTTCTCGTCGCGTGCGCTCGTACGTACGTGTCCATGTGGGCCCAGCTTCTTGCCCGACTTCTCTCGCTGTTTCGCCGCCCGCCTGTGTGATATCGCTGCAATCGTGCGCGCGGTCGTTGATCGCCGCGAGCCTCTTCAATTCCGCTTACACTCGGCTTTATTGCTCTCCTTGCTGCTCTGCCATCTAGTTCGCTCTCTTCAGCTCGTAACGTGTGTCGTCATTCATGCGCGGTGACGTTTTTTAAACCACTTGATTAATGCGCGTAATATGGGCTTCGCGAGCTCCTAATTGTCTTGTTCTCTACTGTCTTTACGGCCACGCTTGCTCCGAAATTTTCGCTATATATGTAGTATCGCATACTTTATCACTATCAATTGATGAAATATTAAATTTTTTTTTCCTAACTGTTGAATGTCGCCGCCAAATGTATAAACACGTGACACATCACAGTGGCAGGGCATAATTAAAATATCGCAGAAAAACCAAAGAAAAATGGGTTTGAAGTTTGCATCGTTGAAATGCAACGAAATAATTTTTTACGATTGATTAAAGTTATTAAACAATGGAAATTTTATCTAAACCTTTGTTATAAAGTTATTTTATACTATAAAACACTAAATCTATATGCAAAATTAATATAATTTAGTATAAACTTGAAGTAAAATTAATTATTTTTTTTTATTTCGTTGCACTCCAACGTTGCAAACTTCAGACCCATAAAGAAAAAGCGCATTAAACTTATGATTAAGCCTGATGAATTGCCGTAATTGCACCAGTCCGCGTGGTGCCAATGCAGCACGCACGCCATTCAGCCGGCGCGTATATTATAAAGGCAATAATTTGCCAAAGAGCTCGGTTGTCGGGAAAATGCGCAAAAAGCGCGCACACACACGCACATGCACGAATAGTATACAGCTCTCTTTCTGTCTCTCTTTTGGTGCCTCCCCCTCTACACCCATATATACGTATACACTTGCCTCTCCTGTACCCCCTCGATCCGCGCCTCTCCGCACCCGGCTCCCTATCGCCCCATCATCGCGATACGGCTTTTGACGAATGAAAGAGAAAGAGAGAGACAGCCTCTCTCTCTCGCTCTCTCGTGGTGTGCACTAATGGTCGGGCTTTGCGTCAGTCCATATGCTGCGCGAAATATCGCGCGCAGGGAAGCCGTACACATGCATATAGCCACACACGAGCCTTGTACCTGATGCTTCTCTCTCTCTTCTCTCTTCTCTCCCTCTCTTTCTCTCTCCTTTCTCTGTCTCGCTCGCTCTACAGTTATGTATTCTTCGGTGCGGACGGACCACCGTAGTAGTTGCGCGCGTACATGTGTATGTGTGTGTCTGCTGTACGGGGAGAACAGCCCCATTGTATTTGCGTTTTTCCACGGCATGCACATTTCGCCAATGCTTCTCTTTCTCGTTCTCTCCTTCCCTCCCTCGTGCGGTTGTTCTAGGCTCTGTGCTGTGCTCAGATCGGCCGTAGATAAAGTATCATGCGGCTTAAATTATAGTTCGTACATTGAAAAAAATGTGTATTTTGCTATACTCGCGCAATGGGGTGGTAAAGGAATATCGTGGCGAATAATTTATCGCACATTGTCTTTCGCGCAAATTTTTACCCCGCCATCTGCTATGAAAAATGCAATGACATTGCATCCACGCACTTCACGCGCACCTAATTTGAGAAATTATTACACGCTCCGATATATCCCCTTCATTAAAAAGCATAAAGGAGCAGACGAGAACGGTGAAATGAGAGAGAATGGGCACAAGTGAAGGAGAAAGGTAAATAGAAAGAGAGTATAGCCGAGAGAGGATTAGCATCGCGCAGTGCGCGCGCGTTATCGCGGCTCCCTATGAGAATCTATTATTACTCTCCGAGGTATGGCATTATGCGCGACTACACAGGCCTGCGACATTTTTCTCTTTGCTTGATCAAACGCACGGAAAAAAAAAATTGATTTGCAGTTTCGCCGAATGGTCCGCGCAAGGGTGACTGCGTACAATGGCGCGAGTATAAGAAAAGGGTACACATGGGAGTGCCTACCTGCACCTATGAGAATAGAGAAAAAGAAAAAAGTATATAAGATCATTCTGTATGTAAGCACCTTGTTTTTTTTTTTTGCGATGCATTGTGCTCTAGTCTTGAACTTTCATTTAATTTTTTCGACTAACTCGACCCCTAGAATATCATTCCAATATAATATCCTATCGGCTTTCCTTGCTTATATATTATACAACACTTCGGTAGAGGTAAATTCGCTGTGCGACTCCGAATTCTCAAGAGATCTCTATCGCTTCTGATAATGGCATTGTTCTACACGTCGCATTCCAATAAAACCTGCATAAAACACCGATAGAACGTTCCTTAACATTTTTATCGCGCTGTATAAGTGGTAATCCGGGCGCTGCTGCAATTAGCAATTTCGTAAGCGTACGCGGGCAGAAAGGCCGCTCGAAATCCTCAATTTCCCATTACAACAATTATAAGGGAATATCCTCGAGGGACATCAGCATTCTGGCGCACGCGCGCGCGTTACATGCCCCGCGACAAGCCGTACACGTTGCTACCTCACGCTTCTGTCTGTGTGTGTGTGTATATACTAAAAATTCAACGCGCGTCAAGGCGCTCCCGAGCGCCGGAATGCGCGCGATTACAGGAAAGAAAAAAAGAGTAGTCTCTCGTCCTCGTCGCCTCTCTCTCTCTCTCTCTCTGTACGCGCACAGTCGTAGAGGGTAAGAGCTGCAAGTATATAGTTGCAGCGCGTTGCGTTATAAAAAAATGTATGTGCGCTGCTTCCGCCCTGCGACCATTAGCATAGTACAGGCCGCGCCTTGCTCTGCACCTGCCGCGCGAAGGGGCGACTCCTTTTTCCTGCGCGGCTTTTCCCCTATATATGCGCAGTAACGAGAAACCTTGTCGTCATGCGCGCCTTGCGAGAATTGACGCGACCGCACGGTGATGTTTCTTCGGAAGGCTGAGGACGAATGTGGAGGATAGAAATGGCTCAAAATTTGTCTTTTTTATAGTAATCGAGTTTGAGTGTTTTCGATGTAAAGTAGATGGAAATTTATGCGAGAAGCGTCACGAGGAAGCGTGTGACTTTTGAAATTTGATTATATCGCTGTTAATGAAATTCAACGGTTTTTATCAAACTGATAGAGTGGCGTTAATTTTACCAGAGCGTAACGAAATTTTTCAAACATTTTCTCTTACCGGGAGGAACGCGTTTTGTCACATTTCTAATTCATTATTTTCTTAAATGACACCCATAAATAAAACGTCGGTGGGCTGCATAAATATTTCCCTATACGACTTTCGAGCAATTTTTCTTCATCTACTGCCATCGCACATCTGTTGAATTCCAAGTGGCGATGATAGACTACTGGCCCCTCGAGAAAAAAGAAAACACAATAATAACAAATGTTAAGAACGTCGCGGAGACGTGACACGACCGGATCGCGAGGTCGTCTACTTATCGTAGCGTGACGGACGGACGGAAGGAAGAAAAGCGAGTCTCCGAGCCCGGGCGCAGAGATGGATGGAAGGAAGGAAGGGCCATGGAGAGAGAGAAGTCGCTCCCTTAAAGAGCCCCGAGGGGAAAACGAGGAAGAGAGAAGCGCGCAAGCGTTGAAAAAAAAATTACGGGCCAGCAGCCGCGTGAAGAGAGAAAGAGGGAGAGAAGAAAAAAACGAGAGAAACCAGTAAACGCGCTCGCTCTAGGCTAGGCCCAAGGGCTAGAAGGAGGAATTAGGAAACGCGGAAACTGAGCGGAACGAGTAGAACGAGCTGCGGGGGGAGACAGAAGGGAAATTTCTCGGAATGACTTTTTTTCTACTGGGGCTTTGGCATGCTAAGTGCCGAAGGTATGTGATTTGCCGAGAGATGGATGGAAGAGAAATGCGAAATGAGTTAAAAAGAAGACGGCGATAAATTTGTTATACTCTAAGTTTTGTTGTCCAGCGTAGGAAAAAAACGGGTAAAGTAAAGAGAATGTAAGAGAATTTGAAGGTTGACACGTATATTGGTCTAAATAAAGTATTGTCAATGAGTTGCATAATTTCGTAGAAGTATGCCTATACTCATCGCGGCAATCAATAAAAGTACGCGTGAGAACTTCCACGTCAGCGAAGCCAATTAAACTGAACGATATATGTATACGCACACCCGTCAGGTGAAAAGCAGGAAGACGTAAAGCAAGAAAGAGCTTATAACGCGGGAATGAATTAATTTCCCACATGGATACAGGCGCAATATAGATACGCACACTAAACCTGCCCACATGATGTGTCTTGCGAGAAATAAATAGATGCGAACTACTTAAAGAAGCACGTGTGCGGCAAGCTAATGCGTACGAAGACATCACGCATATGTGTGTGTGTGGTGTTGCTGGGCGGACAGCGACGTCAATCCCGCTCGAGCGAAAGAGAAAGCGTCGCGAAAATGCGCGCAAAAATAACTAAGCGAGAAACAAAAAGAAGCGCTGTCGGAGGGTCGCCTGCAACGTGGTTGGTCGGTGTGTGTACGCACATATAGCCGTATAAAATACCAACACAGAGCGAAGACCGAGAGAGGAGGGAAGGAGGCAGATGTTGCGCGGCGTATATTTAACCGGCGCGCTGGTCAGGATCGATACGTACACGTTCATGTATGACCGCCTTTTCGGCTACGGCGGCGCCGCTGCATTGCAAACACGAATCCAAGACCCCGTTATATCGGTCCCGGAGTTTATTATTGCAGCCGGCGTCGTCAACAGTTGCGTATGTATGTATAGGTATGAACATGTACGCACCCTTGAAAGAGGTTTTTTTTACTCGAGCATGACGTTGAGTGGGAAGAGTCGACGCCTGCACTTCCTGTTTTGAAACTGTCGATTCGAGATGATTGGTTGCGCTGCAGCAGTGTTATATTTAATTCGATCACATTCACAGCGTCACTCATTAAAATCGTCTGTATTAAACATAATAATCAACCGTATTGATAATAATGAATAAAACTCACAGTTTATTACTAATTATTATTTTACACTATTTATTATTCTACATATCTCGGTACGCATGAACTATTAAAAAGTGGGAGCCATCACTTGACAGTAATCCTATATCATTTTGACGACTGATTCATGTAAACGCGATATATTTGCAACTTGAGAAAACCACAGCCATATCCCGTGAAAGTGAAGTGCCTCGAGGCGTGTTTGTTTTCCACTTTTCGATCCGCTCTCTAGGAAGTCATTATGTATCTCCCTCTCTCTTTTTCTCTAGAGTGCTCGCGGCTGATGACACTGGCCCCGCGTATATATATATATATATATACACGTACATACGTATATATGTACGTGTGCGGCCATCTCAAATATTAGCGCTCGCGGGCTCGCGAAAAGTCGCACGTGCGTTCTTTGTTGGGCGCTCTCTGAAAAGGATGTATGTGTCGTCGTGTCGTGGACCATTAGACGAAAAAAATATTCCATTTGGGGCGCTGTCCGGCCGACGGCCGCGGACCTTCGCTCTTGAATTATTTTACATTTTAAGCGCTCCCAAAGAGTTTCTCTATATCGAGTGCTCATGCCTACAAATAGAGATAAGAGCCCCGAGTGTGTGTACATTTTATCCGAGTACTCAACGCGCCTATCGGCTTTCCCCCTATATAATAAAGTGATCCAACATCGGCCAGCCTGCGTAGCCCGTATTTTTTTCGGAAAACTCAAGACACTTATATTTATTACCTCCTATATAAACGGAGTTTAACGGAAAAATTGAAGCAATATCCGTTTCCCTACATGTATTACGGCAATTTACATCGGTTACGCTCTTCAATCGACAGGCTATATCATACGCATCAGAGAGCAAAGCGGAAATCATCGCATCTCTCCAAAATGATCGATTGTCTTCCACGAAGTATATAGCCAACGCGTCCGTACACATGTATACACACGAGAGGCTGGAAAAAAAAGTGGCGGGAAATCGGGCCTTCGACCCTTGGCGCGCGCGGGTCTTTCCTTGGCGTCTGCGCGGCAAGGGCCCAGGGGGATTTAAAGGTCTACTCTCTCTCTTATTCGGCACACCTTCTCTTCGTCCTTCTCCTTTTCGCGGGGCGCGTGCTGCATTCCGAGCGGCTCACCGCTCGCTCGCGCGCCTATATTCTCCGAGTGTATACGCGTAAGGTAAGCGCGGCGGGCTCCTCCACAGCTGCCGCCGCCTCCTTCGGAATTATTACCGTATAAGGGGGAAATCGCCTGCTCGCGCGCGCCATGTAAGAGCGCACGCGCCGTCTATTGCCCCGCGACGAAGACGAAGGAGGCATACGTATATATATAGCGTGCGGGTCGAGGAGGAAACATACACAGCTGTCTCCGAGTCGCGCACGCTTCCCCCAGAGGCACCTGCCTCCCCTCGCCTTCGTCTTTTGCCGGCGTCGTCTCATACCATCGGCCCCTCCCGTATATGTATATATACACACACGGTAGTGTAATAACGCGCCGCTGTGTGTAAGATCCATCTGGTTTTCCGGCTTTCCCGCTGCTCTCTTGGCTTTTCACTTCCGTCTTGACTTACGCGGCAATTGTCGCCGGTGATTTTTCATTTCGAGCCGGCGCTATTATAGTGCGACGCTCTTCAGAGGCTCGTGTGTAGGTATTACTAGGCCGGGGGAGACGTGTAATATACGACCGAGGCTGCGTGCAGCTTTAGCGCACACGCATTGTACTATCTGTAAAGACTGCTCGCAATTTATGAGTGTGTGCCGCACACGCTCCGCAGACTTTATTGACTTGGGGGATTTTCAGACTTTCTAAGTGAGGGCGGTATATAGTTGTTCGGGCTAAATCGCCTGGAGGCTTTTCCTTTGACTTTCTACCGACTTTTCTGGCGAGCTATAAGTTATAAAAGCCTGCGATTCAGTATTATAAGAAACGGCTGATCGTTTTTATCTACTAAATGTAGATGTAAGCACTGCTACTTGGCGCTGCTCGAGTAGTAAGAAAGTAAAAAAGACAGAGAACAAGTCACTCAGAGCTCTCCGCGCGATTACCGCTTCATTCTCGCACTGGTGCGCCTGTGTCTCCGCACCGCGCACTCGTCAGTAATAGACTTTTCAGTCTGCCAACATCGGGCCTCGCAGCCCGTATAATAATACAACAGTAGCGACACGCAACCTCCTCGCATGATTTTCGCTTCGGTCCATTGTCGGGGGCCGGCTTTGCCGCGCGCGGCGCCGATCCCGAGCGGATGTGTAATTTGCATAGTAACGAGACGACGGCACGCACAGCCGCAGCGAGCGAACGCGCGTGAGCGAGAGAGAGAGAAAGAGAGAGAGAGAGAGAGAGAGAGAGAGAGAGAGAGAGAGAGAGAACGACGAAGGGGACTTTGACGAAAATACGATTTGCGTTTGTTACGCGCTCAATGGATTATTATTCGGCAGGATCAGCGGATAAACATTTTTTTCGCCGCGATGCCAATAATGATCGTCAAAGTCGCGATTAGAGTTTTTTACGAATCGGAATGTGAACATCGGGCGGACTTTGCATTGTTCGCAAAACGGGTTCATGGACTTTGGGAGCGATTGAAAAATACTATTATCCCTCAGGAATAATTCGCGGAAAAGGCAAACACGCGCTTGATTTATATATTGTATCTCGAGGAATGCGATGAGATAAGTTCCACGATACTTTTACTTTCGGCGCGACGCGCGGCGGCTCTTTCGAATTGATTTCCGAAATTTATTTCGGTAATAAAATTAGCATCCGATAATTTAGAAGAAGCAGCTTACTACTAATTTTATCCATGCGAGCTTATTATGCAATGTAAAAAAAACCTGTTCGTTTAATTAATATCGTCTAAACATTCCTTTTTTGTAATAATTTTTTTTTATGAAAACTTAATTTATAGAGAATTGATTGCTACCTCTTAAATATAAATTATTATTTTCTCATTGTCGGTTTATTTCAAAGAAGACTCTAAATTTAGAAAATAAATATTGAGCAATAATTAAATTATACACGGCGTGCTGGCCTTTAAATATTATAAAATATATCGAAATTGAGTAATGGAAGGGGGAAAGGCGCGGTAATTGAGAGAAACGTCACGAGGCGAGTTATGATTCGAAATATCCACATAGGCCATCCGGATCACGCTCCTCATCAGGCGACCGGGCGAACCTTGACCGCGCGCGCGCGGGATCATGGCTATAGTTGGCGTTCCAGCGAAGGCCGCTCTGGCCCTCCGGCCTCTCTTCTCGTTCTCTCCTTCTTCCTCCTTTTCTCTCTCTCTCTCTCATTCGCGCACTTCGAGATCCCTCGTGCGCGCGCGCGGCTCTAACGGTCGCCGAATTCCACGGCGGGGCGCGCGCTCGCAAACAAGTGGCTCAGTCGCGGGTTATACAACCGGGACTTTCCTCTCCCCCCTCTCTCTCTCTCTCTCTCTCTCTCTCTCTCTCTCTCTCTCTCTCTCTCTCTCTCTCTCTCTCTCTCTCTCTCTATCTCTCTCTCTCTCGCGCTCTCTCTCTCTCTCGCGCTCTCTCTCTCTCGTCTTGGCGAGATTTCGGCCCGCGGAGACGTCTCTCTCTCTCTCTCTCTCTCTCTCTCTCTCTCTCTCTCTCTCTCTCTCTCTCTCTCTCTCTCTCTCTCTCTCTCTCTCTCTCTCTCTCTCTCTCTCTCTCTCTCTCTCTCTCTCTCTCTCTCTCTCTCTCTCTCTCTCTCTCTCTCTCTCTCTCTCTCTCTCTCTCTCTCTCTCTCTCTCTCTCTCTCTCTCTCTCTCTCTCTCTCTCTCTCTCTCTCTCTCTCTCTCTCTCTCTCTCTCTCTCTCTCTCTCTCTCTCTCTTTTTGCGGCGAACCCCCGAAAAGAAAAGACATTCACGGGCCCCGGCGAACAGGAGGGCTCCTTAATCGAGATGAAAAATATGGAGCCGAACAGGTCCCCCGTGCGTGAATGGACGGGTATCCCTGTGCTCTCCCTCGTTTTTTCGCCGCCGCCGCCGCCGTCTTCTTCGGCGCGGCTTTCGGCGAACGCGTTTTCGGGGCCCGGGCCACGGGCTCTCTCGCGTGCGTGTACAAGCGCCGAGTGTGGATTACCGGGGGCAAACCAGTCGCCACGATGCTGAAAGGGCCTCTCGCCGGGCTCGCGCACACACACACACACATACACACACACACACACACACACACACGCACACACACACGCACGCACGCACGCACGTTTATGCAAAATTTGCTGCAGTAGCGCTGCGCTCTGCGTTTTTGTTGCATTTTTTGCCGGGACAAAAGGAAGAAGCGCGTCAGCCGGGACTTTTTCTCGGCGCGGATAGCAGAGAGAGAGAGAGAGAGAGAGAGAGAGAGAGAGAGAGAGAGAGAGAGAGAGAGAGAGAGAGAGAGAGAGACTCGGAGCTGGTTTTTTGGGTTAGCAGATGCATTTTTTCAATTTTAAATGGCCCTTTTGCCTTTGCCAACTGGTCTCACTGCTGATAATGTTGTAAATAAACTTTTACTTTCCGTCTGGGAATTTCGGCACTTAAATCCGGACCAGTTAAATAAATTAGTATTCACTTGGGATCTTTTTATATTTTTTTTTCCTCGCTTATCACACGCATTCCACCACGTACCGCGTGCTTTTCTCATGGTTCTTCTCTCTTTGCTAATATTTCTGGTATTATATTATACTTTTTGTTCTTTTTCTACGAGTTTTTCTTCGGTTAGGTACTGAATAGAATGTACGTCCTTTCAAATGGTTCCAAAATAATTAGCTTTTCAACCTCGTACCTACACACGCACACCCACACCCAACACACACACACACACACACACACACACACACACACACACACACACACACACACACACACACACACACACACACACACACACACACACACACACATACACACACACACACACACACACACATACACACACACACACACACACACACACATATACACCCATTCATGGAGAGAAATCTTTATGTAAAAATTACTATACTCTCTACGAATGGGGTGACAAATTCGTATTATACAGATTATTTAGTATATTTTTAGCAATTATTGGTGTAAGTGTATTAAAATTTGATAGAAGGTATAGCAATTTGTGGTAGTCAGAATAGTAAAAATTAAGCGATCATCAGCTGTTCGAGGTGTAGCATATGTAGACGAGACGAAGTATTTTTTAACAAAGTGCGGCGTGGCGTAGCGGTAAGACTACTGCTTCTCGCGCGGCGAGCTCGGGTTCGATTCCCGGTCTCCGCGTTTTTTTCAGAGATAAAAAAATGATTTTTTGCCTAGCGGGCTGAAAGTACCACTTTCGCTCCCGGCACCCGATCACGAAAGTTGTATTTTCGGCCTCGCTAGGCAAAAAAATAGTATACGCTCCACGGGAGTAAAATTGGCCAGCCCACAGCTCGTGTAAATTGCCACCCGAGCCGAAGGCGAGGGTGGCAATTTACACGAGCTGTGGACTGTCCAAGTTTTTTCCTCCCTTGGTGCGTAATATAGTATTCTGAGTCAGTTTCATAAATGCGAACTGACTAAGAAAATAAATGTGTTGTTAATGTTTGTAGGTTACGAAAAATTTTTTTTCATCGTGAATTCCACTTCACTATCTAGTATAGTAAAAATTGGTAAAGTTATACTATTAGCTACATTTAGCGCGCTTCGCGCGTATCATTTATCTCTTTGTTTTTTTGTTTTTGAGATTATGAACATGATCAAGTTTCATTTTAAAAGTTTGTTTTAAATAGTTTAAATTATACGATAATAACGTAAGTCTCATAAATAAAATCATGAAATTTTTCTTATACTATTCAGTTTTAAATATTCAAAGTCAAGAATCCAATCTTCAAAATTCAAACATACTCGATTTTGGCGCTTATTCTATGTAGACCAATCAAATGAGCCAGCAACAACCAATCAAAACAGTCTTATTGTGATGACAGATTTCCTCCATCACTTTTTTAAGAGAGGAAAATTAAGTATAATGCAAGTTTGTCGCCGATTGAGCAACAGTATAGTAATTTTTCGTGAAAAATATATGAATATTTGTATAAAAATTTCTCTCCGTGTACATACACACACCAAAAATTTAAAATTCTCTAGCTGAAATGTTTTGTAAATATTTTATCAATTAGGGTGTCTTGTATTTTGATAAGTTTGAACGATGCATGCTCTACTTTTGAACACTTAAACCGATAATCCTTCCCTCTTTTATCACTAGATGAGAAGCGTGTATAGAAAGAACTTATCAACTGCATTTCGATATTTCTTGAATGCGGAAGCAAATCAAACTTCCTGACTGTCGCAACATGCTAATATAAAAACTTGACATATATATTTACGCAACATGTGCATGCGTATATCAGTCAAGAAAGTATACACGATAGTCTTATCATATTCTCGTCCATCCTCAAATAATCTATTTTCCACGCGCAATACACTGAAAATAGGAACACGCCTAACCTATCCTCTGTTGTCTTAGGCTATCGGCAACCTGAAATCTGGAAGCTGAGTGAAGCACGTGCGTGGACATATAACTACCCGCAATCCGTCAGTTGCAAACCGGTCGATAGGACGCACACGGTCGTTAGCGTAAATCTCGGGATTTTATCTACCGTGGCATGTACACAGGCACTTGAGCGACTGTGTATGTGTGATTTTTAAAAGTCCCAACGGTCGGCGCCATCCTTGAATTTAAATCCTGTGGCACGTGTACGCAGCGGCGAGCGCACGCGCGCTCTAGCGCTCCCACGATCCGCGAAAAAGCGTGACCATACGAATGCGCGAGTGAGAGAGAGAGAGAGAAAGAGAGAGATAGGTTGGAGGAGAGATAAAAAAGAAGAGGAGAGGAGAGACAGAGAGAGGTGCCGCGGATATAAAATATGCCGCGCGCGAACTCGGCTCCTCTCGTCTCTTTTTTTTTCTCCACGAGAGTCATTCACGAGTCGATATGATGACGCGCGAGTGCGAACGAGAGGAGAGGAATTCATTATCACTTTCTTTCATTTCTACCGAAAGAGCCTCCTGCCCGCGAGTATTATGGGTATGTGTATATACATATCGGTGTCGAACCTGTTCCTCGGCGACGACGGCCTCCTCGGCGGCCTTTCAACGCTCGCGCGCGCTCGCGTTTACGAATCGTTCCTCTTTTTTTTTTCTTCTTCTGCGCGGTTGCCGTGTCTTATACTCTTTATTGCTAATTACGATAAGATTATGCTAACGATGCGGCCAGAGTAAAAAGGAGCCGGGACGCGGCCACGATATATATGCCCGTAGCCCGGCTGACGTTTTTATCAATGGGATTCGCGTTTTTTATTCTGCGAAATCATTTATAAAGTTGATTCAGTTGTGATTATAACGTGCGCGGCTGCCGACGACGGCTCTCTCATTACCAATTAACGTGCCGAAAAAAATTCGGAGGCGTTCGGTGTAATTAATTATATACTTCTATCTTTGCAATTATATATGCTGTACACGCGATTAACTTGTCTATGTGAAAAAATATACACGAGTAATACGACAAAAAGAAAAAAGAATAAATTTTTTGTCTAGGATACTTTAGTTCATCGCATATGAGTTATTTCTTGCTTTCGTAGAACGATTTATTCCATAATGGAGTTCGATTATACATATTATCAATTTTTATGGAAAACCTCGTATACCTACACGCGACGCATGAAAGCTCGGAACTACTGAAGGCAGGATTATTTACAACATACTGCAGGCGGCATATCATATGGCCGAATAAGTAAATTTTTATGCTCGGCGAGGCGACAGCAGCCAGCGCGAAGAACTCAATTCGAGCCACGTATAGGCCGCTTTTCGCATGTATATATATATATATAAGGCGTTTCGCGCGACACCCCACAAAGGAATTAAGCACGCTGCGGACCCGAGAATAGATGCGCGTGCCTATACGGATCGATGGCCGTTCGGCACGGGGCCCGTATATATACAGTAATAATGACGCATGCCTGCTCCCGTTCTCCATGCTGTACGGACATCTGCATCGCGTGTGGGGTGCGTGCGTTGGAGCTCCCCCTTTTCCGTCTGCTTCGTTCTCTTCTTTTTTTTTTCAGCGGCACTAGTGAGTTTCGATTTTTCGCTCTCTGTCGCTCCCTCGCGCTTCTGACTTACCCCGACGCACGCACCCTCCGTTTCATGGGCCATTATACCGGCTTCGTCTATGTAGCCATTTTCTGTTCCACCGGCCGTGTCGATTATCTCCGTTTTAATTGCCTTTCCTTCTGTGTCTTATCGTTTTTATAGAGTAACTGTTGTCTGGCTTCTTTCTGAAATTTTTATACGTGAGTTCCTGTTGAATACTTCTCAAAAATCGTTGTATTTCTCAAAGGGTGCATCTTGCGTTCAATGAACCAGCTTTAACATCAAACTTTAGCTTTCCAGTATATAACTTTCGTCCAGTTCATCTGGTTATTCAATTGAAACATCAGGTTCTCCGCACTCGAAGTAGCTAAGATCTCTTTTCACGAGACATTTACTCCTGAGAAAGGCTTAGATTCACAAATACAGCTCCTTACAAAAATATGATAACTCGGTGGACACACACACATGAGACTTTGTGTAAGAAACGGCGATTGTGGCACCCTTTGAAAGCCAGCAGGTTGCAACTCCTTTTTTCTCACACTTTTTGCGCTGCACGTCGCGGATTTCTTTACACACGTGAATCCTCTCTCTCTCTAGCGCGCTCTTTTTATTCTTTCGCGAGCAGCTCACTCCCGGTCTACTTATCGCTCGCGAACGCCTTTTTCCTTCTCTCTCATTACTTTGTTACCTTCCCTCTGGCTCTCTCGCCCCGGTTCCGTGCTCATTGTTGATTTTTTATTGTTTATCCTGTCTGCGCATGCTCTCGGCGATATGACCCCCTCCTCCCTTCTCTCGCCGGCAGTAGTACAGACTGCACTTGAGTCTTGGAGACGGCGACGGGCTTTTATACAGAAAGCCTGAATACACGGCGCGGCACGACAAAAGTCGATGCAAAAGGGTATATAGCAGTGCACGCTGCACTACTGCGGGAAAAGAAAACAAGAGCGAAAACGAGGGAGAGTTTAATAGAGGGCAAGGGCACGGGAGATGTGAGAGAGAGGGAATCGGGTTTGCACTTTTTAAATCGGCCCGTTCGAAAGAAGTGCGCCGACATAATGCCCGCGGCGTATTTACATAAATTTGCATGACGACGGAGTCGCGGCGACGGCGGTGGCGGGCGGTTTAAATCGCTACTTCGTGTACTATGACCTCGTGGCGAACTGCACACGTGCGGCCTTGCTGCACTTTGTTAGTGCTCTCGTGAGATCGCAGGAGCGATTCGCGCAGCGTTTAGCAGTTTTTACGGGCAAACCTGTCTCTAAATCATATTCAACCAGACTTGATCATTCAAATTATTTTATTACACGACAAAATGCCCGTGCTCTCTCTGTCTCTCTCTCTGTCTCTCTCTCGCTCTCTCTGTCTCGACTGCAGTCGAAAAGTTCAACTTCTCATCTCTCTCCCCCTCTGTCTCATTCTCCCCCCGGATTATTTTTAAAAGCGCATGTCCCCTGTGATGCATTGTGCACTAAAGGCAGGCAGTAATGCAGGGACGCGCATTTCGATCTAATCCAACTCCCTAACTGCGCTCATCTAACCATAAAGCCCGTATTTTACGACGGCGGGCTTTTTCCGTGTGTACGTGGGGTCGCGTATAGAAATTTCCGTCGGGGGTACGTGATGTGTACACACACGGGGGGTAACGGGAAAATCGGCGGCCCGAGAAAACTGGGTCACGTAATACAGTGTCTACGGGTGGTGCGGGCTATTTTCGCTGCACGTGTGCGGCCATCCCTCACTTGCTCGCGCTGTCACATGTCGCGGTAGATACCGCGCGTACGGTGTAAATGTAAATGAGTATCTGCGGACGCCGATCTGCGAATTGCAATGTGGATATAACGTTACATACGGGTGCAAGAAATTCGCGCGCATAACCATGTAGTAGTTATATTGGTATAGTTTATTTATTGAGTAACTATTTCTTTTTGCTTTTGATTTTTACGCGTACGCGCATAAGTTGGCCTGTAACATCTAACGCGTTCATACAAGTCGCAGGAGAACAACGAAAAGGGGTATGTTTCGCCTCATTGCGATTGTAATAGCTCTCGCAAGGGGATACTCAACGGCTATGCTCCGAAAAAGTAAAACGGAGCAAGATTTCTTATATTTTATTCATTTGGCTTTTTTTATTACAGAACAAATATAAATGCAGTATTCAATGGTAATTGCTGGTGTGAATCGTGTCTACATTATCGGGACCATCATATGCTATATAATAGAATAGAATAGAAGTATCGTCTTGTATAACGGGAAATGGAAATCTATGATAATCCATATCAACAGCCTCACTCTCGAAATCATCCTACGTCTATGCCCATAACGCATACAACCCTACGAAAACAGTAACATATACCAGCTCGCGCGCTCGCCTGCGCGAGATCAATCATACAAATTCAGGCATCGTGGGGGCTGCCAGAGCTGTAGCTGGTTGGTTGGCTGGCAGCGGCGCAAAGGGCCCCCGGACAGCTGCGCATTGTAGGCATCGACTGTACATGCACGCCGCCGGCGAAAGTAGGGGGAGACGCGGAGAGCGAGTCATGCACGCGACTTTGGGGGAGGAGGCTATATGCGCGGCGCGTGAACAATGTCCGCGCGGGACACCGCGACTGCTGTGTACATGTGTGCGTAGTGAGAGAGAGAGAGAGAGAGAGAGAGAGAGGCGCATATGCCGCACCCAGATGGCCGAGGGGCCCTCTTATCAATTCTAGCACCCCCGGCTACTCCCACTGCCGCCCTCGTTTCGCCGCTCTTTGTGTCTCTCCCCCTCCACTGTTACTAGGCCCCGCGTGTTTTTTTTTTTGTTTAGCAAACTAATCGATTGGAAGAGTCACGGTTGATACAGTCTATGACGCCTCTTCCGATGTATTGATGCTGGTCAACGGCGTGTTTTCGAGAGAGTTCCTTTGGTGGCGTTTTTTTATGGCGAGCTGTGTAACTTTAATGGAATTCCCGGTTGGTAGTATATGACGATTGTAAAGCGCGCGCGATTTTATTTGGCTCTCGCTGTTTAAGAGAGGGCAATGAGGGCGTAATAAAATGAGTCATTCTTCACTCGATAGCCTCATTTGTAGGGGGGCACCAAAACCATTCCATCACGGCGAATTTTAATCGCTGTTCGGAAATACGATATGATATTAGCGGGTGGTAGAAAACAAAGCCCGTTCAGGAAAAGAATAATATTATTTTAGCAGAATATTTTTCTGTTTTAGTGCGAGTCTGAATAAAAGAATAATTCGTCCTTGGAATAAATTATACTGTTTTAATTTGTTACCAAACTGACCATATTAAACGAATAGTTTCATCCGTGAAAAAGTCCGTTAGCAGATAAATCGGCGATGATAAATCACGAACGTTACACATTTAAAGGGCAAAGGGAAGGAAGCATCCAGGAGTAGGAAAAAAACAACAACACAGAAGCGAGGGCGAGAGACCATAAAGAAAGGAAGTTGCACGTAATATTATAACGCAGGAGCTCGCGTGCTGCGCGCTCGTGCACTACCATACGCATATACGCAGTACGCGCGCAGCCCAACGGCCCGTTTAATCGCCCAACGGTTGCTATACATTATCGCTCTGGCGCGCATTACGTCATCCTCGCACGCGCTGCTCGCCTACAATGTATTCAAACATAACGTACTTTATATATATGCGAGCGTATTGCATGTCGTGCGTCGCACTCTCGCTTCGCGGAAGTAAGAAAGCCGTCGCAATGTGAAGACTAGGCTCCGGTTGCGAGATCGAGGAATTTGCAAGCTCTCGCGGATTTTGCAGAGACGCGTGAGAGATTCTGCGCGGAGTGTAACGAGGGGGTGAATGCGAGATTTACAGATGTTTCGAGTGCACTTTCGCGGTAAATGCTCATAAGGCGACACCTGTTTTTGTGATTAAAGTGTCGCTTTCACTCGTGTTTTTTTCTTACGGTGAGAATTTTTCTTATCTCCCACCAGCATAATATAGACGCGCGTCAATGCGATACTGCTTTGTCATGTTACAATTTGCAAATCTAATTTTGTCAGTTGTCTTTTGATTCCGTAATTTTACGCAAATATAAGTATCGCTAAAATATGTGTACACTGCGCGTCAATCAAGCAATTACTTAACACGATTCGAAGTAAGAAAAAAAGGAACTGGTTAGCCATCAATTTGACATAAAAAGCATTAAAAAGGCGCGCATTCATGCCTCGACCACCGCACAAAAAAGAAGTCAAAGGAGAGAAAAAAGGAGTCGAAAAAAGCGCGCAAGAAAGAGAAAGGTTCCGGCGTTTCGTGTCGCGCGCGAGAGAGCGCTGCACGCGGCGGAAATTAATTAGAGCCCTTGTACGTATTCGAGGGTGCACCGGATGTGGTTTCTGCCTCCCGGACACACGACGCGCGGCCACCATCGAGAAAGTCGAGACCTTTATATATACACGCCGAAAAGCTCGTCACCCTTCGACCCATTGTCTTGGTCGGACGTTTTCCCTTCTTTTTTTTTGTCGAAGGAAAGTACTTAGGGCAGGAAGGATGCTCAGCCGTCCGTGATATATATCCTCCGGCGATTTTCGTCGTCGCGACGTCGAACGCGAAATCACGAGGGTGGCGCGTCTGTCTCTTACTGATCCTCCCCCTTCCTGTGTCCCCGCAGCGCTGCACTGGCTTTGGGAAGTGCGTCTGTCTTCTGACGGCTCTGGGATTCACGCTCGGCTGAATTAGATTAGGAGCCGCGCTGACGGACGACTGCAGAGGGATATCTGATTAGCCGGCGCAGTTCCGCGAGGAAGTAACCCCGAGCTGCGTCGTGGAAGTGTCACTTCCTGCCCGCCTGTTCCTTCCTTGGAGAAACTCACTTAGCTTTTGAGATATCTTGATCGCCCTGCGAATTTAGCTTGATTGTGTGGTTCGTGCGAGTGAAAGTTGTCGAGCGATTGTACTTCTTCATCTGATTACGAATATAAGTATAAATAAATTAATGAATTGACTTTTTTGATTTCAGGTCGAGATCGGGGTATGATTCGAGTAGCGGCGACGAGTCAGAAGTTGAATATAACTCGCCCCTCTGCAATCAACCAGCCACACCGGCACCCAACCCTAGTACCACTACGAATAGTTCAGGCCACGGGAAACACATTAATAAGGGTCGATGGACCAAAGAAGAGGTAAATTCCTTTATTTCAAATCAAACGGTGTTCATTATAACGCGTTGACAAGAATATAGATGCACAAGAAATTAACAAATGACCTACATACATAGTTAACAATCATTTCGTAAAAATTGAAATGATATTTCAATAAATCGCCATGTCGATACTTGCATTCGGGGAAAAAGATATAGATACCTCTCACCAACGCTGAAATATAAATACGTTTGTATATCGCTTAGGCAAAACAGTACTAGGATTACTCGGACTAGCCAAAACAATATAGACAGGAGAGATAGAGGGAAAAGGGACGAGCGAATTATGTAGGTCGAATAAGTACGCGCGCAGATGGACGGGAGCGGGGAGCGAAGAAGAGAGAGAGAGAGAGGGGGAGGCTATATATACGCAGAGGTGCGCGAAGTGGTGCGAGCGCGCGCGCGTAAGCAGGTATATGCGGCTAGTATACGGTTTCCCATGGGAAATGGGCGCTAAGGACGATCACACGTATGTCTCTAGCCCTCTCTTCTCTAGCCATCCCTCTCTCTTGCTCTCCTTCTCTCTCGGACTCTATCATGGACCTACCTATGACGAGCAAGAGCGCCCCATAAATTTCCCTTTTGTACTTGTGTTTAGATCGCACTTATTTTATACATACATATCCTCTATGCAAAGAGTTCCGGTCATTCTTGGCCCTTCTTCGTTTCTCGCGTTTCATCCCTTTTTGCGGGCGAGACGCGAGGCGACAAGGCCCCGGAAGTAATTATCTTATGGGAACTTGCTTAGCGCGAGGTTTCCTGACCCAATTTATGTATGTCTGTATAGGAACGACCCGCTCGATTGACGAACTGACTTTTTTGGCCACTTTGATGGACAGGTGTGTCACTTATGTTTCGGAAGTTATTCAGATGAATCCGAGCATTTTCTTACTTGCTGGGATATTTAACGTCAAATTTCCAAAGGGAAAATATTATTTATAACAGTTAAAAAAAAAATAATTGAAAGATGTTATCTAAAAATATTTATGAAGAATATCGATGAATTTATATTTCCTATCGTAAATAAAAATAGGTCTTCAATAAGCCGTATTATGGCAGAGAAAAAAAATATTATAGAGGTCCTGCAATAGCACTCATTTATATAATAGGTGCTCTTTGTATCGCCCGCGATCTAATTTGTTTTTTACTCCTCGTGTATCTTTAGGACGCCCTGCTGAAGCAGCTGGTGAGCCAAGCCGAGCAAATGGGCACCGGTCTGCGATGGGACGGAATTGCGGCGCACTTCCGCGACAGGAGCGACGTGCAGTGTCAACAGAGGTGGGCGAAGGTTGTCAACCCCGAGCTCGTCAAGGGACCCTGGACGAAAGAGGTAAAAGATCTCATTCCCGCGCGACTACATATATATATATATATATACACACACACACACACACACACACACACACACACACACACACACACACACACACACACACACACACACACACACACACACACACACACACACACACACACACACACACACACACACACCCACACACACACACACACACACACACACACACACACACACACACACACACACACACACACACACACACACACACTTAAATACTATATATATATATCTATACAGGCGAGCGTCGGACTCTGTATCGCCAAGCTCTCGACTTTGTTTACGTACAGATTGCCCACGCGAGTAGCTTATCAGTCGCGGATGTTAGCGAAAATCATGTAGTGTAAACAACAGGAATATATGGCTTTTCAATGATTCTTGATTAAATTCGGGTGTGGACTCGGGCCTTTGGCGGCCGCTACTGTGTAGTAACCAAAGTGCAATGTCCTTTTGAGAAACGCTCTTAATAGGTTTTAACGCATTAGTTCATTCTTTCATACTTTGGTACGAAATTGTTTGAAAGATATAAATAAAATTTTCACAACATTAGGCTAATTTAAATTTGCTGTTAAAATTTTGTAACTTAAAATTGTAGGCCTGATTTGCACAGATCTACTCTTAGTAAGTGTAGTAAAATAGCTCAGGGCATATTTTATGTCGCATCTAACTTGCAAAATATAACATTATCATATTAGACATTTATTATTACAAACACATTGAATAAACAAAATTCTAAGTAAATGTCTGAATTTTGATGAAGCTCAAGTTACCCTCGGTAGCTCTGTATAAGGCTAAGCCATTCGTTAAATCGATGAAATGCGCAGCGCAACGGCATAAAGCTTTCTTGTGCAAAGTCAATTAACACACCCCGCAAAAAGTGCCGGCGGCCCACGTGCAATCAATTCCTTCTCATGCGCGCAATTCCTGCGCGTTCTCACAGGCTAATTAGAAAGTCTGATCGAAGGGGGCTGAAACGCGCACACCTGAATTCGAATGCGATCGTTGCTTGCATCGGGGAGCATACGATTTGAAAATTGCATATATAACGGGGGTACATCGATTTCGAATAATTTTTTTAGACCATGATTTATATAGTTATAATTCATTTTTCGTACTTTTTGACTATTTCCATTTCTTTGAAGCATCATTGAATTTTCAAATGTCATTTTTCGTAAATCCTTGATACTTAACCAAATTTGTTCCTACATCCACCAATAATCTCTTTTCCACCTTTATATACCTCCCCCTTGTGGTCAACTAAGAAAAACAGAGCGCTATACGTGCCGTCGCACCTTCCCCGCGAGTTCGTCACGAATCTAGATACGGGATCAACAATGCCGCGCGGCGATCGTAAACACAGGGATTTCCCATTGTCGAGTTCAATAACCTCCCCGCGATATACGTATGGGCATACCGCAGGGGGATAACGAACGCGCTTGTGGGGAACTTTCCCGCGCTGGTTTTCCGTCGCGAAGGGAGAGCGCGGCGACGCGAGGGTTGCTCCGAATTTCTCGGCGCGGCTGATTATCGGCGTGCTGCAGGCCCGATGTGAAAGTTTTTTTCCCCGCTTTTCTTCTTCTTTAAATGCGAAGTGAGAGGGAGATAGATAGACTGGCGGGAATTTTCGGTCGATCGGAAGCGCGATTGTCGCGGCATGGGAAGTGTATTCTTTTTCGATTCTGGGACTTCCTTCCTTCCTCATCTATATATACCCCTTGGGATCGTGTGTAGTGCTTCCGAGAATCGAGCTCTCCCGCGTGCCACCCGAGCAGCTGTATCTGCCGCAGTACTCGCGACGTTGATTGGATGATGTATCTCAACCGTTTTGCCATAATCAATCGCAGGAAACGTGCGTGCAAAAACACGATTGTAATCAGACGAGTGCCTGCGCGTACTCCACAATGAGTATACAGCGCGGAGACGGGATCGTGCATGTCGTTAAATAAATTGGCCTGTCAATTTTTTGAATACACTGTAAAACATGCATCGATTATACAACCAAAATGGAATATGTCGGACGACCTACGGCGAAAAAGCACGCGAACGTGACTGCGGATTCGAAAAAAGGATGTAAAAGAAGCAGCGGCGCGCCGTCGCTGAATTTCAATGGAGGCAGTGAGGGGGGCCTGTGTCTGCGCGTGTGTATATGCGCGCCATCAAGGGCGAGACATCTCACGGGAACGCCGGCTCGGGTGCACGCACGAGAATGCGCATGATGATCCCCAGAAGAGAGAGAAGTTGTTTGAGAATCCGCCGGCGTGCGATCGGCGGGGGCTTCTCGGAAAATTTCCTTGCAATCGTGCAGATTCAATTTTGAATCTTTTACGTTTTACTCGATTTCCATCGAAGTCGTAACTCTTGAAATATATGTACACTTCGTGCCCGTGCGTACTTTAGCAATTTTTAGGAGAGTTCGAAAGAAAAAAAATGATGGCAAAGGAAAAAAACCAAAATTCTCTCTAAAATATTTGCTGACCGAAAAAGCTAATTTAAAATCTCGCCTGAAAAATAAAAATGGTTTTCAGATCGGCCTTCGGCACGTGCTCTCGCGTAAAGCACCTTGCAACTCTCTCGACGTGTCTCCCTCTTAGCCATTAGCATTTTCGTCATTATGCAATGCCGACGTCAACTTTTCGCCCGTGATAATAATCGAGCCGGGCTAGCGCGGGGAGAAGGGTCAATAAAAGCCGCGCGCGGGTCCCGTTAATCTTCGATATTTCGTAAGGCGCTCGCATGTATATATACGAAAAATTGTTCGGTCAGCAATTTTACCTGCCGCGCATAAGTATATAGCCTCCCGTATATAACAGCGTCCGAAAAGTATTTGAGGCCCCTGGCAGCGGGCGATGGGGCCGGTTCGCCACTTCCCAGAAAGGTTTACCAACTAGCGTGTACTTTTTGGTTTTCGCGCGGGCTGAGCCGCGATCACAGTGTCGGCCCCTGCGGGGTGTAGTATACCTATACACGGACTTCCTCCACGTGCTCCCCGGCTGAAATATGCGCCGCGGCGCTGAACGCGCGCGCAGGTATATAGGCTTTTTTTACCAGCGCGCCGAAAGACGTAACACAAGATCGTTCGAAGGCCTCCTGACTCCTCTTTCCTCTCGGCTCCTTTTATCGGCGGCTGTAAATTTTTGCTTTTTATTTGATACCGTTAGCCTCGAATTTTAACGATTTTTACGGAGTGCTGCGCGCCCGTGTCTGGAAAAATTCATCTTGCCCCGAGTGCCTAAGTGTGTTGATTACGCCTCGGGAATGCAGCTCGTTGTGGTCAGCTTTTTGCGACACTGCAGCGGTTTGAAACAAGCGTACGATAATTGTGAATCTTCCTTGTACTTTTAAATGAGAAAACTTTTCTTTTATTACATATTAAAGTGAATACTATTAGCTAAATAGTATAGAATAAGCTAAAACTCAAATCATTTACAGGAGGACGAAAAGGTGGTTGAATTGGTTCACCGATACGGACCAAAAAAATGGACGCTAATAGCGCGACACCTAAAGGGTCGGATAGGCAAGCAGTGCCGCGAGCGTTGGCACAACCATCTGAATCCGGGCATCAAGAAGACAGCGTGGACGGAAGCCGAGGATTTGATAATCGTTGAGGCGCACAGGCGCGTGGGCAATCAGTGGGCAAAGATAGCAAAGCTCTTGCCCGGTCGAACCGACAACGCCATAAAAAATCACTGGAACAGTACAATGAGGAGAAAGTACGAGGCTGAAGAAGGCAAAACCACTACGTCGCGAGGTTAGCTGTCATTTTATGATTAATGGACGAAATGCATATAGAATTGTGAGAAATAATAAAGCATAATCGAAAATAAAAATTTCAGGTAGGGGAAGAAGAAAAACGTCGGAAGCAGCCACGAATAAGAGGGATCCGTTGTCCGACGACCGAGCCAGGAAGCAGCAACAGCAACAGCACCAACAACACGTGACGGCGACGTTGAGTATTGAGAACAGTTCAACGGCGACGGATCCGTTGGCCACGAGTCAAGCCTGCAATCTCGATCAGCTGGACTGGACGCACGCCTGGGAACAACAACAGGATCGACAAGTTGCAGAAAGGCACAACGAACAGCAACAGCATCATCAGCAGCACTTCCACGAGGCGCTGCAGCTGGACGAGCGACAGGTAGTCGAGAGCCACCTGGAATCGCCGCCTAGGCGGAACCGCATCGAGTCCATGTCTCCATTTTCCAAGTGAGCTTCTGCAAATCTATTATTCAAATCTTATTTTGGGAATGAAATGCTAATAATATTTCCTAATGCTACAGGTATTTCGGTCTCGAGATGAGTGAACCGCAGACGTCGAGGTCATCGGAAATTCATCTGCTACCAATGCCTGACCTTGAAGAGGAGACGGAGCTGCACGAGAGAGAAAAGACTAGTCCACCACCGATACTGCGCAGGCGACGCAACCTGCAGCTCGAACAGCAGCAACAGCAGCGCAACGATACCCCCGACAGCGGCAACCAGTCAGACTTCCTGCTGCAGTCGTACCATCAGTCCTCCTCGTCGCAGATTGGTACTGCGCCCTCTACTCCCATCAAGCAGCTACCCTTCAGCCCCTCACAATTCCTCAACAGTCTAAGCCCCGAGACATCATGGCTGAGGGCGAGCACGCCCAAGGGCAGTCCTGGCCCGCTTACCACGCCTCAGCCCTCATCTGGTCTCCGACGAGGTACCATTGCTTTTCCCAACACCTGTTTGTTCATCAAAGTTCACTTAGCGGGATCAAAGTTGTTAACGCTACGTTTTTAATTTTAAGATGGCACAACGCCGCGAACGCCTACGCCGTTTAAAAATGCGTTGGCCGAGCTGGAACGAAGAAGTGGAGCAACGACGCAGCTGCCGGCGACGCCGAGTCGACTGGACGCTCTCACGGAGATTATCAAGCAGGAGACTGATCGCGAAAGCCTTGCAGGCCCGAGCAGTGGTAGTATACTGCAGGATTCGGGCTATGGTACAGGCAGACGTCGCGGCAAGGAGAACAGTGCTCCTGGTGGCAAGAGAGCGCGAAAAGCACTCTGCCAAGCCTGGTCTACCTCACACGACAGCTCCGAAATGAGTTTCGCTGTCGAGACACCGGTTTGTATTTGTTTTTTGACGAAAAGTTTCAAGAAATGAAAACTTTCTGAGATTTATGTTAATTGAGCATTATTTTTTCATATTTCAGAGCAAAAGTTTGGACACGTCTGTACTCTTCTCGCCAGCATCGATGGCTTTGGATGACAGCTTCTTAGCTACAGGGCCAAGTCCCGTAAAGGTAGAAACGCGTGTCCAAAATCAATGTGATTCTCAGAATCAACAACAACCAGCCCTATCCTGGTACTATTCCCGCACCACTCGCCTCTAGACACGCTAGCCGGCCTTTAATTTTCCTTTCACACTCTTGCTCTTCTGTTTATCGTTTTCTTGTATCTGTATTTCAGTCTACTTATCTATTATTCCTGCACTAATCGATGTTTCTTATTTAATTCGTACATGTTTAATCGTTTCATTTTTTTTTATTTAATGTTGTTTGTTCGTATGATCGTTCGCCCAATTATGCCTAGTTCGGGCTTCCACGTAGCGCCTTATAGTTACGTTATAGAAAATAAAAGACCTTGTACGTATCCCCCCAAGAAAGCAAAAACTCCCACCCTGCAAAGTTCTAACATTCCGATTAACGTATTGTAAAATGTAACGGTAAATCTCAAGAAAAAATAAGAAAAAAGCACACATTAAATGTTGGCGCCTGAATTAAGCGTACTAACGACTCGATTGTTCTACTAACACTATTTACTTTTTGTTAATTATTTATAATGGAAAAGAAATACAAATTGTGTCTTATAAATTTATTATGAACGGCAGCATGATTAGATATCATGTTGATTATATTTAATTTTGTATTTAAAAAGATCAAATGCGCACCATATAAAAGAATTATGACGCTTAATAGTAATCGGGTCAAAGACACCGTCTTATGAGTACTTAATTTATTTTTATGTTAAGCTTAAAATTTGATATTTTAGTCTTTTTGGCTTTAACGTCGTTTTTAATTTTAACAAGTTGTAAAAAGTTTTGTTGCTTCATCTTCCTTTGTAACAAAGGATGCTGAATTAAGAAGTTTCGTTGTTGTCATTGTTTCTTTTTCTTTTGCTAATTTATACATTTCAAAGCCGAAATATAGTGTGAACGTTTTAAAAAAAGAATGAAAAAGGTGACTTCTTATTTATGCTCCCAGAGCCCAAGTACGAAAATCGAAATATTTTTTTGTAAAGTTATTTTTCGTGTATGAATGATTGTATAGTATATATTATTTAATTTAATTTTATTCTCCCTATTATTTAGATTCATGTTTATAAGTTGAGAAAGAGCATGTTTGCACTAACTTCATTAAGCGATTTTTCTCCCTTGTAAACAGGCCTGGCCTAGCGTACCAAAGTACCTTCCTTAACGCATCCTTTCTCGAATCCTTTAACGTCGAAAATCCCTGTCACTCGCCCATCTTCGAAAGTTGTCCCTTTGATTAAGCAACGAACAACCCAAAGAACGAGCGACGGCTCGCGAAGGCGCGCGCAACGATTCGCGTACGTACCAAATATACAGAGGCCTAGTCACTCCGATTTTGAATAAAATCACAAGTGTTCGAGAGTCGAGTAGATACGAATGGGAAAAGAGAAGGAGAAAACACGCTAAGTGCGTCGCCGCGTCTTTTCTATCGTCTGCACCCCCTATTTTAATATAATATTTATTAACGTATGAAAGATAAAATTGGAACTATTTTTAGAGTATTTTCTCCTTTCGGCACAATTTTCTATACTGAATTTTTCTACTATGAACTGCCGGCTGTAGCTAGTGTGTCTATTCCTTTCCAGACTTCCCACGACTTTGCGCCCGTACAGCGGAAGCCCAACGCCAAGAGAGCTATTTCGTTCGACACGTTCGACAGCCCAAATGACTTCAACAGTTTGGCGCCGTCCAAACGTCCTAAAGTGAGTATATTATTTGCTGCACATTTTTTTGTTGCTTTGCATTTAAGCTTTTATACTTTCATATTCCTTACATGTTTCCAACTTGATGTGTCATTAAATGTTTATTTGTATAAATGATACTTAAGACTATTGAAAAATGAAAGTGTTTATTAAATTTCACTTCTATGTTTTCAGGTACAGTTAGAGATCCAGTGGTCGGCTGTAGCGTGCGGTCGAACTCGAGATCAGGTTGAGATGCAACAGGCAGCTCGGCAGTTTCTTAGCCTGCATGGATTTACACCGCTGCGCCCGCGGTCCCTCAATTTCTGACCTGACTCACTCCCGTCAAGCGAGAACTGAGTCGACAGCAGTATTCACGACTCAAGATTGTCCGAGAAGTGACACCCCGACTGATATTTATGAACTAATAGCACGAGTTTGTTCTTGTGATTGTCAGTGCAAAGAAAGTTTTTTCGAAAAATATTTTTACACGCGCGGAAAACGAAAATGGCGATAAAAAAATAACGAAAAAGTGGCTCCGCTATGCGAATTTATCGGCAATGAAATGGTTGATGGATAATCACCGCTAATATTGTAAGCGCGTACAAGTTCTCTGTGGAAGTATTTTGCAACTTGCGCCTGAGAGACTGTGGTCTCTTATTTTTTTTTACAGTTCTTTTTTTTGTAAAGTTTCAAAGATCCGACTCCTTTGATCCCCCCCTTTTCCCATAGCGGATAACTTCTGTAACCTCAACGGGAAAAAATTCTTTACCTATGTATATTATATATATGTACGCACTACCTGTGTCATTTTTCTCATTTTCTTTAGCGAAAAAGATAAATAGATAAAAAAATTATAGCCGGTTTATTTGATAGAATATTATATTATAATATAAAACATTATTGCGGCCGTTATGTACAAAGAGCCTTTGTATTGGTAATTTAATTTACAACCAAACAATAAAGTGGCATTGATCACGCAAAGAAAATACAATGATTTTATTATTCTTTCCTGTGCTTGAAGATTTATATATTTGTATGAGTAATTTTTTACTTAAAAACTTAAATAGGAAGAAATGCATTTTTAACAAATATGATCGCGGGAATGTGATCTAGTATTAACGCACGCATGAAAACATTCTCTTAATACTTCGTACATTCATAGAAGAATTAAAAAATACGCAAAGCAATTTTAACAAAGATAAATTTTCATAAAGGTATGAATTAATCTTGAGTAGTATATATTATTGGGTTTGATTATAAATATCAAGCTAATTCGAAAGAGCTAAAAAATTGAGTGATTGGTATTTAAGAAATAAAATAGGTACTATTATAAAATTGAAGCTCACATTTGCACTTTAGTTCTCTATATTTATACTAAAATTAACATAAATATTGTATACTTCGTGATGTTTATTTGTCCTTTGGTTTTGACGTTTTATGTATTTTTATATTACTCTTCCTCATACGTATTTAAAAAATTAATATTTATCATTTCTTCATTATATTTATATCTAAATAATCAACAAAGTCTTCGGTGCATTAGGATGCGTTTAAATGGAGTCTTGTATACTAGAGAATAGCAAGAATATCAGACTGAGAAATTTGAATCGAACCCTCAAAGGAAGGTCCAAAGTATATAAACTCATAATTATACATATTGTGATCCATTTACGAGGTCGTTGTTGAAGTATTTATGTCTAAGGAACCCATAGATTGTATTTTTGCAAAAATACGTGCCTGCAATAAGTATTGGAAGTCTAAGTCCCGAAACAATTCAAATTTCCTGGCCAGCATTTCCTATACCATTCCTTACAGAATATAAGGCTCCATGTAATAGCAGCCATAATCTAAAAATCAAAATTATAACATATACAGATTTTTTTATTCTATTTTTATGCAAAAGTCATGAGCTATCTACTTTGAAATTATTTTTAGTCATCTGATCATTTTATGATATTGTTAACAAGAAAAAAAATTAGAAAAGAACTTTTTGATATTTGATATAAAAGGCGATAAAATCAATATAAAATGCAATCTAATTCTATTTGAATACGTATCACTTAGATAACTGTCAGCAATGTAATTGGAATGTTTATCATGACTAACAAGTAATCAATGTTATACAAAGTATACTCTGCTTGCTTGTATAAAATGCAGCATGAAAATTTATAAGTTAATTGATTATATATTATTTTGCTTCCATATAAGGTACATTAAATAACTATATTTCAAATACATAGTCGCGTCGCGGTATCAGACTCCGAAGGGCAAATTACATTTTTTCACAGTGTAAGGAGTTTGAACATGCAACGCTGAGAAACATTTTTCAAATGTACAGTGTCAAGATTCTAAATTAAAGTAAATACTTTAATGCTAAAATATTAATAAATTTATAACCCCAATTTAAAGTAATTTCTATTTTTCCAGGATAATTATCAATATGAACTGTTATACTATTAGCACTGTTCATGTTCAAATATGTAATATATATTTGTCTATACAATGAAGAATAAACATTAAAATGATAAAATTAAAGAATTATCTGTAACTTCTATATAGAATAAGGAAGTTATATAATACATGATTACTATAAAATTATAATTACAAACAAGTCATTAATAAAACGCCAACAAATATCTCAATTTTTTATGGCTCAATAAAAGCAACCGTAACTATATATAGAAAACGTGTCAAAACCGATATTAATTCTGTAATTTTAAATGAATGACTATGAAAGTCAATGCATTTAAAGCAATAATAATAATTTTAGATTTCTAATACGATTCCTACCTATCCTTTATCTACGCACAACATATTAAAAACAGATTTAAAAATATGTTGAAATAAATTTGAAAAATTGTTCAAGATTATTATATTTTTATATCAATAAAACGCATTCTCGAGAAACCTCTTGGTATTCTCTAAAATTGTACTAAAGTTTCATCAAATTGGTCTAGAATAAAATCAGGGATACTGATTACGCGTCACGACTGTAGGCCTTAGTTCGCATCATAAAAAATCACATTTAAATCATTAAAAATTGCCGAAACTCCAAAAGAAGAGGAGGCATTACAATGTATCATTTAGGTGTCAATACATCTTTATTCAAAAATAAAAATATTCAAAACATGAGATTTTATAATACATAGGCTGCAAAAATAATTGTATAAAACAGTAAAAAAAATAACGTTTGCACTAAAAATTTAATAGAATTGTGTAGATCATCAAAATATAATTTAAAAAAAAAAAAAAAAAATTAACAAAAGCAAACAAATGTGGTATAAAATCTCATATTTCAAATCTTAGTTGGTGACAGAAAACCTATTCTTATGACGTTATGACTGACGAACACATATCGGTATTCATGAATATCTGAGAATCGTAGCCTCAATGTACGAGGAAAATACTCGTACAATAAAATACCGATTTATTTGCGCAAAAAGAAACGCCTTAAAATGATGCATAAGGAATGAACCGTTACAGTCGTCCAACGTCTTCGAACTTTTTGCTACTGTGCCTGCGAGCCTTGAGACTGGTCTTCGTTACCCGTCCGACTTCCGCTGGCAGCAACATCTAGGGATTCTGGATCTGTCAATAAAAAAATACCTGACATGTAAAATTGCGTAGATATTTTTCACTAGCTGTTAGCGACATATCGCTAAATTTATCTAAGTTATAAGCAAACAGAGTGAACTGTTATTGGCATAGCAATTAACTGCAATTGCCAGCACTTGTCAGTTTTTTAAGCTTACCTGGGCAAGGAGATCCCTTGATTCGACATGTATTGTAGCTACCACAATTAAGACATTTCAGTCCAACTACATGGTATTTCACAGTGGATTCCTGAAAAAAAGTTATTTATTTCAATGTTTAGATAAAATGTTTTTATAAAAAAAGAACTCATTTTAATAAAATCATTTACTGCATTAAATTTACATTTTTATTATTTTAATAGCAATGCAGTTTTATTTAAAGCATACATTTTTTTAGTGATGTTAATGTTAAAAGTAGGACTGAGTTATTTTAATTTAAAAATGTTGAGTTTATATGGTAATCAATATCTTTTTTAAATAAAAAATAAAGAAACAAATAATAAAATATACCTCATGGCAATCTTTGCACAATATATCAGCCTTAAAATCCCTATATTCAGGTGGCATTGGTGTTTGTGAAACTTCACTATCCAAGAATAACCAGAGATCAGTCATGTCAAGAAGAGATACTTGACAGGTTGGACATGCGTAATGACCTGAATGCAACAGATCTTCAAAGCAAGTGCGATGAAGTAGATGTCCACAATTAGGAATGTGACAGGGAATGCGACTGGTATGGATATCCTCTAGACATACTGGGCAATTGGCATGTGAGACATTCTCTACACACTGCAATAAATAAAAATTATGTTTCAATGATTGGAAGAAATTTAGAGCTAATAATTATTTAAGATCATTATGATATTGTTGTAAAACTAAATATGATCCAAATGAATGTTTAAAGGTAAAATTAAAATATTTGTTAAATGATGTATTTACCTTATGACCATTTTGAAGTTCAACAGGAAGGCACATATTGCATTTAGCACAATGAAAGAACCTGTCCCGTCCTCCAAGTCTGCAAATTCCACATCCATCGCAATGATACTGATTTTTGTCTTCATCATCAAAGAGGTTGCATTCAAGGCAGGTGTATTTACCAAAGCGCACGTGGCACTTTTGGCAAGTTGCTTGCACTGGCTGACGTGTATCACACAAAACACATATTAACTCTGTAACCTCTTTTCTTTTTACTGTGTGAGCCTCTTGTTCATCATGACAGAATCGACAAGTGTACACTTTATTGCAGCATGGCGTCTAAAATAATAAATCATTATTTTACTTTTAATTATTATGTACATATTCTATCCTATATAATGTTTTAGTAAATTCCTGTGTTTTTTATAACTTTTTAAACCTTACACAATATCTAGGTGCATACATATAAACGTTTATAAAAATTGTAATAAATTACAATTTTTATAAAGGTTTGGATTAATATCCAATATAGTTTAAAATATTGTAGAACTGATTTTTTTACTATGACATTAAATTGACATTCAATGAAATATATTTATAATCTTTCTGGTGTTTTATTTATTTTCTATTTATAAAATATATTTTCAATTATACTTAACATTATCAATAATTTTTTATATTAATCACTTTTAATTAAATAATATTAATTCTGTTATCTACCTAAGTTTTGATTCTATTTTTAAATTTACTCTAAATGACACAATAAGTTTTGAGCATAAGATTATTTATATGTATGTACAATCACTTTTTTACTTAAATGAAATGAAACATTATTTGAAAATATTTGACTTAAAAAAAAAAAATATATTTTAGAAATATTAACAATTTTGGTATTATTTGTTTTAATTTATAAATTATATTCAATGAAATTTAAAATAAATATATTAGGTATCAAACAAAATAAATATTAGTTCATACTTAAAATTTTTGTGAATTAAAATGTACTTTAAAGAATATAAAAAAATTATATATATATTTTTCTAAGATATATATAATATTAAAAGTTTATTTTTAGCTAGACTTTGGATAAAACAATTTAATTTTTACGTTCTTAAATTGATAAAGGTCAAGTAATGATCAAAGAGCAGGAATTTCGAAAGTGAAAAGGGTGCATCACAACGTTCTCTATTAGATTTGTTTCAATGATGACAGAGATGATGGTTGAGAAGAAAACAGTGGGGCGTCATTTGCTCTTTATTTGAATTGAAGAAGCTTCTTTCTGCATCACCGTTGAGACTCGTGACTAATTTGATGTGAGAACATTTTTTTTATACTCTCAATTATAAAATTTTTATTTGCTTAAATAATAGTTTAAAATTATCATTTTGTTAATTATATAAGATTATTTATATATTAATATTTATTTTAAAAAATAATAATCATAAATTTCCTTAGTACTAAATATGATAAAATTTTGATGTATTAATTTATCACTTAGTCAATGAGATTTAAAGTGAGTAAATAAAGAAATGAAATAAATATATTTGTGATATTTATTTATGGCTGATGCTATTTGTACGACAGAAATATAGTACGTTAATTCTGAGTATAAGTCCCAAAACACCTCGCCGTGATGTTTACTTTGTTTTGATATCTGACTAGAGAAATTATATCCTATTATACATATATATACATATATATATATACTTTGTGTACATAAATCTGTCGTACAAATAGAAGATGAGTTTATTTATATATAATACTCATAAATGCTAAAACTGCTGTTTTTACCTATTGTTTAAGAAGGTGATTGTTTAAGAAGGTGAATAAAATAAAATCAATATAAGAATTGGATCTTGAATGTCAATCAGATAAAAATACTCAGATAAAAAGATAAAGATTAGCAAGTTTTGCAATAAACTGTCATCAACTGGCAATTATGTTTTGAACGTCTGCCTGATCTTTATATGACTAGTGAACAACACAAGCATTTGTACCAATTAATTGATGCGCTGAACGATCTCTAGGAAAAACTGATATAGAGAGGTTAGGTTGTCAGGGCAGCATTTTCCTCGGAAAATCGCGTCGACGGGGCAGTATTGTAATAATTGGACACAGTGAGCTCAAGCTCGCAGCATTTGTGAGTGTGGGCCGAGGATGGAGAAACGGCAAAGAAGTGGCAGGCCACGAATGAACGAAAGTGTCGCTTGTGAATGGAAAGAGCAAAGAGGAAAAAAGGTGTCGAAAGGCCTTCGAGGAGAGATTAAGTATATCGCGTGTTGCCTCACCACAAATTTGGACTTTCTCTTGTAGTGCTCACAGCCGTAGTTGTCCTCGATGACCTCGTTCGACTTGTCCTGCTGCTCGGCCCCGCCGCCGACGTCCGCGATGCTCCCGCCGAAATCCCCCAGGTCCTCGTCCTTTTCCATCTTGTTCGCTCCTCGCGGGGCGGCTGCGCTGCAACGTTTCGAGCGACGTCGACTGCTCTCTCGCTCTTAGGCGCGACGCCCAAAAAAACACTCGCGCTCACCCGGCTGTGACACGGCTGCTGCTCTCTCCTTTTTTCCTCGCGCGCGCGACACTCGCGGGAGCTAAGTACCTACTCGTGGCCCTGGCCCTCCGCGCGACTATCGATTTCCTAGAGAGCGCGAGCCATGTACTTACTCGTGTCCTCGTGCCAGAGCAGTCTGCAGTCCAAATACGTGCTCCGACGTGTCCTTCAACCTACGCCCGCCGAGGAGAAAAAACCGTCTCGCGAACTTGCCTTTGCGTACGGGCGACTCCGTTTTAGAAAAAGCGTATGTAAAGGCTCCTCTTCTGGGTTTCGCTACACACTATCCTCCCAACACGCACATACAAGTGTACCTATAGACACAGATACGACGCACACACACGCATGTTATTATCCAACGGCGAGCGGCGCAGCAAAGTTCCTCGGCGCCCGACGGCGCGCATCTTGCCTAGCCTCCCGCGCGAGTATGTTTGCCTTTTCCGGGCACAGCGCAGCAGCGATCCCAGACTTTTCACGCTCCGAAACTCCGAAACGAGGGCCTGCAGCAGCTCTACGCGCACAACTTACGCACTTTTTTCTTCCTCGATTTTGAAACTCGATATTCCGAGGCTGATGAGCGCGCAGAGAGTGGGAGATGCTTTCTTCGGTAGCTGTGCAGCAGTAGCAGCAGTCAGGAATAGGAGCACGCGCGCGCACATATCACACACAAAGGCACATTCGCACAACGCACTCGCGCTCTGCGTGCTGCATACGGAGATGACGGTGCTCGCGCACGGGGGAGGAGAGAAATGCGCTGAGACTGCCGTCGGGGTCGATCCAGCTGACGTCAAAAACGGGGCGTATGGCGTACGCAACGGAATTCGCCGAGGACACCGAGCGCATACAATTACTGCTGTAACTGCTGTGACTTTGGATTACGGCTGTGACCGTCAATATTTAGAGCGCGCTTGAAACGCATTATTTGAATTTTGAAAATATTGACATTTTATTGTGTCAGAAAAGCAGAGTTAAATCTTTCGATAAAATTATAGTTGTTTCACTAAGTTTATGTACAAATTTCCAAAAATTTTTAATTAAAAATAATAAATAATTCAACGTTTTTTTCCTTTTGAATGTAGTATATAATAAATCGAATTTGATGAAGTAGTTATTTTTTCATTTATTTTATATTGAAGCCAATTTTAGAGTTCGACGGGTATAATAATCCCAATAAGCAAAAATCTGGGGTAAAAGAATTCTTTAAGTACCTAGTACCGAATGTCCGCTTGAGGATGATTTTCTAAGTGTTCACAAAGTATTATTATAGACTACTTTGTATAAAATATTTTCAAAAATATTTTTAATAAAACAAAATAATATCAATTGAAAGTAATCACAAAGTAATCATAATGTAATCACTAAGTATTCTAAAAGATTATTAGTATTAGTACACCATAACATATTTAGACAATTCGAATTATAACGTGTGATTGTAATTATATGTTCGTTGATGGCGTAAACGTTTAAGACTTCGCTTGTCAACCCGGAAGACCCACGTTCAAATCCCCATATCGGCAGGATTTTTTTCATCGTTAAAATTGAATTTTATTAATTTATTATTAAACTTATCTACTTCCCGAGTAGAAATGAAATACGGCGTGCCGTAGGTATCACACGGACCGGATGGCGTATGTCATGCAAGGCCCTCGCGCGGCATGTAACGCTTTTATTGTAAGGTACTTGAGTTTCTGCCGTACGATAATTCATTTACAATAAGTCTTATCCGGGCCGGTATAACGCCGTGATATTTTCCGGATAAGGTACGTGTCATTTTTCCGTTATAAACCCTGGCGGAAGTAAAAACTGCACATATCTGCACATCTCTGCACATCTCTGCACATTTCTGCACATTTTTACATATTTTTGCACATTTTGTCCACTTATTAGACTTTTGTAAAGAAATGTGCAAAAATGTGCAGAAATGTGCAGAAGTGTGCGGTTATGTGCGGGAATGTACAGAAATGTACAGAAATGTACACTAATATGTACAAATGAATGTTTATTTATCATACTAAACGAAACAAGAATTTAATTTTCTTCAATTCAAAAAACATTTTCTTAAAGTAAGAAAATATTTACAGAACGAAATTTTGAAAAATATAAACTTCTTTTTTGATAACGCTCTAGAATAAAGCTAATACCAAAGAAGAAAATTTAGAGAATATATTTTCAGTACTGGTCTGATTTCTACTTTACCGGCACTAAATTTTTTAAGTAAATCGAATTTAATTAATTAATGTCTTATCATTAAGTTATTCATTTTCTTAAAATATTGTGTAAATATAAAAAATTATTAAAAATCATTAATATATTAGATGAATAATCAAAATGTAATATCAATTAAATAAATACGGATAATGCACCTTATGTAGATGAAAATGCCCAAATTCTTTAATGCGAGCGATAGCGTAACGGTTTGCGTGCGTGTGTAGTAACCCAAGGGTCGTGGGTTTCGATTCTCGGTCAGGGAGAAAATTTTATGTAAGTTTTTTTCTCCGATAATTAAAATGCAATTTAATTGATAATAAACAATTTCTAATGAACATGCGAAATATTTATACTAATGATTAACAAAGTTTTTATACATTTATGAAGCTCATTAATTTTTCATCTGATAATTATATTGAATTGTACCTACATCTTTGTATATTTTTGCACATTTCTGCACATTTTTGTACATTTCTGTACATTTCTACACGTTTCTGCACATTTCTGCACATTTTTGCACATTTTTGTACAAAAGTCTAATAAGTGGACAAAATGTGCAAAAATGTGCAGAAATGTGCAGAAATGTGCAGAAATGTACAGAAATTTACAAAAATGTGCAGAAATCTACATAATTGTACATATATGTGCAAATATGTACAGATATGTGCAGTTTTTACTTCCGCCAGGGAATGCATCTAATTCGTGGTTTAGGTGTGCGGGTTGGCCGATGGTAGATTTTAGGTGGTGCGCTTCATAGCTTTTTACATTTAGATATCGAAATGCATCGAATGCGTGGTCTAGGTGTTCGGGGTGACCGATGGTGAAGTCGAGGTGGTGCGCTCCATGGTTTTTTGCCTCTAGGTGTTGGAACGCATCGAATGCGTGGTCTAGGTCATTGGGGTAGCCGATGATGGAGTCTAGGTGGTGCGCTCCGTAGTTTTTTACGTCTAGATATCGAAATGCATTGAATGCGTGGTCTACTCTCTAAAGTTGAATTGGCGAAAATTGCTCCACCATTTCAATTAGTAGAAAAAACTTCTAATTTATTAGTGAATAATCACTATTTCATTTAGTAGTTTATTAAAACTACTATTTTGATTAGTAGTTTTTACTAATTTAATTAGTAGTTTTTAAAAAACCACTAATGAAATAGTGAATATTCACTAATAAATTAGTAGTTTTTTCTACTAATTGAAATGGTGGAGCAATTTTCACTAATTCAACTTTAGAGAGTAGGTGTTCGGGGTGACCGATGGCTTCATAGGTTTTTACCTCTAGGTGTTGGAACGCATCGAATGGAAACATCCTGCTTTCCTTTCGAGAATATGAACAGAGTTCTGAAAAGATTAGTTCACGGTACTAAATACGCAGAATTACATTATTTCTAAATCACGATGCTTTAAAAGAAAAATTTCTGAAACAAAAAAATGCAGTTAGTGACTATTGTTCTGAATTGTAATAAAATTTTAGGCTTAAAAAAAAAAGAATATCGACAAAATTTTCAATTGTGGGGCAGTGTAAAAAAACGCCGATACTTGCAATTATTGCATACTGTTTTCAAAACATGGAAATTAATGAGGATAAAATTCATATATTTTATAGACTACTAAAAAATAAATTACTGATTGATTCTAAATTTTATAATCGTAAAAAAAAAACAAAATCATCTACGGTAAAATTTATTGTAAATGGAAATATGTGTATATAGGTTGCGTCGAAACTTACGTTAAAATTTGTAATTGCGATTGCGAACAATGTAATATATACGATGACAATATTTGTGAGAGTTATGCAATAATTAATAGGTACGAATATTAACGCATCTTTGAGTGCAATTTAATTAATGATTTAATACCTTACATTTATTTGTGTAATATAAATTTAGACGTTAAAATTGCAGTTCCCGTAGAAAACTTGCAATAAGTGTTGTTTGAAATTAGTATTGGTCAATCTACTTACGTTATCGAACCTGTAAATAATATTGAAAAAGAATAAAATACATAAATATTGTATAAAATGTAATTTATTGAAAGTTGTACAAGAACTTTACTCGTATAGTTTTATTTTTATTGTAGTAAGATAAAAACTCCAAAAGTCTCACAATTCGTATTGGGCTTTATGCGAGACTTTTTGAAGACAAAAGTTTGTCCAGTCAAAAGTCTCGCAGTTCGTCTTGGATTTCATGCGAGATTTTTTTAAGTAGAAATGTTGTCCAGCCAAAAGTCTTGCAGTTCGTCTAGATTTCATGCGAGACTTATTTAAGCAAAAATTTTGTTCTGCCAAAAGTCTCGCAATTCGTGTTGGATTTCATGCGAGACTTATTTAAGTAAAAAATTTTGTCTAGAAAAAGTCTCGGAGTTAGTCTTAGACTCTATGCGGTACTTTTTAACGTAACAATTTAGTCTAGCTAAAACTCCCGCAATTCATATTGCATTTTATGCGAGACTTTACAAACTAAAAAAGATTAGTCTCGCAAAGTGGCCTTAGCGAGATTATTGCGAGATTCACTGGAGACTTATTTCGCGAGACTTTTACAGATCAATCCGAGACTAAAATTTTTACACGGGAACGTAAGGAATTGTTTGTGAAGTCTTTGTGAATGCTTTGTGGAGTCTTTATGAATTCTTCATGAACTCTTTTAACTATTAAAAAATTTGTTGCGTTATTAATTTGGCAAAAAATATTTCCGTAAAGTATTCTTTGTTAATACATAAAGAATCAGTACCGATGGGACATTCGAGATCGGATAAAGTGGTTCATAAGAATTCTTTATGAAAAAAGCGTTCATAAAGTAGCCTTAAAGAGTTCATTAAAAATTCTTTTTGCTCATTGGGATATCTTTAGATCTTCTCAAGATAGAGCAAATTTGTATACGATAGTTTTGAATCCTATTTAGATTATTATATTTAACTAAATCTATTTATAGTATCTTTATAACTTGATAGTAAATAAGCAAGAGTCATATTTTTAATAATGCCAGCACCGTTCAACAATAATAAATCTTATCAAAGAAATATTTTTATTATTACAAATACATACCATTCTAAACTTTTTTTATATTTTTCTTAGTATTATAAGTAGATTCTGTAAGTTTTCAAGCAAGTAAAATAGTTTTACATTAATCAATATTTTTCTATATTGTGTAAGTTTTTATTTGCTTTTTAACCTTGTCCAACTTACATAAAATTTTAAGTATACTTATTAAGTGATAAAGTAAATAATAATTCATTATTGAGATGATATTTTGTACTAAAGTAAATAAAGTCCATATACATGCTTGCATGAGCAAACACAAATGATAAAATAAATATTGATCTGTGATTATGATAAGTAAAAATAACAAAACACAATATAGGTACCTACAATAAAGAAATCGCAACCGTAAAGAATGTAGTACCTAAAACAAAGTTAATTTTTCGATTATATTAGTGGTATAAGTACAAACGTATAGTTAAAAAATTTCTTTTTGTTCTTAATAAACTTAAATGAAATAGTGCAAATGATAAAATGATGCACTGAAATTACCCACATTTCCTAATCAATACATTTAGTTTAGTAAACGGAAAAGTTTTAGTAGATCAAAAAATATTTATAAGCTACGAAGTTCGTGCAAACAAGATCGAATTTTTTTTTTCGAAATTTTATATGAAAAAAACTCGAAGTAATACTCGAATCAAAAGTTATTCATAAAAGTTGTAAAATGAAATAAAAAGCGTTAGATTAGCTTGATATACGTAAAAATATTGCCATGATAGGTATATGTTTTAAAACTCTATTTTCACCTATCACGCACTTTGCAATGGGGGAAAAAATTTTAAAAATTCGAACTATTCATTCGCACAGAAGTACGATTATATATAGTTATTAAGGTGATGCGATACCCACGCTATTACTCAAAATTGGGTTCCCGTTTTTGAGTAATAGCGTGAGTATCGCATCACCTTAATTATACGCAATATGTAGAACATTATAAGTATACTTATTATTTACCTCGTTATCAAGCAAGAATAACAAATTTACTAGATATTAAACTTTATAAAACACAATATTATATTTTTCGGTTACGTTTTACGAAATATTCCATACGTTCGATGTATAAGCAGAAATTTAAAAATAAGTTTTCATTCATCTTGACTAGTTTTTTTACTCATTAAGATAACAATAATGAGCCTGCAAGCTGTTAAAATTATTCAGATAATTGTAATGTAAATTTATTTATGAAATTCATCTATATACTTGAAAATATTAAATAAATTGATGTATAGCAATAAGTGCAATATTTTACAAGTGTATACCATTTATTTCATATGAATATACAATTTTAAAGTTTTATCATTTATCTAAAAGCTCAATTATAATTTTATTGTAATTGATATCTTTATATTTAAAATGATGCTGAAAACTTGCAAAAACTTAATAAAAATCTACTATTTCTTGGAAAATGATATGGAATGTTAGAGACATAGGTTTTTCCCGATGTTGAAACAATAAGTATCTACTGGGGCAAGTGATATTTCGACAAAAAAATATATAGAACACAGCCTTTTGATGGCCATGAGAAAAAAGTGAGATATATTATCCTTGACCGTCCTGGACTTTTTAACGAAACATTTTGAGACGAAATATGGACAATAGCTGTGGCTTTTTGCCAGATTACAGCAGCATGTTTATAGGAAAAAAACTCGCTCAAACGCATTAGCAGATTGCATGCATTGCCAAATCGTTCATTGTCCGAAACACTTTTATATAAAATTGTTACAAATCATGCTACTTTAAGAAAAATAAATTGCCAATCAGTTATTAAAATTGAAATCCTAAGATTAAATAAACGATTTATTTTATTCAATTACGCATGGTGTACATACGTTATTCTTCCAATATTTTTTTAAACTTGAGCTTATCATTTTATCCATGGTTAAATCAAAATTAGGATATTGATAAAGTAGTACTATTTTATGCATTTTAAATTAATTAAAGGAAGGTCGGATTTATTACAAACCCCTACATCGAGTTTGTCATTATATTTTAATAGGTATTTGAGTTTTTAGTAAATACCACTATCATCCACTATGTAATAAATGAACAGCCGGTTGAGCCGGTGACAAATAATTAACAAAAATGAAAAATGAAAAAAGAATAAAACGAAAAATACAAAAATGTCAGTATATATATTTATAAACAGACTCCAATTTTCTATTAACAATTAAATTTTTAATATTCAAAAAACATAATGGTATAACAAAAAATCAGACAAACAAGTTCTCTTTGTAAAATACCTTTGTAGAATTTTGAAAAGTTTGTTAAAAAAGAGTGTTGTTTTACTTGAAAAATTTTTGGCCAAGTTATAAAATTGTTATTTGAAGAAAAACCTACGCAGCTATTTATTACACACAATGCAACACTTTCATCAACTATACTGCGAGTTAAATTCTGCTGAAACAGATATAAATATAAGCGATAAGAATTTACCGTTCTATTAGCTTAACTGAAAGATAAGATATTTTATTTTTTATAGATTTAGGAATATGTCGTCATTTCAGGCAAAGAGAGATTCATATTCTTTCTAGTCGCTTCGACGAAGGCGGGAATATGTATACTCATGGGGAAATACGCAATATAAGGGGCAGGAGAGTCACGGTATGCAAAACAATCAACGCTGTAGAAATTTGACGAAGCCTTTCATATCTATATATGTAAGTATATATGGAGAGAAAGAGAGTAGGAAGATATTCCCGGCAGTGGAGCAAGAGGCGAGAGCGCATGCGCGCGTTTATTTTCCTTCTCTCCGTGTTCACTGTTCAGTCATATCATATGTTGAACGCGCAACCGAGTACATAGCTATATCAGTATAGAATAGTGTGCGAGTGAGACGGACGTTATATGCAGCGACGTAGTAGCGAGAGGCGCAGCGCAGCGCGCAGGGTGCAGGCAGTGGAGCATTAGCCAGTGCATTGCCGAGTGCAGTGGAGAAAGAGATAGCAGACAAGGCCGAGTGTCGTCTCTCGCACGGCAAGCGACGACAGTGATCTCTGCGGACGGGAAGTGCGAAAGGCAAAAGTCGACGTCTCTGTACCTATAGTACTTATCTCTCGATTGCCGCGCAGAGTCGAGGTGAAAAACGGAGCAGAAGCCCATAAGTGCACCACTGGCGCTCGGACACAGCGAAGTACATACTTAGCGGACGGTGCGAACGGACAGGCAGAGTGTAGAGTCGTGAGCCGTGTGCAGTAGCGCGCTCGCGCTCCCCGTCTAATCGCTCGTAATATGTGCTGAGATGAATCCTTGGCGCGTCATGCATGGCGCCGCGCGGAAATCACGCGACGGACGACAGTGTACGACGCAGCTCGCCCCGCTGTACGTCGGCGGGCCCTGCGCGGCCGCGGCTGCTGCCCGCCACCACGATTAACATGATCAATGGCTCTCTTCCAGAAGAGATACACGAATAAGGTGCTGCTAGACGACACCGAGACACTCACCAGCGTTATCGAGAATGCCCGGACTATCGACGCGCACACGGTATCTATACATAGCGGACAACCTCTCTCTCTCTCTCTCTCTCTCTCTCTCTCTCTCTCTCTCTCTATATATATATATATATATATATGCACCTCTCGCCCCTTACTCCTTTCTCGCCTACTATACCTATTCCAAACGAACTTTTCCATGGTTTTACTTGATATTGCTCCAATTATCCTTCATTTTTGCACGTTATTTTGCCAATGTGATGAATTATTCAGGAGTTCAAGGCTGCCCTGCGAGCCTTCTAAAAATAGACAAGGGATATTGCTAACGATGACTTGTACATTTTCAGGAGTACGTGATCAAGACACAAAGAGGACCACTACCTGATAAATCTTGGCGAGTTTGCAGACGCTACAATGACTTTGTTCAACTGCATCAGGCTTTATCTGCATCCGGTATTAACCTGCCATTGCCACCCAAAAGAATCATTGGTAATATGGAACCAGACTTTATAGCTCAAAGACAAGCTGCTTTACAGGTATACCATTATACCATCACTTCTCAATATTTTTTAGTCATTTAACATTATCTCAAAATTTATTTTCCCATTTTAGAATTACTTAAACATAGTCCTAATGAATCCGATTTTGGCATCATCGCTGCCTATGAAAAAATTCCTAGATCCTGAAAATTATACAGCACCCCTTCATGGTAAGCATAACAATAAATTTACATAAGTACTAAACAAATTAAATACTACCAACTAACTAGTTAACATTTTACATTTTCTTGCTTGTTTTACAGAAATAGCTTTACAACAAGTATCATTAGCTTTGCGTAGTGATGCCAACTTTGAAGTTGGTAAGGCCATTCCCGACATGGGATGGCGGTTAAGAAAACACTATTACACAGTCAAAAATAGGCAAAATCCTAAGCAAGAATTGCTTCTTGCATGGGTTGAATTTGGGCCAGATAAACATTTACAAGACAAAGATATGCAAGGAGTTTTCAAGAGTCTTGGAAGCCTGAAACATAGCTATATTGAACCAATTGTACATCAACATGTATCTGAAAATGGTTCTTTAATGATCCGTAATTTTCATCCTGATGGTACTTTACGAGATGTTTTATGCAATACTAAGCCTAAGCAACCTTTTATTAAAAAATATGGAAATCCTAAGCAGACTAAATCATTAACTGTAACTGAGATTGCTAACTACGCATATCAAGTATGTCATCTCAACATTTTAGTTAAAAGTTCTTACAATTATAATAATTTTTTAATAAATATATTTGTTATTAAATTTTAGATTCTAGAAGCCCTTAGTTTCCTTCATGAAAGAGGCTTACCTTATGGACATTTACATACAGGAAATGTTTTGGTAACTCCTACTGGAGCAAAACTTTTAGATATAGAAAACGGTCTTTTAGGTTTACCAGCATTTTATCGACCATATGTGGTTCAAAGGCGGAAACTTCATGCAACAGTAAGTTTTTTTAAAATTATTATTTAATTTGATTTTCATCATCTATTCATATAAGTTCATTTTGCTTCCTCCTAGAGGAAGCTTTATGATAGTAATTTTTTGAGTTGTTGTAAAAACATGTTATAATTGATATTTGTGGTGTTAGGAACCAAAATACATGATTTTTGAAAAATGTCTGTATGGATGTGTGTGTGTGTGTGTGTGTGCGTGTGTGTGTGTGTGCGTGTGTATACGCCTGGATCTCAGCTTCTACTCGATCGATTTTAACCGGACAGGTCTCATTCTTTTTGTTTTTTTTTGTGTGATGGCGGGTCAAAAATTCGTTTTTTGATTGGGCCGATTCGTTTTTGTTTTATTTCGAATTTTCGATTTTCTCAAAAATGTTTTTGGCTTTTTTTCAATGATAGAATCGAGATATTTAAATCTGATATGTAGCATTCGAAAGAGCGTAAAAAAACCTATAATTTCAAAACAAAAAAAATTTCTCTAGCTATCCCGGTTCTCATGTTATTGACAAAAACGTATTTTTTTTAAAAAATACGCTAGATGGTAGAACGTGTTGCCGAAAGTTGTTTTTGTAGAAATAACTAAATTGGAACCTGATGAAGGCCTTGTAACGTACGTCGTTCTGTACGGGCCGAAACGTCGTTATTTATTTTAGTGAATAAATAAGTTGATAGTATCACCACCCGAGTCTTATTATCCAAATTAATCTATGGCTATCACTAGAGTCATTTAATCAAAAGTGGTGAAGTTTCGATAAAATCACAGCGCTCACCGCGCGCTTCGAGAATACTAGTGATGTTATATATGTATATATGTATACATTATATTAAACCTGGAACATTCTTGCCGGTTGATATAAATAAATAAATGAATGAATAAATTTGAAAATTAATACTTTTTAATCTTCAAAATAAATTTAATTATAATTATGGCATAATTTGTTGCAAAAATTATAAATTTTGTTATTAAAAATTAATTAAAAGAATCACAAAATTAAGTTTGAGGAAGCAACGGGCCAATGAATTGGCAGCGGTTACACACACACACACACACACACACACACACACACACACACACACACACACACACACACACACACACACACACACACACACACACACACACACACACACACACACACACACACACACACACACACACACACACACACACACACACACACACACACACACACACACATTGCGGAAACCGGTACTTTTGAGGATCTATAGTTTTTTTCTCCAGAGTTCGTATATGCTTGACTAAAGAAATAACTCCCTCTCTGCGTTGAAGGTATTAATATAAATCCTCAAAAGTACCGTTTCAAAAGTCCGAAAAATCCTTAAAGTATCGAATCCGTGCTGACATAGATCCTCAAAAGCTGCATTTGATGTGTGTGTGTGTGTGTGTGTGTGTGTGTGTGTGTGTGTGTGTGTGTGTGTGTGTGTGTGTGTGTGTGTGTGTGTGTGTGTGTGTGTGTGTGTGTGTGTGTGTGTGTGTGTGTGTGTGTGTGTGTGTGTGTGTGTGTGTGTGTGTGTGTGTGTGTGTGTGTGTGTGTGAGTGTGTGTGTGTGTTACAAATAAATACATGTATTAATCAAAAAATTAAATATAAAAATATAAATATACTAATAGAATAAATTTAAATTATAGACTCAAGTAGATGTATACGCTTTTGGACATGTATTATATGAAATGGCCTTTGGTAGGCCTCTACTAGAAGCTACAATTGGGAGTTCCGATCTACCGCACTGTGATTCAAAATTGAAAAATCTTTTAGAAGTTATTTTATCTCTTGAGGCCTTGAAGCAAGATCTTCCGACAGTTGCTCAATTAATGGAACATCCTTTTTTCGAAGCGGCGCGACGGAATGCTTGCTCCAATGCTAGTGTGGTCGAGAAACCACACTTTAAACTTAGTAGTCACCTGAAGGATGCACTTTTGGAGGCCACGAACAAGGCAGAATCAAGACTGAAAGGCGAACAGAAAGTAGCTAGGCATCAAAAAAGATTAGTTAAGGTTCAAGAAATGATGAGCTCAGAGGAAGAAATGAAAAAAAGGAAGCATAAATTGGTATGTTTTATCTTCAATTTTCAAATTAAATGAACTGTTGACAATTAAGTGTTTTTTTTTTCATGTTTAATATTACGAAAATATATCTTTATTATATTTTGCTAGAAGACAAATGTGCAAATGAAATAGAAGAATAGCATTAAACTTATAGCTTTAACTATTTTCCGGTTTCCATTCCCACTGCCTTAGTAATATGTTTATTATAAAACATTCACTGAAGAGCAATTCAATTTGTAATTAATGTAATAACACATTGGGTTATTATAAGCTCTTTCTTACAAACTAGTAATTTTTTATACTTCTGTTTTAACTATTAATAACTTTTTAGAAAAAAGAACAGAAATTAGCACAGGAGCGTTCAGCAAGTCAGTTGGGTACAAATGGAACAAAACAAATTAATGGTAAAAGTCCAGAAAGATCTGATAGTCCAACAAGCACATCAACAGCTACTAGTGTTGGTACTCTCACACCACCATCTCATGGTAGGTTGAATAATTTTAACTAGGTACTATTTTAAAGATATTAACTTTCATTATTTTTACACTCAAAAAGCTGGACATAAGAGTTGATGGCATAGACTGCAATCAGTGGTGTCACGTAGGTCATTTGACAGGTCTCTAATAAAATATTTAATAAAAATTATTGTTATTAGTTATTTCAGTAGAATAATGAAATATAATCAATGCTGTACTGTTATCATTATATTGCTATTGTTTTTTCATGATTTTATTTTTGATATCGTAATTATTTTAGTAGACTATTCTTCTCAATTTATATATTGTAGTTGTTTTGCATTTATTATTATATATGACTTATTATTTTAATTTTGTATAGTTGAGAACGCTTCCTTAGATACTTATTGTCTCACTTATTCTATCACACTTTTTCTTAATTGCAGTTATTGCATCTTATATTTTGCATATAATTAGAAATAGTAATTGTACATTATGCAACAAGTATGCAAAGTAGGTAATTTTCAATGGGTATGAAAGTTGATAAGTGGATGCGTTGAAATTACCTATAATACGCATGCGTCACACATATTGTTTTTTACACACGTGCATGAAACGGGCCTTTATTCATGCCCAAAAGTCGGGTAGAAAATCGAAAATCGCGTAAGCGGGAATAATAAATATTATTCCTCATTTAGCAGAAATAATAAATATTATTCTCAGTTTAACGGGAATAAGAAACATTATTCCCTGTTTAGTGGGAATAATGGACATTAGTCCCAATTTTTCAGGACTAAATAGTAGATTATGCACCTAGACAGTAAAGTAGTGAAGTGAGGACAGCAACTTCGCATGCCCGGCAGAAAGTGGTTTGTGCTTAATCCCTGATTTCACATAACTTCACTCCTAGAAACTGCGACGCTTATGCTCGTGTGTCTACTTTTATCCCGATTAATGCCGCAAGCCTCGAGGCTTATGCACATTTCCCTATACTTTAACTGCGACGTGTATGCACGTTTCCCTACTTTTTTCCCGGCTAGCGCCGCTTGCGTGTTGCTGTCCTGCAGGCGGCACTAATCGGGGAAAAAGTAGACACACGAGCGTAAGCCTCGCAGTTTCTAGGAGTGAAGTTATGTGACGTTATCGACCCTAAAATCAGGGATTAAGCACAAATAACTTTCCGCCGGGCATGCGAAAAAATTGTATATCGCCCTTGGGAGCAATGAGGGCTATGAACATCCGCGAGTTGCTGTCCTCACTTGGCTCGGGCATCAAATCCCTCGCGGGCGTACATAGCCTACTTTACTCTCCAGGTGCATAATCTACTATTTATTCCCGCAAAATTGGGACTAATGTCCATTATTTCCGCTAAACAGGGAATAATGTTTATTATTCTCGCTAAATTGGGAATAATATTTATTATTCCTGCTAAATGAGAAATAATATTTATTATTCCCGCTTACGCGATTTTCGATTTTCTACCCGACTTTTGGGCATTTTTATACCCTTACTCGCTTCGCTCGTACGAAAAACGTCTCATGCGGTAAATAATCACCTTCCACACCCGTATCATAATGTACTATTTAAAAAGGCTGTCTCATGTAGTCCCACTTTTCCAAGTCAACAAAGTGGCCACAGTTGGGTCGGGAATAAAGTTCTATATATGCAACACGGGAGTAAAGACTTTGGTACTTTGTGACTTTACTCCTTAGTTGCATAATGTATTTTTTTTTTCACAGTTTCGTGGGGAATAGTTATTTTCGATACAAGTGCGAAAAAGTGATTTTATCCTCGTGTGGACGTTTGCGCCCGAGCGAAGCGAGGGTGAAAAGGCCACACGAGGATAAAATCACTTTCTCACTCGTGTATCGAACACTATTTTTTTATACCACGTGTGCAAAGCTCGATTTTGCGAGCACAGTTTTGGCCGAGCGTGCGCAAAGTGGACGCTTTGCGCACGGAGTGTGAAAAAATAAAATTTGTATCCGCTACAACGAATTTTGTGAATTTGTTCTCTTAGTCTTTTTATACATTTTATGGGTTTTTGGTCTGGTTAGGTGGATTTAGATCACTTTTAAAATTTTAAAGGCACACATATTTGAAAAATAAGGTATTCAAATGAAAACTAAAAATGCAATGATTTGGAACTGGGTTGTGCACGACTCTAAATGCACAATCCCCTGCCCAACTTTCATGCATATAAAAAGCAGACCCTCTCATGCACTCGATAAAAAAAATACGGTGTGTAACACGGACGGTGTGTAGACTCGGGTGAGGTGTCTTCAACACTCGTCTTCGTCTCGGGCGTCTTCGACGCCCTCAACTCCAACTCGTGTTAACCACCTCACCCTCGAAATAGCTCATTTTCTCCCCTTGTTACACAATGTACTATTTTAAAACAAGTATCGCCAGTTTGAATTATGCTTGTCTAACGTGCGTAAATTTACTTCGGAGACATATAAGTAGATATATAAATATATAAGTACTACCCCAGTGGAAATTATAAAATGTATCAAAATGTACCAAAATGTATCAAAATGTATTAAAAGGTATCAAAAGGTATCAAAAGGTATTAAAGTGTATCAAATTGTATGTAGAGGTTGCATTTCGTAACTTTTGGAGAACACTTTGATATCTTTTGACACCTTTTAATACATTTTGATACATTTATATACAAAATAATTTTTTGATAAAAGAAAAAATTTATTGATGAAAGAAACATTTAGACACGCTCTGGTACACTTATATATATTTTAAAACATTTTCATACCTTTTGATACATTTTAATACATTTTGATACATTTTGACACATTTTGACATATTTATGTACATTTTGATACCTTTTAATACCTTTTGATACCTTTTGATACCTTTTCATACATTTATGAAAAAAATATTTTTTTACATTAAATTATTTTTACATTCTCATACATTTTTGTACATTTAGAAACACTTTGACATATTTATGTACATTATGATACGTTTTAAATATATAGAAAATAATAAAAATAATATTTTAAATATATAGGAAATATATAGAAAGGTATCAAAATGTATCAAACGGTATTAATGAATATTTGTTTGTATAAATGTATAGAAATGTATCAAAATGTATCAAAATGTACCAAAATGTATACAAATATATCAAAAGGTATCAAAATGTATGAAAAGGTTTTAAGATGTACCAAAAGGTGTTAATGTGTTTAATAGAATGATAAATAAATTAATATTACATTTTTTAATTTTTTTGAAAAGGTATCAAAATGTATCAAAAGGTATCAAAAGGTATTAAAGTGTGCTACAAAAATTACGAAATGCAACCTCTATATACACTTAGGTACACTCTGATACCTTTTGATACATTTTGATACGTTTTCATACATTTAAAATTTCCACTGGGGTACTGGCCGAAATAAATTTGTTCAACTCGCGAGGAGAGTATCGGGGATCTGGATCACGGATTCCGCTCATACTTTAGGATATGTTTTTGGATGTAGAAATATAAAGAAAGCCGCAATATTATAGACCCTAACGCTCCAAAAAAACTCAAGTTATGGACATATTTAGTTGTATTTTGAAAAAATCTTTAAAAAAGGCCTTTTCTTAAAACGGTAACCATTTTATTTTGGAAAATCTTAAATAACATTTCAATAAGAGCAAATAAAACTAGAGAAAACGAGCTTCCATTTGCTTTTTTCGGAATTAGAAAATATTCATTTCTTCCAACGTTATGAAAGTTTAAAGCTGAGCAAAGAAAATGCACCAAAATATGCATGACGTTGAACAACGAATTTTAGGGGTTTAACAGTGCATTTTGATTGCTCAGCTTTAAACTTTCATAACGTTGGAAGAAATAAATATTTTTAATTCCGAAAAAAGCAAATGAAAGCTCAATTTCTCTAGTTTTTTTGCTGTTATTGAAATATTATTTAAGATTTTTCAAAATTAAATGGTTACCGTTTCAAAAAGTGGTTTTTTTAAAAGAGTTTTTCAAAATACAGCTAAAAATGTCTATAACTTGAGTTTTTTTTTAGCTTTAGGGTTTAATATGGTGGCTTTCTTCATATTTCTACATCCAAAAACATATCCTAAAGTATGAGCGGAATCCGTGATCCGGACCCCTGACACTTAAAAGAAAATAGTAGTATACGATACGCGTGCGTGTAGATGGTCGTTAGACTTTTATCGTATCGTACTGTTTTCGTGCACTTTGCGCGTCTAGTCAGTAAAAATCAACTTCACACATGATGTTTGAAAGATTTAATTTTCCCACTTAACAGTGTAAATTATATGACGATTAATTTGGCTTTTAAATTTAAAACTTTTATAGGTTCTACTGAAGTGCAATCAAATAGTTCCAAAGATTTCAAAAAGAACGTGTGCCCTCCGCCACCACCGATGCCAGTAACTACAAATACAACTGCACCAAAAACATCATTATCAAACGAACGTGCTGCTTTGCTAGGGAGCATATCTTCGTTTAACAAAGCGAATCTTCGTAGCGTCGCCAATGGCATCCATTGACATTATTTACTTACTAAAGACATTTAATATAAAAAATAGTTTAGTCAACATTCCAATTTCAGATTATAAAAATATCCGTCTCTCAAGTGTATAAAATCTCATTCAAAATGTTCTTCACTGTACTATGATAAATTCTCATTGACGTTGTATATCTAGAATAATACAAGAGTATTGATATAAGGTTTTTGTACGAGTGAATTTTAAATTGACGTTTTCTTAAGTGAAAAATTAATTGAAATTCATCACCGTGCTGTGACTTTAAAATGAACCAAACTTTTGTTAGAGTTAACTTCAGTATCAGGCCTACCTTCAAACAGAAAATCTAAAAAGTCTTGCAGTTAACGAGTTTTCGAGTAAAATAATCGTGCACTAAATAAAGTTACATACACAAAACTATGGAGAAATAACAATATAAATTGTTATAATCGCATGTTCTTGTAGAATAATAACGGATGTTCTCGTATACACTAATATTCATGAAGATGTCGAATTTTTGCATCTTCTATGTTTGGATGCTATACAAGATTTTTTAATTAGAATTTGAAAAATGTAGTTTTTTAAATGTCTTTTGTGTATAATTTATTTTAATTATTGATTTCACTGATGGAAATCAGTAGATTAACATTTTGTAAAATGAAATAGGTCATCCAAACATGGAAGTTATAGAATTAATTACAAAAAAGAATTTTTGTACATAGATAGGAAATGATATGCAAAGGAATTTCTATCTTCATTAATGTTGTAATATAACTTTTTGCCAGCTGTATAACAGCCTGTTATTAACAGGGCAATGAAGAGTGTGAGCGTTTATGGCTGTTGAAAAATGTGCAGCGTTTCTCTTGAAACTATATAAACAAATTGTGTAAAAAAATCATATAATTATAATCGTATAAATACACACATAGTAAGTTATTATATAAAGAAGTATCCAATATAAAAAAATATGCGTAAAAACCAAAATGTTACCTATACGATTATAGAAATCTTCCAAGTATATTGAAGCCGAGAGCCTATGAGATTCATTAATTTATTATGATTTTAAGCTAATCCTATTGGACTTTTATTAATGTTTTATGAAAATTTTAAAGTTTACTATTAACCGTTTAAAACTCGATTTAGTTATCGAATTCAGTTATTGTGATATCGATAGTTATAAATATAATTATTTATATCATAAAGATGTCTAAAAATTTATTTTCCTTCTTTCCTCCATTCCTTTACAAATTACTTTAGGATTAAAATTTAAAAATATTCGTTTCAGGAAAAGATATATAGCATTATCAATTAATGTTAAAAAAACAATAAAATATTAATACATTTTCTATATTTTATTAAAAAAGACAAAATATAACATTTATAAAATCTCGCATCTTTTTTTTTCGCTTTTACCACAATTTAATGCAAGGTCAATTTTGCGAGATTCACACAAATGCACGATTTAACTAACGATGGTTGTTTCGCCAATTAAATTATTCCAAAGTTAAAACATGCACGCTTTACTACGCGTAGCTATAAATAATCTCTTTGTGTTACATAAGGATTCATTATAAACAGTATTATTTAGTTGCAACTTTTCTATGATGACAATCCAATAAAAAGACTAAAAAGACAAAAAAAGTTTACTTAATATTACGAAAGGCATTTAATATTCAGTCGCATTGCGCAATAAATACATAGTATACGTATAAATTCAGTTTAGTTTCATTCATTATGTACATTATGTTAGAAAACATATAGCATTGACTTTATGACTGAATAGTTTAAGCCAATACTATAATCTTTTTCTGACAGATTATTAATATTTTTACAAAATTGATGGTATCCTCTGTTACGTTTTATTGTTCATATTCATTGCATAAATATCTCCATTTAAAAATATTTACATATTTCATGCCAACATATTCTGGAAGATGTAGCCGGTTGATAGAAATAAGTACAGGAAATTTAGATAAAAGCAAATATCACTGCTCTATACATAAGGAACTGAAAAAACAGTTCTTATTGTTCTATAATTTGTACATTTTTCCTGCACACTCCAGCAATTTGATTAAAAAGACGCTCTTGATATAAAAATAAATTTAAGTCATCTATAAATTCCTTCGTGTTGTAAAATATTATCTAAAGTATTAGACCTATAGTTTTACAGTTTTCATTCAGCAAGATAGTATTTGTATTCACATAGTATGCTTTGTGCCCATTTTCATGGCTAAAGCTGACGAGAATGCCAGCCGTTACTTTTGTGTCAAAGTTGTGCATGAAGTTCTTCTGTTGATACTTCTAATCTAGAGATACAAAACAAATGTTTTAAGTAATGAACACATCATAAAAAATCACAAGTTTAAGAAATAAATTTTTTGTTCACCTCTGAAGCTCATCTTGAATACGATCCGTAATAGCTTTTCGAACTACTACTTCATCAGCATTTGATCTTTTTAAATTTTCTATCATATCACTAAAATCTATTGGTTCTCCATAATACATTGTTACTTTTTTGTTTGTCTTGAGCATGTAGGGAGGTTCATTTGGAAGAACTTGATCCATGCCTAGATGAACAATTGGTACAACTATTGGCACTACAGGTGATTCAAAAATTAATCTGCCTATTCCCCATTTATATCTACAAATATAAAGAAATTTTTAAATTTCATTCAAATAAATACTTGAATAATAATATTTTTCAAGTGTACCTTATGTTTTCTTTCAACATGTTAACTTTCCCTTCAGGAAAAACATGTACCCAATCACCAATTGCAAGTTTCTCAATACAGAAATCAATTGCTTCTTGATAAACTCCATTACCTCTAATCACTGGCACGCATTTTCCAAGCATGAAGAAGTAAGAATGCCACACATTTGTAAAACAAATATCGTGAGCTGCCAATGACCATCTCATTCTTCGTCGACTTAGCAAATGCTTGAGATCCAAAGCACCTAAAAAATGTAATAATGTAAGCATTCAGCTGTTTTCAATGACGTTAGGTTGTATCTTATATCATTTATATACGTACTCCAAATACCAGGATCATCAAAACAACTGTGGTGATTTGAAACGGTAATCAAAGGAACATCCTTTGGTCGTGAGTTCAAGGCCTTTTCAATTATGTGCTTGTTGTACACTGTAGTTTTGTTTAACCACTCTACAAAGAGTAATAAATTTTATTAAATGAGAAGAATCAAAGGAGTTTGATTGTATCTCTTTCAATTACAGTTGAGTTGAAAGGAAGAAGTGTCTAATAAAGTTGCAAAAAAGCACGTCAATCGATTCGTAAACACAACAAAATGGCAAAAAACGCGCAACACGATGAGTTTTAAATGACTACGCATATGTAGGAACGGACAGTAGTGTAACACGTCCTTGATATTGTCTTGAAAATCATTAGGTCAGACAGAAAGAGATGGCGAGAGATAAGGTTATGCAGTGAGTGAGCAAGACGATTAACGAGCAAGAAAATGGTCTGCAATGAGCTGAGGCGAGAGATTAGCGCGAGAAGGCGGTGAACGGCGGGAGAAAGGAAAGAGCCAGGTGTCGAGCACAGGTGCTCCCTCACTCTCACCCATGATGATTTTGGAGAATAAGCCGACGGCGACGAAGGTTATGCTGCTGGCGATGTTCCAGAGGCTCGAGGAAGTCCTGAGCTTCGGTATGATCCACTTGATGTCGTAGCCCATCATCGGTGCTGTGCTGTGGGGCCTCGCGCGCGCGGCACCGGCTCTCGGCCGAGGCTGCGCCAGCGGGGCTGTCCGCTACCTGGACAGAGCGACGACGCTCCCCGCGGCCGGGTGCGACCCGAGAGAAAGAGAGACGGAGCCCGCCCGCGACTGCCGTCGTCGGCCAGCGCTGGCTGCTCCCGCTGCCGATGCTAAATCGCTGCTGCTGCTGCTGCTGCTCGTCCGCGGGAAGTCGTCTGCTCTCATGTTACGCCGCACCTATGGAGAAGGCGGCCACGTTCTCGCTGACTCGTTCTCGCGGGGCTGCGTGTGAGTGCACTGTGCGGGGGACTTTACTTTGCCACTACGCCCGCACTATCTACCTGTGCCCGTGCTAGCTGTTGCTCATTGCTGCTCGTGGCTCGCGGGTCTCGCACTCGTGCTGTGCGTGCCTGCTGTCTCTCCCCCTCTTCCCCTCTCTCGGCGCGCGCACTTGCTCGCGCGCCTACGGCCAGCTCCGACGATGACGAGCCGAGCTGTCGCTGGCCGTGTTGTAATCCGTGTTGCGCGAGCTACGCGCGAGGCGCTCGTGCGCTACGGCTGTGCGCCCGCCGTGCAGCCGCGCACTCCGTGTGCGAGAGCGAGCGCGCGGATTTTGATTACGCGCATGCGTACCGATTGCGTCAGGCATTTTCACTTCTTCGTGACGTCATCAAATGAGATGGCGGACAATTGAAGGTGTTCAATTTGAATCTACCAAGTGCTTCGCTTTTTTTTTGCTTCGTCAGTGTTGCGAGGAAAGGCTAATAGCCGTTGCCCGTTCAGCTAACTAACGGCTCGAAGCCCAATCATAGGCTGTCGAAATTTCTATTGTTTTCCGTTGCACTGATGCAAAATTGCGCATTACAAAAAGTTGCGGATCATCTGAGGTCGAGCGCATGTTTAAAAAATCAGTGACATAACAGCTGTGCACTTGACTGTTGTCAGACGTAAATATTTCGTCTGACTAGATGCCGGATTCATCTACGCGTAAATATATTTAAGACATTTGCTGAAGCAGATGGTAAATTTGTTTAATATTAGAAAAAATACGATACCGAATTAGTAGCATTACAAAATGAATATTTGTACAATTAATCAAACATGATGTAAATGATGGGTTACGTATAAGTAGAAACAGCATACGTTGTACATACGTAAGAGCTTCATCGCTATTACTACTTTATTTCCGTAAAAATGAAAAATGTAAAAGTTGCTAAGTCTTATAATTTGAGAAAATAAAGACAAAAACTTTAACAACTTTTCTTATTTTCTGTGTTTTTTTTTTTAAATAATTTTTGGCTCATTATTGTCGAAATAAACCGAAACGAATTCAAATTGAATTGAAATTACTTTAAAAAAAGAAGCAAATGATTCATGTATTATGCAAACACAAACTTTAATTTGTATGCATTTTGTAAAGGAGGATACCAACGGTTATAGATGGGAATCGCCCCTACAAGGAAACGTGCAAAACTTATCTCACAATTTGGAGATTGTAAAAAAATGAATTAAAAAAAGCTTTAGCTTACCAACCTGAAGAGAAGCTGAGATATTTGAGTTCAAACCCTAGCGGAAATATTTTTGTTAAAAAATGTTAAAAACTGTTAGAAAGAGTTATAAACTGTTTAAAAATGTTACAAAATGTAGGATTTTGGACGTTATTAATCGTTTATAACTGTTTGTAACATTTTTTAACAGTTTTTAACAGTTTGTAAGAGTTATTAAATTATTTAATAACTTTTAAATATTTATTAATTATTATTATTAACATAGTAATAATTAATTATTAGTATAATTAAACACTCCTTAGGCTTCTTCTGCATTGTTTAACTGTTACTTGCCTTCGGAGTGCTCCCGCGCTCCTTGATTCTCATGATTATAATAATGAGGCTATTAAATAATTATTAATTATTAATAATAATAATAATAATTTATTAATTATTAATTTTTCCTGAAATATATCAAATTTAAAATTATTTGAAACTGTTTGAAAGTGTTTAAAACTATTAAAAACTGTTTGAAACTGTTACAAAGTATTATAATTAGAACAAATGTGTCCAAAATCGTACATTTTGTAACACTTATAAACAGTTTTAAACAGTTCTAAATAGTTATAAATAATTTTTAACCGTTATTAACTGTTATTAACATTTAAAATTTACGACAGGGAACTTAGCAATTCAACTTAGGCGGTATATCTATAGATATTGTCTTATCCAATGTATATTGTTATTCGATTTCATAATTTTAAAATTATACTTTAAATTAGATTTGATTACATAATAATAATAATGCAATCAAAATATTGCATGTTAATAAGATTTTTTTCAGCTTTTATGATTATATTGTGCTATTTAAAATTGTTTCGTAGTAGACTGTCACTTGTATTAAGGAGCCATTGTTTGAATTCATATTCGTTATAAATTATTAATACGTAGGGTAAAGTTGCCCAGTACTAGACCTAGAAAATCCAGTAGAAAATTAATGTCTAAAAAAAGAAAATCATGATGGATTTTTATAAATGAGCAAAATATTTTAAGTTAATTATAATAATAATAATAATAATAATAATAATAGTTTATTATTTAACAAAATCAAAAGTTTTATTTTTGTTCTCAAAAAGTATTCTCAGTACTGACCACTCTCATGTTTCATAGGCGAGACAAAACGTGCCCTAAATAATCGAATTGCCGAACATCGCAAGAATAATAATTATATGAGTTGGTTGTCAATGTACATAAAAATGAATATAATCATGAATTTGATTTTGAAGCAGTAACAATTAGAGATATTGAAAATAATTATATTTCTTAAAAGACTTATTTCTGAAATGTTATTTATTAAACAGTACACCAAATACGATAAACAACAAAGAAGATACACAGAATCTCAGTAGAGAATACAAATCTACCTTTAATCTGTTACACAAAAAGTAGTACTGGGACAAAGCCAATTTTGGAACCAGTAGTGGGACAACCGTAAAAAACTATAATAAACGGTTAATACGATAACAGCTAGCATTACTTCATTAGCATTCTTTATGATGGTAATGTAGTCACTACGTTATTGTGTTGATTTACTTCTCAAATTAGTGAATAACAAGATACAAATTTTTCGAGGTTAGCTTTCAGAAGTGCGCATAGCGAAATTTTTGTCCCACTTTAGGTGCCTCTTAATTCCCATATCACAGTAGTGGGACACGTTTAAAAGTATAGTCCCACTATTGGGTTCAAACCAAATAAATTACCGTGTCCCACTATACCAATCGATAGTTATTTTCATTTAATGAGATTATTTTAATACACAAGCAACGAAAAAAAGCATTTTTTTTCTTAAAATAATCCTTGAGACAGGAATTATCTGTCAAGGTAATTAGTTTTCATGTATTATGCCAATATATATATATATATATTCACTTTCACATTACTCGACGAATCGCTGTGCGATAACTTAGGTAATTCGTTTCGCATTTTTTTTTTAATTTTTTCAACCATTGTAAGTTAAGACTAGTGTGAGCTCGTTCTGTTAATTATATTATTATTTTTTAATAAAGCCTGAAGAGGTCGACAAACCCGTCGACGAAACGTTGCAACTACTTAACATCGTAGTCTATTTTCTTTCCTGCTCCCAACGGATCTGGTCAGAATTACCCAAAACAATTTTTACATCCCCATATATTGCCAATGCAAACAATTTTTCTATGAAATTATGACGTATGTATTATTTTTTCCTAAAGAGTGCAGAGATTTTGTGCGTTTCTAGATATTCTGACCATTAATTTAAAATCCATTTTTACACTTGTAATTTTGATAAAATCGTTGCATCCGAGCCAAAAGATGTTATCTGGGAGTACGGTTGAAAAAGACGTTATCTGGGTGCTCGGTTGAAGAAAGCATTGTCGTGCGATTATATTTTCACTTCTATTTATATTGACAACCCATGGCGAATTAAACCTCTAATAACTTAACAAAAAATAAAGGGTGATTCATTATTATAAAAGCTCCAGAATGTGTTAAAATTAAATGGTTAGTTATTTTTTAAGGTAAGAAAAAAAAACATTGCGCGAGATAACCAATAAAATATATATACGAAAACAACCAAAAAATCGAAAATAAAACTGATATAGCAAATGCTATGAACACCTATTTTTGCGAAATAGGACCAAATTTGAGTGCTCAATTTGCTAATATAAATAATAATAACCTGAAACTTCCAGATAGGAATCCTAAATCCATTTTCTTTCGTCCTACAGATTTTGCTGAGATGTACAAAATAATCAATACATTGAAAAATAAATCTGGAGGTGTGGACAATATTAACGCTAAATCATTGAAAATTCTCTCGGAATATATATGTGTGCCCTTAGAATATATCTTCAATTTATGTATTGTGAAATCTATCTGGCCTGACGCGCTCAAAAATGCTGAGGTAGTACCTATTTACAAGGCTGGTGAAAAATCTTATATCAGTAATTACAGACCAATTTCTTTAATATCGAACATTGCAAAAAATTTTGAAAAAATAATTTATAATAGATTATACCACTTTTTTGAAAAATATAACATAATATCAGAAAAACAATACGGTTTCGTTAAAAATAGGGGAACTACTGAGGCATTAAATTATATATCAAATATCATATACGAAAATTTAGATAAAAGTAAACCAATAATTGTTGCTTTTCTAGACTTAGCCAAAGCATTTGACACTGTTAATCATAGAGTTCTTTTAGATAAGCTTGAACGATACGGAGTAAGGGGTAGTGCCTTAAAACTGATGACTAGCTATCTCACAGATAGGCGGCAAAGAGTAAAAATTCAAGACTGTAAATGTGAATATAAAGAATTTACTATGGGTGTTCCCCAAGGAACTATATTAGGATCATTACTTTTTATACTTTATGTTAATGACTTACTAGGAAGTATGCAAAATGACACAATCATGTCCTATGCTGATGACACGGTTATCATATCAAGTGACAACATGTGGTCCTCAGCTCAGGAAAAAATGTGTGCTTACCTTAATCATGTGGCCAATTGACTTGCACAAAATAAACTGTCGCTAAATATAGATAAAACGGTCTATATGACTCTCGGAAACTACTGTGATAGTGTGCCTGGCACACTAAACATCAAAATAGGAACGCAATTAATAAAAAGAGATATGATGGATACAAAAACATTAATGATAATATATTATGCTTTCTTTCATAGTCTAATCAATTATGGGGTAATTGCTTGGGGTGGTGCGTACGATAATAATATGAAACTAATACAATCAACACAAAACAAAATATTGAAAATCATAAATAAAAATAAATTCTCTCAAACTAATGCACCTCTTGAAATAAAAAAATTATTCCAGTTAGAGTCAATATCGTTACATTATACTACTTTAAGAAATAAATATATAAACAGTGCGAGCAAGACCAGAAACAAAACAATTCAACTGCCTAAATGTGATAAAAGAATTAGTGATAAAAATAGCTACAATGAAGCTAATCTTAACCAATATATCTAACAAATTATTTAACTGTTATTTATGTACTACAATGGATTTTATCGATGTTAACAAACACTACCCACATACCATTATATAGTTTTTAAGAATTTTTAGTTTGTAATATTTTTTAGTTTGTAAGCTTTCTATGTACCAGATCTACACACAGACAATAATATTTGCCTCAGTAGGATTTACTTACTTATGTATATTTCGTATATAATAATGTAATGTAAATATTTTCTGGAATAAATAAATAAATAAATAACGCCTTCTTCAACCGGACACCCGATAACGTATTTTTCAACCAGACTCCCAGATAACGCGTCTTTTTAACTGGACTACCTGATAACACCTTTTTCAACTGGACTCTTAGATAACGTCTTTTTCAACTGGACTCTCAGATAACGCCTTTTGGTTTAGAAGCGACAAAATACAATCTAGTCGTAAGTTGGAATCATTTGAGCAGATTCCAAGTTGGTAATATATCGTCGCGCATTACGAAAAAAAACCGACTTTGAAGCTACAGGCGAAGAAAAGCCAAAAACGCGTCTAAGGCAACGAAAAGCCAAGAAACAGCTTTGCCGCGAAAAAAAGCCAGTTTACGTCCTCCTAGACGAAGAAAAGCCAGTTTGATTTTTCCCAGGCGAAAAAAAGCCAGTTTGCGCTGTCCCTGGACGAAAAATCCCAACTGACGACATTTCCAAGAATGAGAAAAAATCCAATTCTGTTAGCGAAAATACTTTTATTCCCATCTCTACTATAATGGCCATTTTATAGCCTGAAAAGCGGGGCAAAAGTGACGTCTGATTCCCTCTTTTACTTTATTTCCGCATAATGCGGGAATAAAGTAAATTAGCGGGAATAAAGTAAATTGGCGAGAATAAAGTATTTTTATTACCATATTATGCGGGAATAAAGTAAATAGCGGTAATAAAGTAACATAGTCTAGTTTTTTACGTTCATGGTGAATTGGGTTAAAACTAATAAAATTATAACACATAAATACAAAATAACTTTTCAAATCTATGAAGTGGCCACAGTGGCGATGGGAATAAAGTACTGTATGTAACACGGAATTAAAGTCGATCATTCCCTTGGGTGATCACTGCCCTCGCTTCGCTACGCTCGCTCGGGCAGTGAACTCACCCGCGGGAAGAATCTGCGACTTTAGTCCCTTTTTACATAATGTAATAACTACGTACGTATATTGATAAATAATGCTGTATATTATGCTTGTAAATTTTAATTATCACAATACAAGTACTATTAATACTATTAATAGGATAATAGGCGGATAGGATATTAGGTGGATAGGATAATAGGTGGATAGGATTAATAGGCGGTTCTAGGAATCCTGAATCAGTGTACTGATAATTCCAGTTTTTTTATCTTTGTCTTTGAACATTGGTCAAAAACACTGCAAGTCGTTCATGAATGGTAGTATACACGTAATTGTACATTTATTGTGCTGCTTACACAGAAAAACTATTAGGAACGCAGTAGCCCCGACCGGTGGCACTACTGCGTCAAATGCTTGGAAGGCTGTGCTACGCGTCTGCGGCTCGGAGCAGCTGCTCTTTTTTAGGATATATCCGAAAGCGCAATAAACCTGCGATTGCGAGTACACTATAATTCATGAACGGCGTTGCAATACTTTTGACATATGTTCAAAGCCACTAACAAACCAGGAACTTTTGATTCAAGATTCCTCGTACCGATTATTAACAGTATTAAGAGTAATTTTATTATGACAATTAAAATTTACAAGCATAATACAACATTATGTATCAATACGCGTACGTAAAAGTATTTTCGCTAACAGAAATGAATTTTTTTCTCGTGCGAAATGTCGTCAGATGGGATTTTTCTGGCTTCCCCCGCATACTTTTGTGTATGTCCTTTTTTTAATATTTTCTGCCTGGCCGTATGCTTGCATATGTCCATATAATTCGACGGCTGAGAGGAAGAAGAACGTATCTCGGCGCGCGGATGAAGAACGACGTATCTCGCCGCGATGATGAAGAACGACATATCTCGCCGCAAGGATGAAGAACGACGTATCTCGGCTCAAAAATTAAGAACGACGTATTTCGCCGTATACTGGCCGTGTACTGGCCATAAGAGCGCCGAGATACGTCGTTCTTGATTTTTGCGACGAGATACGTCGTTCTTCATCCTCGCGCCGACATACGTTCTTCTTCCTCTCAGCCGTCGAATTATGCTGATCTCGTTTCCTCTGGCTATTTTGATTGTAGTCAATTTTTTTTTATTCAATATTATTGTTTCCGTAAAATATCCGTTCATATGCAAACAAAAAACTGAATTAGTTATTGTTTGCGTCATTCGAGATCGCATTTTGTTTGTAAAACTTAAAAATGATGTATTTTTTGAGAAATTACTCGAGTAATTACTTAAGAAGTAAAAAAAATTAAGTAATTGCTTAAGAAATTACTCAAGAAATTACTTAAGTTATTTCTTAAATATTCGGCTCATTATTTAAATAATTGCTTAAGTAACTCTTGAGTAACAACTCAAGCAATTGCTTAAGCCGTTACTTAAATGTTGAAGATAATTCTTAAATAATTACGTAAGTAATTGCTTGAGCAATTACTTGAGCAATGACTTGAGAGATAATCAGGTAGCTACCGTTCTCCCCGCGAGGCTACCCACGGAAAATCCGGTATATAACAATTGATACAAGAGTTTGCTCCGATGGATTCAGTGTGAATACGGAAAGTATTCGAACATTAAAAAATGAATTCGAAAAGAGTAAGTTCTGCATTGAATATAAATTAATGATCATAAATTTATATTAAGTCTCAAAAGAATATTATTTGAACAATGAAATGCATTCTTAATGAGATAATTGCCTGTCAAACGAGAATTTGTAAAGAGATAGTTTTCTCCGACTGATTTAGTATGAATTTGCAAAGAGTTCATACATTAGAAAATCACCGGAGGGAGGTATTTTATTAGAATAGTCTTCTTACTAGAAAAATAAAATTCCGAATTATGTAAAACATTCATTCTTACATGATTTTTAGCTCATTTTTCGACGTTATAGCTTTTCTAAATCATTGCATTTTCTACAATTTAATCGTTAGGCAGAAATGTCATTCGAAAAATTGATATCAGATATCATATAAAAATAATTTAATGGAAATATTATGGCCTTCTTACCAAATATTTTGGAATTTTTATATATTATAATATATAATATAAAAATAATTTATATTATAATATAAAAATTTACCCTTCTATCATAAGATATTCTAATTTGTTTTTTTACATTTCCGAGAAAATACCCATCTAACATTTTACGATTCTGATAAAATACCTCCTCGCAAAATCACCCAATGATCAAAAAGAATTCTTGTGAAACGCAATTCTCGATACGGAAGCTACGGCTATTCATCCGCTATGCGACGCGGCGGTAGCGCTTTCTATAGATACACGGGAGTACCGAGAGTATATAAGCCGTGTAATTCAATCGTTCAAATGAGATGATCGGAGTCTGTCTCTGACAGTCGTCGCGTCAAGATCGCAGTGAGCATCGTAGTATCGCGATAGTTTTCATCAGTGAGTGATAGTGATAGTGATAGTGATAGTGCATCAGAGAATCAATTTGATCACCTGCCCTTCTAAGGGCAATCACACGGCTGAACACAGTATTGTGTTATTCACCGCATCCTTCCAAACTACAAGTTCGACAACAACAGCAGCCACCAGAGAGCGGACCTAGGAGAGGTGACCTCCAAGGTCACCATGTCACGCACATCGGACAAAATAGACCAGTCGGATGGTTCAACGCCACACCACCCAAGCGAGTGAACCCCGATAATAGTGATGATGGATTCAGCGTCGTATCATCGACCAAGAGGAAGAAGGCCAGGACCTCGACAAAGGCCAGGACCTCAACAAGGGCCAGCAGCAGCACCACAACTAGCACTAGTAAGATCAACACACAACCATCTAACGTGACCCTTTCAAATAAAACTAAAAATTACTTTGAGGAGCTTGCCAATGACAATACAGAAAAAACGGTACCAACCGGGTGCCTAAATACAAACGACACACAGACAAACAACGTGACAGACCCTAAACCTAAAAAACAAAACATCAAACCAGTGACAGTCAAAGTGGACGAATTAAACTTCCCCTACAAGATGCTTAAAGTTGTTCTCAAGAAACTTAAGTTTCCACCGATGGTTCAAACTATTGACAGCACCCACATGTCAGTTGGGGTTAGTACACTTGACGACTATCGGTTGTTACTCAAGGGTCTTGAGGAAGCAAATTTTCAATTCTCCCTGAGACGACCTGCTGATTCCACCCCCTGCGAAAATTGTGATAAGAGGCCTCCCCTCGTACACAGAAACGGATGAAATCAAGAAAGAATTGATTGAATTAGGACTGAAGATTGAGGGCGTTGCACAGATGAAAAGAGGAAGTGGAAGAACAGCCACGCCGCTCCCTCTTTTCTTATTAACCATAACTAATGATGAGAACCTAAAGCTTTTGAACGAAGTAAAATCGATTAATTATTTTAAAATAAAACTTGAAAAGTACAACAAACCTAACAAACCTGTGCAATGCTTCAACTGCCAGGAATTTAATCACGTATCTAAATTCTGCCACATGCTTCCCAAATGCGTTAAATGTGGAGAAATCCACAAATCAACTGAATGCAAATTAGATTTCTCGGATAAAACAAACAACCTAAAATGCGCTAACTGTGGAGGAAACCACACGGCAAACTACCAGGGATGCCCAAGATATAAAAGACAACATGACCTAATCAAAATCAGGTCACAAAAACAAACAAACGCTAAACCTACACAACAGGTAAAAATTCATGCGCCCAGACAACAACCGCCACAAAAACAACAACAAACACAACAACATAATTACAACGCCAACACTAACTATGAACGTAACTTCCCGCGACTTATTAATAAACAAAACGCAAGTCCAGCTTGGACACACACACAAACAAACATGATAAATAATAATGATAAAATACAATCTAAAGACGCCGAAAACCGAATGAACATTATAAACGAGGCAATCGAGTTAACACTTCAAATTACAACAGGTACACTCACACTTAAAGATGCAACAATTCAAACAGCTAATCTAATAAAACAACTTTTCTCTACAGCCCTTAATGTCAGCAATGGAGCAGGAAAATAAACAATTAAAAATCTTCGCATGGAACGCGTGTGGTGGATTATATGCCAAAAGACTTGAATTAGAATCCCTCTTAATAAATAACAAAATAGACATTTGCCTCATAAGTGAAACCTTAATTAAAGATAAACAAAATTTCAACATAAAAAATTATAAAACATATAAAAACAACACTAACAGAGGCACGGCTATTCTCGTTAAAAATAACATCAGCCACTACGTAATTCCGATTGATCTCGAAAAACTAGAAGCCACGGCTATAAAAATTAAAACGCGAGGCCAAGAAGTCGCGATAATATCCACATATAACTCCCCTAGCGTAAAATTCCATAAAGCCGACTACACTAAAATCTTTAAAATAGCCCCGGTTGTTATTGCAGCAGGTGATTACAATGCAAAACACACCATATGGGGTAGTAGATCTATTAACACACTTGGCAAAAACATTAATAATTTCTGTTTTAAAAATAACCTTTCAGTTCATGCACCCCCAGAATTCACGCACTATCCATTTAACAAAAGACTAAAACCGGACATAATAGATTTCATGATCTCAAAAAATCTCTATTTTACTTCGGATGTAAACACAATTCACGAGTTAGACTCAGATCACTACCCCATAGAAATCATAGTTAACTTGAGCGCTAAATTCACCACTAACCATCCTAAATATAACTTAGCAAAAGCAAATTGGAATTCATTTCAAAATCATATAGATAACGCGATTAAAGAGCGCCAAAACGACTTAAATTCAATCGATAATATAAATCTTGCAATCTTAAATTTAACTAACTCAATCTCGGAAGCATTAGAAATAGCAGTACCTAAAAATGAAAATAAAACCGGTGAACCCCCTCTGCCACAAACAATACTTGATTTAATTAACTCCAGAAATAAAAACATACGAGAAAACCATGTCAGGCCAAATCCCCTACTAAAACTAGAAATAAATCACCAACGGAAAAAAATCGATAAAATGATTAAAGAATTTAAATGTAACACGTGGAATAACACAGTTAGAAAATTAAATATTAAAGATAACAGCCTCTGGAGAATGACAAAAGGTCTAACGCGTAAACAAACAAATATTCCAGCTCTTAAAAACGAAAATAATGAAATTAAATACTTTTCTCCAGAAGACAAAGCTAACGCATTTGGAACGCACTTCGCTAATACATTTACCCCGCATAAAAACGAATCCGAAGAAGCAAAGCTCTTCACCACAGAAACAGACCGCATGGTTTCCTCGTACTTAAACCATCTGGAAATTACGGATCCTAAATATAAAGTCAAACCATTCGAAATCAAAAACTATATTAAAAGAACTAAAAACAATAAAGCCCCCGGACCGGATAAAGTCACTAATTGCATGCTTAAACATCTACCCTCCAGCGCCATAAGTTATATTACGAAAATTCTTAATGCTTGCTTCAATTTAAATTATTTCCCTACGGAGTGGAAAAAAGCAACTATCTTAGTGTTTGCTAAACCCGGTAAAGATCTAACCATGACCACCAGCTACAGGCCCATAAGTTTACTAAATACAATGAGCAAAATTTTCGAATCAATCATAATCGACAGACTTAAAGACGAACTAAACGATAAACTTCGACTCCGAGCAGAACAATTTGGCTTTAGAGATGGACACTCGACATTACAGGCCATACTTAGACTAACAGAAGACATCACGAAAAACTTTAACTGCAACAGAAACACAGGCGCGGTTTTTCTGGACGTCGCGAAGGCTTTTGACAGCGTGTGGATTAACGGACTAATCCGCAAGCTGATCGAAGCCAAAATAAATAAAAATTTAATTCACCTACTAGCATCATATTTAAAAAATAGAAAATTTAAAGTAAAACTAAATGATGTAGAATCTAAAGAATTTAATATACGTGTAGGCATACCACAAGGTAGTCTACTCGGTCCTATACTTTTCATCATTTACATCAATGACCTTCCAACCGTTGAAGGAGTAAAAATAGGAATTTACGCAGATGACACGGCCGCGTGGGCTACCTCGTGGAGCAATCTCAAAATAGTAAAACTTTTAAACGAATTCCTTAATAAAGTAAAAAACTGGACAACATTATGGCGCATAAAAATAAATGCTTCTAAATCAGAATCAATTCTTTTCTCGCGTAAAAAAAACCCAACACGGGATCTAGATCCGCCTAATCTAAACAACGAGTCTATAGAATGGGAAAATAAAGTAAAATATCTAGGAGTAATGCTTGATAAAAAATTAAGTTATACAGCCCACGTTAATAACACGCGTAACAAAGCAATAGGAGCCACAATGAAACTCAAACCGATCTTAAATAATCACTCAGCACTAAATATAAATAACGGAGTAATAACTTACAAAATGATAATAAGACCCATCTTAACCTACGCCTCGACAATCTGGGCCAACACAAACAAATCTAATCACCAAAAAATACAAACGGTACAGAATAAAACAATTCGCACAATTTTAAACGCCTCTAGATACACTAAAAACACACTAATTCATAAAGATTTAAATGTAGAGTACATTAAAGATTACATCAAAGAAGCCGGCAAAAACTTCTACAACAGAATTTCGGAATCAAAATACCAAATCATTAAAAACTTAGGCAACTACGACTATGACCCGAGAGACAAATACAAGAGACCTAAAGACTTTTTGCATATAGATCCACCCACATAAATCCTAGTAAATAACACAAATTTACGATGTTTCAGATACAACAGATCCAAGCCAAGGACAAATGCAGACATACCAGATTTACCTTCCCCTTACTAATCTTTTCTTTTCAGGATCACAACAAGAAGACGCACCTCATACATTAAACTCTCTCTCTCTCTCTTCTTTCACGCAAAAGGAGACGCAGAGACGCAGCGACGTCATGCTGGCGGCTGATGTTCAGTGCGCCTCAAAACCGCAACGCATGTCTGACCGGACCGGCTGGCGGCTGCGGCGTCTCCCTCTGGGTGAATCTTTTTCCTCTAAACTTTCTGCCGCATATCACCTTTACCTACCTATATAAATTACTCATCTATTTTTTCTGTCTAATAAAGTCATTCTACGCGTCTCAACAACTAACTTAAGATAAATGGGTTTTTACTCCTAGTGAGGTTTTTCCCCATTCTACACTCCACATAGTAGTTCAGCCATACAACCGTTTTTGCTCTATAACTTCTGATAGTGTGGAAATGCCCTCACAGGGCAACGCACAACTTCCTCTTTTTGATTTCCTTCTTCAAGGAGAGGTAACTGGCATCGCCCAGGCTCCTCCTACGTGGATTCATTTCTACGTAAGGGGCTCCTGGACGGTGATCCGGGCAGACTGTACGTCACTGGTAGGGGGCGACGGAGGGGGCCCCCACCATCCCTTCTTTCTTTCTTTTCGTTCAAATGACTCTTCACACAGAGTCGATTTTTGCAGGCTAAAAATTGGAATGAACTCTTTACGAACTCTATGAGAATATTTTTTCTTACTCCCCCACCCGAAAGTACGTACTTCCGGCCCGCATCTCCGGGCCGAAAGAGAAACTTTCGCATCCTATTTTAGACCAACCGCGCGCTCTGATTAGCTGCCGAAATTTCCCGACCCGCTGCGAGCGCCCGCGCGCATGAGCCACTCTGTCTCATGCGCACGGGTGATGAGAAAAAAGAGTTAGTTGAAATAAAAAGTGGTGTTATTTGATCGTGGTCATTGTTTTTTTCTTTTGTTTTCTACACGTACTTACGAGTCGTGTAGAAATAATTAAGTAAACGTGCGGACGGGAGCGTCCGAGGAAAAGATGTTTGTGCGGTGTGAAGGTTAGACATGTACACCCAATGGACATTGATTCGTGTCGTTAGTGACCGTCATGCATAACCTTTTCAATTGTTTTCTCATTTCTTATGTATGTTAACGTTTAAAAGGTTATGCGTGACGGCCACTAACGGGCACGTTCGACACGAATCAATGTCCATTGGGTGTACGAAATAGACAGAGGAAAGTGCACGGGTGACGAGAAAAAAGAGTTAGTTGATCAAACTTTAATGTACTTATTTAATCACCTTATTTCTTTCTTTTTTTAATGAATGTGTTTCTGATGCCCGCCCCGACCAGCAAAATCTCGGCTTCGCCTCGATCTTGCAAATGTCGGGCGGGCGTCAAACAATCTCTGCAACAGCGACAGTAGCAGACGCCCAAAAAAACCAGCTCTCCACGCCGGGTCGAAAGAAAAAAAAATAGGTAATATCGACCGAGCTACCCAAAGCGGCCGAGAGAGGCATTACTATCGAGCGGGCCGAAAGAAAAACTAACACTCAAACACAGCTAGCAGACGACAACGCAATTTTATTAATTATTTAACAATTACAGAACGTACTTTCAGCCGGGGAGTAAGAAAAATAGTATACAATACTTGGACCGGAAATTGGATGCCCTGGGCATGTATCGTAATATACTATTGCTTACTTTAAAATTAAAAAATAATTCGTTAGAATAATTTCGTATTCGAAAAGAGTATAATAATAGTTCATTATGAATACATTTTTTAGGAAGATACGAACTCTTTTGTACGAAAAATATCATTTCCATAATATGACTTCATAATAATATAAGCAATTTAGGAACTCATTATAAATACTTTTCTATATATAATATGAACTCTTCGCTTAAAAAATTTGAAATCGACTCTTTACGAACTGTAAGAGAATACTTTTGTTTACTTTAAAGTTAAAAAGATTTTGCTAGCATAGTTTTGTATTCGAAAAGAGTGTAATAGTAGTTTATCATGAATTAACGGTAAATACTTTTTTTAGAAAAAAATGAACTTTTTTACATGTCCGATATTGTTACCATAATATGACTTCAAGAAAAATTATTCATGAACGCTTTATGAGTACTAAATCGAAAAAAGAACCTACGACGAACTTGAAATGAATTCTCGTAGCACATATTCTTAAGGAATTCACTGTGAATACTTTGGAGATAAATACTTATTATTTCACGAATTCATGCGAACTTTTTCGAAATCTTTATGAATTCTTTAAGAATTGTCTGTGCTGTCTGGGAGCCATCTTGTGCAACAATAATAATAAATAACTCACTTTAAGTGTACGATTCAGATTAAAAGTTTACGGCTTTAAAAATAAGGGCTTAGAAGAAAATTGTGTACGATTGAATAACGTTAATAATGTAACAAATTCGGTATACTACAAATGTAATTTTTGTCAAGTACTTTCATGAAAATGCAAATACTATTGATTGCACTAGTTTGTAGTATCTGGCATTCTTCATGAATTCTTTCTATCAATTGTAATTCTATTGTAAATACAAATAAGTTTCCGCCGTTTTTTTATAAAAATTATCAATTTATTGTGAAAAAAAAATATACGTTACATTTTATTCAAAATATTGTCCGTCATTGAGTACTACTTTTTGCCATCTTTCTGGCAGCATTCGGATGCCACGTCAAAAAAACTCTTCATCTTTTGAGGCTACCCATGAATCGACCCAATTTTTGGCTTCTTCGTAAGAAGTGAAGTGCTGCTTGACCACGGCGTGAGCCATCGACCGGAACAAGTGGTAGTCCGAAGGAGCAATGTCTGGTGAATACGGCGGGTGGGGTAAGACATACCATTGTAAGGCTTCCAAAGTATCCTTGACGACTTTTGCAACATGTGGCCGAGCGTTGTCGTGCTGAAAAATCACTTTGTCATGTCTTTTGGCATATTGGGGGCGTTTAAGCTTCAATTCTCTGCTCAATTGCAACAGTTGCTGTTGATAACGTTCTCCAGTGATAGTTTCGTTAGGCTGGAGTAGCTCGTAATAGATTACTCCGAGCTGATCCCACCAAATGCACAACATTAACTTTTTGCCATAAATATTCGATTTGGCCGTTGAAGTTGGTACATGGTCGGGCTTACCCCATGATTTCCTACGTTTTGGGTTGTCGTATTAGATCCACTTTTCATCCCCCGTCACTATTCGATGCAAAAAAACCCTTTCGACTTTGTCTTTGGAGAAGTTGTTCGCACATGAAAAGATGGCGTTCGACGTCTCCGGGTTTCTGTTCATGCGGAACCCAATTTCCTTGCTTTTGTACCATACCAATGGTCTTGAGACGGTGTGAAATTGCTTGTTGAGTCACTTCCAAGCTTTCTGCGAGCTGCTCTTCAGTTTGGCATGAGTCTTGGTCCAATAATGCCTCTAACTCAGCGTCTTCAAACTTGACTGGCGTTCCTTCGCGTTCTTTATCTTCCACGTCAAACTCGCCGTTTTTAAACTTTTGAAACCACTCACGACAACTTCTTTCACTTAAAGCAGCATCACCGTAAACTTCTACAAGCGACCGATGCGCCTCAGCAGCAGATTTCTTTAAATGAAATAAATAAATCAAAACTTCCCGCAAATGACGCTTATTCGGTACAAAACTCGACATTTTCGAACAAGAAAAAATGTGTACTGCCAATACAAAGTCAATAGTATTTTAAGGTTATGTTGTTGCTAGGTGTCCAAACTTTCGATGTGACATTTTACATCTGACGATTTCAAAGTAATCTTGTCGGTAGAGCCATCTCTTGAAAACGGCGGAAATTTATTTGTATACCCAATATATAATTATGAAAGGCATTGCGGGTTTTAATAACATGCGAAATGGTCAATTCTTCGTGTGTTTCGTTGTCACAATAAATCCAAGCATTTGAATATACGTACCATCTTTTAGTCGATCGAACGAGTTATTTGAACGATGTTTTGTCTTTAAACGTGATTCATATAGAAATCCATCTTTAACCATTTTATCATGAACTTGCGATGATTCAGGTAAATTGATGAAAATTTAGAAAAATTGATGAAAAAACATTGTGTATCTCGGCATCCTTTCCATAAATACGTAATTTTAGATGGTTTATAACTATTAAAGACCTTCCATATTCAATATTTCATCGCAATACAATTTTACTACTTCATCCCCATCGTGGTATACATTTTTTTGTAAAACTGCAGCACTGTGATTAATATTTATATACCTACAAACTTGTTGGGGAACCTCTTTAGCACTTTTTATGGCTTTCAACAAGTAATGGTTTGCAGCTTCAAAACCATATGTAGAGTGCGCCCATAAAGGGCCGAAATTTAAAACACTTCTACAAATATGAAGAAGCTGGTGGAGGTTAAACGCCATTGCTCTCTCTTCGAAATACTCTTCGCTCTTTGCCACAAATTCGTGGAACAGACTATCAGCTCGATCCAATTTGTCTATATTTACATCTGTCTTTAGAAGTATGTACAAGCCTTCTACAAACATCATGCAATGATTTAAAAGTTTTCTATTAAATATAATTGAAAAAATAGGTAAACTGTAGTATAAAATAAAATTTTCCCATTCGCGGGCTTTCCAATCCGAGCGGAAATAAAGCGGTCTTGTCCTCCGAGAAATTTGTTCAGGTATAACTATTTTACTGATTAAGTTATCTAAATATTCTATTTCTTCGTCAGTTTTCGAGGCTAGGTAATATTCGGTGAATTGCTTGGCGACTCCTTCTAAGCAGCAATAGAGGTAATCTGGTACAAAGCCCGATACAATCTTGAACTTTTCCAAGTTTATCATGGCCGATGGGTACATGATACCGTTGGAAGGGTTTGTAGGATTGGCTCTGACCATTTCTTCAACAGTTAGATAATGATCTCGAAGATCTGCTGGTTCCAGTAACAGAGGATATCTATTTGGGGCAGAAGGGAAATTAATATATTTCAACATGCAACAAAAGGGATATTATTTCGGAAAATAGCGGAAAAAAAAGTATATAAATAAATTCATATGTATGTAGTTTGAGGGTATACGAGAGAGAGAGAGAGAGAGAGAGAGAGAGAGAGAGAGAGAGAGAGAGAGAGAGAGAGAGAGAGAGAGAGAGAGAGAGAGAGAGAGAGAGAGAGAGAGAGAGAGAGAGAGAGAGAGAGAGAGAGAGAGAGAGAGAGAGAGAGAGAGAGAGAGAGAGAGAGAGAGAGAGAGAGAGAGAGAGAGAGAGAGAGAGAGAGAGAGAGAGAGAGAGAGAGAGAGAGAGAGAGAGAGAGAGAGAGAGAGAGAGAGAGAGAGAGAGAGAGAGAGAGAGAGAGAGAGAGAGAGAGAGAGAGAGAGAGAGAGAGAGAGAGAGAGAGAGAGAGAGAGAGAGAGAGAGAGAGTCGCGTATAATAGCGCGGCTAACGGTGAACGTGCTTGAGCAAGCGGCGCACGAGCAGACTGACTACGGACGCATGCGGCCACCGGACCCACTGCTGCCCGGTTAACCTACCTAAAGGTAATATTCGCCAGGCCGAACGTGATGCTAGCTTCCAGCTTGCCGATGCTAATGCGATTATGAATAGAAGATTGATAGAGATCATAATATTCCTCATGCTTGGTGACGCAGCGCGCGGAATGAACGACAGAAACGCGATGAAATATAGATCATGGTACAGGGCAAGAAGAAAAGTAACGTGTCGTTGGTGATATAAGTAGAGTGGTTACAGGTCTCTTTCACGCGCTCGTGAATTACTCCGCAGTAGTATGAACTACCAGACGTCAATAGATTCTTTGGTTCGAATTCGCGCGATTTCGAGGCCGTAGTTATTGCGTATACAGCGCGAGGTAGCGAAGTCGGAGGCAGCAGTATGCGGGTTCAGTTAAAATTAATTCATACTTCAGATTTATACTTCGCACCGACCTGAACCTAGACAAGAATGATTTGCAAACGGATGCGCATGCCCTTGGGAGATGATGCACTGGGCACTGGGCTAATAGAGTCTCAAAATTAATGAGATTCATCACGACGTTGCTATCATCGTATGTACGTTACAAAGAGTCGGTTAGAGGACAACCGATAAAATTTCATTAAGGACGGAGAGTCATCGTAACGTCAGTACGGAAGAGAAGTGCCACACCGACAAGGGAGGTTGTGCGCCCTTACGAAAATAAACTGCAGTTCAAACTACTGGCTAAACTATTGGCTCAACTACTGCCTAAACTATTGGCTGAACTTCTGTCGAACCAACTTCTGACGACAAGTGTTGTCAGTAGTATTTTGGGATACTATTTTATGGGTTATTGGATAACTATAGTATAACTACTTATTATTTTTGCAGATGTTTCTTTTGATATTGGAAAACTGCAAAATATTCCCGTAAGACTTTATAACACGAAAGGAATATTAAATTTTAATTTTTAAGAAATTATGTTTTTAAATAAATCCTTAACGCGGTTCTGTAGCCGTATCATTACCGACTGAGCAATTGGCACAGTTTCAAGCTTATTAAAAATAAAAAAATGTAGAATCACAAAAAATCAAGAGAACACTCTTCTGCGGTTTTGAACCACCCAGTAAAAGTTTGAAGTTGAAATATCAAGTGGTTTTTGCAAAAACTACTTGATATTTCGATTTCAAACTTTTACTGGGTAATAGTACGTTCAAAACCGTAGAAGAGTGTTCTCTTAATTTTTTGTGATTCTACGTATTTTATTTTTAATAAGCTTAAAACTGTGTAATGGTAATGGTAGGACTATGCAATCACGTTAATACAAAATTAATTTGTTTCACGCAGTAAAATTTCATAGCGTAAAATTTGAGTCCCCCATTGTAAGTAATGAGGATATCAAAAACAAGGCAAGCCTTGTAATTAGAGCTCTTCGTTAAGAGTCATTTGAACGGTTAACTTACACGACTTATATACTCTCGGCCATCCAATGTATTCATAGAAAGCACTATCTGAGCGCTGCATAGCGATGACAAAGGAGAACTTGTTATGGGCGGCTCTCAATAAGTAAACTTCGGATATTTATCCGCTATGCGGCGCTCCGGTACTGCTTTCTGTGGATGCACTGGATAGCCGAGAGTATATAAGCCATGTAAGTCTACCGTTCAAATGACTCTTTACGAAGAGTCCTAATTACAAGGCTTGCCTTGTTTTTGATATCCCCGTTACTTACAATGGGGGATTCAAAATTTTACGTCATATCACGTGAAACAAATTAATTTTGTTTTAAGGATTGATTTTAAGGTTGTATTGGCTATACAATCAGCATCAAAAGTTAGTTTTTGTTTAAAGTACCAATAATTAGTTATATGAGCTTGTTTTTCTATTTTTTATTATAAAACTATGTTGAAGGGTGTAAGACCAATAGTTTAAGCTTCTAAAATAAAAAATCGCATAAAAATTTTTAAAGTATTTTGATTTTCAAAAATGTTATGTTCTAAGATATTTTATACTTGTATTTCCAACAATACCGAATTTTTAGATTTTATTTGATTCTTGATTTTTTGATCTTAATATGTTGTTCAGTAAACAGTTCTTAATAGACCCACTAACTCAAAAATAAAAAATAAGCCCTATATTTTCATTAAACTTTAGTTTTATGAATAAAGAACTCATTTTTTAAGTTGACTGTACACTTTAAAATGTTTAATTATTTAATAATATAAAGTTGGTTTTTAATTTTTGGGTTACTCGGTCTGTCAATAACTCTTTGCTGAACAACATAAGACCAAAAAATCAAGAATCAAATAAAATTAAAAAATTTGGTATTGTTGTAAATAACATTACAAAAAATCTTAGAACATAAAATTTTTGAAAATCGAAATACTTCAAAAATTATTATCCGATTTTTTATTTTAGGGGCTTATATTGCTCATTTGATTTATTTCCATAAATTTATCTCATAAAAAAGTAGCAAATAAGGTTTTATATTTAATAGTTAATAATTTTTAGTAATACTGACATTCTACGCAGATAGCATAGCCCATACAACCTTAAAACATAATAATTACTTAAGGTGGCTCATGCGATTTCTTATAAAAAAGCAGATACATCTTAAACTTAACAAATATGTTCTTTAGACATTAAACTTTCGATCTCTACTAAGAAAATTGTAGGTCAACGACCAAATTATCGAAAAAACTGAGTTTATAAATAGGTACGTTTAACACATAACCTTATGGGAATGAACAGTTTATTGCTTCGTAGTAACTTGTAAAAAAGCAGTTTTTAATGTACAATATATGAAATTAAAGATTTTTTTGTGAAGAATCTAATGATATCATCAGAATTATAGGTTAACGACCAAACAAAAAAGATATTAACAATAAACGTTACAAATGTGCTACTGCGCATGCGCACTGCGACCAGTCATATAAATGTAGCGACAAATTAGCAAAATTTTTACTTATTTATAAAATCTTTTTTTGTTTGAACATTTAGAAGTTATTTACAATAAATTTACCTAAAATACGTTAACTTAATTTGGCAATAATAAAGAACTTGATACGGCACCAAACGCATGAGCCACCTTAAAAATTAAAATTTAATGTTCCTTTTGTGTTGTAAAGTCTTAGGGGAGTATTTTGCAGTTTTCCAAAATCAAAAGAAACATCTGCAAAAATAATAAGTAGTTACACTATAGTTATCTAATAACCCATAAGATAGTATCCGAAAATACTACTGACGACAAGTGGTTCGACAGAAGTTCAGTCAATAGTTTAGGCAGTGCTTGAGCCAATAGTTTAGCCATTATTTTACACTGCAGTTTATTTTCGTAAGGGCGGGGGTATTTAACGAATGGAGAGTGATATTAGAGTACCGGTAGTTATGACAAGACATTCGTAGTAAGGGAAAGTTTTTTAAAAGTCGCCAAGTGAATAAACGAAAGTAAAAAAAAATGAAGTCATTCGTATTATTCTGCAGTGAGTATCATCAACGAGGTCGTCTCGTGGTAGTATTGATATACTAAAAAACTCTGGCATACCAGGAGTCCATACGCTAAGGCAGAGGTCGCTACGCCGATTTCATACGTCTATTGTGTCAGTGATGGAGCGCTCTCGTCATTTTTTGGAACAGAAGACGTACCGAGAAGAGTGCGCCGCGCGTTGGTAGAGCAAACGCCTCGAAAAGGGACCGGGGGAAGACATACGTAACCCCAAGGCGGGCCTCCAACATATACGCAGAGACTTCTGGTGTGGCAGAGTTTTTCAGTGTACTCGTCGTAGGTAACGTGTACATCGTCGCATGTTATTTCATCGTTTCAGGTGACTGTCTGGCCGTGGATTCGAGAGATTTTCTTTCAGATGGATGACGAGAGTATGCGTGATTGAGTGAGTTAGATCTGATTTCAAGTCATTTTATGAAGGTGAGCAGGAATGAACATGTGGCTTCCGAACAGTTCCGTTAGCCAATCTCAGAGTTGGCCAGAATCTCCGAAAAGAAAAGTGAGAATTTTAATCAGTTTTATTTATTATGTAGGGTAATTGTTTCGCCTTACCGACCATTTCGTTCCCTTTTTTCTTTCATCGAATTACACCGTGGGTAGTAGCAGCGTCTCGAGTTGTCGCTGCCGGTTTCGCTCGCTGTCGCTTCAGAGACTTTTTCTTCGATGAATGTGTCTCTCGCCGATGTGCTGGTACTGCTCCAATTCTAACTAGGAGAGGGTCAAACCTCCCGGATCTCAATTTTCTTAAAACTCAAAGAGGTTGGTGGTAGTAGTCCACAATGAACCTCTGTAGAATTATAGACCCTAATGCCTTCCCTGAAAAAGTTAGAGCTATTATGATTTTCCAAAAATGCAAAAAATTAAACAATATTCAATTTATTTTTCCTTTGTCCACTGTTTGCGCTCCAACAAAAATATATCCAATGACCATGTTGTTAAAATATACATTAATTCTGTAAAATATAAATAATCAAGTCAAATGATTAATTAAAAAAAATATTATTCCCAATTCCTTGCGATATTTATGTTATACTGTTTTCTGACTCCAATCTTGAGTCAAGTGTCACAGCTTCTTTTTTCTTTTCATAAAGGCATTCGTTTCTGGCATATGAAAATTTTATTTTACATTCAAAATAGAATAAAATGTTGGTCAAGAAAAGTCAAGAGGTCTTGTGATTGAATACAACAAAATCCAAACTATCCATTCTTGTCGACAAATTTCTCATTACGTCTTAATGCTATTGCTGTTCTATTCCAGAAGCGTTTCCTCAAAAACTTTTACGGCTACTCATACTTATCTGACAAATACTGCCGCGGTGGTACTTTTGTGCTTTATGAATTGTAGAAACTGATTACTTCTGCAGTTATTCATAATTAAAAAACTGTGAAGTTTTGCTGGCAGTGATACACGTATTTAGGTATATGAATGTTTTTTTCTGAACTGATGAACGTGTAGCAGCAGCCTCGATGTTAATGCGATAAAACAATTCTATATAACAATCCTGTAACTTAATGAAGCAACATAATAAAGCAAATGAGCCATATTCACACCCATTATTTTTTTGCGATATGCCTGCAGCCACTCGAAAATTCAAAGACTCTGATGCTTCATAATGCCTGGACTTCGGATTTTTAGAAGCTATAATAATATTGAGTCATTCATTAGCTTGAGTAGAGCCACATTAAGCAATTTTACTTGCATTAGCAGCAAACTGAACAAACAGCTGGTTTAAAGTGGTGTGAAGCACTGGATCTCCCACATAGCGTGAAATATTGCTAGAATATCGCAGGAAAATTACAATTATATATTGAAATATTAATGTGACGTTAATGGTTGCCCGTTCTTTTCGTCTTTTCCCAATGCTATAGATTGATAGCAATCACCACATGCCGTATCCTCACCATAAGCATGAGGGACCACTGCTAGTAGTGCCTGTCCAACTTTCTTCGCATCGTCCTTATGTTGCTTTACAGCAATTCAAAAATTTAGTGAAAAATAATCTCTGAGCATCTTAGGTAGCTTCATCTCATACAATGTACTTGTAAAAGAACCCCGCACACAATGTATGGAAAATAGTCATACGGTCAAATTGGATCAAACTTGGGGAAAAGATAGATCTTGAGGTCCTGAACAAAAGTTTTCATGGGCAAAACCCCCCAAAATTTGGCCGGATGATTTTTTCCATACATTGTATGTGGGAGGGTTCTTTGTATGTGTATGATTAAAGTCTGACCATTTTTCAACTACGTAACTCTCGCTTCTCTATTGTGCTGCTGTCGTTGTCTCCGATTAAAACATTTACTTTAATAGTCCGAAAGGCAGCGACAGTTTTGGGCTAGTCATTTTACCAAAGCTGATTTTGATATATATATATATATATATATATATATATATATATATATATATATATGGTAGTTATGACATTACTTATCAAGGAAACAACCGTCAGCCAATGCATCCACGGTGGATATAACGTGGGTGGTGTCTTGAATGTCTATAAAAAATAGAAATAAAAGTGAAAGTACTAAAGCTCAAACTTTATATTTTGCTTCTTACATTCATAAAACATTAAAAAAGCAGAGTCAGCTATCCAAATTCCAGAGGAAAATACGTCAGCAGCCAATGAAAAATTGTAAGTTCAGATTTAAACTCAAGTGGTTTTACCAAGGCTAAAATTAAACTATATGATAGTTTATTAGTAATATTACAAGAAAACAATAGTCAGCTGGCTGTATAGCGGGGGAAAGACCATCAGCTGATGTGATAAACACGTATAGCGACTAAACTGGCAAACACTATGCACTAGACGACCGCACTCTGTAAAATTGCATCAGCTGATGGTTTATTTCTCCGCGATACACATACCTGACTATGATTTTCATTAAGTATATGTATTAGACTAATTTATTACTGAATTTCAGCTTTGGTACTATTATATAAGTACAAATATTAAGTAATTAAATTAAGTAGAAAATTGGAACTTATCTGATTATTATCTACGTGTTGTCCATTACAGTTCCTCGTGGGAAATCTTCGCACCTTCTCTAGACACTTACATAGAGAAGAACTTAATAGCAAAAATATGTAGCGAGCTCAAAATATTTTGAGGTCCATAAATAACTTGAAACTAGTTGCAGAATACAATGTTCACATTGTTCACACGATGGTCGTTCAATTCACGTTGTTTGGACTTCAAAATATTTTTATCTTGCTATACACGTTTAGATTACAAAATTTGTCCGGAATCCCGAGTAATGGCAACTATTTTGCTTCCTCCTAGAGGAAGATTTGTGATAGTAAATTTTTGAGTTGTTGTAAAAACATGTTATAATTGTGTTCCGAGGTGTTAGGAATCAAAATACATGGTTTTTGAAAAATGTCTGTATGGATGTATGTGTGTGTGTGTGTGTGTGTGTGTGTGTGTGTGTGTGTGTGTGTGTGTGTGTGTGTGTGTGTGTGTGTGTATGTGTGTGTGTGTGTGTGTGTGTGTGTGTGTGTGTGTACGCCTGGATCTCAGCTTCTACTCGGTCGATTTTGACCGGATAGGTCTCATTTTTTTTGTTTTTTTGCGTGATGGCGGGTCAAAAATCCGTTTTTTGATTGGGGCGATGCGTTTTTGTTTTTTTTCAAATTTTCGATTTTCTCAAAACTGTTTTTTGATTTTTTTTAATAATAGGATCGAGATATTTAAATCTGATGGGTAGCATTCGAAAGAGCGTAAAAAAATCTATAATTTCCGAAAAAAAAATTTCTCTAGCTATCCCGGTTCTCTTGTTATTGACAAAAACGTGTTTTTTTTTTAAAGCTGATAACTCCGAAACTAAACGGTCAATTTTTTTGAGAAAAATCATGATAATACAGAATATAAATAGCTATAACTTTTAAAATTTGAATACATTCTGTAGGCTAGATTTTGAGTAAAAAATTGAAAAATGAAAAAAATCAGTTTTGTATGTCCAACGATTACAAGAGTAAAATTGACTTAATGGCTTCAAAATTCCTTTTAGAGGTAGATTTTTTATAGTTCTCGGTCGAGTTCTTTGGGCAAAATGATTGGTCCATAAATTTCAGAGATATTTGAGGTTAAACATTTTTTGACATTTTTTTAAAATTGTAATTTCTGTTAAAATTGTAATGGGGTCGGTGGCATTCGAAAGAGAATTAAAATACCTATATTTTCTAAAAAAAGTTAATTTTCTATCTATCACGGTTCTTTAGTTATCATCAAAAACAGAAACGTGTTTTTTTTTAAACTCATAACTCAAATGATGTGTAACAAAATGAATTAAAATGTTTAAAAATTATATCTATTATAATCTATTATAATTATGAATTATGCATTATGAATGCATTATATTCTGCATTATTATAATTTATTTGTGAGTTATGAACTTTTTTAAAAAAACATGTTTTTGTTAATAACAAAAGAACAATGATAGCTATAAATTTTTTTTTTCTTAAAAAATATGAATAATGAAATATAAAAAAAAACACGTTTTTGTTAATAACAAAACAACCGTGATAGCTATTTGTTTTATTATAAAATATAGATATTTTACTTCTATTTCAAATGATAACTTTATTTATCAGCTCAAAATTTATATAAATTTGATATAAATAAATAATAAATAAATAAATAAATTTAAAAATTAACAATTTTTAATATTCATAAATGAATTTAATTATAATTATGCAATAAATTTTTTAAAAAATTATAAATTTTGTTATTAAAAATTAATTAAAGGAATCAACAAATTACGGTTGAGGAAGCTACGGGGCAATGAATTGGCAGCGGTTTTTTTATGAGGAACTGTAATGGACAGCACCGAGATAACATCAGATAAGTTAAAATTCTCTATAAAATATTTACTTGCGCTGTAGTAGAGATGTTTTGTGAGAAATTCGATTTGTAGGTTGGAGTTTTACAGAGCCCGATTCTTTGTGTCTCCAAAAATTATTAGATCTGCAGATGACAGTGACAACGGCAATGATGACAGCAGTGACCATGGGATTGCAGCAGAAGACTATGAGCATCGGTTTCATGCGGGAGGTGCCGGGCGCGTATAACCTCCATACGCGGACCATAAAGTCTGACGAAAAGTCTGGGATAAAGTCTGGGCACTTTTCCAAGACAATATACAACGGATTTGAATTTAGAGATGAAATATTTTCCAAAAAATATACCCAAGTTTTAACCGAGTAAACTTTTACAGGTAAGAATTGGTTCTTTTTATAGATATGAAATCTTTTTTTGCAAATATTAGTGTATACTTCTCAAACATTTTAAATAATTTTTAAATATTTTATAGAGTAGGTCTTTTACATAAGTTTTATTTCATCTATTTAACACGAGTCTACGGATATATTTTAGTTTATGACATTAATATTTTACAAATTTTAGTTATACATTAACATTTTAGTTCAACATTTTGACATTTTTTATTTCAAAGAGACTCAATAGCATGTTGTACAGGAAAAAGTTAACTTGAAAGTATCTAATCGGTCAATATTCAGCATAACTTTATACAATAGTCAATACTATGCACACACGGAGAGAAATTTTAGAGTAAAAATTACCAAGGTGCCTTGGCAGCGCATGGATAGACTGTCAAAAGCCGTGATATTCCCAGGTTTCTAATACAATTTATAAGTTTCCCAGGAAAAACTACCATAACCACTTAAAAAAAATACCAAATTATCTGAATAAAAATTACCAGACACACTAGTAAAAATTGAGGTCTAGTCATTTTTACAAGGTAACCTAAGAATTTTTACTAAGAAAACTGATAAATTTTACCAAATAACCTGGTATTTGTGTACTCGCGCATGCGCACTGCGCATTATTGTGTTTCAGAAGATTGATACTAGAGGCGTGCGCGACGTTAAAATGAAAACAATACACATATTTTCAGTAAGTAATAACGGCGATTCAAATGACTGTTGGTAACAGCTTCCATGGCGCAGTCGGTAGAACATCGGACTCTCAACCCAAAGATCGTCGGATCGAATCCCGCTTCCGTAAAAATTTTTTTCAGTTTAATGTTTTTTCATTCTTGTTTCTGTTTCTATTTCTATATTAAAATGCTATATATCCATCAACATGGATAAAAAAAGTTAATTTTTTTAATTTAAATTAACTAAAAAAATTTTACCAAGGCACTTTTGTAAAAAGTTTGAAATTGTCAGTCTGTCCATCCATTACCATAGAAACTGGTAATTTTGTCTCGAATATTTGTAATTTTCACTACAAAATTTCTCTCCGTGCACGTAACATCAAACAAGAGCATCTATTTCACATTTCAATAATTATGATACAAAATAATAACTAAGTAGTATTAGCATTTTTATTTTAGAATTGTAACTATTTTCAATCATGTTTTTACATTAAAATACTGTTGTAATATACAAATAATGCAAGTTATTACTTTCATTTACAAATTCTTTAAAACAACATCTTCAATATTAAGAGTAATTGGCTATGTCGTACTACTAATATTTAATTTCTTGAAGCCGTAAATCCATTTTACAAAGTTAAAGTTATATACAAAAATGAATCTTAAAAAATATATACACTTAATCAACAATTTTATGCCAGTTGTATTATTTTTTGAAATAGAAAATTAACCTATAAAATACTTTGTGAAATAAATTTACAGCTTCAAGAAACTAAATGATAGTAAATATTGCAAAGGCAATTACTTTTGATAATACTGAAAATTTTGTTTTTAAGAAGTTGTAAATTACAGTAACATTGAATAAGATAAACTTCATCAAGAAAAGTAAATGAAGTATATAGCATCAAATTAATGTCCAAACATTATGAAAATAATTATAATTCTAAAATAAAAATGCTAGCACTGCTTAATGTTATTTATTTGTATAAAGACTATTGAAATATAAATAATATTATGAAGTTTAATGGGATTGATGAAAAACAAAAGAAATACGTATTGTATAATTTGAATACGCCTATTAAGGTATTTTAATGATATACTGTAATATTTACTATTTGCTTTTATTAAAGAAACATGTCACACTTTCCAATATGCTGGTAAATATATTATGAGTTTCAAGGTTCATTTTCAAGATCTTAATTCAAAGTATTATTAAAAAAAGCAAAAAAATATTGCTCTCGATGCTCTGCTTTTACGATTTCATAAATTTATACTGAATATTGACCAGTTAAATGCTTTCAAGAAAAATAAAAAACTTTAATTTTAGTAGAAAAAATTTGAAAGGTATTGAATAAAATTAAAAAAATAAGACATAAAAATTTGCTATCCAAAACTTTTTATATATTAACCAAAAATTAATCAAAAATTTTATTTTTATCTGTTTCAGGTTTTCCAGCAGACATCCTATTGCAATTGACAAGAAAAGCATTTCAGAGCACAACAAATTAATTGATTGATTATTGAAATACAAAAATTGTTATAAAAAATATTGATTTGTATTATTTTTTGTAAATAAAAATTGTAAATAAAGATATTCTATCGTCAACCTCAACATATATAATATTACTTATAACCTAATCCACTAAGTCACAACCAAAACTAATTATTTAAACAACAACTGTTACTCAACCATAACATTTTACTATTACTTAACCATTACTACTACTTTTGTTTAACCGTTACCTAACCATAACTTTAGCTTAACTGTTACCATAAGTATTTCTCAACCATAACTTTAAATTAAAACTATTATAATTATTTTTATTTGGCTGTTATTACTCAACCATGATTTTCATTTACCTATAAGTATTTCTTAATCATGAATTTAAATTGAAACTATAATATTAATATTGACCAAAAAATTACAATAGATGTAAAAAAATTAAATTACAATTTTGATACTGCTTTACAATTTTATAAAAAATTTGTTATTTAAATTTTAATTAAAATTATTAAATAGTTTCTCTTTTTCGTTTATTTAATATTTTATTATTGCAATGCTACGTAAAAGAGTACAACGTCCGCAAGAAGAAAAAGAAATTTTTCAAACTGAGAGACGAAGACGAGCTGCTGAAAATCAACGAATCCGACGACAAGCAGCACGTAATATTATAAATGATGAGCGTAGAAATGCTGCTATACAGCGAGATTATTTAGACAAAATGGATGTTTTATGTATTCACTGTGGAGCGAAGCATTTTGTTTTAGAAAAAGTCGCAAATAAAGGTTTGTCTTTTAATGATTGTTGTAGTCATGGAACAGTCCACTTAGAACCCACACCTGCATTCCCTGATGAACTTATGAGAATGTTCAATGGCACTCATGCTAAATCAAATAAATTTTTTCAAAATATTCGCGTCTATAATAATTCATTATCCTTTGCTTCATTTAATGCTAATTTATTTAATTTTCACACGCGCCGTTCAGGGCCATATTGCTTTAAAATTCACGAACAAATCTACTATCAAATTAATACAGCTTTATATCCATCTGAAAATGAACAACCTGCGTATGGACAATTGTTTATTGTTGATTCACAAGAAGCTATTGATTACAGAATAAATCAAAATTCTCAACTTGATTACGAAACAATCTCAATATTAGATAGAATAATTAGAGAAAATAATATTTTTGCCCAGTCCTATGAAATGATGAAACAAGAAATTGCTAATCAGAGTTTATTCATGAATTCAAATGAAGAAGAGCCTGAGATGCAATTGCTGTTTTCTTTGAAACCAGGGTTTGATAGACGGAGGTACAATTGTCAACGAACAAATGAAGTTGCCGCTATTTTTTCAACGAATGCTGATGGCGAAATTCCTGAATCATATGTCACTGTTAGAAATACTACAACTAAAACTTTACAATACGTTAGTACGTTAGATCCAAATGTTGAGCCATGGATTTACCCGCTTTTGTATCCTTATGGAACATTAGGTTGGCATCCAAATATAGAACGTATTAACATTAATAATAACAGTAAAAATACACGTGTAAGTCGAAATGCTTATACTAAATATAAAATTGCTATTAGACCGAATGAATTTAATTGTGTTCTTTTAGCCCGTAGATTATTTCAACAATGGATTGTAGACTCTTACGTAAAAATTGAAAAAGATAGAATTCAATGGTGTAAAGATAATCAAAAACAAATAAAAGCAGACACTTATAAAGGATTACATAATTACTTGCAAAATTCTGCCAATGATATTAATGGACAAGTAGGACGTACTGTCATTCTCCCATCTTCATTTCTTGGATCTCCCCGTTACATGCAACAATGCTATCAAGACGCTATGGCCATAGTAAATGAAAAAGGCAAACCAGATATTTTTCTTACAATGACATGTAATCCAAAATGGCCAGAAATCGAAGAAAATTTGTTACCTAATCAACAAGCCTCTGATAGACCTGACATTGTGGCTCGAGTATTTCACCTTAAAAAAGATCGTTTACTACATTTCATAGTAAAAAATAAGTTCTTTGGAGAAGTTTCATTTCATGTTTATGTTATTGAATTTCAAAAGAGAGGATTACCACATATGCATTTGTTAATTACTTTATCACATAATTATAAAATAACTACTGCTAATATTGTTGATAATTTTATATCAGCAGAAATCCCAAATAAAACAGAAAATCCTATATTGCACGAAATCGTTTTGAAAAATATGGTACATGGTCCATGTGGTGATTGGTGCAAGGTAGATGGAAAATGTTCAAAAAGATTTCCAAAATCTTTTTATAATGAAACAAATATGGATGAAAATGGTTATCCCAATTATCGTAGAAGAAATAATGGTATGGTATATGAATTACCTAATGGTCACCAGATTGATAATAGATAGGTTGTACCATATTGTCCTCAATTATTGGAAATGTTCAACTGCCATATTAACGTTGAAATAGTTACGAGTATCCGCTCTGTGAAGTATTTATATAAATATGTTTACAAAGGCCATGATGCAGCAACTATGACTATTACAGAAGGTAATAATGAAACAATTATTAATCATGATGAAATAAACAATTTTATTGAAACTCGATATGTTAGTCCCGTTGAAGCATGTTATTGAATACTTAGTAATGCATTGCAAGACAAAAGTCACACAGTTATTCGATTACCAGTACATTTGCCTAATGAACAATGTGTAATTATCTCTAATAATAATAGACCTAATATCATAGAAAATCTAAATCAAGCAAGTAGTATGTTACTTGATTATTTTAAATTGAACTTAGAAAATGAGAATGCACGACAATATTTTTATAAAGACATTCCCCTTTTTTACACTTATAAAAAACAAAAAGTTGATGGTGTAAATATTTCTAAATGGGAAACTCGCAAAAAAGCCTTCAATTGTATTGGTCGTATGTATTCTATTAGTCCAACTCAATTAGAATTATTTCATTTACGATTGTTACTGTTACATGTAAAAGGTGCTACAAGTTTTGATTCCTTAAGAACTGTTGAAGGTACTATGCATCTTTCATTTAAATCAGCCTGTCTAGCACTAGGACTTATAGAAGATGACGAAGAGTGGGCAAGAGCAATGGAAGAAGCTACAATGTGGATGATGCCTGCAAGACTTCGTCAATTATTTGTTCAAATTTTAATACATTGCCACCCTATTCATCCTGAAAACTTGTGGGAAAAATTCAAAAATGCAATGTCGGAAGATTTTTTACAATCAAATGAAATTGAAATAAGCCATCAACTTGCGTATGCTCATGTTAATAGTTTATTGAACAAAGAAGGTCGAAATTTATCTGATTTTCCTTCAATGGATCAAACAATAGTAACACATATATTGTCTGAAACTAATGATGTACAACTAGCACAAATGTCTGATATTGGACAACGACGCTACATGCAATTAAATGAACAGCAAAAAGAAATCGTTGATACCATTCTTCGAGCAATAGATAATGACATTTCTACAAATAATTGTATATATATATATACAAATAATTGTATATATATAAATGGTCCAGGAGGATCTGGAAAGACTTTTATCTATACCACTATATATAATTTATCGACAGCTAAAAATATTAAAGTATGCTCCATGGCATTTACTGGTATTGCCGCAACATTACTTCCAAATGGCAAAACAGTGCATAAAACATTTGGTCTTCCGGTTCCAATGTTTAATGACTCATCGTCAAATATTAAAGCACAATCGAATGAGGGACTTTTCCTAAAAGAAACCAAAATATTTATTTGGGACGAAGCACCAATGGCTCCAAGGTATGCTTTAGAAATAGTTAACAGAACACTTCAAAGTATAATGGGTAATAATTTACCATTTGGTAGTAAAATTATGATTTTAGGTGGTGATTTTCGACAGCTTCTTCTGATTAAAGTTAAAGGAACTCGGTCTGAAACATTAAACCTTTCGATGAAATACAGTGAATTATGGAAACATTTTATTAAATACAATCTTACTGTGAACATGAGAGTTTTGCCTCACGAAGTTGATTTTGCAAAATTTCTGTTATCAGTGGGAGATGGAACTCTAAATGATGCTCATGATAATTTAAACCTTCCTGAACACTGTATTCTTCAATCAAGTAGTAATGTAGTTCGTACTATATATGGAAAATTAATAGAAGAGAAACAATTCGAAGAAATGAGTAACTGTGCTATTTTATCAGCGCGAAATGTCGATGTTGATGAAATAAATACAGAAGTGACTAATCTCTTAGAAAGAAATACAGAGCATATTTATACTGGTATTGATAGCACTGAGAATTGCAATAATGGTGATTTAGATGAAGTTCTTTTACCCGAATATTTAAATTCATTAAATCCATCCAGTTTACCACCATACAAATTACGTTTAAGAAAAAATTGCATTATAATGCTTATAAGAAATATAAGTGTTAATGAAGGATTATGCAATGGTACACGACTTCGAATTTTAGATTTTTCTAATCACTTATTGAAATGTCAAATTTTAACTGGAGACAAGTCAAACGATATTGTATTTTTAAACCGCATTACTTTGTATTGTGAAAATGAATATCCTTTTACTTTCAAAAGAAGACAATTTCCAGTTAAATTAGCTTTTGCAATGACGATAAATAAATCACAAGGTCAAACATTTAAAAAAATTCTTATTGATCTTCGAAGGGATGTCTTTAACCATGGCCAATTATATGTAGCAATGTCCAGAGTTCGATCATGGGATTCCCTCAAAATTTACCTCGGAGATCATCAAAGACAAAGTTTGCAAATTAAAAACTATGTCTATAAGGAGTTATATTCATAAATTAAACTTATACTCTCGGTCCAGAGTTAAAATATTTAATAAATTATTTCAATAATTATTTTAATAATATATTTAAATATTTATATACTTTCTACAACGAAATAAGTGTAAATTTAAGCGCGCGCGAAGCGCGCGTGATATTGCTAGTGTTCTTCATACGCGCGGAGAGATACGGCGTTCTTCGTCCGGGCGGTAAGATGCGACCTTGTTCCACTCAGCCGTCGATTTACGACCATCGACAATTTTAGAATCGATTTCGATATCTCGTTTGGTTGAATAAAGCCCTTGCAGAAAGGGCCGAGGGCAAAGTACAGAGTTTCATTCTAATAATTTTATTATTCTTAAAAATCATTTTATTTTTTTTATGTACCCTTCTAGTACACACTTATTTTTTCAAACTACACATCGTCAGTTTTTAACAGTTGTATTTTTGAAATTATGAATTATTTTTTTGGTTATTATCTTAATCAAAAAATTCATGGGTGAACTTGAATATTTTGACAAGGTATTTACACACTTTTTGAGAAAAAAAAATTTAATGTCATTGGTAAAAAAACGCTGTTTTTAACAAAAACTTCCATGGGTGGTTACCACCCAGAGTGTACTCGAAGGGTTAAACCTTTTTTTCATTGAACAATTTTTCACTTATTCCGAAGATTTTACAAAAATCCTCCGAAGATTTCGACAAAACAGTTGAGCCTGAGACTATGAGGATGGAGGTTCCAAGTTCTCGGAACTTGAAATTAACAGTAAGTAGAGACTATTAGTATGAAATCCACGATGTAGTCAATTATTTTTTTTGAAATTGTAAATTAGAAAAAATTTATGTAAGCTTAATTGATAAAAAGCGGAACGATAGAAATTAAATTTAAAAAAAAAAAACGCTTCCTTTTCCAACACGATAGAGTAAAAGATTAAAATAGTTAATTACGGTGAATCGGCATAAGACGAAAATAAAGACGAATGTTTCGCGCGATAAACAAATTTGAAATGATTATGATTGTTAATTATATCAGGCGAGGTTTACTATAATTAATGCGTGCGAGATTCTCTCGTGACGAGAGCTCCTTTCCTTTCTCCTTCGACTCTTAAAGTTTTCGGAATCGTCCCTGTATGCATTGAGCGGGCATAGCCCGCATTAAGCGAGGGAGCGGACAGCGATTGGAGATCCGTCTCCGGCAGAGCGCGGAGAGCGAGTGTGCTTCGATATTTTGGAGCACAAGTGAATACCTCGAAGGATGGAAGGGCGAGCTTTTCGCGTCCGCTGATTGGCCGCCGTAAAGGCAGCGGCAAAATCAGCGGGTGAAGCGGCTACTCGCGTTTTGAGGCCGCTCGCTCCCCTCCCCGCAAGTCCGAGGGTGCGGTCCGTCGGACGGCTATAGTGACGCGAGTTTCCATGAAGATCGCGGGGCGAGTCGATGCTTCGCGCTACGGGGAAAAAGCCGTGCTAATTCTCCAAATTTCAACAAAAAAAATAAAGTACGCTATTGTTGCGGAGGTCAAAATATTTATATTTTATAAAGTTCTGCTAGTTTACTTAATGTTTTGCAAATTTTTCTTAAAAAGATAATTAAATTTTTCATAATTTGACTTCTTGAACATTGTTTTACTGTAGTATTGATGAGATTTCTCTTAATTTTAGTGTCTGTAAAGGTTTTATACTGAATAAAAAGATAGAAGTAAATCATGTACGGACATAGTATTATATGAGCAAATCCACCGAAATTTTAACTTTTGGCCTAAAAGAATAACTGACAAATTATTTCAAGGCACACCTTTTGCAGCTCAATCTTCTCGTTTCTATAAAAAACGAAAAAATACGCGTACCTCATTTTGATTCGTAGTTTATTCGTTATAATTGAAAATGCATAAAAAAATCAATTTTGCAAAGGTATTTTGTAGATAAAGTTAAATTAATTTTTAAAACTTCTTTTCTTGAATGTTTCTTATTATGTAATAGAAGATTTGGCATAAAATTCATACCAAAAATTGCGTTTGAAGTCAAAATTAAAAGGTTCATTAATATTTTCTTAAAAGTTATTCACTTTTATCACACACGTTACAGATGCAAAGTTAAATTCAAAGACGTAAACAGTGATTTTTTCATGTAATCTTTTTATTTTATTATTAACTATATTATTGGCAATTTATTTTCTCATATAGTTATTAACAAGAACAATGAATGTTAAAATACTTGACTAAATTATAATAAAAAAACAAAAGACAGAAAAACTAGAAGGTGATATTTAGTCTGGAGTTGCTATTGTGATGGCCGTGGCCGATTGAGGTCCATGGATGAATCCAAAGTTTTTCTCACCAATTCTGACCCCCTGAACACGAATATCTTGGGTACTTACTTTTGCGGAAAAGTTGATGAAATTTTACATTAATGCAATTAAAATTTATGATTTCGGTAATTTTTTAAAGTACTAATTCGACTAGTGCAGTTATTTATTTTAGAAAAAACACTTGTTTTGTTTTCGTCTCTTTCAAATACGGTCAGTTCAAATTCCTACGCCGAGCTTAATGTGCGCCGATATTAACACATCCTCTTCTCAATGTGTAAACAAGTTAATTATCATTAAACTGTAATAGTTTTGGTACATCTGTTTCGCCGTTTATTTATTGTTCGGTCTCAAAAGCTTTCCTATAGCTTTCCTATAAACATCAAAAGTTGCGTGCGCGTTGACGCGGCGCAGCGTTATAGCACGGGCACTGACTGTTTACCAACTAATACCTTAAAATGAATACTAAACCTTCTTTCTACCTAAAAGTATATTGCCCAAGGAATACTTTATACAATTAAAAAAATATTTGGTTGTGATTATTGAGCTATAAAGGGCCAAAAGGTCGAAAAATGATTCGCATTCAGCGGGTATAACATAGGAATAAAGTGGTTCCGTCAAAAGTACAGACCATTTTTTTTTTTAGGTGCCTGTGCAATAATTTCGATATAAAAGAGTACGTTTTCTTCAGATAAATTGGAAATAGGAGCAGATTCGATTTTCAAACGACAATTTTCTGAAAATTGTAGTAAAAAACAAAGTATTCGGCCAAACAGTATTTGTCAGTAGGGAAAGCAAACTTTTTTGTCCTTTCCGACCACCGTGCTCCACTGCATAAAAGTTAAAATTTCGGTGGATGTACTGATATACGCTAATCAATGAACTCCGATAGTATAGGTTTAATAAATTTGTGATCAATATAAAATTTGATTTAAAAAATTGCTTGAAGGTTTTACGTTCACTGCCTTGTTATAACGATTTAAAGGTGGTTGTACGAGATGGCTATAAAGTATCTCAATATAAAGTATAGCGATGCTATCAGAAACACCATTTTGCACATATAAGTATAATACGTACGGTTGATACATAGTAATGCATTTTGCATGAAATTATGAAAATCCCATATATATATATATATATATATATATATATATATATATATATATATATATATATATATATATTGAAGTGGAAATTTCTAAAGATTCTTTTATCTTTATTGTGGACAAAAATAAAGACCAATTAAAGTATGTGAAAATTCTTAAGCAAAAGCAGATTATTGCAGTATAGACATAGCTTCATGGAAATCTGGTATCATCAATGCTTGCATTTTTAATGCAGCCTCTAATTTTAGTATACTGAAATTACTAAATTGAGCATGTTGCTAAATTGAGAATGTGTGCAGTTCCTGTAGGGAAGGAAATAAGCAAATACCAAATTTCTTTTGCATCAAGAACTGCATGATGCAGCTCAAATATCGGTGCTTGACTTAATTCTTACTATAAGATAGAATTGCGTTGATGACGATCTTATTATTGGATATGAAAAGCAAACTGCAGTAATAAAAAAAAAACTTTATACATATCGCAAAGGGATTTCGTCAACATACCAACACATGGAAAAATGTCCGATATTTAAAATAACCGGAGTTCGCTCACGCGTCATTAATGATGATGAACGAGTTGCAAGGCATACGCGAAAAAAAATAGTCCCAGCGACGGCGAGCAAGCCCCTGCGCGCGCTTGGAAACATAAAAATCGAACAATGCTCGCTCAACCGCGCGTCCGATCTCTCGAGCGATCGAGCGAGCTGTACATACATGCATATAATATATACACACCTATATAGATTTCGTTCGATCTGGTGCGAGGCTGCTGCGCAGGACTATATATGCGCGAGACTCGTGCGGACGAATCGATCGTGCGTGCACGCTGAGCGTCGATCGCGTCGGGGAACCGCGGTAGCGACACCGCGCACCATCACGGGCCGAGAGCAGGACTCTCTCGCGAGACACACAGTATATATAAAGAGGAGGGAATGCACCGGCACTCGCGAGGAGAAGAAGAAGAGGGTGGGCGGCTGCGCGCGCGCGCTCGCGGAGGGAGTAGGGGGAGGCAAGGTTGAGGCCCCGCGCGCTCGCTCTTTCTCTCGCGCGCACGCAGGGGCCCGAGGAGGCGAGGTGGTGGGGGATGCTGCGTCCTCAGCGGTGCGCAGAGAGAGAAGGGACGACGACGCACACACACACACACACGCGCGCACACACGGACAAGTGGCCGGGCGTGCGCGCAGAAAGGGCAGCCTCTCCGGCCGGCGACTGCCGCGGCCTGACAGTTTCATTCTACTTAGAGCCCGGCGCGGTTATATCGAGCGTCAGGCCCTGCCTGCACACGAGCGCGCAGGTCTTTTATCGCGCGTGCGCGCCCGCGAGTTTGTCGATTTCAGAGCTGGAGAGTGCGCTTCTTGCTTCGACCGTTGCGTATCGGAATCGATGGATTTTAACTCGGGTTTAATACAGATTCATTCGTGCGTGAAAGCCGCGTGTGAAGAGCAGAATGTGACCGGGGGTTGGGATCTTTAGTTTCTAACAATGTTGGTGAAGTGTTGTTACTTGGGAAACGTTAGGCATAAGTGCTACCGTTAGTGGTTAAAATATAGTGCTAGAAACAATAAGTAAATGTTTTTGATAAGTGACGTGATAGGCAGCTAATGGTTTGTGAATTTCTGCCAGCTTATCCGCCTTTGAAAAAGGTTAGTTTTAGTTGGTTAAAGAAGATAACGTGGCAAATGATTTTGCAGATAGTATATATTGTAGTAGTTGACTTCATTATAAATAATATTTAAACGTAAATTACGTTAATAAAGTTGCACAGGTTATCGAACATTTTAATAAAATATCTAGTAAATATGGTTAATTATTTCCTCGAAGGACTGTTACAAGCTTTTTGTAACTAATTTATGAATAATTATAGTAGTTGTGGAACGAAATTTTGTACACTGGATAAAAACAGCAATTTATAATAAAAAAAAAATTGATACTGTATAGTTCGATTAACATCACTCTAGCAACTTAATTTGACTATTTTATATAAGAACACGTTGTACAAAGGTGTTGTGCAAAGCTCGAATAAGATTTAATTTAAATCACAATAAAAAACTTAATGAAAAACTAATATATGCAAGATCGCGTATCTCATTTTCTGATACCTAGATATATTTCTTATAAATTCGACATCGGTGACGTTATGTTTGAATTTCAAGATGCCAGATGGCTGATTATTATACCGTTTTGGTTAGCTACAAGGTAGCCGCCAGAGAATTATTACTACACCGGAGGAGGTAAATGTCGCATGCTACAGGTCTAAACCGAGCATGATTTTCTAAACCCGTCGTTATCCCCTTTCTAACTGAAAAATATTTTTCAAATATTTTTCAAAATGATTGCAATAGAATAGTTATTTCGTGTGTAGGCTGATTTATTCATAAAAATATTAAGAATAAATAGTTTCTAATAATGAAGGAAATAATCGTTATATATACTTCAAATTTTTAGTACAAGGCAGCCGTTTGCTTTATTGTATTAGTTTCAAACGTATCTCGTGTAATAGCACCGTAACAATCGTTATATATCATGTAATAGAAGTATATCGCTCGCAAGATAAAGTCAGGTTGAAAATAATTAGTACAACTCCGGCCGAGGGACTTTTGAGGATCCTTATCGCAAGCGTCAGCACCCCGTGTTTTCATAAATAATCAGCCGATGACTTTCAGAACTCGCGTGCTCGCGAAGGGGCCAATGCTTATTATCATCGGTGTTCGGGATTGCACCGCGGTATATACTATTACAGGGCGGGTTTAGAGTTTATTTCAATAAAGCACCGATAATCCATAGCTTTTACGGGCCGATACTCATCGTCTCGTAAAAGCTAAGAGCACTAAAAACAACGCCGACGACGACATTTAGCTGATAATGCGCCCGTAAAACAGTGCGCCCGTCGATCTCCCGCGCGTGTATATTAATAATTCCCGCCGCACACGCGACGAACTCGGCGCGATGTTCCCTCTCGGAGCGCCGCAGCAGTCAAAGGCGGCTGATTGTACAACGCGCATGCTCCCCTTCCTAATTAACAGCGGCGCCGCGTGCTAGCGCGGGAAATCCCAATTTTGCCTTCGATTAATCTTGCGCTCCTCTACTCCGCGGCAAAAACGCCAGAAGCGCTCCGACTGTATATACCTACGCAAGGCGGCCCTCCCGACATCTTCGCGTGCGTATATAGCTGCGGGCATAAAGTGTTGTTAAATGGGCAAAACCGCGGCGACGGGCCGTCGACGGCGACGTCGTCGCAAGAAGTGGCTAGCGTCAGCGGGTCGCGCGGCAAAAACGGCATATGCCTCCGCCCCGACGTTCCTTTGAGAAGGAGTTTGGCGCAGGCTGCAGCTCGTCTCTCTCTCTCTCTTTTTTTATATTCCACTCCCTTTCTCTCTTTCTCCTCCCCCTTCTGCTATTCTCGATCGTCGGCATCGCTCTCCCGTCCGCACCACCGCGGACTCGCGAGTCATGCATGTATGTGCGCGTGCACATGCAGAGGTAGAGCGGAGAATGTGTTACAAATAAGTGACGAGGACGCGGGAGCGCAGGCTCAGGTGGCGGCGGCAGCGACGCAGGTGCATCACCCTGGCATTGCATTCAGCATCGCAGACTTCCTTGCTCCTCGCGCGCGCGTTGCTTTGATTTCCCCGGGAATTCTATTCTTCATCGATCACTCACGCGTCGCTCTCTGCGCTCTTTGCATGTTCCCTTTCACCGCTCGAGCGCGCGCGCGCACGGCCAATTTATTCTGCCTTCTTTTTGGAATTTCGACGTGCGCCTCATTGTTCTCCCTTGTACCGAACTATGCAGGTTTTCCAGAAATTTCTTAATTATATATACGCGGCTTCTCATTTACTTGCCTCGAGATCGAACATGCCGCGGAATTCCGAGTATAATTTACGCCCGATTGGGAATAGTGAACCAAAGTTTAAACAAAATATAATTGATTTAATATCAGTGTATGGGTATATTCGATATAAAATATGTTTGTATAGTCTCTGAGTAAGGTGCGCATCATGTGTGCGTGTGTGTGTGTGTGTGTATAAAGTCGCGAAACAAAGCCAAGCTGCGATGAACAGAAAATCAACAGGTATCCTTCCTGTGAGCACCACCGACTACAATAAAAGCGCGTGCGTCTTCCCCGTCGCTACTCACTCGCACTGCGCTACTATATAGTGATCTCGAAAGGAATAAAAATAATATCTCAACGCAGTTCGAAACGTCCAAATGAATAATTGCGAGCGTACAAAGAGGCGAAAGGAAACGTGGTCTTCTCGATTTCAAGCCGATTCCCATAAGCCTTTTTATCCCGTTTGCTCATCTCTCTCTCCCTCTCTCATTCTAATCGATTTGAACAATCTCTCTCTCTCTCTCTAGCACGCCGCACGGCTAAGCTGCCACTTCCGGCCGCGAGTGATAATACGCGGCCGCAGCCGCGCGATATTTCCGATGATTCTTCGCCCCATCTGACAGTCTTGATGCGCGAGCTATAGCGCGTCGGGCGTTTTTTTTTTCTACGCCACACGGTGCCGCCTCCGACGGGGCCGACGACACGCCGATGGGATTATTATGCGAGCCAGCTTTCGCGTTTGAAAAAGTCACTATACAGCCTCGCGCTGCGCCAGGAACGTGGAAAAGCTTCCGCTTTTGCGCGGCGCGTAAGTGTTAGTTTGGCTAATGAGGTATACTTTCTGTATAAGCTAAAGTGTCGCCGTGGTGATTTCGAATTCGTCGTTTAAAATCCAGGGGAAATTGTTTGGTATTAAAGTAATGGCGAGTAGAAAGACAAACTATGTTGCGTCATTTCGTCGTGTGAAAATTTGATCACAGATATTTTAACGCACACTGCGAAAAAGTATATATTATATTGTAGATGACGAAAGTAGATTTTTAATGAAGAGATTTTTTAAACTCTACATTTCTGCACAAGATCCTAAGCTAATGCTAAGCATCCGAGACGCGAGATCATAGGTAACTTGATATCTATGATATATTGTGTATAATATTAATGGCGCGCTGATTAAGTTATTTTTAAAGATTTATGCATCGCCGGCTCTACACTTATTACCTCGCGCATTAGCGCATAAAAATCTAATTTATCTTGATGATTTGATTAATCACCCTAAACATCATGCTAATCCTTAAAAAAAAAAAAATTCAACACCTTCTCACTTACAGAAACACAAAAAAAGCTTTTGAATTCTCGCCCGGGTACTAATTCCGCAAAAATCGCCATAATTAATCATTTGATTATTCGATAAAATCGACACACTCGCGTACGTATACGAGCGCGAAGCACACGTGTAACGGTCGCGTCGGTGGCGGCACTGGCGACGTTCCCGCGCGAAATTCCCCGATTTATAAGAGATTTCCCGCGCCTCGGTCTGCACATACGTTTATCTCTCATCTGTTACAGCAACGAGCGCGCTGAAATCGAGGGCGTGCCCGCGTATAGGTATATATACACTCACGCGACGCGGGCTGCTGTTCCGCGTGTCTCTCCGTTTATTTTTTAATTAATGGCCTTGGCGGCGGCGGCGCGAAACAGTTCATAAAGCACGCGCTCTCGGCAGCGATCCAGATTGCCGGCTGGCATGAGTGCGGCGCAACCGGTTATGCGGACGATATTTTGGGAGAAATCAGCGCAAATCGACGCGGGCATTGTGAAGAAGAAGTGTGCCGCGGCTGATTTCGCGCGTACTTTTCAGCCGCGAGGCTCCCCGTGTGTTCGCTCGTTCTTTTTCTTTATCTCGAGTAGTAGTCTTTTCTTTTTTTTTCTCAAATCAACCGGTCCTGCTCCGTCTTGCGCTCGATATCGCGCCTGCGTGCTGTGCATCACGCGCGGCGAGTGCAGAGTGCAGTGAAAGTCCCGCGTGTGTGTACGTGTGCGGCGGCGCGGCTTGCGAGCTTGTGTGCGTCTTGACTGCACAAAGGATAGAGGCAACAGGTATATAAGAGCCGGCGATGCGCGCACGTACGTTTTTCGCTCCTTCTCTCCCTCTATCCTCCTCTTCCTCCTCCTTCTCTTCATCCTCCTCTTCGTCTCTCTCGCGCCCGTTCTCTTTGCGCTAGCGCGTGCAGGTTTGTGCTCTTCATTTATCTCTCTCCTTCCTTCCCTATCTCCCTCACTCTATTTCCTCGCAATTTCTCTCTCAGTCTCGAGCTTTTTTCACTAATTTTTACCTAAACCTTTTCTAAGCTCATTATGCATTTGGAAAATATTCAACGAAACAAGAATTTTGCCACCTGCCAAGGTTTGACATTATTTTTGACGATATCGCATTTTTTTCGTGAAAGCACTTCCGCGTCGATGGCATATATCCACGTCATTAAAAGGTAATAAATGCCCGGCGTGGAACTAAAAGGATTAAACATATAAGTATGCATAATATCACGAAAGAATTTTATCCAAAAGCAGTCTGCCGACGTTGGGAAGGTATACATAGAAGGTTTATAAGCTGACGTAACTCTAATGAGTTGTTTAAAAGAATAAGAAAATAAGAAGATATATTTTTATGCGTATTATACGCTAACACGATAAAAATACCTCTATCAAAAAATGATTATTAAATGCAAAACCGTTAATTCATTAATTAAAGTTTAGTTAAAAGAAACAGCAAATAAATTAAAGAAGCACAAAGGCAAAGGAATTATAGTACTTTCAATGCATGAAAATCGTTCGCTGAAGGAAAGAGAAGCTTTGTCTCTCCCATGACAGTCGTCCATTCCTTTTCTGCGCGGCTGGAGGTTGGTTCTAGTTGATTTTTCTCGCATTTCCCTTGCTAGTCCCACGTACGCAGAAGTACACTCGAGCGATAGAATCCTGTTCTCTTTATTTTCAAAGTTCAGTCGTGTACGCGTGATAGAAAGCTCAGTCCTGCTGCTGCGGCTGCTGTGGCAGTGTGAGGTCGCCGTTTCTTTTATACTTCGGCAAATGCGAACGGAATAAAAGATGCCGTTGTGCATGGTTTTCGCAGTACTGCCAGTCGTTCCTTATGCTTTTTGTAATTAAAACTGTCAACGTTGACGGGTAGCTTATAGCTCAAGGCTACTATAGATTCGCCGAACGTTTTACGTTTATATGATTTTCGTCGTTTTTTTTTCAATCTCCGCAAGAATTCTTCAGTGTTTTGCAGCTATATGTCAGCTGTGATTTTTAATGGAACTGTAAGTTTCTCCTCAATTCATTAACATCAGCATTGTATAATTACGAGAAGTTATGTGCATCTAAAAGCAAGTATAGCAGTAAGTATAGGTAAAATGAACGAGATGTAAATAAGAAGCGAAAGAAGGTTCTTTAGAATGCGAGTCAATGAAATTAGTTTCTCATCAATAACTTTATGCAGTGTAAGGCGCGCGAGCGAGGTGTTGAATTTATTAACGACGAGCGCAGAAGCGCGATTCACCCACTAATGAATACACGAGGCTATATAATGACACGGCTCTAACTACTGTTCGGCGTCCCGCGCACAATGAAGCCCTTTGAGCGACACGCGAGAGTGCAAAGGTCCGGCCTCTCGAGGCTCTCGGAGCGCCGCGCTGCACAGCGAAAAAGCTGCAGCACTTACCGCTCGAGTCATTGAAAATAATGCCACTCACCATCGCGGCCCTGCAAGCGTTGACGACTACGCCTCTTTCTCTCTCTCTCTCTCTCTCTCTCTTTCTCTCTTTCTCGCGCGAAAGCTTACACAGCTCGACTGCAGTAGCGGTGTAATCATTACTATTATACACCCCGATGAGTCGCGCGAGATGTATGTATGCATGCGGGCTTCGCGAGAACGAGAGAGAGAGAGAGAGAGAGAGAGAGAGAGAGAGAGAGAGAGAGAGAGAGAGAGAGAGAGAGAGAGAGAGAATGAGAGGAGTCGTTAATGCGCCGATGCACAACTTACGGCTCGGAGCTAAGCTGCGCGCACACGTGTATGTACATTTTCTTTTTTTTATTTGTCCAAGTCTGGAATTGAATGGAGCGGAATCGCCGTGGGCAGTGCGGATGGATGCGTCGAATATCAGCGCACTATGGGAAGTTTCGTTGTAGTCTCGTCATTACTTTTAATTGAGCGCCAAAAGGTCAAACATTTTTGCAATGTTGCTCCACGGCGGTCAAGTGCGGGAATCGGTGAATTCGCGGTGGCGAGGCTGTTGGTCTGTTGAAGGCTGCTGTTACGTAATTGTCGAACGAGCGATAAAATGTAAATGTTTTCGGATGATTGTTTTCCGTTGACGCTTCGCGGCGGAGATTCTTTTCATTGTATAGCGCACGCGCGCTCAAGCGACCGGTTGGAATTATCTTCTTCGTGCAATCGCGCAAGTATGTAGCGAGTTAAAGAGCAATTTGGAGACTACGGAATTCATTCACTCGCTTTTATGTGACGTATAAAATATACGTGACTTGGCATTTGCTATAAAAGTGGGTATAGTTTACGGCCGAATGTTATTAACTGAAAACAAAATTAAATACTTTGCGTTATAATATTTATATATACGTCTTTGATTAAATATTATATTGAAAAAGTAATTCATTCGTGATTGTTCTATAAATATACTAGACGGAATATAAAATTTAATATATATATAGCCAATCTTCCGCATGAAATTAAATTCCATTATAATTAATTTTATAAATTTTATCACGGAACTCTCCATAATCAGAGCATAATTTAATTAGAAACCTTTTACGATCGAAACAAGTTTGCAACGTAACTTTCCTATTCTTTTGAAAGCAGCTTCGTCGTATAGATTTTCACGAGACAACGCGGAAACGTTAATTAATCCAGTTTTCAAGTGCACATCCTAATTATTCATAACCGTAACCCGTAACTCCGTCGCCCACTCGAAACACAGAAATTGAGTTGTCAAAAGCGCGCTCGCGTCATATCGCTCCCATCGGTTCATAATAATTCAATATTTGGCTCCCGAAAAAGGTCTTCTCGTTCAGCGCGACTTCGTATCTCCGATCTAGGTCATAAATCACTGGTCGGCGAATAATCGTCAGCCGCATCTAACGTGTACAAATGTCCATAAACGATTCAAGATTTGTAAACTTTCCCTCGCGACCCGTTTCGCGGCCGCGCGCGCGCGCCTCGAGAGCAGCTGATAAATTTCAAGTCCACTGCCCTTAAAGAAAAAAAACCGAACGAAACTATTTGCTCATTTTGAAAACCGGTTCTTAATGAAATGCAGCATTTAGTTTTCTCATATTATTTCTATTACATTCTTCGGTAGATCGCCGCGTGTACGCCGATGTAAGCACTAATCATATTTGAATTATTATTATTATTATAATATCGAATAATTTATAAAGCTTATATGATGGCTACATGACAAAATTGATTTTTTTAGTCGCTTGCGTTCAATTATATGTATAATATTTACTTTTGTGTACTATAACGTGCCAATTAATAGTTATGCTTAGAATAGGCGTGATAGGTTAATTATTTTACCTTCTTTACAATAAATTGTTCGTTTATTTAAAATATGTTATCGCAAGAAATCAATGCTCGGTCCTCAGTCCCTGTGTGTATAATAAAATGATTCAAAGCAAGCTACGCCAACAAATGTTTGTTAGCATAAAGTAAGCGTCATACGCGTTCCTTTGCCATGCAATCGTAACTCTTCATTATATGTTTTATTTGGACGTGTTCCCTGTTGCTCTCGCTGCCCCTTCCTCTCTTTCTCTCTTTCTCTTTCTCTTCTGTACACGATGCGACGTCTCTGTTGTAGCGCGGAATCCGTTCCGATATACGTGACTCTGATGTATGGAGTAACGAGTTATATCACGAGTTATCCCCGCGTCCTATCTCTCACGTTCCTATACCTACCGTCTCAAAGTCCGCAATGTGCACAGGCGGCTGTTAGTCTTCGGTGTATGTATGTGTGTGTATACGCCAGCGGGAAGAATCTGCCGTCGCAAAAAAATGCCCGGCTCTGCGCAGCCGGTCAAGTTCGCGGGAACCTAAAATCGGGGACCCTCAAAGTGCGTATACCGCAAAGCATTCTTCGCATATCTGCGTGTTTTTTACATTTTCTGTTTATTGAGATTACTTTTCATCGTATAGATGACTTTTAATTAACTTGTTTATCATTCGATTACAAAAACTTTGTTTCATCTCTTTGTTATTCCTTTTTTCTTTGTTTTTGTTAATTCGTTGAACATTCATGTAAATAACTGATATATGTTTCGTTTTCCGATAAGCCAATGATTAATCGTATAAAAAGTTTATTCAAAGTATAATTATATGCGCACATCGACCTTATGACGCAGAAAAAAAATGATAAGCACGACCAATCTATACTTAATGGTTTATTGCTTTTCAAACAAAAGCACACACGAGTAAAGATAAACTATATTATCGAAAAGCCATTTTTCTCGAGCATTATTTTATCTCCGATTAAAAAGTTCAATTCGGTATTCAACGAAATCGCGCAATTGATTAAAAAATTGGCAAAATATTGGCACGAGATAAAGAGGTAGGGGCTCTGCGCGGGGCCCTAACAGGTTGATGCAAAATTTATGCCCTACAGGCAGCTGCCGATAAAAACCAGTTTTAATGAACGAAAAACGCGAATAATTCGCTCGGATGTGGATTTCAGAGTAAGCCGTAATGGCTTTTGAATCAATTCCATTGCGGGAAAACAAGCGCCCATGCAGAAACCACAGCAGCGGCGGCGAAATTACGAAACATTAAGAGCAAACTATTTCCCAGACGAATTCGCGAGATACTCAGCATACCCGCGGTGGTCTCAGTTCCCATCGAAGAGGAGAGCTCGACGCATGCGCGTGCGGCTGGCGGGCAGATTTGGCGGTGGCTTTTTGAAGATTACGTAGACGATCCCGTCGCTCTCCTTCGGCCCCCGCGCGCCGAGCTCTTCTAAGAAGCTCTGGCCTCCTCGCACTCGTGCGCGAGGGGGCGATATGGTTACTCTCCCTCTTTTTGCCCCTCGGCAAAACTAGTCCGCTCGCGCGTATATGTGTGTGTGTGTGCGGCTAGGTATACACCTCGCGCGGTGCATCCTCTTGGCTCACGCGCACACGTGCGATACGGCGTATACAGCCCCGCGCTCGCTTGCACCGAATAGGAAGCTCGCAAGAAGCCCCAGTATTCCTTTCTGGGAATGTTAATCGGCCGTTTCGCGAATTACCGCCGGCTATGAGCCTCTCGCGCGCGTTCTGCAGGCGCTGCTGTGCATGCGCGCTCTGATCTCTCTCTGCGCAGTGCACTGCTGCGGCTGCTTCTGCGTATCTCGGCCATTAGACTGAGCGCGCGCGTGTGGGAAAGGTGCAGCGGCCGCTCTGTATACGTCTAGCGCGCATGCATAAGGCCCCCGCTAGAGAGCAGATCCCTTTGTGATCCTCGCTCTCCGGAGGACTTGAAGCCTTATCTCGCTGCGCTTATACGTTTAATCTACTTTTAATGCGAGCCCGCGCAAGCCCGCGCTATAAGCGAATTACCCGTTTGTTTAAGGGGGCCTTCCCGATTCGAGAATCAATTAAATGCATGCAAGCACGGTGCTCGTGAAATCGTGCATTTATTAATACGCGATATTTACGTACTTGCAAGGTTATATCTCGGATCTTTAAGGCTGCAAAAGGAAATGTCACTTTCATAGTTATACTTGTCGCGCAACCTGCAGATCGCATCGGTCGCTCGCGTGCGCGCGCAGGTTTGCACGCCGGTCGAGTGTAAACGAGAGCCGAGGTAGGTAGGGGATCAGTTCCAGTTCTATTTAGCTATATTTGTCTTTCATTAGTTAATACTTCTGATATTGATAGTTTTTTTTCATCCTGCCAGTCATATGATTTCAGTCGCAGAGTTATCGATATCTCGATTATTATCAAAATATGTCTATAGCAACCTTCAATAACTTATTTATGATATAGTGACAGGAATTATTTAACTTTTCACCGTTCAAAATATTACAAAAGGCATTGGATAAAAGCGATGTAGATACTAAATTAATCTATCAATTTTTATAACCATTGTTTAGAAATATTTTTTATACGTACATTTGATTATATTATATTATAATATTTTATATATTTTATACGCACATTTGAAATAACGAAAGGTACACTAACATGTATACATGTATGTGCGTATAAAATATTTCTAAATAATGGTTATAAAAATTGATAGATTAATTTAGTATCTACATCGCTTTTATCCAATGTCTTTTGTAATATTTTGAACGGTAAAAAGTTAAATAATTCCTGAAGTATACTTCAACATAATCTTTGCACAATAATATGGGTAGTAAAGAAATATGGTGCATATATTTTATTTTTTAATAAATTATAAAAACTTAAGTTCTTAACAGAGGTTTTATGCGAAATCGCCACATATCGGAAAGTTTTTGAATTTCGGTTCACCGACTTTGAAAATAAGTGCCATTCCGATATTTGTATGTCTATCAAGGTGGAAATGATACAGCCAATATTAATAACAATAATAGATTAAACATAGTTAATTTATTATGATTTTTTCTTCAATTTTCACAATCAAAAATAGTAAAAAGGATTGACGTAATTGAGACTTACCAGGATTAACTGCATGGAATCTAACAATAGTGTACCCGTTTGAAGGTATTTTAATTGTATCTTTTAAAGGTGCGTGATCTAAATTCTGCTCTATTTTGCCTTATACATCCAATGTTTTTATTAAATCAACAGATATTTGTTCTTTTAATTTCTTCATAGCAATTACTCGAATGGAATATCCGTGTAAATGTAATGGATGATTAACAACCTTAGTTGGTTGAACATTACGACCTTGGAATCTAATAGACACAAGTTAATACGCAAACAAAATTGAAATTGATATTATGAATAAATTAATACAATAACTTAACATAATAATGTTAATAATAAAACGTTATATTACCTCCATCAATCAAAATTAACTCTACAATACTGTTTAAGGTGATGTGATACCCTGATTTCAATATTTTTTAAATCAACATTCAAACGTTGATTTGGAAAAAGACGACTGTCATGCGCTCCGGACACGTAAACACTATATTCAGAAATTTTTTTGAGCGATTCTATTAGTATTTTCGTTAGCTGTGCTCATTTTAAAAATAGGTCAATTGCAGATTCCTACTTACCGACAGTACGGTTTTTATTTAATTAAATAAACTCTGATCATTTTTTTGGAAAAATACGTCTGTCAGGCGCTCCGTATATGTAAATACTATACTCAGAATTTTTTGTGGATGATTCTATTGGTATTTTCATGAGATGTACTCTTTTTAAAATTATGTCGGTATATAACATCACCTTAATTTTACTTGCAACACGTGAGTACCTACACATTCATTCTCAATGCAGTTTTTATTTGCTAAAGTAGTAACATTACAGAATGTATCATGTTTTATTAGCTCTGGCTGCGACAGTGGAGGAAAATGTGGCATCTTTAAAGCAATGTAATTTAACTGCAGAGACTTTTTCCTGAATTTTTTTACTACTAAAAAAAGTCAATAATAATTAATTACATGTGTCTTGCGAAGAATCTCACGCAAGGTATCGTGTCAAAAGATCGTTCGAGATCTTATACGAGATCTTACATTTGAGATTTATTAAAACTGTAATTCAATATCTTGCCAAAAAATCACATCAAATCTGATATCAGCTCTCACGTAAAATTTCATTATACATGTTCTTATAAGAGATCCTTTACGATGGATTATTTATATCAAGATTAATAAAAATTATTTATTTTATATTTATTACCTTCATTGTAGCCATAAAGATGTCTTTGATAAAAGTTCTACTTCTTAAAGCCGTAGTCGAAAATGATGAAACTGCATGAAAACCCAATTATCAATTTCATATTATATATCGTTTGATTATTACGTTCTCGATAATTACAATACTGCCCATGGGATGTTCTGTTCCTTTATCGTATGGATTTAAAATCTGTAATTCAAAATTATGAGCTGTATATATTATGGTTAAAACTTTAAAACAATATAAGACTATTTAATTTTATAACAATTGACACAGTTAAGCAAATATGTGACAATTATTGTATACCCACATTGGTACCAACTATGAAAACAAATACTTATATAATATACTACTTTCGTTTCTGACTCTAGTTTAGAAAAAGTAAACTGTAAACTGATCGATATGTTCACGATACTTAATGTAGTTTTATACCCATTTTAGTCACTTAATAAACTCTAATTATTTAAATAAATGTTTGTTCAAAGAAATATTTATATTGTAAATTTTATTGCCCTAGTGGAAATTGAAATCATTTTTTGGTTTGTAAATGGCTACTTAGTTTGAACCAAGATGGCAAAAAAATGGACTCCAGTTTTCTACCATAAGTGTAACAATTTTTTCAACTTATTTTTCACATTTATTGGCCTCAAATATGGTCAACATTTTGTACTATCTATTAATTTGGCATTTTAATGCTAATTAAAATAGCAAACCGACGAAGCCATTAAAAATCTAGTAACAAGCGATTTATTATGGTGATGAGTGAGGGAGATAGAGTCACGTATCAAAATAACGATTTTGGTTTATATCTTATAGAATAAAGCTGTAAATAGTACAAAGACTACTAAATTTTGTTTATATGCCGGTAAACTATCTCTTAAGAGTATAAGTTTTAGAATATATGATTAAATTGTTATAACATTTTAATGTGAAGATTGTGAGGTTAAGGTCATTCCATAAAATGGGAGAAGTAGATGAGAAAAAGTGTTACACTTGTGTTTAATAACTATAGCCATTTCCAATGGCAAGTTTCTGTTTTTTTGCCCATTTTTAATTGACTAATTTCTACCAGGGTATTGGTGAATTAATAATTTGTTAATAACGGTAATTGCTCAAATTACATTGTTATCTGCATAAATTATTTTTTTCATAATATAGTCAACTCAGATAATTTTGTACGGTGATTTACGTACGTTTGTACGCTATTGTAACTTTGTAAGTATATCCATCATATAATTTTAGCATTCCAAAATGTATCGATCGATTCGCGGAGCGAATTATGGGATCTCGATCGCGAATCTCGAAAGAAGTAAAACAAAAAAAAAAACAAACAGTGGTGTGGGTAGCGCAATAATTAATGCCAGTATTGTTAAAAAAACGTTTGTATTTCAATATTTGTAATTGATTTTCAGCTCTATCTGTGCATGAAGTGTATATTAGCTTTAAAATATTTTTTTAATGTTTTTGCATCAGTAGCGTTTTAGCTACAACAAATTTCCACAAGTTTCAATTATTCGTCAAGTCTTTGTTTGGCCGGGAAACGAATTATCTCTTTCCATGCGTACCCCACAATGACGAGCGACGGCGTCATCGCTCGCACGTGTAATGAGAGAAGTACACGACGTCCGCGCGGCGAAAAACATACGGACGGATGAGAGCCTTTTAAATCCGACTCCTCCCGCCGCGATTTCACAAGCTTCTTTTTGCTCTTTGCTTTCTGTTCGCGCTTTGCGCGCCACGCGTGTTCGCGCCGAAAGGTAGCTCTGATGTCGAGAGAAAAGCGAGAGTACATATAAACGAGAAAGAGGGCAAGAAACACTCATTTGCAGAATCGTTCCCACTGTAAAAGTTCTTCTGTGCGAGTGCACATAGCATGAACAAAAAGAGACGGCGTTTTCACGTGGCCAGCCGCGCGCGCTGACATTAGGACGGTGGCAAAAAGTCCGGCCTAATGGTACCTCGAGAATTTGTAACGATCTGCGGCCTAAGCCGCGAATGAGTCGTTCGCTGTTTAGACGGTCCCACAAAATGCTCTTTTAGCTGGGAAACTTGACCAGTTTAGGTCTATCAGCCTGCAGGTGTTTACCGATTTCAAGAAAGTTCTAAATTATCGCAGTAATTGGTCGAGAAGGAATTTATCATAAAAGACAAATTAAAGTGCCCGTAAAACAAGGTTAATCGGATTACACATCTTGCAAGCTTGCATTTTTCTATACCGCTACACGGAAAACCGAAGAACGAGGTTGGCTGCACTCGTGTCGTAGAATTAATGACCTGCGCATAGTTGCATAGGTGGAGAACAGTTAAAGGCGTAGACACGTGGGCATGAATTTTGGTTTTCTTGCTGCATGTTCCATAGGACTTAATTGGTTTTCCTCACCATTACTTGCATACATTCTAAGGGATTTTCTATTTTATACAGTTGCGAGAAATTCGGATTCAAGTGTCAATCAAAGCCCAGAATGATAAACAAAATTTTTCACGCGAGCATCTAAAAATGCTCCAGGATCTTAACGGTGCTGTGACAAAGTAAAAGGCACAAGAAAACGCCTCGTTAGCGAACACAGATTACAAATAGAGTGCAGCCTGCTAACGAAATTCAGAATAACTTAAAAGCCTGCCGCCTTCAACACGAGTTTCTGTCAATACACAAGCTTTTTTCACGCGCAACGAGTATTTTATTGAAACATAAATAACGCGCTGAAGAGATACCGACCGGTGTATGCATAACATTGTCTTAATTTCAATAAGCAAGCTCTTTTACATCCATCTATATACGTAGCGAGTGTAGCTCATTTATTCCGAGCCGCTTCATTCGCTGCGCGCGTTATTAAAATTCACACGATCAGTTAATTCCCGCGTTATAAATCAAAGTACGTTCCTAGATAAGCCAACACTCATCACCGCGATCCAGCGCGAACCAAATCATCCAGGATTTCTGATATTCCCCGGCGGTTTACGCAGCAAAATCAGGAAGTAAATAGCCTGCAATCCCTTCTCGACTTCATGCGACGCGCATACACGTGGCCGTACGTATATACATGTATACACATATATGAAATCCCTTGCTCTGGCGAGCGATTTTTTTCGTCCCCAGAGCTACGCAAGAACGCGAGATGCGTATATGTATGTATACGCGCGTCTACAGCTCGCACTCGCTCGCAAAGCCTCGTAAATCAGCCGGCGCTTAGCCGTACCCGACGTTTACACACGACGGACGGACAGCAGCAGCAGCAGCAGCACGCGGGCGTCGATTCCCGAGAGCTCGCACAGCGCTGACAGACGGACGGACACTATAGGAGCAGCCTATGAAGCTGTCAGGTGCATCCGAGCGACGGCTCGACTTTCCTCCTTCACTCTTCCCGGTTTATTTTTTATTATTTTTCCTCCTCTCCCTCGGCTCTCGCGCGACTAACTTTTAGGTTTTATGAGAAAATGAAGGAGGAGAGCCGCTGCTACACTACTTTTAGCGCGTAATCATGAGGCATCGCGCAGTTCAAGAAGATGGCTGGCTCCACGAGGCAAAAGGAGGTGCGAGTGTATACCTCGCTTCCGTCCGCGATAGTGACAATCTGTCTTCGTCCCGCGCGCTCGCTAGCCTCGAATCTTATAAATACGCGGCGAGAAAGATTATACGCGCTCTTATAACGACGCGTTTGCTGATCTCGCGCTTGCGCCTTTGCTGTGTACTTTGCCTACCTTCTATATACGCCAGAGTCTGGTTTCCACTTGCACGCGTTTCTTGCGCCCGGGTATTTCTTGCTCTCGTTGCCGGCTTTGCGCGCGAGGGAACGCTCGCTTTTCTCTATTTTCGTCGCCTCTAATAAGCGGTGACGTCAGATGAGTTCGATCAATTTATCTCGCATATAGTAGGGGTGATTACGAGCATGCGCGCGCAGTCGCGTTTTTCCGAGGCTGAAAGACGACTTTTGTGTCAACTCCTGAGGACTCTATCATTTTTCTCACCAACCCCCCGCGTCAAACACTGGTTTTTAGCATTTTTGCTTTGCATGGGCAATCAAGAGGCTCCGCTTTACGTCTTAACACTGCGCGCTCGCTTCGAAATGACCAAGTTACCGCTGGATATTGAGAATGGTTTTTAATGTTTATTAAAAACTGATATACATTTTGAGCGTTTTGTGCAGTATTCGTCATATATTTTGATAGCAATAAATGTCCATTTAATGCTCTATAAGGATACCAGGCGAAATGCATTGTATATATATTTATATGTAGAAACGTTCAAAGGATGAAATTCTTGGGAAAGTGTATGCTCTATAGTCGTTCTGAAATACCCATTCCAATAAACTGCAACTTTACGGCTTCAAACGGCCCTTTCAGAGAAATTCAATTGCATTGGCATTTGAAAGATAACTCTTTCTTACTTCCTTTTCGTCTCTGCTTTTTCCCTTTTTCAACCCTTTCCCATCTAAAGTGAAAAACGTTGACAGCATTTCATTTACATTTTGTAAAAAGTAAAAAAAAAAAGCAAAACAAATGTACAGAAATAAAAAGTACACACCAATCTGCAATTCGAATTCCGCAAGACACACATGCATCTTCTTCCCTTACATCATCCGATCGGCCGTAATTAATTCAGTCAATTAATTCCTTAATACGGCCAGCACTTTAGCGCGGCCTATACTTATAAATAATTATCGCGAAAGAGGAGAAAATCTCTGTTGGCGGAGAAAAAAAGGCGCCGACAAAATTGATAAAAACGTCAAAATAAGGCTCGCGCGGCGAGGTGTTTACATCGGAGCGGCTTCCGAGCGGATCGGGCGAGAAATAAATCTCCCTAGCGCCGAGATCGCCCAGCTGCTACGGATCTTTCAATATACACGCGCGGCCGTAACGAGGCTGCGCGCGACCATCACCCTAATAGAAATCCCAGTCTAATAGCTCAACGCGCTTCGGTGATCGATTCGCACATTTTTCACCGAGTTAACGAACCCCCCACCTGTAAATTGCGCGAGCTTCCCCTGGAAAACGCACACGCGAGCGCGCGCCTGGACACAAAAGCTCGCGCGCCGTAAAGTCGTGGTGGCGTGTGCTCCGAGCGCGAGCGTCGCCGCGGCCGTCACATAAATTTTATACCCGTCGCCGGAAAAAATCGGCCCCTAATGGCCTGCGGTCGCGCGGCCCCCATTCAGGATTCAGGAAAGGAGCCGCGCAGAGTGGCTGAGAGGGGGAGCAAGGGAAGAGACGCGCCTCTTTTGCGCCGTAATTCGAGTTACGTGCATATATATGTACATGGATGCGCACACAAATGCAGTCGCGGTTTCGCCACTTAGCCGATGTACTGTTTACTCTCCCCGATACCTTCGATGTGTTTTATAGACTTATCATTTTGAAGGGCTTAATTACTTCGGGGATGCACCTAGGCTTTTTTCTTTTCGTTAATTCGCTTTGTTACTTTAATGAGCCTTTTATTGCCTGCTCTTCTGTTTGATATACAACGCTGGGTATACAATCTATGTAAGGCGTAACAGCTGTAAATACAATGAGTCCGAAATAAAAATGTTTGGTTAATTTAAATTTATAAATTCTTTTTTTTTAGTATAGAAGTAATATTGATAGAAATATGTGGTAATAATTGCCTTTTTTATTTTTATGCATTTTCATTGTTAAGCACGAGAATATTTTCCAGGATATAAAGTAACGGAAAAGGAGCGAAAAATGCGTCTGCTTAATGAATTTAAAACCACAGATAATACATTTTATCCCACACAAGGATGTTGTGTGGTTTTGACGTTTCATATGCACTTTTAGCCAATTTATCGTCTGTATAGTGTTTCCGCATGCACATTATTCTTTGTACTTTTTCAAAATATATGACATGCATATATTATGCATACATTTTTAAAATATAAAAGTTTTCAATTTTTATAGTCATAATAAAAATCGTATTTGAATTTAAAAATATCAATGTGAAAGAAAATTCTATTTTTAAATCCAGTTTTTAGTTTTTATCCAATACGGTAAAAAATGGGAGATTTATTGAGAAGCCATTATGCGACGATGTTAAATTCAAGAGAACTTTCTGATATTTCAAGTTTTTGTGAAGTTCTAGAAGTTTTCCATCTTGCAATTACGCAACTTTGATATTACATCAATGAAGAAATATGAACCTTTATTTTTGAGATTTTAATATAATATTTCTCGAAAAGTTGAAAAATCTTTGAAAACGTAAACTGGTAATCAAATCATAAAGCGAAGAAAGTAAAACTACTAAATGTCACTTATGTTGACTCGAGTTGCAATGCTTACGGTATAGATAGATACAGGTTTCGTGTATAGTCAAACATATATCTATACAATCACATTCTGCGTTATCGATTATTCAAAAGAGAGTATCACACCTCCTCGGAGCATATCGAATTTTCGTTTTAATGACCGGAATCGAGATATGGCAGCGATTAATATTCATAAGCCCAGCTGGTGTGCGGGGGCCAAAAAAGCAAATACTCTTAGAACAGTCTTAGAAACGAGCTCGAGCACCAATTAGCGGCAATCGCTCAATATCAAAACGTCCCTGTCAAAAAGTGTGTGCGGCTCGCGAGAGGCACGTACTTTTGAAATCCGTCATTCTCGACGTAACCCTAGATTTTGTCGCGCGCTCGCCGCACATAACAGCTCGTGCATCTTCTTCAGGATGTTCCGGCTGTACCTATGGTGCGCATCGACGGGCCGCTCGCTCGTGAAACGATTAGTCCGCGCGCGCGAGCGCGGCGCTCTCGCTTGGTGAAAAATTGCGCGAGAGGATAATTACAGTGCCGCGGATAATCGAAGACGATCGAGGAGGGGGGCGGGCGGGGAAGAAGCGCTCGCATCTAAGGAGGAAAGGGGGGGAGTCCGACCGTTTATTAAGCGACGCGCGAAAGGGGGTTATTAATTCCGGATGCGATTTAGCGACACCGTATAACCGATCGTTGTCGCGTATTAGCGAGCGTGTGCTTAATTAATTATTCCCCATCTGCTGTCCGATACGCCACGTTATTTTCTCATGCAGTCAAAATTGCATCTGTACGTGTCGGGCGACCTCAAAAAAAAAAAAAAAAAACTGGTGCGTATGTATTTTTCAATGCTGAGTATGCAAGGAAGCAGAAAACTTTGCAAATTGAGACCTGAGGAATTTTACTTTTTATTACGTTATTTTTGAGATACGCAGGAGAGTTAGTGCTACAAAAAGATTTAAAAATAAGATTTTCTCAACTCAGGCATGAAATAGGGCCTTTTTCACGTGTGAAAGTAGTAGAGAAAATTTTGCATTTCAAGCGTATTTTGTGAAAGTGGTAATATCTATTTCTACCCTAAAACAGGTGAGAAATATTCATTTCTCACCTAAAATAGGTGAGAAATGAAAAACTGGTGAGAAATGAAAATTTCTGCCTTTCTTTAGGGGTATAATTAGTTTCAGTATAATCATTAAATATGGTATATTATTTATGTAATTTGATTTTACGTTATTAAACAAAATATCGATTTTTTGTTATTTAATATGTATTTTCGGACAAATAAATGTGATTGAGATTTAATTATATATTTAATAGTCTATATTTTTTGTGTATTTATTTCAAATTAATTTGATTTTCAACTTCTTTGTATACGACGTGAAATGCCCAATCCTCTCTCCGACTTACACACGTAAAAAAGGCCCTGTCATGCCTTCGTTAAAAAAATACGGTGTGTAACACGGGAAGAAAAGCTATTTCAGACTCGGGTGAGGTGTTTTCAGCACTCGACTCCGATTCGTACTGAACACCTCACTCTCGCTAGAAATAGCTCATTTTCTCCCCTTGTTGCACAATATACTATTATTGTTAATTTAAAAAGACCGACAGATCATATTATTGCAATATCTTTCGTCCTTTGATTTGCCAAAAATATTATTGCAAGTTGAATCTTGCTGTCAATTAGCATAACAAAAACAATATATGCAGCATAACTAATTAAAAAAAATACTAAAAATGATGATTCCGAAGTAGTAATTCCTTAAAATATTACTTGCAAAAGAAACATCATCGAAGTAAATATAACGTCAGAAGTGCAAGACGTCATTATAACTGAAGAAAAACGAATGATGATTACATGAAGTGTGCTGAATTAGGTTAATAACATTATTTCGCGTTCGTGCTCTCGTAATATGACACGTTCCGTGGTGTTCGTAAAAACTTATACAAAGAGTAGGTAGCTCTTAATGCCCTAACTTTTGCTCCACACAATGATTATCTTGACAGGAATATCAAGAAGGATACCATTTATGAAAAAAAACGTAAAATCGACAATTATATGCAGTTTTTGTGTGTGAATTTTTCGCTCTCCCCACAATTTTACATGCTCTTTTTATACAGTCATTACGCAGCTTACAAAACGAGCTCGGCTTTTAGTTCAAAAGTACGACTTTACGACTTATTATTTTCGCATCAGCACTGCAGCTGTAGGTTCTGAAGAGCTAGTATCATTTTAAAGAAGGCTCAATCATAAGTCTTGAATTGTCTTAAATTTTTTAATCACGCGTGCTTATTATCTATCGACATGAATATATTTTCATTGAAGTAATTATTGTTATGTATTTATAACGATCATCTAAATTTATTATTTAAAAAATTATATTTCATTCATTCGAAATAAGCTGTACTACTTCTGTTATAGTTTATGAAAATTATACGAAATTACTATATTAAACTTACCTTATTTGATCATTGATTCAAACTTATTGAAAAATAACTCAAAGTTAACACTGTTAATTTATCATAATCGTTACTATAATTAATGCTACAATTGGTAACAACAAATTTTTCTTTTTATGTTCTAGTATGCTGTCGACTCAAGCCGTGACATTCAACGTGATTAATGCTGCATTCCTAGGAGCTCCTTGCGGTCAGTGCAGAGAGCTGTGTCCAAATGGATATGTACCTCATTTTTGGCGGTAAGTTTTTATTATATGAGTAACATGTATATTACATACATGGGAAAATCCACAATACTTTTAAGTATAGGCGAGTATTTTTTTCAAGTAATTTATTACTGTTATTAGCTTGCCCGGCAAAGCACAGAGACTAGACTGGATCTAAAATCTTCAAGGTAAACTAGAAAACAAGTCCTGTAATCGATATGAGTGTGCAACGCACGGCGCAGCGTAGGGATGTACAAAACTGTCTAAAAGGTGCCATTTTGAAAAGGGTACATCGTATACAAAAATACTCGCTTATAGTTAAAAGTATTGTGGATTTGTCGGTATGAGCAGTTCTACGAAAAAAAATCAAACAACTTGGTACAAAGATGAAACAAAATAATTTTATCTTTTTTTTCGAAAGGTATGTCTGACTCCCTGACGAAATGATTCATGTTTTAAGTATTTTAAAAAAATAAAGTTACTGTTGGCAAAAAATCTTGCCACCAGATTCACAGTGCTCACTTTTTTTATGTTCAGGAAAGTCTATAAGAGGATTAGAAAAACCTGGTTTGGTAGGTGGGCTCCACAAAAAATTTTTATTAATATTTTGTATAACGGTAAAGTTCAATTATTACAGTATATTTAGAAGTACAAGAAAATTTCTATTCATCGGTACTAATTTGTTCAGGTGCTATTTAATTGAAAGTGCTCTTGGATCTGTATAAACATAATCGTACTCTCATTGATGAACGGAAATAAAAATAACTTACTTCCATTGAATAGTTTTATTATTTGAAAAATGAAATGATCATATTGTACTTTCTTTGAAAAAATACCAACTTTATTGAAAAAATAAAGCAACGACGAGCACTCTTGAAGTCCACGTTATTAAGAATAAAATTAACTCGAGCAGTGCAAGGCCGATCGGCTTTTAAAAATCCCTTCGAATTATGTTATCCCTCTCGAGTACCTACCTGCATCCCGTGAATTTTTTCACCGGCGCAGCGAGGGGGGCTCGATGTGCAGAGGCTGCGGTCGCGAGTACCGAGAAATATCTCGCTGTCTGCAGAGGGATATTTCTATGTAAGTACGCTCGCGCACTCGGCATCCGAGTCGTTGAAAAATCAAGTCTCGAGAGTTGCAAGAGAGAAAGAGGGAGAGGGTTGGGACTGGCTTTAGCTCAAATGCCCATAATGAAACGTCGGTCAACCGCAGACCGCATCTTCACTCGAAGCGCACTTGCTCACACGCGCCTCATCCCGCGTGCGTGCGCATGTGTTGACTTTGTGATACTGCAATGGCCAATCAGATTACGCTAATCTTAATATCTTACTTCTTCACTCGAAGACTGAGTAATAATGTTTGTGGGTTCGTATATTTTTCGGTATTTTATTATTTTTTTACTCAGCGAATTTTCTTAAAGTAATTTTAATTCTAAGGTTCTTGATGAGTAACGATAATCGGGAAATTAACTTTTAAAATGAAACATTTGATATACAAGCTGATCGATTGTGTTGAACTTTATTAATAAACCATTAGAAATCCGCATATATAAATCTGGAGTAGCAGTATAATTTGTCGAGTGTCGATTTACTTGGTGTAGAATAAATGTATAGTGACCTTTTAATTAAATTGCTGTGGATTCTGTAAACGAGATAAATACGGACTGCTATTTGAATAATTTTACATATATCAGAATGCAATTACAGCTCTTTGCGCGACCGCCAAGAATCTATTAACTCGAAAACATACATTTCAATATAGATGAGCTGAGCTAAATTTAACAAAATAGCACTATCTTGCAATATGTTACACTCGTTTTACAATTTATTTTCAAAAGATCAAAAAGAAAATATACACGCATATATTTTAAAAGCCCTTTTTGCTCGTAACAATTGGTAGCGCGAACTTTTCTCAGTTTAAGTCGAACAAATTACTACGGCTGCGATTTTCTACTGGGACAAAAGTGTAGCGGTGATAGAATTTTAAATTTCACATAAGTATACACCGGTTTCGCGAACGATCGATCGAGCGAAATTTATGTAATCGGCCTATCTAGCCGTGCAGCGCTCGCGCAACTCGGCTACCCAGTCAATAACGATTTTTCCTCGCGCTTTTTGTTCCACCGCGTGCGCGCGCTCGAACGTGCGACGCTCGTTCCGCGTCATATAGCTCGCGGGACTCGACACTTACGTACTTGGAGAAGAAGCTTATTCGGCGCCGATTGATTTACGGTCGGCCGCATTGGCCGCGAGTGCTAAATGAGCCCGATTTTCAGCTTCGCCACGGGAGGTGTGCGCGCGCCGCAGCAGGTGGAAATTCGCGCGAGCTACCGTGCTCGACCAATTATCTAATGACGCGGCGTTTATAGCGTATTAAATGCTGCCGTGCTTTGGTTATCGTGCGTCTGCACTCGTCGGCTTTTCGTCGAGCTTTCAATACTTTTTCGTCGCGACGCATCACGCGGAAGAAGAATCGACTATTGTATTTGTCGAATGACGTCACAAGCGTGTTGAAAGCCAAGCGGAAGATTCTTGAATAATAATAAGTATATATAGCTGACATCTATAGTTTTTACTCAACTTGAAAATAGTTTGTTACAGATTTGAGACTTTGTATTGTAGTTTAGGAACTATGATAGTGAGTTGTGTTTATTTTTATGTTTACAATGCCGCGTAAAGTGTATTTTTGAACAGATTAAAATTTGGTTACGGTTATATATAAATTATTCAGCCTAGAGATGAAGAAAATTTTTAAAATTGACACTTTCATAACGTAATAGTATCACATTAGAATATAATAAAATTTTCCACCATGTTATTTAAGTTTCTTTTGTTATAAAAAGTGTTACTTACGAAAACGAAACGTCTGAGATATACGTTTATATTAACGAAGTCGCTGAATAATGTAAAATTACGTAGACTCTACCGTTTTATAAAACAAATGTCCATATTCTTTTTTCATTTTCATTCTTGCTTTATGTTTATTGAGTGGTGCTTACCTTACTTTTATGTTTACTTACTCATACTGTTTTTTAATGTTATGTTTCCATTGCAAAGTAAAAAATGTTAAAGATGATAATAATTACAATATGTGCATTAATAATCTGATTATTTCTAATAATAATCTCTAATATATAATTCTCTCCTTTTACAGCAGTGACATATAGCAGGAGTTTAATCCAATTAAAATAAAAAATTTCTTCAAGAGATAGGTTGAGAAGTTAAAGTCACCAATTTTTCTTTCTAAAAATGAATTGTAGCTGTTATCAATTTAAGAACATTAATTGTACGTATTTATACACGCCATTAAGTTCAAAAAAGTCTCTTACAGTCATTTAGATCTTATAATTACCAGAATACTGTATAGGCAGTATGAAAATACATAACTCGTGAAAAAATGCTATAAATACGTTATGGTGTACAATCAAGATATCATTTTATGATAACATCACCCCATGGCAATTAAAAGAATAGGACTTTTAAAAGAACAGTGGCTAACGGGAGCGGTAGTCAACCACCAATTTTAGTATTCATATAAAAAAAGTTAGTACAAATGGAAATATTTTGATGCAAATAATTTGTCCATTTAGAGCAATATTTTATTTCCGTTTTCAATACCTAAATGTATTATTGAGGTTTATATATCAATGGTATTTATAGAGTATACTTGTACTGTAGAATAGAGAGTAAGTTGTAACTGCATTATTACAGGAGCACTTATAATAATGTTTTATAGATTCGTGGAATCTGCTCGTTATACAATGAGGACAATAAACTGTATTTTCCTAAGAATATTTATTCTTCAATAAACATGCTTATACAAAATGGTTCTGAACTATTACGAAATCAATATAATAGTTACGTGTAATTCTAAAGCTCATAAAGTAAAGTATAATATTGACTCGAGATGAGGTCATGTGTATTTTTCAATCGTGTCGTAAGTGCGACGATGATGAATTTTCAAGTAAATTACTTGAGTGTGAGAAAAAAAATAAGCGTCAATGACTGGACAAGTACTTTAAAAGGGCTTCGTCGAATACAGAGTACGGGGAAAAATTCCCTGAAAAGTCAAGTCTTTTTACGCCGCTCGCTCGCATAATTTGCAAAATGATTAAATTCTTCGATGACTCTGGGAAAAAAGGAGACGAGGGGAGAGAAAGAGTCGGGGCAGTTTTACATAAAAGAAGCACATGCCGCACGCGCCCGTCTCGACTCTCAGAGAGAGAGAGAGAGAGAGAGAGAGAGTCGGCCTCTCCTTTCAGGAGGTATATAACCTCAGCTGCTCGCTCGCGCTGCAAAAAAACCGGCAGCCCGCGCGTAGAGGGTGGAACGAATTCGAAGAGAAAGAGGCGCGCGCTCGCGCGCGGGGGGAAAAAGACGCAGCGAGGAAGCGGAGAACGTCGCGCAGCGGCCGAATAAAGTATACGAGGGAGAAATAAGACGAAGACGAGAGATAGCGAAAGAAGCGCGCAGACTGCGCATGAGAAGCGCGTGCATGCGGAGACGTACGGGTGGTGTGGAAAGAAGGAGAAAGCACGCGTGAGGAGTCAAAAAGAAAGGCCGAGACACGTTGAGAAGGATAAAGGACTATGTGTGTGTATAGTTTGTACACACCGCGAGAATTAATATTGCTAAAAGGAGTTACAGGTGGAACGCGTTACTCATGTGCACAATTTTCCTTCTCCTTGATTAATGTCATTCTACGGTGTAATTAATTGCAACTATTCGTTGTGCATTTTTCTAGGAAGTTATAACTAAATTACAACATTTTAAAGAGCTTATTTCGTTTTTTAAAACATTCATTACAAAACTAAGGTTTTAAATGACTGACGTATTGTCTTGATATAATACAAGTTTTAATTTCATTAGCAAAGTTTACTTTGGTGCGTGTAAATCTTTCATATAGACAACCATAAACGTGATGTTTTATCTTATCTGCGCATCTGCAATTCAAATTGAATAGACTGCTGAACTTCAGATACGGTGTGCATTTCTAAGGAAAGGACGCAGAGTGTGCGTTGCGCGCCAGACTGATACGCTGACTCGACTGTTTTGCCATACAGAATGCTAGTATAATACCTACGTGCCTTGTATACTTCCTCATATAGGAGATAACAGTGACAACTTCTGACGATTTTTTATCGTCTACTTTCTGCGCTTATTATAAGAGATAGTATCAAACATGATAATCTTTTTTAAATTAAAATTTAAGCACGTAGTTTTCGTATGATAAATAATTTCGCTTGGTTATTTTTATTAGAAATAATAGATAAATAATATTAATAATATTATTATTGTTCATTAAAGTTGTTATCGTTAAGTTCATAGGCTGATACGTGAATAAATGCTTGTAAACGTCTGTAAAATAACGGAACGATATTAATTGTTGGTTCAACTTTGATATGCTTTATTTTAAAAACACCGATTATATGAATTGAATTCGGTTTCGCGTCGAATATTGGAAATGGTTATTTTCAAACATAACAATCCACTTACGAAATGAGAAGTATCCCATCTGGTTTATATTGGATCTACCTTAACCGAATACTGTATAATAACTGCGTATATCTTCATGCATTTAAATTTTAAAGTAAAATTGAGGTTATCAGTTGGGAAATTTTTCAGTATATTTTCTAAATTCTATTCTTTGATCAGTATACTAATACAATTTTATTGTGGGTAATGCATGCACTTCCATTAATTTAACTTGATGTGTTTCAATTTATTCGATTAAAATTTTTACATTACTCCATTTTGTTCTAACATAAATGTTATTATCAGTACAAGTATCACTTTTAACGTACGAATTTCCCGTGAAACCAAAAAATTCGAAATCTCGTACAGGTCTTGCGTAATGCATGCACTAAGCTATTAAGGCGAACGCACGACCGAGTAATACCGCGCATTGAGCGTGATTTTAAAGAAACATGACTTAAAACACCATAAAATAAAATGTAATATTTTTTAAATAAAAAAGAAGACACTTCGCGAAATTAGCTTGAATTTTTCCGTTAAATATCGAGATTCTCGCGGCAAACGAAGCGCCAATTTACGTCCATCACAGCCTATAGATTCGCAAATGCTTTAAAATTCCATTTGCGCGCGGCGAACATCGCGCCGTGGTAGCCGGGTACAAGGGCCGTATAGCTAGCGCAACACAGCACCCTGTGCGCACACAATTTCTCTCCCATAGATACATCATTATGTATACGTTATACAGAGGAAGCTCGCGAGTGCGCGCGCATGCACACCTCGTCAGGCATCGAATGAGCCTTCTACGCGGAGCGTCAAGGGGTCAACTTCTAACAAATGCCCCCTCGCAGTCCATAATGTGACCTATACCTATATATACACCACACACACGCGCACATACACACGTATGAGCGGCGGCGCTGTTAGAGCGAGAGGCTCTCGCGGTTGCGCACGGACGGGTAATCGATTGCGATTCCTCGTCATTTAATCCGGCATATTTCATTCGCGCGCGACGGCAGCAGCAGCAGCAGCAGCAGCAGCGGAGGCAGCAAAAGCTCGTGCGCGTATATATACACATATATATGTATGCCTGATCTTCTCTCGACTTGCGTCTTTATCTCTCTCGGGCCGCACATGCACTCGCGCGCGCGCGCAGGGCACCGAGCTCGGTTCCCTACGGCACTTACGACCTTCTTCTTACACACCGGTTTGGCCTCGTGCGAGAGCGCGCGCTACAGAATTTCTTCGCAAAAAGGGCACCTGCGTGCAGTCCGCGCCTTATATTCCTCGCTCCTCGCGAAGGTCTCCTCTCTTCACTCTTCTCTCCCTCTATCTATCTCTCTTTCTCCTTCTCTCAGGCGCCGATCAGGTTCGCCGCGCGAAGTGGTCGGGAATTTACGTCTGGACTGAATGCGAGCGCGTCTGCATGATGCCCGAAAATACGGAGAATATGAGAGGGAGGAGTGGAGGACGGGAGAGAGATAAAAGGAGGGCGCGATCGGGTCGAGAATTTCCCAGCGGGTCGTAGGTCGAGATTCGGCACACGCGAGGCCCTCAATTGGTCGCGAGCGCGGGCCGAAGGTACACGTATTGGCGTGTGTGTAAGGGGAAGGAGAGAGAAAAAAGGGAACGCACGTGCATCGGAATGATTGAGGAAGAAGGTGCAGAGGAGGAAGGAAGGCGAAAAAGGTTATTAGAGAGGAAGGAGAGCACCGGGGGATGGGGGCAGACACGCTCGCGGGCCGAGGGAAAAAAAGCGCCGGCTGGATCGGGCTGCGGTTTTCGCTGCCAAGGTATTTATTATTTTGTGGACTCAATAAAAAGTCCGCTTTGATTACTCTCCGCCCGTAATTGGCGAAGGTGAAATATTGTATGCAAGTGATTTTCTCTGTTGACCGATTATTTATTAATACTAAATCATCCGGCGACAGCGCTCATTGTTCGAATTTCGGAAGAAACACGATATGCGCGGCTGCTTTACGCTGCAGCTCATGCACAGGTCCCATAAATTTACCGCTATTAAAATTTCCTTCTCTTAAAATCAGAGGGATCTCGTGAAATCTTCATATTTTGAAAAGGAAAATTTTGCATTTCAATTTAATGATTTGTGCTTCATGTTAGCTTGTTCTTAGCTTTTTCAACCATAATTTATCATTTTAACACGTAACTTATATATTGGTAGGAAAACAAATACATTTGCCAATAATCCTTAAAAAAAATCGATTCCTTTCCCTGGTAGAATATGAACCATATTTTATAGCTATAACGTGTTAATTACATGGAAGCATTTTTAGCAAAAATAATATAATTCATCTAAAAGTTCTAGTATTACTTAAAATACATATTTTATCAAGTCATAATTATGAAATACAAGCAATGTTCGTTTTTAATCACAAGGTTAACTGAAAAATAGCTAGCTTCTAGTTACCAGGGTTACAACATTAATAAAATAATAAGGTCTTCATTTCAAAGGAGAAAAATGTGAAAGAAATACAATATAGATATAAAAAAATACCATAACATATTAGTTTTAATACACTGAGAAAAAATTTTTGTAAAAATTATTATTATTTTCGTAAAAATTACCATACTGTCTTATAAAGCCACCACAGACTGTAAAAACCCAAAAAATTACCATACTTTATAAGAAATTTTACTAGAAATATAGGAAAAGTTATTATGCATATAGGAAAATTTACTATACTGTATTATAAAATTTACTGTAAAGTATGGTAATTTTTTGGGTTTTTACAGTCTGTGATGGCTTTACTAGAAGTATGGTAATTTTTCCAAAACTTTTTTCTCAGTGTAGCAATTACCGTCTCTTGGAGAATATTAGAAATCTAATAATATTTTATACAGAATAAATAAATCGAATATTTTTAAGTTCAGCAAAATATTATCAATGTATATATACATTGATTAATGTTTTTAATAGAAATTAAAAACTAAAAAAATTTTCATTTCCAAAATCGAATTTGTTTTACGCTCCGCACATATCTTATTTACAATGTCTAATCTTTTAATTACAATTTAAAATTTATCCAACACCTAATAGCACGTTTCAAAAATGCGTTATACAAGATGAAAGATACGCCCGGACAAAGTGATGGTAAACTAGCCGGAGAGGGTATATGGGAGTGCAAGTCCGAAATAAGAAAATAATATAGCGGAGCGGGTGGAAGATGAAGGAGCGAAATTTGCGAATCAAGAGTGGGGGAGAGGCGCGGAGTGAGAGAACGAACGTGAGAGTAAACGTTTAAAGGGGGAAGAGTTAAAATAAGAGAGAGAGAGAGAGAGAGAGAGAGAGAGAGAGAGAGAGAGAGAGAGAGAGAGAGAGAGAGAGAGAGAGAGAGAGAGAGGTGTTAGGGACGAAGGGAACGAGGGAGGGAGAGAGAGCTGTAGCTGGGTGTGTAATTAACATACCAAACCTCCCCGTAACGCTCGCATCCGTGCCTTATACACCTCTTCGCGAGGACTCCGCGCGTCTTCCAGTCCGGCATGGCAGTGTTTCTCGCCGCTTTCTACAAAGTACGTGCGTTCACCACACACATCTCTTCGAGGTTCGTCCGTATAACTATATATATACATACACACCTGCGCGCCACACATATATGATGTGTGCGTCTATATATACACGCGTGCTGCACGGGCCGAGCGAGCGAGCGGATATACGCGAATCGAGGAAATTACACGGCGCGAGCGCGCTTTTGATTTAGGACGAGAGGCCGGAGTTATTTACTTAGGGTCTTATTTATTTTGATTGCACGTTAATGCGCTCAAATTGACGCTCGCCCGTATATCACGTTCCCGCGAGTTTTCGCCAATTTTTCTCGCTGATACGCGCTTCTTTTCTCGACTACTTACGAGCTGTGCGCGTGCGAGGACAGCGCGGTCTTCGTTATATGGATTATGTGCTAGGTAGGGCGCCGCTGATGGGATAAGCGTTGCGAATAGTTATTGCGGCAAGACGCGTTGTTTATTCGCTATGGTCAGTGCAGGTGAGAGAGAGAGAGAGAGAGAGAGCGAGAGAAAGGTTAAAAAATATACCGACGTTGGCCGCAAGTGAAGGGCCTTATTAAGCTGAGGCGTCGTTTTGTTCGCGGTATTCCGCCGAGAAAGGGAGCGCGCGTGTGTGTAATCACGGAGAATAAAGGTGATTTTCTCGAATCGCTTTGATGTCTGAAATCGGATGATTCAAGAGCGAAGTCATTTGAAGACGTAAAGGCGGTGCCGCGCTCGTAAAAGTAAATCGATTTTCACAAATCAATCTCGATATGATTGAAATCGTCTTCGAGCAAACGTGCGAGTCTTTAACTTATATAACTACGCACACCGCAGCCCGTCGTTAATGTTGATGGTTATGGCATTGTGCCTTTTCTTTTTAGCTCTCGTGCTCCTGAAATATTTTAACATTTTGCAAAAGTTTCTGAAAATTATTTATAAATTACGAATCAACGCACGATGAGCTATATTATTTAATTACTTTTCAACCTTTCTTCTAGGAATCATTTTTCAGAATTTAAAAGATTTCGCACATGACAACACACGTAAAAAAAATTACGTTTGGAAGAAATTTGGGAAAAGTTTTTTTGTTTGGCTCAAGTTTGAGAAAACATATCGTCGGATTAGAGGAAAAAGATGCTATCTCGTCGACGCGCTGAAAAAGATGCCATCTCGCTGAGATTTGGAAAACATGCTATCTCGACAAATATTTTTTTTTGTTAAAATTTAAGTTGGCACCTCTGCAGAAACTTTTAAAGAAAATTATTTTTCCGCCCTTTAACCTCAAAATGCCATCTTAAATGTCATTTTGCGGCCTCGGACGGAAAAATACGTTACTGAAACGTGGACGTAAGAGAATTTTTACCTCATGCGACTTTTCGACCTCGCTTCGCTCGGCCGAAAAACGTCGCATGAGGTAAATAATCCTCTTCCGCCCGCGTTAGTAATATACTATTTTTCAATATATTTAGTTTGATTATTATCAATCATAATAAATTTATAGGATAGTACTTTACTATAAACTTGACTGTCTTACTATATTGACCTTTTATATAAAAAAATAATATACATGGATGTAAATGCGAGGTGACAATAACAATTTTAATAAAATAAAAAACCCAAACCCCATACTTAATATCTATTTTTTAACCCCAAATAAGTGCGGAATAAGTGAGGTCCACGTAGAAGCATATCTTCCCAAAATGAGGCAGGACGACAATAATGCAATAAAATAGAAAAACCTAAAGTCCAAATAGGTGAGAGAAGCAAGTTCAACGTAAAAAATGATATAAGGGAGAGTGGGGCAAATTCGCACACCTTTTTTTTCAAAGCAGTTCTCTTTTTTAGTACGAAAATAATTGACTCTACTGAGATATTAATACTAAATTTAGTGTAATAACTGACTAAAAAGCTTGTTATGGACCCTTTATTATTTGGTAATTATTAAACTGTACTCAATTGAAGAAAAAGTCGCTTTTTAGTAGTGGGGCAATTTCGTACGTGTATTTTAAATGAATGAAATAAAATCAAATTTTTCATTTGACGAATCTTATTTATAAGAATAATCTTTATTCATAAGAATTATATAACAGTTTATAAAACTATTGATTTATAATACATTTTATAATAACTTTTTAATTACTAATCACATATTTATGTAAAATAAGTAATCTGAATATAATTTACTCGGCTTACGCTCTCTTTTTACTCTAATTTCAGATTTTAAATTAACTGACTCATTTTATTTAGTTTCTTCATAACATTTAGATTTTATTTAATTCTTTCTTCTTTTAACCTCTTCTAACCGACACTATGAACCGCTGTAAAAATTTTTTTTTTTAAATGTAAAAATATGTAAAAATTAATTTAAAATTTGTTCATTCAATTTATTTTTGTTATTCTTCATTTAAAGAAAGAAATAACGTCAAAGGTTTCATTAAAAAAGCTTTGGGTCACCTCACAATCGTGACTTCAATGTGCGTCCACATATGTGGACGTCGGTCAGAAGAGGTTAAATCCTTTTTTAATATTATCTGTTTTACATTCTTCGAATTATCAGACATGACATTTAGCATTTTCCCCTGTAAGACAAACTTCTTAGCTTCATAATTATTCTGGACATCAGCTCTATTTGAGTTTTCCAATTTCTTTTTTTTTTTAACCTCATCTCTCTCTATTTTTATTTTTCTCTTTACAGCTTCATTTTTTTTACAACTTTAGTTTTATTCTCAACATTTTTCTTTACAACTTTAGCTTTATTCTTAATACTAATATTTTTTTTAGTTTTAATCTCTTCCTGATCTTCCATGTTTTCCATTACTGGTGTATCGGTTAGAATCACTGTTCAACCATCAGCTGTATTTGATTTTTCCAATTTCCTTTTTTTTTAACCTCATCTCTCTATATTTTTATTGTTCTCTTTACAGATTCATTTTTTTACAACTTTAGTTTTATTCTTAACATTTTTCTTTACATCTTTAGCTTTATTCTTAACACTAGGACTTCCTGTCCTTCCATGTTTTCCATTTCTGGTGAATCGGTTAGAATCACTGTTCGACCTCTTATAGATCTAGTCGTTCGCTTTTCTGCAGATCGAGATGAGGATTTTAAAATCGGCCTGACATTGTTTGGCAGAATATAATTATAAGAGCTAGACACTGTTGTCGAAGTAACATCTAAATCTTTAGCTCTAAGATTATTTATTTTTCATGGTATCTTTGCTGTTCGTGTCAGACGTAAAAGAGCATGTAACATAAGAATAAGGAGCAAAATCTTGTTCAGTAAAGATATTACTGTTAAACGGACAAATACCAGAGACTCTGAAGCCAGCCTGTATATTTTTCACAGTGAATACTTGAAAGTAAACCATTGTCACTAATTCTGGAATCGTTGTAATTTTCATACATTTGTCAAGATTAGAAATCATCCAATTTGAAGCTGTCTTGTTGACAGCTGCTTTTAAAGGCCCAAAGACAGATCTGAGAAAAAGTGAGTAACACTATTCCGTTAGCCTTAGCATTTAATATTATCTAGTGATATGTGTGATACATAATTATCTAATAAAAGTAGACAAGAGTATTGAAGTGAACATCTTGTGTATCTAACAAAGTGCTTCAAATAACTTTAAAAAATCTCTTTGGTTATCCAGCTACTTTTGTTAGCAGCTCGTGCACTACCCGCTGGAGCTTTACCAAACATGTCTTCTCTATGGAAGTGCACTCTTGGAAATATAAAAAAAGGTGGCATTGAATTACCAGATGCTGAAACTGTTGTAGTAAAAGTTACGATTTCACCTATATAATTTGATACTTTATTAGAGTTCATAAAAAAAAGATATTAATAGATAAATAAATAAAACAAAATATACCTCTCTCTCAACTAGTTACAGCACCTATTTGCTTCTGTCCTTTACGGCCAACAATTTTGTTAGGTATATGTGCAGTTGTAATACCAGATTCGTCTACATTGTATATATCCTTAGGTTTAAATTTGTATTTTGACAGTATTTTTCCAAAGTTATTGAAAAATAACTCCAAAATTTCTTGCATTGAAGTTAGATACTCTGGCCAGACTAGTAGCTTCTGGTTTCCTGAATGATACTGTTGGGCGACGATACATAGTTTAATAAAATCGAAAATGCAAACCCCAAACATTCGGAGAGTTAAGTTTCACGTTGATGATTATTGACAAAAGGACTAATTAAATAAAAAACTCAAACTTCAATCCCTAAACAGGTGAAGAAGATAAGAGCTACGCAAAAAATATTTACAAACAGCACAGACGAGCAGGGAGATTTTTTCAACAAGCAAATTCTTGAAACATGAATGATAAAGGAGAAGAGATACTCTTCTACATACATGGAACTCGCCTCTACCGCCTGTTTGAGGTTTATCTTTTTTATTTTATTAAATTAAAACTATTTATCGTTTGCCCCCTATAGGTACATGTATAGACATATAGACGTGTACCTATATAGTTACATTTTTATTATATTTTTATAGCATCGCGATTCCGCGAATGGGCGGTGTGTAAATAACAAAGCGTGCAGTAGTGTTTACAGTCAAATACTCGAAAGCTGTGTCGAATATCAATATTCACGAAAGTCTGAAACTTTTTTGTCTACAATACACGCTTGATGTGTGTTGAATGATTGGAGCGCTACACATATATTTGAAAGTGGCGCCGCCGCGTCAAGCGCGCGCGGTCGCAGCTGCATATATGCTGCAGCATCGCGATTCCACGAATGGGAGGTGTCGAACAACACAGCGTGGACGAGTGTTTAGAGCCAAAAACTCTAAAGCTTATTATTTTTCATGATCGTAAAATATTAAATTAAAAATTTACATTTTAAAACGCAGATTTTAATAGGTAGAGGGGCACGGTCGGTAAAATAGTATTTTTTATTTCACGTTTTTGCAATCGGCTACTTAGCGTTACCTGATAGCTGATGTGCAACAATTAACTAGCAATTCCATTAGCTACAAAATATCGATTTGCCTCATATTTCACCGACATTGTAAGCTAGGTCGGTTGGTGGATAGAATAAAATCTCAAACTAAATGAAGCATTTATGAAATTTATCGATTTTTCTCATAAATGAACGACAATTAAGAATAATGTAATCATACTAAAGTAATATAAAAACCGCTGCCAATTCATTGGCCCGTAGCTTCCTCAACCGTAATTTGTTGATACCTTTAATTAATTTTTAATAACAAAATGTATAATTTTTAAAAAATTTATTGCATAATTATAATTAAATTCATTTATGAATATTAAAAATTGTTAATTTTTTAATTTATTTATTTATTTATTATTTATTTATATCAAATTTATATAAATTTTGAGGTGATAAATAAAGTTATCATTTGAAATAGAAGTAAAATATCTATATTTTATAATAAAATAAATAGCTATCATTGTTCTTTTGTTATTAACAAAAACGTGTTTTTTTAAAAACAGGTTTTTGTTTTTGATGATAACTAAAGAACCGTGATAGATAGAAAATTCATTTTTCTTGGAAAATATAGGTATTTTAATTCTCTCTCGAATGCCACCCACCCCATTCAAATACATAGAGTCGTTCTCGAGAAATTACGATTTTTAAAAAATGTCAAAAAATTTTTAACCTCAAATATCTCTGAAATTTATGGACCAATCATTTTGCCCAAAGAACTCGATCGAGAACTATAAAAAATCTACCTCTGAAAGGAATTTTGAAGCCATTAAGTCAATTTTACTCTTGTAATCGTTGGACATACAAAACTGATTTTTTTCATTTTTCAATTTTTTACTCAAAATCTAGCCTACAGAATGTATTCAAATTTTAACAGATTATAGCTATTTATATTCTGTATTATCATGATTTTTCTCAAAAAAATTGACCGTTTAGTTTCGGAGTTATCAGCTTTTAAAAAAAAACACGTTTTTGTCAATAACAAGAGAACCGGGATAGCTAGAGAAATTTTTTTTTTGGAAATTATAGATTTTTTTACGCTCTTTCGAATGCTACCCATCAGATTTAAATATCTCGATCCTATCATTAAAAAAAATCAAAAAACAGTTTTGAGAAAATCGAAAATTTGAAAAAAAACAAAAACGCATCACCCCAATAAAAAAACGGATTTTTGATCCGCCATCACGCAAGAAAAACAAAAAAAATGAGACCTGTCCGGTCAAAATCGACCGAGTAGAAGCTGAGATCCAGGCGTATACACACACACACACACATACACACACACACACACACACACACACACACACACACACACACACACACACATCCATACAGCATCCATACAGACATTTTTCAAAAACCATGTATTTTGATTCCTAACACCTCGGAACACAATTATAACATGTTTTTAGAACAACTCAAAAATTTACTATCACAAAGCTTCGTCTAGGAGGAAGCAAAATTTTTTTTAAATGGCAATTTGTCAATAAGTTTTATTATTCATTTAAAATTCTAAAAAGGTCAATATAGTAAGACATTCAAGTTTATAGTAAAGTACTATCCTATATTAAGTACTACTACTTATAGTAAAGTACTATCCTATAAATTTATTATGATTGATAATCAAACTAAATATATTGAAAAAAACAATTTTCTTTAACCCTTTCGTACCGTATGGGTCCTGTAGGACCCACTTTGTTCAACATGCTGTAGAAATCTGAAATTAAATAATTTTTTAAATCTACTTATTTAGTCGTGTTCTTTTATTCAAGGGGAAGCCCCTCTGGCCATTAAAATTAAATTTTTTTGTTTTCTTCCGTTTCGTTTAGTACATTAAAAAAGGGCTCGGCAATGAAAATTGGGATTTGACGAAAATTCGGATCTTGAATGATTTATTTTAGAATAAAAAATGGTTAATGGTTATTTTTTTTTATTTTGAGTGATGGATCTTGTTAATGAGACAACGTATTAAGAATTTATTATTATCCGAGTTCAATAAAATAATTCTATTGGCGGGTATGGGTTGTATGGGTCCTCCAGGACCCACTTGAAAAATAGTACTTATCGACACTTTTGGAGAAAAAAAACTGTCGATTGATCTTAGTTAAAGCCTCCGCAATTATAGTATACAAAAAAAAAGTCACTATTTCCCCGAGAAAGGGGTCTCGGTACGAAAGGGTTAAAAGTTTCTGCAGAGGTGCCAACTTAAATTTTGAAGAATAAAATATTTGCCGAGATAGCTTTTTTCCAAAACTTAGCGAGATAGCATGTTTTTTAACGCATCTTCGTGATAGCATCTTTTTCCTCTAACCCGACGATATGCTTTGAGACAATGCCAAACTTCCCAATTCATGATAGAACGTTATTGAAAAGTTTGGCTAACTTTTCGCAAAATTTTCATGAATAAATGATTTAAGTTCTAGCGACTACCGACAGGTGGCGCATGACAATATTTGAGTAAGAATGTTCGGTCCAGGCTGTAAGTCAAAGTGCGGGGTTAAAGATGGGTCGTTGAGTGGGGGACAACTAAAATTTCTTTTAAATTAAAAATTTCTTTAAAAAAACTTAAACAAAATTTTTAAAATATTAAATTTTCTTTTTTAATTTCTTCAAAGTTTTTTTCGACTTTTCCAAAGTTTTTCTTAACTTCTCCAAAGTTTTTTTCAACTTTTTCAAAGTTTGGATAACATTTCGGAAAATATTTCTTAAACTTCATCACTTAAAAAATGAATTGATGAAAAGTTTGGGAAAAGTTTGCCAAACTTTTCAAAAATGTTATATCATGAATTGGGAAGTTTGGCTTTATCTTATTGCATAGGTTTCTCCAAACTTAATACAAACAAAACTTTTCCCAAATGTCTCCCAATCACAATTTTTTTTCTACGAGGGAAAACACACACACACACAAGGGAGCATCATCTGTAGGCGAGATCCTTGTAGAGGTATACCTTATAAGTACATCCAATATGCAGTCTAACATACAGACTATACCCACAATAAAAATTTCTCTTATACATGCTTTGCATTCTAAATAATTTTGTTTTTCCTTACTCTTAATTACTGAATTTACAATTCAATAAAATTTGTCGGATCGATCATTAATCTGCTTACCAATCACATTACGAGCATAGTTCAAGCCGCTAATTCCATTACGCATGCGTACCGCAAGCGATCAACTTTCAATTTTCGATCGAAAGCTTGTACTTCTAAATCAGTAATCTCGTCCGAACGATCAAAGCCATGTACTTAACCGGCGCGGTCTAATACACCGCGCGTGAAAATAACCGGCACAGTTTTGCCACGGCCCGTTCAATCTCGTTGAACCCTATCGCAATGACGAGGCCTCGTGTCTATAGGTACAGCATATATCGTGCGCCGCAGTAATCGAAGGCCGTAAGGCCGTTGATGCGCTGCATATAACGCGTACAGCCGAAGCACCATAGGGACGCGCCCCCAAAGAAGCCGCGCGCAGATGTATTTCGCCGATGATCGAATAGCCGCCGCCGCCGCCGTAACGTGCGTTCTCAGCGTCAGAGAGCTGTCGGGACGGTTCGATCCGAATGGAGCATTATCCGCCGCCGACGTCGCCCTTACGCACCCGCTCGTGATATACCCATGTTCCATTGTGCTCCGCTCTGTGTAGTGTACGTGACGCTGTAATACCTGGAAACAGTGTAAAACGGGCAAAGTTTGTAATTAATTCGTATATATAGCGCCGTGGCGGGGAAGTATATACTTTGAATAAATAAGAAAATTACCTCATCGTGCGGTTTTGCCTATCCTTTTTCGAGCCTCGTCTGCGTATAGCTATCGCGAAGCTTTTAGCCTGCTTATTATGGACGCTTAAAATGTAGTTTCTTGTCACGGAAAAACAATTTGTGCGAGTAGTTTCTAGACGATGATGCTGATGAGTTCATATTACATTCCACTATTCTTAAAGCCTTTTCTGAAGAAAAAAGAAATACAAATATAATATGAGCGTTTTTATCTTGAGTATAGTAGAGCTTTTTAAAATGTACAATGCGAGTTCTGCACTCCTCGCATAAGTGAGACAAACTAGAAATGCAGCTTTTTCATGAAGCTCAAGTACCTTTGGCTTTCTTGTAATCAGCCATATAGAATGGTATAACGTCTACGTTCTGAAAAGCTGCTATAAATTTAGCGGCGTATAAAATATTCATCAAAAGGAGGTATGTAGTCGCTCCTTAAAGCAAATATGGCTAATGAGGTGGAACACTGTAGTACATATGTTACCTAGTTTTTACTTACCCCATACAGCGATGTACAAGCTGCTCGGTAACTTTCAAAAATGATTTTTTTTTTCTAATTATTCGTTCTAGTAACTCGTTCGAGCGTTTTCACTCCGTACGCAACACACATCTTTAAATTAAATCTTCGGTTCAAACGACGTACCCCTCAGTTTATTCAGTCAGCTGCAACAATATATCCCCTTATCGAAAATAGTCAGAGTGCGAGAAGAGAAGAGAAAGAGAGAGCACTTTCCGCGCATAAATTTCAATAGTTAAGTTCCGATTTCAGCGCTCCCGTAAAAAGGCGAACGGAGTCAAGTCGGCGGATCAGTGTGCAAAAGGAGGAGCCCCCCGGCACGCGCGAAAAAGAGAACTCACACGCAGTCTCGCGCGGGGCCTCCGTGCGCCGCGACAGTATATACGGGAGCCGCGATCGGGAATCAGGTAGTAGCGCATACAAATGAACCGGCGTATATATGCATAGCCCGCGCGCGAGCTACCGGAGTAGGGGTGATTGGACAAACGGAAAAGCGTAAAAAGCGCCCAGAGCGCGATAAAGGAACTGTATATATATACCTACGCGCTACCTACTCGCTTTCCGATCTCCCGCGGACACGTAGGTATATGCGCGTCCATATATCCGACTCTCGGAGCATACAGAGACGCTCGCGCGTGCAGTTCCGTACGAGGTCATGCCTATACGCCGCGTCGATCGGGGGTAGGTAGGTATATATCTCCTCCATTAGAGCAGCGCGCGTGTGCTGCCGTTGCAGCTCGCGCTTCCGATCCTTATCTTTACGCCTCGGCCCTGCCCGTATGTGCAGTGCGCTCAGCCCTGCGTGCAGATGTGCAGACTCCCGCGCTGCTATATACACGTACGCGCGCAGCTCAATGGCGAACAGCGTGTGCCGCATGAGAGCGAGGAAGAGCGCGCGAGAGAGATGGAGAGAGATGGATCGAGACGGATAGTTAAAGTTCATTATGGCTCGCACGGTGGGGAAATGGATCTCCCTCCTACTTGACGCGGAGATGAGGGAGAAAAAGAATGCGGGAGGGAAAAAGAAGACAGAGGCGGCCGGTCGAATTAGCAGTGATGATTCGATGGGCGCGCGAGTAGCCACATCAATGCGTGCGCGCGCTGTAAACGAGGCGAGTCGGGGCCTTTTTTCTTTCACTTTTATACACAGCAGAGGGTTAAGAAACGCGAGCGGGATACTTCACTCGGGATTTCTCTCTTTTTCGCTATCTCTCTCCGCCTCTCTTTCCCGTTCCCGCGAGAGCCTCAAATTGGGTTCTCTCCACGGCTGCGAGAGAGCGCGGTGATGAAACTTTATCTCCCCGTGCCGCGAGTAATTCCTTTTTAATTAGAGAAGCGCGGCGCGCCGGCACACACGCGTGTGTGTCCGCTATATTGGATTCGCGCGCGAATTTTCCGCTTAGCGGACGAGCTTTTTTATGGGTCGGTAAATTTTGAAATCACACACGCACGCGCGTACGTGTAAATTCTTGCTCGGGCGCATCGCGTTCTTTTTGTCCTTCAAATAACTGATAGAGTTTAATTTAGCGGATTAGCGGTCCGCGAGTGGGAAAATCGCATGGAATAACCAGTGACGGTGTATTTAGGTACTGGGAGAATCTTGTATGCCATTTAATCTCGTAATATTTCTGTGTTATCTCGTATAAATTATTACGAGGAATCGTGCTTTTGATAAATTATAGTCAAGTTTCAATTAATGATCCTGGAGAGCGTTTTATACGTTTAGGCGATTATCGCTTGATGCTCTCTACCGCCGCCGATTTACTTAACCAGTGCACTTTACATCTTAAATTTATGCTAAAATGCTCGCAAATGCGCATAAAATTCCGCATAAATTTAATTATTAATTCGGATATTACACAGCCACGATATATATTTTTTAGCATATTATTTCTATAATCTTAATTATACAATTATCACTCAATAAAATAAGATGGAGATCGCGATAAGCGAAATATCCTGCGCGGCAGAAAAACAGAGACGTAAAATTGAAATGAAAACCAGACGCGCATATAATCGTAAATAGAAAAAAATGCGCGAAAGCGCGAGCGCGGCTGGGAGTTACAAATGGAAGCAACGCGCTGGCTCAGTTGGAATTTACGATGTGCTCTCTCTCAGCTCGTGTATATATGCGGCACATTTCAGCAGCTCGCAAAAGTCCCGCGGTAATAAGCGCCTGCGAGAGGGAGAGAGAATTCTCGTCGCGAGTGATCGTCCTACAGCGTTTCTCTCTCGCTCGCGCTCACTCGCTTTTGCCCGATAAGCCGTTAATGGAATCTCTATTGCCGTAACTTTCCCCGCTTCCGATGTACTGCACCGCGGAGAGCTCGCGGATCGGAATTTGTCGCATGTAGGCCGCGGGGGTGAAGAGGGACAGAGAGGCGCGATACACGTTACGCGCATTTAGATTACGCGTCTTCGTGTTACTTTATCCACTGATGCCTGGCTATCCTGTCATTATATTCACTTCTCCCGTGAAATTAATATTATACTCGTCTGGTTTTTAAGGAATGTGAGAATATTTTTTCAAAATACATTGATGTTTATGTTGCAGCGGAAATTTAATATTAGATTTTATAGTTGAAATGAGTGGCGTGAGTGGATGGGTTTAGTCTTATTATAGTCCATTAGATTTTATACGTTCTCTTTACATAGGTGCCCGATAATCTCATGTCGTTTCGTTTTCTATAACAGTAAACTAATACATCGTTGCTAATTTACCGTCTATTCATAGCCCAACTATAGTAGTCTTCTGTCAAATCCTTGTAAGTACACATATTCATACAATAATATGACCAGACATATATGGACGATTAGATACCGCTGACGTAAAGAAACTTCTCTTCAATATTAATAAGTTTCTATTTAATTCCAATGGTTTATAACATGATATAATATTATAGTAATCGAATTTCGTATAAAAAAAATTCGAAAAACTGCACGCTACTGAAAATTAGCCTAAGCTGCAGTCGTTTGTAAAGAATCTGGAATTTCAGTATAACGAAAGTGGCATCCACCTTGCAACGAAACGTTAAAAAATTATTGTAAATTACTATATGAGTGCTAAAAGTTGTAGCACTAAAACCCGCTTCGATTATACACTCAGCGTGTCCTTTCGTTCCCTTTTTTCGCTCCCATACCTACGCGCGGTGCCTTTCCCGTTCTACCGCTGCGACGTTTCGACGGCCGAGCTGCTAATGAGATGCGAATGCGGTGAGAATTGCCGTGTGCTGCGATATTGCCGCGGGAGCATATTTGTGCGTGCGGCAAGTGTCTTCAGGATGGAGAGAGAGAAGCGAGGGACGAGGTAGTCGAGTTTTGACCTCCCATAACGGCTGCCTCGTACTTCATACCAGGTGGCTTTTTTCCGCCTCGCGAATTCCTTTTTTCGCCTTATCGGAGTCCGTTCGTTTTGGGAACGCATTCGCAGCGAGCTTCATTAAATTAAAATTATCTGCCGGGCATCGCATAAAGTTGCATTCCATATTTAGCGGCTCCCTTTTGGCCTTGCTGCTCGCTGGTATTTAAGGAAATGAAAGTGGTATTGAATTCCCATTTGAACGGCCTGTTTCACATATTTTAGCTTTATAGATGGCGATTTTTGCATATGCGCAATACAATTAAATTCATTTAAATTAATTTTTCGGCTAAACGCTCTTTTACGTTTATGAAACTGTAATTGAATTGCTACGTATTAAAAACAAAATGTTAATATAGCTACCAACTTTAATAGAGAATCTGAGAGCATTTTGGTGTTCGAGTCGTAATGCTTTGATTCATCTTCAGTTATTCTGGAAAAGCTTTTTTATGGAGTAAAAAAATGTTCGTTATTGACATTTTACTGTCCATAAATCATTGAATGTGAGTTTAAAACCAGTAAACTCTTGGTTATATAACAAACATTTTTTACAAAATAATATTTCAAAAGTAATATTAACACTTTGTTAATCGAGTGAATACTTTAATAAACTTTTTAGTAGAAATTGTGATGTGCAAGTGTTTTAGAAATTTTTTTTTTCTCAGAAAGGGAGCTTTAGAACGGTAAAAAAAATTGTAGACATATATAGAAGGTTCAGAAGCTTATCTTAATATTTTTGGCTCAGACATCAACTATTTTTAAGAAATGGTTGTTGGTGTTTGTGAGTACTTGTGTATAAAATCCTTATCTTGGAAAAGCGTTATGACATTATGTCGACTGGAAATAGTTCATTGTTGTAGCTAAATCAATCTTTTTGCTAAAAAACTTTGTTTTGATTTTATAAATGTTTATTCTTTTTTTTGCCATATCATAGAGCCAATTGTTTTTTTAATTTTGTAAAATATGAGCTATTTAAAAGAGCTTTTAATTACCTACATTATCTTTTTTCCATGATAAAATTTCTTTTGTCTCCTATTGCATTATGTTTTATATCTCCGGCAAGGGAAAGTACATGCCCGCACTGCGGAAATAACACTTGAAGGGAATAACACTTGAATAAACTTGAAGGAAAAAAAATCTCCGGCAAGGTTTTGTTATTTACAAGAAAAGTGTGTAAGCTTTGGGTCACGAATTTGTACCAAATTGAAAGATTGTATTTTAGAGTAAAAAATATCGAACCCCTGTTCCAGGATTTATTCTCATAGGTTCTTTTACTCGAGATATGTGCCATGTTATCTTTAAAATGTCTTATTTTATTAAAAAATGATGTCTCTTCTATTGTATGTAACTTTGCAAGTATTCACGTTACGTAAATGAACGACAAAAAATTGTAAAAGTAGGCAGAACAAGCTTTATTTTGAGCTCGTCTAAAAATATTGATTTTTCAGAAAGTTATGAGAAATCAAAGATGGTGTAAAAAAATGATTGAAAATTTCCCCCTTTTTAAAGGATTTTAAGGGTACTATTTTCAATCATTTTTTACGCTATCTTTGATTTCTCATATCTTTCTGAAAAATCGATATTTTTAGACGAAACAGTGATCAAAATAAAGCTTGTTCTGCCTACTTTTACAATTTCTTTCGCTCATTTTTGTAACGGAAATACTTGTAGAGTTACATACAATAGAAGAGACATTATTTTTTAACAAAATAACGCCTTTTTAAGATAACATGGCACATATCTCGAGTAAAAGGACATATGAGAATAAACCCTGGAACAGGGGTTCAATATTTTGCTTCCTCATAGAGGAAGCTTTGTGATAGTAAAAAAAAAAGTTTATGAGATAATGTGTTAGAAATGTTATTTAGTAAATTTGGAATCGAAATACACTATTTTTAGAAAATGTCCGTATGGATGTGTGTGTGTGTGTGTGTGTGTGTGTGTGTGTGTGTGTGTGTGTGTGTGTGTCCGTATACGCTGATATCTCATGATCTACTCGACCGATTTTAACGGGAGAGTGATCATTTTTTTAGATTTTGCTTTCACAATTGGGGTCAATATTCTATTTTTGTAAAATTTAATTTTTTTTATAGCCATTTTTTAATTTTCAAAATTTTTTTTTTCAATTTTTTTAATATTTAGAACAAATATTGTTTATATATCATGAATTCTCTGTATGTAGGATAAAATTATCTACAATTTAAAAAAAAAAAAGTCGGTAGCTATATTTCGTCATAAGTTATTGACGAAAACGTAATTTTTTGTAAATAGGTTATATTTTGAAATTAAAAAAAGATATTAACATGAATATTTTTTTGGTTATAAAGGATATTAAGTACTATAACTTACTAAATTTTTAGGTTTTTTTATTCATTGTTTTTTGAGAAAAAAATAATTTATAAAAAAAAGTGATTTTTTTTGTCGTTCAATAACTATAGTAAAATTGGCTTAATCACTTTGAAATTCTTTGTAGGGGTAGATTTTGTATACCAATCGAGTGAGTTCTTTGGGCAAAAGGATTGATCCATAAATTTCGAAGATATTTGAGGTTAAAATTTTTTTCAATTTTTTTTTTAAATCGTAATTTCTCGAGAACGGCTCTATGTATCTAAATGAGGTGGATGGTATTCGAAAGAGAATTAAATTACCTATATTTTCTAAAAAAAATTAATTCTCTAGCTATCACGGTTCTTTTGTTATTAACAAAAACGTAAAAATTGAAAAATGAAAAAAATGAGTTTTATATGTTCAACTATTACAAGAGTAAAATTGTCTTATTCGCTTCAAAATTCATTGTAGAGGTATATTATTGATAGTTCTCGGATGAGTTCTTTTGGCAAAGTGATTGGTTCATAAATTTCAGAGATATTTGAGGTTAAAATTTTTCTAGACATTTAGCTCTAAATATCAGTTGCAAATTTATAGGCAATTGTGATATATATTTTATGTATGTGAAATTTTGTGGAAATGTATAATCTATAAAAATTTGAATAAATTATGTTGGAGTTTTATTATTTCTGTCTTTCTGAAGTATTAAATTTTAAATATTGGAATTAAAAATTAATTAAAGGAATCAGTAAATTAAGTTTGTGGAAGCTACGTGCCAATAATGAATTGGCAGCGGTTTTTTACTTTAAAACACGATTTTTCAATTTGGTACAAATCCCTGACCTAAAGGTTACGCACTCTCCTTGTTAGATACGTATTTTATGATTTTTTAATATTTTTAAAATTGTTAATGGATCTAATAGCATATATAATATTTTACAATAGACAACAGTACTTTGAAGATCCTTATATGGTTACTTTAACCTGTATATAGGAAAATTAACAACCGAAATATAAAATGCGGTGAGATTAAAAAAAAGGTGGTATGAAATTTAAAACGAGTATAAGACAGCCATAACTGCGATTATGTAACTATGAATGGGATGATCGATTGTAACTGCGACAGCAGGACTTGTAATCTTATAAATCACATATGGTAGTGATGATGAATCGGAGGCTTAAGAGCTACCAACATAGTAAAAGCAACTACAACTTTTTTTCGCATATGCGCGTCGTGCATTGCGAGTCGTTTGCCCAAGGCTATACGTCGGGCACGAGCTATTTAGAGGCGATGTAATGTTACGACGACATTTTAAATTACGATAACTTCATGAACATACATGCATCATGTACGTACATCAATGTGCACGCGGACATGGCGATATATACAGTTTTTCTCATCATTTACAGTCACTTTCATCGCACCGGAAAATTATTTTATTGCTTCTTAGCTTCCTATTGCAATTCATCTAAATTATTAAACGTATAGTTTTATTCGTACCTATAAATTTAAATAAATAAGAGAGGCAAATAAAATGAGACCATGAAACGAATCGGTATTCAGATCAGATGACTTATCCTCGATAAAAGATGAATTTGTCAGTCCGCAGAGGCACGTTTTCTCAGCCGCGCGCAGCCGGCTTGGAGAAGAGCGACAAGCTGATAAGGAGAATCGCAAAAAAGGTCCGGGTAATTAAGAGCGGCACAACCGAGCTCGCGAGTAACTCAGTCACTTAATGACGAGCGTAAAACACAGAGAGACAGTGGCAGAGACGCGGTACTTCACTTTCGTCCTGCGCACGTATATACGCGCATGCATGCACGCACCGTCCGCGAGCGATCTATCTCGTTTATATCGGCACTCCTCTCGCGCAGAGCAGTGCGCGCACTCTCGTGTGGGTAGACTTTTTATCGGGCCGCGCGCGCGAGCGATACACTTGTTGCGCATCAGCCCATAAAACTGTGCGCATTTTTAAGGAGCGGCGGTGGCTTCTCCCGCAACCGGGGAACGCGCTCGGCCTATACCTCGCCACATGCAAGAGAAAGAGACCGGGATGGTGTCAAGCGTATACGCGCTGCGCATAGATCTGCGAAGTGGAGCGCGAGCAATTAAGAGCCACTTAATCCGGCCTCTGCACGCTCTCCGCCACCGATACACAGTTACACACCTTCGGCTTCTACCTCACTCTTCTTCTTCTTCGGTATCAACCGTCATCAGTCCGTTTCTGGCTAATCGCTTCCTCGCCTCATTAGAAAGCTACTCACGTGTGTGCAAGAGGAGGTCGCATCTCTTTCTCCCTCTTACGCGCGATCTGTGGCCGCGCGGAGAGCAAAAAGTTTCTGAACGCGCGCGCCTGAGGAAACTTTGTATGTGCGGACTGCTACCGCGGGAGTCTCTCGCTCATTCTGTGGGATGAGAGCACCGAAGATGAGGCATGATGCCTCGCGAATGGACTGCAGAGGGACGGGGCCATAAGGACCTTGACGAAATGACTCCTGCGAGGCGAAGCTCCAAGGGACGCATGAGCGCCGATCTGCCGTAATTAATTACATGGAAATATGCAAGGAGCACGCACGGGATATGCGCGTCGATTGCGGGAACCGGTTCGGTATGAGAGGACTGGGTTCCTTCGATCCGCGCTTTTTGTCGGCTTTTTACGACTTTCTTTTTGCATTTTCGGCGAGAGTCGCCCCGGTCGCTCGAGTCTCGCGACTAATTAGTGGTTTCGTAGAGATATTCGTAGCGATGGGAATGCTTCGTAAGCTTTTCTTCAGATGTTTTTGATTCATTGTGAGCTACAAGCTACGTTATAATAGCATTCAAAGGAATTTAATAGCCAAGAGCAGGATTCTTTGGAGTTATTAGTTACATTATAGCAGAAATGGTATCTTGCCACCGTGGCCGTATTTAATAAAGTACCGGAATGGATTTAACTTTTTAGTAGCTACTGTAGCATATTTCCTATACTAACTTTTTTTTCTTGACTATTCCTATGATAAACTTTGAATTATGCTAAATAAATTTTTAGCTGGCATTTTTAGCTGACAGAAGTCGAGATGACTTGAAAAATTGAAAAAAGTTTTTATTGTTTAAATAATCCAGAAGATAATTATAAATAGTATCTAAATTTTTTCAGAATTTTTATTCACCAGAAAAGAGATCGAGGCATTACAGGGTTACGAGACGTTGACTCTGTTAAACGCTGTTCTTTTGCTCTTCCTCGGAACCTTTTCTTATTCAAGAATTTGTTATTAGTTCTGAAGTCCTAAAATCCTTTAGGGACACTATAAGTTATATTTTCCTTGTAGAAACATAACTATTGATAACCTAGAGGTAGTTTACTGGAAAAGTTATGTAACGGAACCGTTAAAAAATGTCTAAGCAATGTCGATCTACAAAAGGACGTCCACTCATAATAAAACGACTGTTAGGAAAAACGCTAGATTCTCATAATATTTAAGAAAAATCTTTCGTTACTTAACAATGAAAAAAGACTAATAAAACTTTAAAACTGTAACGTCTTGATATTAGATTAGATGTCGATGTAACATCTAACGAGGGGTTGTGACTTTTTTTTTTATCGTATATTGTATCGAAATTTCTTTCAACTTTTTGTATCTTCCACCAATACTGCCCGAAGAGAAGTCTCTTTGCGTCCTGGGAACACTAAGAAGCGACAAATAAAATTAATTAAAAGGAAAAAGTTCCTTTATGGGGCGGCGGCTCTATGTGGACAAGGGAAGTTGCTTCGTGTCTCTCCTCTGCGTGGCAAACAAGCGGTGGGACAGAAAGTTGCAGCACGTAAGCCCGGAGCTGTTGTTTAGATTCCAGGCAGTTGCACTAAGACGAAGACGCCGACGTAATCGGATTGCCGCCGCGACGTTACCCGGAGGATTCCTATAAGATTCGAGAGCGAGAGCGTGCGCAAAGAACCTGTCGTTCTTTCGCAGGAATTCGGCCGATTACCGCGCGAGCGCGCGACGAATAATTTTAGGAGGGAGCTGCGGAAAAACGCCTTGCTACGGCAAAGACATCCCGTATATGGCCAATCTGTGCTTGCTTTTTGACACTTTTTGCTCGCTTCGTTCCTGGAGAAAGGATTTAATGGATTTTACGAAAAGTGACGGGACTGCAAGTTCGCACACTTTTTCATTGCGTCTTAATAATTAGCTATGAAATTATTGAGCTTTACACGTGAAAGCGATTCATTCGTAAAATAAACATGATGAATGGCGGTTTGGAAAAAATAAAATAACAAATTTTGAACGTTTATTGATAACAATATTTATAAAATTAGTCAGATAATATAATTATACATCATTCAGAAATGTTTCAAGTTAAAAATTCGACGATACCTTCGAAATTTTGTCATTTTTCGTTTCAAGAATATTTGACGGTGTCGTTGGAATTTAGACTTCAAACTTTGCAGAATGATAATTAATGACAGTTCGAAGGCACGCATATTTGTATAAGTCGTTAATTGTAATAATAATTGAGTTATAACAAATTATTGGTGTCCGGACGGTACGGTAGGTCACATAACAAAGGTCGATATCTCACACCCCCTTAATTCCTCACTTTCATATAGATGTGTTTATTATTGATATATATCGAAAAATTTTTTTGTCTTCTTATTTTATACATTTTTATTCAGTTTTTTTTAACGCGTACGTCTTGCCTGTTTTTCATTTTCTTTATTGACGATGATGCAGTTCATGACAGCAACGCGGGTAAGAACTTCTAAAGTAAGTGAAGCTAATGGTCTTACAGGATATTGGAATTACAAAGTAATTAAGATGTTTCAAACTTTTTACAAAGTTCTTTGTAGGGCATGAACATTACTTCAATTTTATTATAATTTAAAAGTAAGTGATGACTTTTAGCAAGCATCATTCAATTACGAATCTAATTTCTAAAGTGCCATCTCCGAAACTAAGATAAAACATTTTCAAAATAACTTTAGCATAAGTGTAGCTTTTCTTTTCTTTTCTTATGAATAATTCAGTAGATTAATTTTTACCTAAGATAAGAATTTTGCTGCTTATTTTTCCTTTTAACGAGATTGCTAATGCACATCTTACCTTATCAAGGGAGATTAATGAGGTTTTCGTGCAGCGGTTATATTATTTGCATCAATTACTGCCTCGTGTCATTGGTGGTTCCGCAATCATTCCTGTACGATACCACTCACTGGGGAACGTCTCTTCTTATCTTTTTACGTTAATTTTATTTCTTTTTTTCCTGTATAATATATCAAAGATAATATTATACTAAAAAGCTTTACTTATACTTAAATTGTAATCTCAATAAACATTACAAACTATTTCTCAGTATGAATGAAATTATCCATATATCCTTATCAATGTTATAGAAAATGTAAGAAGAATTTTTTTTAAAAGTAATGTTATCTTAATCACCTCGATTTCTCTGTGGTTCACTCCGCTTTTAGTGGTTCCAATCTCGTTAAAAATGGTTCTTGCTATTATTCTTGTTACTCACGTCAGATTAGTTTTTAAATGAAAAACAGGGTTAACTTTGTACCACTTTCAGTATATGTTCAGTATGCTTGTATTCGAAAAAATTCAAAATATAATTTTTTTACGTATCTCTTTCAGTAAAATATTATACATAGGACTACACAAAAAAGTGGTATATACTAGACACTAGAATACCATATCTTCACTTATGCTGTTTCTCTAAACAACTATGAATTTTAAAAACTTGCACAGTCTGAAAAATAAAAATGTATTGTTTCAAAATTTATGTAGTTATTTCTCGGAGAAAAAGAAATAGTAAGATGATCTATTCATTTTAAAGCGGACAAGCAGTTCAACATTATCTTGTTCTCAAATTGATACAAAAATTGTTAAATGTTGTTTTTTAAAATATCTTGATGTAAATGAAGCAATTCCAACCCTCGATTCGCGTTTATTAATTAATCTTGCATGGTAATACGAATAAAACCATATTATTATGTAGATTTGAAATCAATGTATTACGATTAGCACGATTCCTGTGATGTGGAAATTCTAAATTAAATTTAAAAAAGAGCTTTTTGTGAGAAATTGACTTTCTTCTAAACAAGTTACCGAGAAAAGTAGAAATTGTTCCTTGAGGAAACACAGGAAACAATTTTTAATTAAAAGTCCATTCATTCATTATCTTCAAATTTACACGGTTTTTATTCATTTTCAGTAAAGCATTTTAGTTTGCCTGCGGCTACCGCGTGAACTTGTCGTATAACAAGCAATTCCAGAAATCGTTTGCACCTTTTTGCGGCATCAATCAGTCATCGGTGTTGATTCTTGAGCAAATGATTAAGCACCTGTATTCTAGGAAAGCCTTTCTCTCATGAGTGGTTAAACGAAACAAGTTGTGCATTATCGAGAAATCGTTATAAGTACGATTTACCTTTATCTGGAAATAATGAATCACATCCTTAAAATACCTAAAATGAGGTCATAATACTGTACTTTTATTCCGGAACATAAGTCGCTCGTTATTTGCTGAAGTAATTTGTATTATTAATGTTTAAAAAACCATAGTATCCCCCTTTCATCCTTGATATAATGAGCTGATTTTCTCATATAATAATCAACAATAGTAATACTTACTACCAATCTCTGTACCTTATTTCAACAAAATTCTGCGGAAATATATTTGAAATTTCTGCTATATGATTATTTTGGTATAACAAGTATAAGGGGGTTCCTTGAAAATAAAGACCGAAATAAGACTCTTTAAAATAACTGAAATGATCTTCAAGGATTCTTGAAATGAAAATTGAGTAGATTGGAAACAAAATAAATAATGTATATATATTTCATACCTGCGTGCGAGTAATTTTACATATGCGTGTAAGAAACATTATTGCTCAATAAGGCACGCGTCTCTTCGTGAAGAGTATTTTTCCAGCGTCTACCGTTTGAAATTCCAAAGCAAGCATTTCGAATAATCAATAACTTGGCGCGTGACAGGATGTATATTAAAAATAAGCGAGGCTAAATCACGACGTCACGCAATTAAAGGACCGGCTCGCGCTCTCTCACATCCCTTTACCGAAAATGTTTAAGAGCATTAAAATCTTCGAAATACGATCTCGCCATAACAAAGTCACGTAAAATCGCCTACGAACTCAGTTTTACGCTCGTCGTCCTCCGTTTCTTCTTCGCTTTCGAGCACTGGACTCTCTCCTGCTGCCAAAATCCCGTGATTTGCGAGCAAGCGATGAAAAGTGCGCGTCTCCCCGAAAACAAACGAGCGCGGGCAATAATGAAGACAGCGGGACGACCGGGAGAGAAAGAAAGAGAAAGAGAGAGCGAGAGGGAAAGATAAAGGACTGTGCGCGGAACAAGGCCGAGAAATGACAGCATGAGTGGATGGCCGCGATGAAAGAGGGAAATAAAAGTCAGGGAGGCAGAAGGAGTAGAAGAAGGAGGAGAAGAAGAAGAAGTAAAAGGCGCATATAAGGTCCTTGCTTAACGGTACGCCAGATGCTTCATCCTCGCGCGCGAGTTGCGCGCACGACCATTCGTCTCGCTTCTTGTCATGCCCGCGCGTTTCTCTCATAGGTTTATACACCTGTATATATATACACACATCTAGACGGAGCGCCGGTATACGGGCTTTAATAAAACCCCTAATCAAGGGGCCGCGTGTTCAGCAAACACAAACCGTCGAGATGCGTTCGCACGTGCGATATTAACGCGCGGGGTTATTCCTCTCCCGTGATCGTCGGCGGCGACGCTACGCTACCTCGCGAGTATATACTCTCTGCCCTTCCCGCGCTGCTTTCCCGCTTGCCTGGCTGCGCGTCGAATTTATATGCGCTGTTTGCTCGCTTGTTTTTTGCGCGACAGGCGAGATTTTCGTGATTAAATTTACATTTGGGGGTGGCTTTTCGCTGTTTGTTGTAGTTTAATTTTTCCAGCGTGGGTTGGTTTTCAGGACACACACACACTACTGCGAGAAATTGAAGTATGAAGCTTCGAGACGATATATTCGCAATTCGCATTTTACGAAACGTCTTTATCTTCATGATTGTAAAGTAAATTTATTTATAGCAATTGTCGTAATTATTTCATTATATTTTATATCTCACGAACTTTGCCCATTTGTTTCATCTTATTCTCTGATATGTCATATTTATAACTTGCATTTACAACCATATATAAACTTTATTCGTCATTTTATTTAATGGATTTTGAGTTAACAGTAACATTTGTTGCAGTTTTTATTACTTTTCCAAGAGTTATGAATGTGTACGCTATTTTCTATGTTTGACTACCTCCTTTCTCTCATTTTCTCCTTCTGCTATACTTCATTCGAACGTGTGATTCTTGAGGCTGCGCCGCTGCACTGTCGACGTGCGAATGCTTCATAAAGTAGGACTGGTAATCATCTTTAGCAATCGCTTCCTCTGCGTAACATTGCTGGAATATTTCCTCGCGTGCATCCCGCCATTTGACGCGCATCCGTCGTTATTTATGACGAATTTATGACTCACTATGCGCAAGATGTTGATGAAGTTATTGACTAGCATTGTAACTAGAACAAGATTCACATGAAGAAGTTCGTAGAACACATTAAAGTTCATACACTTTATGTGTACCAACGGTTTTGTTTAGGCATCGTAAAATAGTTACTGTTCGGGATTCTCTGATTGGATACTCTTTTATTGTACGAAATCAATGAGCCATTAGATATATTACAAGTGTTTCTTTTGAACTTTATTTTTAATTATAGCTTTCTACGTATGAAAGCATTTTGCTAAATAATAATTATGTTTTCAAACTATGAAAGAATCATTATAGTTCGAATTAACTCCTAGAAACACGTTTTTATATACTTGATATTCAATAACCTTATAAGCTCAAAATATATTTTATATACGCTTTTATATATAAGAGCTCGATCATGCATCTTCGTTTAAAATTCTAACAATTAAAATTTTGATATCACAAGGACCCTTGGCACCCATTTTTCCAGTGCGCGCGAGCCTGCTCAAAAAACTGTTAATTTAATTAAACGCACAGAGCGTCCGAGCTTTGCGGCGTTACTTTGAAAAGCGCGCGGAACGTGTCCGCCTAGAAGGGGAGCGCTAAAAAGCCGAAATTTCAAACAGGCCGCAGCCCTTCCCCCGCTGCGCGCGCATTTTTCCGACACGTACAAGCTTGGCCGCGAGGGCATTACGAGTAATGAGCTCGGAAAGCGACGGGGGAGGCACTCCAGCACCTCGCACTACGTGCAGCAGAGCTATACAGGGGGGGCGGCGAGCTTCAGGCCGGCAGCGCAGCCGAAATACATATCACGCTCGAGCGGCGGGGCGACGATCGGCGCGCAATATGCAGTAAAGCACAGGCGCAACAATGAGAGAGTGAGAGAGAGAGAGAGAGAGAGAGAGAGAGACTACTGGCGGATGTATAAGCGCCCGCTGCTGCGCCTCGTTAATCAAGCAGCTCTCGCGTAGGGAGCGAGCAGAGCGCGCTATCGCCCGCGGCCGGAAAACGCGCGTTTAAGGCTTGACAAACGAGCGGCGGCGGGAGGAGGCGAGGCGCGCAGCACTGCGCGCGAATAAACGCGCCAAAGCCCCACGCACCCATGCATATATATATCTGTACATATGTATATACACACACCCCTCTCTCTTGCTGGGGCTTGCGCGCAGGAATCTCTGCAAAATCGTCGAAATCCGTAAATCAAGCCATTAACGCCGATCGCCGATATTGCTCCGCGCCGATATAACTCCGCGCGCCGGGAGTCTATACTCTTATACATAAAGGGGAGCGTATTGTTCGACTCGATAAATGTCGAACGCTTCTCGGCTTCGAGCTGTGTGAATTTGTTCGCGCGAAACTTGAGAGTACATCGCCTGTTTAGCAGGACTTGCGACGCTATGCTAGAGCACTGCGAATTTGACAATTTTGGTATCTCAATGTAATTGTTATTTAGCATTTGATCTCGATTCGTAATAAATGACTGTGTTTTTAATAAATTTTTTTAGATAGCAGAAAATGATATAAACTTGTCCGGATTTTATTTTATTACCGCGCATGCGATGATTCTTTACGTCAATACTGCTCATCAGTATTATATGAGGGTAAGGTTTTAAAACAGCTATAACGTTTGTCACGCAAGCTTGATGCGAAGAAGCTGCCGCCCATATCTGAGGATTTAAGATTAACGTACCGGATAATGATGTCGTCCAAACTGTGATATCTAAGCATAAAGTTTAAGTGTTCCTCCCAAAAAGTGATTTTTGAGATATGGCCCCTTCATGCTGAAATACGCGCCGCTTTTAGTACATTATATGCTCCCCGAACATGGAACTTCAATTTCCGTAATAACTGTAATAAATTTTTATTATTTAACAACAGCTTTAGCAAAAATATTCATTTTTTGAACATGCAGTTTTAGTTGAATATAAATAATCCAAGAAAATATAAAAATTATATTCTATATTTTTATTATATTTTTGTACTTTGACAGTTATATAAATAAGTATAAACTATATTATATAAACTAATTTTTCTAACCTGTTTAATCAAAATAGTTATATGGCTATAATCATAATAATTTCCAAAGTATAATTTTCCGACAAATATAATCAACTTTGTTTTGATACCTAGGAGTAGGATTAGAACACAATTATGAAGATGATTTTATGATTTATAGGGATTATAAGGTGGATGGACAGTGAAATAAGGCAGCACCTTTACTCAACGCCGAAGAGAAGAAAATATTCATAATGTTAGATTAGCCGTGGGATCTGTATAACCGACAAGGGAATAGACTCTCCCTCGGTGAGCGAAGTGCGGATCGACAAACTAATAGGGAGCCTACCCCCATTTAATTTCTACCCTCATCTGGTCCTCATCGGTTGTAGCCACGCAACTCTCTCCCTCTCTCACCCCCTGCATGCGCACGTATGAAAAGCTCCATCCACACCTTGCATCGGTTTAATCTTCGACGCGAACGCCATTCACACAGAATGAATTTCTAAACTAATTATTTCTGCTTAAATTAATATATTTCATCGAAACTGATTTTATTGCCCATTTCTCAATGCATATAATAATTATTGAGAAGTGATTCTTTAATGAGAAAAATCCCATAGCATTGGAAGAACTAGTTTTTTAAATATTACCATGTAACGGCCAACGCATTGATGCAAATGATCGAGCTAAGTTACTACTTACTGATTAATAATAATTATAATAAATAACATTAAATATTTTCAATAACTATTTTAAATAGTTTTTCTAGAAGTCCGATTTTTCAAGTAATATTCTATTTCTGCTACTCAATAAGTTTTGATATTATTCTGTTAACAAGTATATCCTAATTAGATACAATATGTTTATTATTCAAGATAGATCGTCAACAGAAGTTTCGTAACATTCCTCTCTACCAAGTACCTTGAGCCCATCAAATAATAAACTTGTTAAATGAATACAGATGGATGTATACACGAAAATTTAAATGTTTACATTTGGGCAGAGAATATGATAATGGACAAATTTGAAATTTACGTCTATCTCTACCTTGCAATATAGACGTTTTAATCTAAATGTGCTTGTTTTGGTTAATGTTTTATTTATAATGTGTTATATATAGACATTGTTATACATATAGATAATGTGTTATAGATATATAGACAGAGCAAAACGTAAAAATTTATGAAAAATATTTAATAAATTTTTATTTTCAAACACAGGTAAATATAATTCACATTTTTTACATGATGTTTGTACTTGTTAATTATTGTATTAAAACCATTTAACTATTTTATAAAGTTTATTAATATGTATATAAAATTAATTTCATCATTGCTTTTATGTACTCATTAGATAAATTAATTTTATTACTCAATAAATTATGGATGCTAAAAATAGAGTTGAGAAATTATTTTAAGGAATATGAATAAAATTGCAGATATTTTAATAATACCCTTAAATTATTTTTAGTATTCAACTTTTCCCCTTATTCTCTTCTTCTTTGTTTTTAAGCAATTTTCAAAAGATTAATTACCTTGATATTTCATTAACAGATATTCAAATTATAGAAATGGAATCTAATCAAGACTTAAATTTTGCTCTTCCAAAAATGAAGCGTCTGGTGGAAGATGAGTTCGAAATTGCTTTATTTTTAGCGAATCTTCGTAAGAAGATTTACAGGATATTTCCAAGTGCAGACAATGTTATTAGCAGTAGTAATATTTTATATACAGATATGCTACCAGAGACGCCAACTTCTTTAGTAGGTAATAATTCTCAACATGACTGGAATGCATCAGATTTTGCACCGAAAAATCGGCCAGTGTATAGTTCTCAACAATCCGATTCTACAATGCAAAATGATTCATTAAGAACCCAACGAATGTCACATTTTACAGAACAAAAAAATGTGCGACATGTATTGGATAAAGTATTTTTTTCAATGCAAAACAAATCGCGACAAATATCAGACATGATACCATATTCTACTGAAAATCATTTATCACAGCTACCATCAGAAAGACATACTGAGCGGCAAAATTATCCATTAAAGGCATCTCAAGCACCGCAATCTACAACTCAAAATTGTTCAATGCAAACTTTACAGACACCGAATGCTGCGTCTCAAAATCACACACCACCAATATCTCCAGTACCGTATTCTGAAACGGAAAATTATCCACTGCTGACATCTCCACCAACAAATCCTACCGTAGAAATTTCCGTACCGCAGATATCAATGCAGCCTTCGGCATCGCACAGTAGTTTATCACAAACATCATCATTATCTAATTTATCGGTAGAAGAGACGTCGCATGTACCCAATTTTCAAGAAAAAAATTGTTTACCGCATATGTCGCCACAACAAGTATCTTGTTCTACTGCAGAAAATGAATTATTTAATGTACCAAGCGCAACATATAGTGAGATGCCAAATCAGTCACAATACAAAGAACATTGTGATAGCATGGCTCAGTTAGCAGAGACTAATAGTATGTTGCAGACTCTACCATCGCAGGAAGAATTGTTACACATGCATACTACTATGCAAAATCCACGGTCAGCAGAATTACAGATGCAAAGTGCAACATACTTACAAGAGATGCAAAATGCAATGCCCCGATCACCGTCACCATTATCACAAATGCAAAAGGCAACGCACCAACTACTATTACAGAAGGAAAATCCAATGTGCCCACCATCGCTGTCACCATTACAGATCCAAAAGGGGATGCACCGATTACCAATACGAGTGGCACCGCAACAGCCGGCATTAAAAAAGCGACAGCAGGTAACTTCTAATATGCAAAATCGGCTATTACAATTATCACAGGCACATACTATGTTGCAGAATCAGCCATCACATTCACCAACAGCACAGGCTCAGATGCAAGATCAACCATTATATCTACCAACAGCACAGACTGAGATGCAAGATCAACCATTATATCCACCAACAGCACCGGTTGAGATGAAAGATCAACCATTACATCCCCCAACAGTACAGACTGAGATGCAAGATCAACCATCCGATCGAATAGAAGTTCATCCTGTAATGCAAGTAATACACTCAGTTGAAGATCATAATATAATGCCAAATGAATCGCCAAATCCCCAACAACCTTCTATGCAAAATGAGTTACCGCAGTCACCTCAGGCCAAGTTCCCAATAGAAAATCAACCAACGGAGTTTTCACATCCAGATTCTGCCACGGAAAATCAACCATCAATACCATCATACTTTTTACCCATCCATGCTATGATACAACAGCTGCGAGTACATGCTGCGAGGAGAAATTCTACGTTGGCAAATCAAGAGTCACCATTACCATTGACAAGTCAATCGGTAATGATCCCAAACATGTACATAGAGCGAGATATAGAGGAAACGCAGAATAAAAGTAAACTTGAAAGTTTTCCAGCTTCTATTAATATCGAGATGAAAGAAGAATACAATAATTCTATTAATAAAAAATGTGAAGTGGATAAAAATATATCACCTATAGGCAGATTGAAATCCAAGCTTTTAAACAACTCTCATAAACAAGATGCTAATATAAGACATTCCACTGTTCAGCATAAATTGTCAAAAAGTTCCAAAACAGATAAACATTGGGCATTACCGAAATCAACAAAAACGATTCTACCATCAATTAAATCTTTAATATCTCTGCCTCGAATTGAGGAACCACCTCTAAACACGCTCTGCGGAGTTTGTCGTGGAAACGTAAATCGTAAGAGTAATATTGTTTATTACAGTTTTGGTTACACTTCATGGTATCATAGAAAGTGTAAAGCATTATCTATAAATGCTCACAGTCTTTGGCAATGTAATATACGTGTCAAATGGGTTTGTAGCTCATGCCTAAAGAAAAAAAAATCTCGAGCTAAAAAATCTCGAGCTGAAAAATGTGTATGATACGACATTTTATTATTGTCCACATTGACGTGAAAGTAGTTTTCTTGTAAATTTCTACATTGAAAATAGAATCCATAATAGCGATCCTTTTTATGATTATAAACAGATTATCAAGATTAATACGGGAGAATTTGAAGTTTAAAATTTTTAAATATATTGTAGATCATAAATAATAGTTATAAGTATATATTGTATTGATGTTTAGTATTTATTGTATTTTATGATTATTGACTCTATCTAAATTATGAGAAAGAAATGTTTAATGGTGAATTTAATGTAATTATTTTAAAGTTTTTAGTACAATTGTAATACATATAAGTGCAAATAAAGAATGCGTTTACTTTTAGAACGAGTACTGTTAAGCGAAGCCCAGAAAACAAAAGTTTCGACTGGTATAGATGGCGTTGCTCTTCTAACATGTCCCGCTTCATCCTCATTCATGAAACATTATAACTTTTCTCATCGCACGGGCACCACAAGCGAGCGCAATCGGGGGGTCATTGAAATTCATTGATTTGTCCAAGCAAATTTCGTTCTCGCGCTCGACCTTTTTTGAAAGCCCCGCGCCACGAGCGCTTATAATCGCAAACAGAAGGGTAGAGGTTTGTGCGACCTCGCACACGCGCGCGCGCGCAACAAATAGCTTTCAGAGCGCGCTCGTGGCCTTTGCAAGGTGTTTGCATGCATTTACATACGTAAAATCTCAGAGAGAGAGAGAGAGGGCCGCGCGTATATAAGCATTCTTTCCATGCCTGCCGTCTGTTTTCTCTCTTGCGCGCGCGAGCTCTGCACGCCTCGAGGCGCTGCAACGGCAGCAGCAGTCTCCTCCCGTGGAATCGTATCTGATACTGAAATCGCGCGGCGGCGAAGACGGGCGACGACGATGCGGACGACGGCAGTAGTAGGGAGGTCACACACATAGTTGCAGATTTATCTGACCAAGAGCGCACACGGAGGCTTTCGCACGAACGGAGATATTCCACGTCGACGCCCGGTCATTCTTAAATTTGCATTAGGTCATTGTTTTGGGGGAAAAATTGCGCTATCGCGTCAAGCGCTCCATATTTTTTGTAGGCTTTTTGCTTCTTTTGTATGAAGGGCTAATCCTTTGCCGGAGTTATCTCGTTCTCGTTTGAATAATAGAAACGTATGGAAATGATTCGCGCTTTGTTACTCTATTACAAACGATTATGTTGCTTATGTGCATTTGTATTAGAGTAGCCACTCTTATGGTAAGACTTTTTATTGAATATATGAGAATATTACACTCGCGTTAAAGTGTAACAATTTTATTGAGATATTTAAATATAGCACTACGTTTAAATACAATAGTTAGCGGTTGATATTTTATTTAAATGTTGAGTATCTCTATGGTTTTAGTATGTAAAAGGAATTAGTACTGAATGAAACCACTGCTTTTGCAAAATCTGTTGGCATGGTTAAAATGAGACACATTTTACTATTGCTTAATTTATTGCACAGAAACAAATCCAACTCGGCAAATCCAGTATCGATCTTCCATTTCTCACACGCCATAAGTAACTGAGCCCATTTGGCTTGCTGCGCGCCATACCCAATGATTTGACGCCGAGACGAGCTAATCGGCCAAAAGCCACATTGCTGCCAGTCACTGATCTTTGTTTTATCGTTTTCGGGCAATTCGATGGAATTAGAAACGTTGGAGGGGCTGCGAGTGAATGAGAGCAAGTGTCGAATAAAACGGAAAAGGGAGGTATAAAACGAGAAAGCGAAATAGTGACACAAAACAAGGACCTGCCGAGATGAGTGAAGTAAGAAAGAGGGAGAGGGAGGGAGGAAAAAGAAAAAAAGAATCGAGTTAAAGGGAGACGTAGTTAGGTGAGACGGATGGATGGTTAAATGGGGTGGCGGTTGGAAAGTCAAGTAGAGTGGCCAAAGCCGGCCACGGGGGACGTTTATGACTGGCCTGGGCCTGAGTTACGATCTCGATACTGCAATAAGCGCGCTCTTACCAGAGCTCATGTTTTTTTGCCCCAACGCATTCTCTCCCTCCCGCCCTTTCATCTTCCTTCGTTCCTTTTCGGTCGTCGCCAGACTCTCGCTCCCTCTCCCCCTCCCTCCCTCCCACACACTCGTTTCTCTGTCCCTTTTCACTTTTCCCGCCCTCTCCCCCCCACCGTCCTTTTCTCTCTTTCTTTATCCTCGTGGGGACGCGAGAAATATTATTTAATTAACGGCTGCGGTGTGCGGAAACTTAAGCGGAGAGAAAGAGAGACAGAGAGAGAGAGAGAGCCCTGGCGGCACATCCTCCTACGGCGACCGTAAATAAAAGTGTTATTTCCTCGCGCGGCTCCTTTCTACTTTTCCGCGCAATTTCTTGTAGCCCCGCGCGCGCGCAGCTGTACCGCCAGAATTTCCGAATGGGACTTTCATTTCTTTGCGATTGCACGATTCAAAGACTTTCGCGGTCGTTCTTAAAGTGCTTCTTTAATTGCGGATTCCTTTATACGATACAGCTTCATTTCAAGAATAGCTTTATTCTTCTCCGTATAAACAGAATAATAATTATATCAAAAACAAATTTCCGTTACCAATTAATGATTGATTATAAATAAAAAAAGAAAACAAAAATAATGTGGCAAAATTTATGTTTTTTAGCATTATTATTTACTTGCAAACATGAATGAAAGTATTGTAATACTGTGCGTTATGCTTGTGTTTTATTCTCATCATTACATTGTTTCGCATAGCTGTCAGTAGGAGCACGGAGAGTATTTATATCCCATTAAGTGTATGATTTACGCTTAAAAATAAAACGTCCTGTACTACTTCAGATCTATAAAGTCCGCTGAGTAATAGACGATATTAATCAGCCCTGATTTCATTACGTCAACTCGCGGGTGAAATTCAATTTCGTTAGCGCATACGCGACGTTCTCTACATTCTCGCAGTCGAATAGCGCTGCACATCATCAGGGAGCTTTTCTACTAGCCAATGTACACGACAAGCTTTACCATTTTCTTACTTTGATTATTTCGAGAAAATGAACTCTCCGGTGCGCGCAAATGGCGCATATTTCTAAGTCGAAAGTCATGGCCGGGTGGTAATTACAAAGCGATGCTTATAATTAGCGCGAATGTGCCGGTGCAGGGTGCGGACGCCTTTAGATACTGAGTAATGCGCGCCATTATCATGATCGAACTCTAATAGAAGCCTCATTACATTAAGCAGTGGAAAGTCTTTGGCTGGTTTATATAGGACAGGTTGCGAGCGTGAAAGTGAAGATCGGCCATTTTCTGTTTATGCGTTTTTGATGAGGGATATTTCCATATACTATTTATTATGTTATGACCGCTGTATCAACTTTAATTAAAGTGTAATATTGCTATTTGCTTTTTCGTTTTAACTAACACGATCTTAGTAATTTTATATCTATTTTATTAATTCATAATGTAGAAATAGATTATTATTGAAGTTGTACATTAATAATCTTCCTCCAATATCCTCATTAAATGTGGTAATAAAATAATTTTGAAATTTAATTATATGTTAATCCATTTGTGACAAAAATTATTATATTTAGATACAACTCTTGAATTTAAATTATAAATGATTTGCGATTACCGCGCTTAAATTTTTAAAAATACTATACTATTATAAAATTAAATGCGTATACATATATTATGCATAAGTTAAATAAATAATTTTTTTTTGTTTTAGGTAAGTTGACGATATAAGACAATGTGAATTAATGATTACGACAGTATAAATACCATAGCGTAAGTTTTTACTACTTCTATGTTATGCCAGTTATGCCTGAAATGTTTAATTCAATACATAGTAATCTTGTTACGACAATTTTAAAAATAGCTGAATTTTGATTACCTTAATTTGTCGATAATACAAATAGCAGTCAAAATACGCATGACAATTAAACCCTTTAAGCGATCGCGTAACGAAAAAGAAACTTAAAAAAGTGGCAAACCTTATATCACAAATTCTTGGTTAACGAGAGCCGGGAATAATCAGGCAGCCCCTCGCGCTTACGCAGCCTGTGTAAGTTTGGAAAAGTTTAGCGTTGCTCGCCGTGTCCCTGCGCGTCGCGACTTTTAATTGAACTTTCGATTACGCGCGCAATTATCATGAATGGAGGTAAATCCGAAAACGAGTGGCGAGCATAAAAAGGCAAGAATCTTCCGCGGGGAGACTTTATAAGCGTGCGCTCGCGCGCTACGCGGGAGGGCTTTAACGAGTCCGGAAAGTAGTCTGCCTAATTACCCAGCAAAGGAGATTCATTCCGCTCGAAGAATCGTCGCCAACGCGCGCAAGTATTTCGCGATCATCCACCGGCGGCGGTGGTGACTCCTTTGCTTTCTTCTGCGCCGCCGACGACTACGGCACATCGCGCACTGGGGCCATTAGGGGGGCTCTCTCTCTCTCTCCTTCCCTCTCTTTCTGCGGCTATGTGCTCCGAATATATATACAAACAGCGCCCGGCGGAAGGTATATAAGTGCCATTCGCCGTTTCCGCACGCGCGCGGGGAGCCGAAAAGGGAAGACGGCGATGGCGGTGGGCTTTAATAAGCAAAGCCACAAGGCGTGATATTGGTCTGTCACCGAATCTCGGGGCGCGCCGCGCGCTTATTTACACTGCCGGTACTAAATCTTCGCCGCGCACGCGCGCGCGCGCGCGCTCTGCTGAATTTTTCCAATTTACCTCCCTTTTTTGCCGAGGGGTGTTGCCACCATTGTCTGTCGAATTATTATTCCGTGCGAGTTGATAGTGGGATAATATATGGTTTTAGTTTCGTGCCGAGAAAACTTGCAGTGTTTACGGAAACTTCTGGGGACGCGCGTTATTGAATTGGAAATAAGTATACATTCTCTTTGTCTCGCGTGATCCTGATCAATGTACTTTCGTTTTGTCGTTCTACATCCAAATAATGCTATAATATCAGATCTGTAAAACAGGGCAAAATCCAAAACACGCAGGAATATGCTGAACAGTTACCCCAAGATTTACCAGCATCCTTTTCTCTGTTGGCCACGCTATTCTTAAAATTCTAAGAACTCAGATATTTCGCGTTACAACATAATATAAAGCGCACGACGAAAAAAGAATTTTCCCCGTTTAGATGCATTCGTCGCGCGCACTCGTAAAGTTCGCATTCCCTTTCCTCTGCGTCTTATACCCACGGACTACCTTGCACATATATACCGATATTACGCTGCGCATCCGCTGAAATCCTGCTGTATACCGTCTGCTCGGATAAAGTGTCGGCCGCGCGAGGCGGTTGTTCATTGTCCCGCGCTCGTGACGTTTTGGAAGCTCGACGTCGCCGCGGCAGTTTTCGCGAATTTCCCAGTTGTGATAACCGCGCGTGCGGGCGAAAGCAAGGGAGCTCGGAAAAAGCAACGGAGGAAGCCGCAACGGCTTGTGGAATGCTCGTGATGGCGCGCTCGTAAAATTCCGTGTCTCTCCCTCAAGCGCGCGCCCGCGCGAGCAGGAAGCTTTCGCTCTGCGCGGGTGCTTCCAGGTTCCGCGCTCATTTTGGCCATATTGTGCATTGTCGTAAACCGTTGAGAAATGAATTGTAAACTTTAGTTTAATACTATAATTGTTTTGTTTTGAGTTTCGAATAATCGGTGTCAGAAATCGTCAGCTCTTATCTTTTTTTTTTAATTTTGCATTAGTTTTCATTTTTTCATTAATTTGTTTTATTTCTGTTGTCGTTCGACAATGACAACGTATTTTATTATTATTTCATTCATTATTTTCCAGATAATTTACAGATGTAAGATCCTCTAGAGGTAACTGATAATATGAAAGGAGAACATAAAGCGAAATATAAATACTGTACTATTTATCATGCTGTAAAAAAGTTAATTAGTTTCTTTTTTTAGAGCAGCCTTATTAAAGCTAAGACTTTTAAATAATTTGTGGAAGTCTATTATAAGTATATTATAAGTTCTGATAGCTATAACCATATAACTATTTTTATCACTAATAGCTATTGTTTTAAGTAATAGTTTTATGTTTTCAAAGTTTCTTATAGTGATTAATATTGAGTCTAAAGTAAGTAACTGCTCTATATTAAATTTCTAGGATTATGTTGAGGTTTTATATAAAACTTTTATTTATTATTTGTAACAATATTTTTGAATTTTTTGTAATAGGTTGAGATTGTTATTGTATGGACCTCCTCAAGTAGTTATTAGGCACGACAGTAGTATAGCTATAGGGTTTCTGGAGCCCCCCACCACCTCACCCATCCACGGCCCCCCTCCCCCACCCCACCCCTCGTTTATGGGGCAAGACGTCACAAACCTTCTAGAACATTCGAGAGGCAGGCCCCGCAGTGACGTCATTGAGCCTTCTCGAAGATTGCACAACAGCCCTCAAACGTTTTAAAAATGTGCAATTGTGCGACCCTGCAGAAGGTGTCAAATTACGGATAAACAATTTTTATCCCGATTGACGTCATTAAATATTACTAATTGCGGTTGCCTCACGGGCAGCCCCCATCCCTCTGCCGAATGTTCGATGATGTATCATGAGATAACGTCGCATAATGAATAAGCGCGGATGACCCATGAGTTTTTCGACTGCGCGCTGGCCGATCAGAGGTGCCGTATACATATCTCTCTCTCTCTCTCTCTCTCTCTCTCTCTCTCTCTCTCTCTCTCTCTCTCTCTCTCTCTCTCTCTCTCTCTCTCTCTCTCTCTCTCTCTCTCTCTCTCTCTCTCTCTCTCTCTCTCTCTCTCTCTCTCTCTCTCTCTCTCTCTCTCTCTCTCTCTCTCTCTCTCTCTCTCTCTCTCTCTCTCTCTCTCTCTCTCTCTCTCTCTCTCTCTCTCTCTCTCTCTCTCTCTCTCTCTCTCTCTCTCTCTCTCTCTCTCTCTCTCTCTCTCTCTCTCTCTCTCTCTCTCTCTCTCTCTCTCTCTCTCGTGGATCGGACCGATCGGGGGCTGTGTGCATTACGAGCATACTTTATGAGATCAAATGTCATCGAGCGAATGTAGCGGCACAAGCCGTATAACTCAATACCATCACTGACAGAAAAACCCGGGGAAAAATTCCTATGTTGCTCTTGGAAGTTGCCCACAACTGCTTAAAATCGAAATATTTACTATCTTTTATATGAAAAAGTCCAATGTCACAAGTAAAACTTCCTATGCCAGCATAGTAAAAATTAACACGTGACTAATGGAACTTTATCTTTTGTACATTTTCCCAGGCTAGCATGGTAAAAATTGAGAGAGTTTTAGAGTAAGAATTCACACGTTCAATCGTAAACACCCCACGAGTGCACGAAAAGTTGACCTCTTCAATGTCAAAATAGGAAAGATTCAGACAGATACATGTCAACAAACTCAATCCACCTTGGCAACATCGAGACAAAACACAAACGCTAAACGCAACAACTGAATGTGCGTTCTAATCCAACATACTTGTTTTTATTTTTTTTTTATTTTTTATGATAAGACAATTTTTAAAATCATTGTTTATTTGTAATATTTTTAAGGAAGGTTGTGAAAAACCATTATATCGAAAATACAAATTCATTAATAAATAAATGAGCTTGTTTAATTTAAGGTATTGGTAATAGTTATAAAATGTTAAACAATATTCTTAATATATAACATTTGTAATAAATTACGTTAAAATAGAGAATAATATTATTCGAGTTAAAGTATAATTTGTTATAAAATTAGCGCGCATAACTTACGTTTGGGGATATACAAGTTCCAAAATTTTGTAGGACATATGTCTTTTAGGTAAGTGGTTAGCGCTCCCGACTACTGTGCCAAGGGTTCCAGGTTCGAGTCTCGATGCCGTCAAAAATTTTTAATTTATTTAATAAATTTTCTTTAATCATGTTTAATTCAAAAATAACTTCTGTATTGTTTAAATATAATAATTATGTGTCTGATACTCGCTCCCCCACTCCTAAAAAAAAAAGTTGTAATAATTTTTTTCGCTCTTTAAAATCAGTTATAAAAAAATTCCCATGTTAGACTTGGAATTTTTCCTACGTGTATTGCAATTTCTGCTAAAAATCCGACATATGGTCGAGTTACGATTCCAACATGGTAATTTTTACATGACAACATAAGAATTTTTACCAGATTTTTTCTATCAGTGATCCTGAAAGAAGTATATCTTATCGCTTCGACGATTCTTGACGGTGTGAGTGTGTATTCGGCACAGGGATCATGTAGTTAAACGGAAATCGTTAAAATTCCTTCACTTGTACCCCCGCTTTGTGATGTCATATTGCTGTAATTTGACACCTCCTGCGAGGTCATCGATGATGCAGATTGCGCGCTCGCGTTTTGCGTGCAGGGGCATGCAGCACACCGGTGCGAGCCTGCTTTGAGGTGTTAGCTCTTTCACTGCTCGATGATGACTGATCTTCTGGAGACATTGATTGTTCTTAATATAGCTTTTACTGTTATATACGATTCCCATAATTATGATGCTGTTTTGATGTGTAATCTAATTGTTATAATTTCTCCATGAAAATTCATAAAGATTCAGTCTTGATCGACAATTCGCAACTCTATATTATCGATAGTATGAGCTGTAATTGGTAAATAAATAACTTGTGTTGGAATTTCAATGATCTTATAGCCTGGAGGAACAGTTGGAAAAAATTCATGTATCGTATGTACTTTCTGTCCGTTTATATAGGCTCCAGCTGTAATGTTGCACTCAACTCGCAGAGCGTTAACCTTGAGAATAGCTACAGGTAAATCTGATTCGTGAGTAATATTTGCTCAAAGAGTAAGCTGCGTAAAACCTAATAATCTTCCAATAGAATCTTCAGGTTGAAAATATATCGTATGACTGCACTTTATAATACTACGAAGAGTATTATTATCAGGTTTAAGGCTGAGTACTATGCCTCTAGGTGTAAGTATTTCTTGTAGATGGCGCTCAATATCTTCAATCTCCCAGCTACCTGTCGGTAATGGCACTATCTCTTCTCCGACGTAAAACTTGTTATTTCCGATATCAATATTGGGTATTGAATTGAAGGTTAAAAGTTCAACCAATCCTAGAACTTATCTTTTATTTGGCAAGAGTTCAATTGCTGGAAAGTATTGAGCTTCTAGTGTAGATGACGTTCCAGATAAACTTAGCATCAATGATTCACCCATGACTGCATAATTAATACTGACTATGTATAACATTTACATTGCTTTATATAGCCTCACTCAGAAACTTTAAACAGAGATGCCCACAATTGTATGAATTGTAATCTTGATATCTATCATGATTATACTTTACGGTGCTAATGCCCAGGTAATCCAGAAGTTCTACAGGTGGCTGAAGGTCTCCAAAACTATTAAAGTACACAACGTCATTATCTCGTTTTCGATAGGCTACTCAATGTGTACCAAGTCCTTATTCATCATCGAGATTAACGATTGCTGATTCGCGGTAATGTGGACCTTTTGCTGGTAATGTATTTCGCATGAATACACCTCGAAAGTATGGAATTTGCATAATACGAGCATATTTTAGCAAGTCAGCGTCAGGCAGTGCTCTATGAAGCAATTTTACATCGAAGTTTTTTTTTTGCCACGTCCGCTGTAAGGTTTAAGATTGATACCATAACCTGTTTTGTGTGGTTTAAGGTAGAGACCTTTACCAAGACCAATAGCTTCCATCGCACTGTTATGTCTTTGACTTTCTTCAAGTTGCCGTTTAGCAGCTTTTGCATCATTTACTGCTTTAGGTATGCCAGCAGCGCCACCTGCCAGTGCACCAGTTGCACTTAGACCCGCAAATAATGGAATCAGAAAAGGTATGAATCTACCGATTTTTCGCGGAACTGGTAGTACACGAGGAATGTGTACTTTGGCTTTACCACCAGCCTTCTTTACAGCATCTCGAGCACTTTTCAATGCAGCTTGAATTACCTTGTGTGAATCACTACTATGGGAAATCGGTTTTGAGGCTGCTTTAACTACTTTAGCGAGTGTAGTGGTTGGCCTCTTTTTCAGCCCCATACCGAACTTTGATTTTAATTTCATAGCGTTTGTTACAGTATAAGCTGCTGCTTTCTCACCAATACTTGCGTCTTTAGCGAAAACACATTTCCAGGCTTTATCTGCTAACACTCTATCAGCAGCGTTTCTAGCCTCAACGCTCTCTCGATTCCGTGAGTAGGCAATGTTGTGTTCTTTACAAGCTTGGTCTAAGGGATTAATTCCAGGGTCACCTCGAGCAAGACGCTTTGCAAGTTTAGTCCCAGGTCCGCAGTATTGATAGCCAGGCAGATGTAATTCAAATGGAAGTTTATTGATGACTGTATTGACTAAGCCTCGACGTTCACGCGTATTGCGTTTACGTTGCTTATGCTCAATCATGATGTTAACGCCTCGGAGGATAAATACATACTAACTGGAAATATATATAAGTATGATGTATATATACGTTCAAGGTTAGTTTTCTTTGAGACGTCAAACATTGAACATGGAGTTTAAGGAGCAACACGTTAAACTACCTGTTGTGAATTTTGATAAATTAATGACGCAACAAAAATCAAAAAGACGTCATGGTGAACTACTTCCCAATAATATTAGAGCTATATTTTGTGGTCCATCAAACTGTGGCAAAACAAACGCTCTACTCTCACTCATTACTCATCCTAGTGGATTAAAATTTGAAAATATATATGGTTACTCAAAATCACTGGAACAGCCTAAATACAAATTTCTCAAGCTTCTCTTGAAGCCTATAAATGGAATTAAGTATTTCCCATTCAAGGATCATGATGAAGTAATATCAATAGAAGATGTACTTCCAAATTCAATTATCATATTTGATGATGTAGCATATGAAAAACAAGAAAACATTAAAAATTTCTTTTGTATGGGAGGACACAAAAATGTGGACTGCTTCTATCTATGTCAATCTTATGCTCACATTCCAAAGCATCTAATACGAGATAATGTTAATTTATTAGTATTATTTCGACAAGATGATATGAATTTAAAGCATGTATATGATGATCATATAAACACAGATATGTCATATGCTCAATTTAGAGATTTGTGTCCAAGTTGCTGGTATAATGATAAGTATGGATTCCTTGTTATCGACAAAGAGAGGGCACTTGGTAGTGGTCGATATAGAAAGGGGTTCGATCAATTTCTTATAAATATAGCTGCCTCAAAGCAAAACCGACTAGTATGATTTCAATTGTTCATCAGACAATATGGCACACCTCAAGCAAGAGGAAAAAACGTTCTTAATCAAATTGTAAAATCGAGAGAAGCAATTAAGCGAAAGTACAAGCAGTTGAGGCAAGATAAAACAGATGTAGAAAAGGTGTTGGAGGAAACATTTAAGTCTATTATAAGTCCACTTGAAAAACTCGTTGATGCTGCACAAACAGAGAAAAAGAAAGTAATTAAAGAAAACGAAGAGGAGTAAGAGCCATGTTATGTTCAAGAACTTAGCTCAGATAACGAAGATGAAGAGGAACCACAAAGTGATCTTGATGAAACTGTAAAGACTAAAAGAGTAGACGCATCATTTGAAACAGCTGAAAGCGGACAGGATGATGATGACGAAGAAACAGAATTTGTTAAACAAACTTACCTACAGACCATAGAAAAACGTCCCCACTCACTCGATAATATTTATGGGGTACGAATAGAAGATAATGTAATGAAAATTGGTGACTCACCTATAGATTTTACAAAAACTTATGTGAAAGTTCAAAATGTAAACTATCCAAAAACAGCAGGTTTACTTCAATTGCTCTTTCAGAAGCAACCTGACTTGATGCACATAGGTTTCAATGATATTGAAAATTATCGAAAAATCGTCGAAGTGACGAATGCTTTTAGAAGAAATTATAGTGAAACTCAACCTCTGCGTAAGAGCAACAGTAACAAATATAAAGACTTCATAGGTCCCTATTTCGATAAATCAATAAACAGAAATGTTTGTGGCTCAGGCCTCTTACCTAAATATAAGATTGCAAGAAAAGATATGCATATGGATTATGTATACTGGGATGATCCTAATGAATTAGTTCATCGTCTTCGCTTACTCTTGGCTGAACTGGAAGCCGGCAATCAGAGCCACACAAATGAGATTCATTCAATCATTGAAGAACTCAAAGAAGCAGGTTACATACATTAAGATGTCTTCGCAGAGAGTTCACTTTGATGCTAAACCAGTTATTCGTGTGATGCATATGTGGCCCTATGCCAGTCGAGCTGCACGTCACGGAGAATGGGAACAGATGGCACGTGATCGAGAGCGTTTTCAGATGCGAATTCAGAGACTATCTGAAATTATTACGCCTGTCCTTGTACTTAAATATCATACATATTTGAGTATAAATTATTTAACTCAATGGTATTGCAGTCAGTTGCAACATGAGTGTAGATGTATTCAGACGTAATCTCGAGCGTGCTGAAGGTAGTCGTGGTCCTCCGGATGTTGGCTTCAAAGTAACTTCTGACGGACAATACGATATTGACAACAAGAGGTTATGTAACGTTGCTGAGCCTAACCAATCTGGTGATGCTGTTAATTTGGATACCTTGCAGTGTATAATTAAAATGGAAATGAGAAGCTTGTATGAAGTAACGGCTAAATTAAGAGCAGATCTGGACAATCTAGATGTTATTGCTGAGGCCCATAGAGATGAGATGGATGTAAAATTTTCAAGCCTACAAACTATAATTCAAAGTATGGAAGATTTAAAATTAGATAGTTAAGAAGTTTCATCAAAAGGGACTATATAGGGCAGTACTCTGTCAATTCACAATCAGTAGTAGAAAATCATCAAAGGTGGCAAGATGATATAAGGAGCTCTTGAATTATAAATTTATCACAGTCGAGTTGAAAATGGATAAATCAAATAAAACTGAGAACAGCAATATACCATACAAAAAACTTTCTGACGACAGCCAAAAAGATAAGCAGAAAAATGAATCACGATGGGATAATTTTATAAATAAATTTTCTTGAAACACTTCTTCCTTGCCTGAACGACAAAATTACAAGAGATTACCATAAAAGATCATGCAAGAGCGAGTAGTCAAAGAGCTTCATAAGCCAGCACGTCGAAATTATCAGCGACGTAAATTTATTGTACACGGTATAGATGAGACGTGGCAAGCTGATCTAGTGGAAATGCAGCCTTATGCACGAGAAAACAAAGGCTATAGATGTATGCTCACGGTCATCGATGTGTTCTCCAAGAATGCATGAGCTGTACCTGTCAAGGAAAAGACTGACAGTGATGTCGCTGTGGCGATGGAGTCGATCTTGAAGCAAGGTCGCCAACCAAACAATTTACAAACTGATCGAGGGAAAGAATTGTATAATGCCACCTTTCAAAGTCTCATGAAATGTTATGGAATTAATCTCTATTCAACATATAGTAATCTGAAAGGATCTATATGTGAGCGTTTTAATCGAACACTCAAGCAAAATATGTGGATGCAATTTAGTTTGCGTGGAAAATACAAGTGGCTTGATATATTATCAGACTTGTTGAAGGAATATAATAATAGCAAACATCCTACAACAGGAGTAAAGCCCAATGACGTAACATTGACAAATGAGGTATAAGTACTTGAGAAATTCTCTCAAAAGGTTATAAAAAGTAGAAAGCCAAAATTCAAAGTTGGAGATAAAGTAAGAGTGAGCAAGATTAAGCAAGTGTTTGAGAAGGGCTATACACCTAATTGGTCAACTGAAATTTTTACAATCAGCCATGTCATGCCTACCAATCCAACCACCTACAAGCTGAAAGACTATCGAGATGAGCCCATTGCTGGTGGTTTTTACGAACAAGAACTTCTTAAAGCTGAATATCCAGATGTTTATCTTGTAGAAAAAGTGCTTAAAAAACGTGGCGATAATAGTTGAATAAAAAAATCAGATTTAAATAATAAATATGTATATTAAATATAATGTCTTTTATTTATATCCTATTTACAGTATATACATCATACAATTAATCATAATCAATTTTAGCTATCTTATAATGTCCTCACGGTAAAGTATCTGTTTCACCGAATATTAAAGCTATGGAAATGGCAGTTGACATGAGAACTCAACTTCTTAGCCAACTTTGAGCTTCAAGTTTTATAAAAGCAAGAGAATCAGGTGATATAGAGATTTGAATTGTAATTCTGAGAACTTGTACTTTTTTCTTCTATTCCTTGTGATAGCTACAATAAATACTAATAAAAGTTTAATGTTTTTATCCAAACAATCTTGCTCTCAACAACTGTCCAACTCTCTACAAAGAACTTGACTGAAAGCTTAAATGTTTTTTTGAAACAATTATAATAAACACTTTTAAAAACTATTTTTTAAAGTATTTTCTATCTGTAAATTATTCATTATTATATTTTCTCTACAAAATATCTCCAAAAATGGTCCATTTCTATATCTTTTAAAAAATCCATTAATAAATTATTTTACAAAACTTCTACAATCCTTTACAAACTTTTGCAAGCAACGAGAAATTCTTTTCCAAAACCTTTACAATCACTTTACAAAAACTTTTACAAACGATAAGAATTTTTTCGTAAACCATAAGAATTATTTTCCGAAACCTATACAATATCCTAAAAAATTATTTACGTTTTATTTTATGAAAAGGAATTCTACGAATAAATAATAAATGTTTGCGTTCTAAAGTCGAAATAAATTTCTTTCACGCGGATACTGAAAGTCAAACCCAAAAAAGTTGCGAAATCAATTAAAGTGTAGTTTTATACTTAACAGACATTATTTACAATCTAGTTTTACTCTTAAAAAGTTGTGAAATCTATTTAAAAAATTATTTTACAAAAGTAAAAACTTATAGGCAAGAATAAGTTTGGTTACTATTCTACATAGTTTGTACTTAACAAACATTATTTACTAAACTCTCCCACCCTCTCTTCCCCCTCTCTCTCTCCCTCTGTACCAAAAACTTTAATGAGAGCTTAAATATTTTTTCAAAACAATCAACACGTTCTTTAAAAAACTAATTTTTTAAATATATTCTATCCACACCATTTGTCTATAGTCCTTTTATTTATTCTGATCTCATATATTCAATAACCACTCTCTACAAATGGTAAGAATTTTTTTCATGACTGTACAAATAACTTTTATTTATTCGAATCTCATCTATTCAATAAGCACTCTGCAAATGGTAATAATTTTTTTCATGACTGTACCAATAATAATATTGTTAATATAAAACTTTCTACGAAAGTATAAAATAAGGCAAGTATAGACGTTTTTTCTGTATAATCTATAAAATAATAATATTTATGTTTTTTTAAAAGAAATCAAATAAATGCCAGTGAAAAAGTCTTTTACTTCTTTGAGTCATTGTATGCTGAACAAATTATATGTAAGTAAGTACATTCAAATTGTTCATTGCAAATCAAACAAATGAAAGTTGTGAAATCAATTATCGATAGTCAAGTAATGCAAACAACTCTCGGAAACAACTGTATGACTATTCTCAGAAATGTACTAAAATTTGTTCATCCTTCTATACAAATTAAACACAAGAAAGTACTGAAATCAATTTATTGTAGTCAAGTACCCATAAGTTAACTTGACTGAATAACTACTTGACTGAATAACAACTTTTCGTATACTTAAAAATATTCAGTCAGCGGGCATAAAGTACTACTTAACGCCTAACAGGCGTAATAGCTCCCATACTCCTACCAAACTTTATAGAACCTACGCACTTTACGCCCGTGTGGGCGAAAATTATTTTAATTATATAACTACTATGCCTTCTTTTTATTTCTAAAATTCATAAGAATTTTATCAAATATTTACGAAAAGTCAAAGCCTATATAAAAAAAATTACATAGTTACCACCACATCTCCATTTTTCATTGATCTTTCTCAATTTTGAAATTTCTATAATATTACGCATCTTGGGAGGACAATAGAAGTCTATAGAGCTGCTCTAGCAGGGGTGGTCCTCCAATCTCCCATACATACTTGGCGGGCCCGACGGTTTGCAGTTTAACGTCTAGACATGGTCATTTTCATATAAATATTCATATGTTTAAAGATCAGATAAAATGTATAAATGGGTTGCTTCTAAATATTACATAAGGCTCAGTATTGAATTTATTACTCTGTTTTTGAATAGAAAGTCTACTGTCGGGCCCGTTATTATTATTGGTACAGTCATGAAAAAAATTATTACCATTTGCAGAGTGCTTATTGAATAGATGAGATTCGAATAAATAAAAGGACTATAGACAAATGGTGTGGATAGAATATATTTAAAAAATTAGTTTTTTAAAGAACGTGTTGATTGTTTTGAAAAAGTTTTTGGTACAGAGGGAGAGAGAGAGGGGGAAGAGAGGGTGGGATAGTTTAGTAAATAATGTTTGTTAAGTACAAACTATGTAGAATAGTAACCAAACTTATTCTTGCCTATAAGTTTTTACTTTTGTAAAATAATTTTTTAAATAGATTTCACAACTTTTTAAGAGTAAAACTAGATTGTAAATAATGTCTGTTAAGTATAAAACTACACTTTAATTGATTTCGCAACTTTTTTGGGTTTGACTTTCAGTATCCGCGTGAAAGAAATTTATTTCGACTTTAGAACGCAAACATTTATTATTTATTCGTAGAATTCCTTTTCATAAAATAAAACGTAAATAATTTTTTAGGATATTGTATAGGTTTCGGAAAATAATTCTTATGGTTTACGAAAAAATTCTTATCGTTTGTAAAAGTTTTTGTAAAGTGATTGTAAAGGTTTTGGAAAAGAATTTCTCGTTGCTTGCAAAAGTTTGTAAAGGATTGTAGAAGTTTTGTAAAATAATTTATTAATGGATTTTTTAAAAGATATAGAAATGGACCATTTTTTGAGATATTTTGTAGAGAAAATATAATAATGAATAATTTACAGGTAGAAAATACTTTAAAAAATAGTTTTTAAAAGTGTTTATTATAATTGTTTCAAAAAAACATTTAAGCTTTCAGTCAAGTTCTTTGTAGAGAGTTGGACAGTTGTTGAGAGCAAGATTGTTTGGATAAAAACATTAAACTTTTATTAGTATTTATTGTAGCTATCGCAAGGAATAAAAGAAAAAAGTACAAGTTCTCAGAATTACAATTCAAATCTCTATATCACCTGATTCTCTTGCTTTTATAAAACTTGAAGCTCAAAGTTGGCTGAGAAGTTGAGTTCTCATGTCAACTGCCATTTCCATAGCAGCAGGTGGTATAAAGTTTTTTAAAAACTATTCTTTCGCATCTATTTCTCTGAAATCACCTAATCCTCTAGCCTTTACAAAATGCGAAGCTCAAAGTTTGCCAAGTTAACTACCCTTACGTAACAGAACCTGATACTAAGTTTTTTTACAAAACACTCTTATGCATCCATTTGCTTTTGTTTTTTTGAAAAATTATTATTACATTATTAAATTTTTGCTAAAATTTACCTTTAGCCTTTTATTGCACATTCTAAAGCTGGAACTCATTTCATTATTTTGATATCCACATATTTCTTTTTCATAATATTTTATCAAAGACTTGCAAGGGTACTAGATCTAATAATCATACTATTGCATCACAATCAGCTAGCAAATTAAAATGTTGGTTGCAGATTCAAAAAGTAGCCATTACAGTAATTTATATTATGGTTTCATATACTGTATATTCACAGAACAAATGGCTCCTCTGAATCATTTGGTGCCCCTCACCATAAGCCAATCATTAATTGCATTATTTTCAACACTTTGATTCGTTGAAGTTTTCACTAGAAACCACTTGAATTAATAGTCTATCAGACACATCTTGCAAAATTAAAAACAAAAGTTTATGAACTAAGAATCATTGGGAGAAAAAAGCTTTCTCGATATTCTTTTATAGTAGAAAGTATAAAACAGCTTAAGGGGATGTGAGTACCGACGTTATTTTTCAAACGAGCATAACTCACGAAAATATTAATAGAATTATCCAGAAAAAAATCTGCATATAGTGTTTGCGTGTACGGAGCGCTTGACAGCCGTCTTTTTCCAAATAAATGTTTGAATGTTGATTTAAAAAAATATTGAAATTAGGGTTGCACATCCCCTTAATTTAATAACTCATGATTGCCGCACACATCTTGTAAAATTAAAAACAATCAGTTTATGAACTATAATTACTGATAATAAAAGCTTTCTTAACATTCTTGTATACTTTTTCAAATAATTATCTGAATCTTGTGTAGAAAAATATTTACTGAGAAATCCTCTGAAACATTTTGACGTCTCCCTCCGTGAGAAAATTATAAAATTAGATTATCTAAGCACTTTTATTCGTTGAAATTTTCACAACAATAACACATCATTTTGGCTTTTTTCTGTATTTTAATGTTCATTTAATTGGTGTTTATGTAAATATGTACAAGAGCACAGCACTAATATCGACTCAGTTTCTTTAAGTACAGACAAAAAATGCTTTTTTTTAACCAAGCCTCTAACGTCTCACCAATATTTTAAATTCTGATTTTAAGTAGAGGTTCTAAATTTGTTATAAACACTTCATTTAACACATCATACTGCTACTTATTTTATTTATTATACAAAACATTTTATTATATCTTATCTGAAAACTTGCACTGACTTCACTATTATTATATTTCTAAGTTATTTTCTTGTACAGGACGCTTGTAGATTTCCATTTCTTCAGGGCGTTGTTTATAGTACATGCAAAAATTACTAAGAACTCCTCTGAAACATTTTGACGTCTTCCACCGTAAGAAATTTCTCATATAATCTAAACAAAAAATAATAAATCAACACAAAGTGTCAATGTTCATTTTTATAACCAACATTTTATATTTTAAAAATAGATATTTAGTCATTTAATACGTATCTGATTATTTTTATTGTTGATATACACAAGAAATCTTGTAGTTATCTGAATCTTGCGTAGAAAAATATTTACTGAGAAATCCTCTGAAACATTTTGACGTCTCCCACCGTGAGAAAATTATAAAATTAGATTAACTGAGCACTTTTATTTGTTGAAATTTTCACAACAATATATAACACATCATTTTTGCTTTTTTCTGTATTTTAATGTTCATTTGGCATAATTTTTTAATTCGTGGTTAAGTAAATATGTACAAGAGCACAGCACTAATATCGACTCAGTTTCTTGAAGTATAGACAAAAAATGCTTTTTCTTAACCAAGGCTCTAACGTCTCACATTATTTTAAATTCTGATTTTAAGTAGAGGTTTTAAATTTGTTATAAACACTTCATTTAACACATCATACCGCTACTTTATTTCATTTATTATACAAAACATTTTATTATATCTGATCTGAAAACTTGCACTGACTTCACTATAATTATATTATAGATATGTCTTGAAAAATATTGTGTCGTAAATAATAATATATTTGCCCCATAGTAATATTGGTTTGGTTTTTCTATCTTGAGTAGTACGTGTCTGTTCTTGTATTAAAATAACTTTTTCTTGTTCATTAATAATAACTCCAAGGGTCATGAGGGCACTCGCTCATTTTTGTTAATTCAAAATTAGATTTTTCAGACAGTACAATTAGAACTCCTCAACATTATTGGCTATAATTATATATATCTTCAAAATGACTCGAAAAAAATCTTCTGATATAATATCTGTAAAAATAAAAAATCTCACAAAGTATCAAGTTTAAAAAAATGATTTTAGCCATTTAACATTTAGCTAGTAAGTACTTATCTAATGAAAGTTATTTTCCCCATTGATTGATAGACGAATAGATCAATTTTTCTCATCACCAGTTGACAACTTGAGATCTTTCAAATACATAACTAATTAACTAACTCACGATAAGATAACATTTGTAAAATGTATATCTATAAAATAATAGATAGATAAAAATTCTTCTTCTTAGATTGCTAAGAATAAGTTCTTAACCTAAACAATCTAGCAACTTCTTGAGATCTTTGAAATGTGTTATTAACTAACTCACGATATGATAACTTTTGTATATAAAAAAATACTGACATGTTGTATGTAAGGTTAGATCGATCAGATACGGGTGTGTATATATATATATAGATATACAAGCGTAAGATAGACGACAACCGGAAGTGTCGTAAGAGCTGCAAACCGGACGCCGGAATAAGGAGAAGAAAAGTATAAAAGGAAATCGCACATAAAAAAATTCAGCTCTGTATATCTTCTGAACGAGATAATCTTTTTAAATAAAATGTTTTGATTTGAGTAGAGTAATGAAATGGCTTTCGATAAAGAGGGATATGTTATATAGTAAAAACTAACGCAATATACGTAAAAGCGCATTGAATTTTTCGTAGACCCATTTCAAAGTATATGTAGCACGGGTCGCTCCTTTAGGCTTCTTCTATACTTGCCTTCGGAGCGCTCCCGCGCTCCTTGATACCTTTTGTCATCATGGGGACTTAGAGTCAACTTTGTTTGTTTGACTGTTTGTACCACGTGAGCCTTAGAACTGCTCTCTGTACTGCGTAGATGAATTTAATAAGCATTGAACATAATCATCAAATAAAAAAAGTTGCACAACATACGTAAAAAATTATAATTCATAAACTTTGCGTATACCATATATATTACTCTTCTATCCAAATCTTCCAAACGGCTAAAGATATCGAAAAAATAGGGGCTCTCTATCCATTCGCATTGTCAAATAAACTTTTTATTCATAATTTAACAATTTTTAATTCTGTAAGTCAGACGAAAGAGGGTGTATAAGGAGAGCGTGATTAAAATAATCTCGAGTTCCGAGAATCGTAGCGATAAGGAGATGCCCGAGTTCTCTCTCGCCGTAGTAATGAATCATATAACTTGTACACCGCCACACTTGCTCGATGACATCTGATTAAAATCGATTGTAGGGGCTGTGAATTCATTGGTATTGTCAAATAAAATTTATATTAATAATTTAACCATTTTTAATCATGTAAGTAAGACGAAAGAGTGTAGAGAAGGAGAGAGCAATTGAAATACTCTCGAGTTCCAAGAATCGCGGTGCGAATATCGAAACAAAGAGGAGGTGCGATAGATAACGCATGTACGTTCGTTAGAAGTGAGCATCAAGGTTCTTTTAGCTCTATAGCGTTATACTCACACAGCATACTACGCGCATTATTCCGAATGGGGATTTCGGTATATGAGCGGATTAATGGGGATGGGGATTCTAGAAGTTCACAGGTGGCGGTGTGACGTCACACGTTTGCGCATATTTAATAATTTTAAATTCTGTCAGTAAGACGAAAGAGAGTAGCTAAGGAGATCACAATTGAAATAATCCGGTTCTAAGAATCGGAGCGATAAGATACGTGCCCGAATATCGGATCAAAGAACAACCGTTATGGTAAAGAGTCATGCCGCTTGTCTCGCTATGATCACTACGACGAAAGCAGGCTCGCACCGGTGTGCTGCATGCCCCTGCACGCAAAACGCGAGCGCGCAATCTGCATCATCGATGACCTCGCAGGAGGTGTCAAATTACAGCAATATGACATCACAAAGCGGGGGTACAAGTGAAGGAATTTTAACGATTTCCGTTTAACTACATGATCCCTGTGCCGAATACACACTCACACCGTCAAGAATCGTCGAAGCGATAAGATATACTTCTTTCAGGATGGTATTGAGTTATACGGCTTGTGCCGCTACATTCGCTCGATGACATTTGATCTAATACAGTATGCTCGTAATGCACACAGCAGCCCCCGATCGGTCCGATCCACGAGAGAGAGAGAGAGAGAGAGAGAGAGAGAGAGAGAGAGGGAGAGAGGGAGAGAGGGAGAGAGAGAGAGTGACAGAGAGAGAGAGAGAGAGAGGGAAAACGAGAGAGAGAGAGACAGAGAGAGAGTTGTATACGGCACCTCTGATCGGCCAGCGCGCAGTCGAAAAACTCATGGGTCATCCGCGCTTATTCATTATGCGACGTTATTTCATGATACATCATCGAACATTCGGCAGAGGGATGGGGGCTGCCCGTGAGGCAACCGCGATTAGTAATATTTAATGACGTCAATCGGGATAAAAATTGTTTATCCGTAATTTGACACCTTATGCAGGGTCGCACAATTGCACATTTTTAAAACGTTTGAGGGCTGTTGTGCAATCTTCGAGAAGGCTCAATGACGTCACTGCGGGGCCTGCCTCTCGAATGTTCTAGAAGGTTTGTGCCCAGAGGTGCAAAATGACCAGTCTTTTTTTGATTGGTCAATTGACGCAAAAAATGACGGTTCTATGACAAAATTGACGGTCCAAAATATTTCTCAACTTTATGAATTTAAAAAAGACGGTCTTTTTTCAGATTGGTCATAAAATATCGTCTTTTTTTTTGCATTCAAATGTACATTAAAATAAAACGAGAGTGATACGTTTTTTAATTATTAATTATATTAATTATAATGATGACTGTTCAGAAAATCTGTATTGATAAATTTCTTTCTATTCTTGATAAAAACATCACCTATATAACTGAAAAAAGACGGTTTTTTTTTTCATATTGGTCACAAAATATCGTCTTTTTTGGCATGCAAATATATCATTAAGTAAATCGTTGCCATTTTTTTATTAACAGTTGTAATAATCATTATTCAGAAAGTCTTTAATAAATAAATTTCTTTCTTTATTTTCTCTAAATGCTTTTTCCAAAAAAAAAAAAAAATGTAAAATATCTTTCACCACCTAAATAGCTGAAAAAAAGACGGTCTTCTTTCATATTGGTCACAAAATAGCGTCTTTTTTTTACATAAAAATATATCATTAATTAAATTGCTGTATTTTTTCTTATTAATAGTTGTAATAATCATTATTCAGAGTATTTATAAATAAATTTCTTTCTAGTATTAATATTAAATTTGACTCTAAATGCTTTTTCACAAAAAGAAAAAAAAATATAAACTATCTTTCAACACCTATATAGCTGAAGAAAGACCGTCTTTTTCCATTTTAGTCACAAAATAGCGTCATTTTTTTACATAAAAATATATCATTAATTAAATTGCTGTAATTTTATTTATTAATAGTTGTAATATTCAGAGTATTTATAAATAAATTTCTTTCTAGTATTAATATTAAATTTAACTCTAAATGCTTTTTCACAAAAAAAAAAAAAAAATATAAACTATCTTTCAACACCTATATAGCTGAAGAAAGACCGTCTTTTTCCATTTTAGTCACAAAATAGCGTCATTTTTTTACATAAAAATATATCATTAATTAAATTGCTGTAATTTTATTTATTAATAGTTGTAATATTCAGAGTATTTATAAATAAATTTCTTTCTAGTATTAATATTAAATTTAACTCTAAATGCTTTTTCACAAAAAGAAAAAAAATATAAACTATCTTTCAACACCTATATAGCTGAAGAAAGACCGTCTTTTTCCATTTTAGTCACAAAATAGCGTCATTTTTTTACATAAAAATATATCATTAATTAAATTGCTGTAATTTTATTTATTAATAGTTGTAATATTCAGAGTATTTATAAATAAATTTCTTTCTAGTATTAATATTAAATTTAACTCTAAATGCTTTTTCACAAAAAGAAAAAAAATATAAACTATCTTTCAACACCTATATAGCTGAAGAAAGACCGTCTTTTTCCATTTTAGTCATAAAATATCGTCTTTTTTTGTATAAAAATATACGGAAAACTGTTAAATAAACTTTTGCGTGTTTCATTAACTACATGGTTAGGGTGTGTTTTTTAAATAATTAATTAATTATTGAATTAATTGTTTGATAGAACTTTATTTGAGGTTCAACAAAATAATACTATATAAATTAAAGTATTAAATACTTTTTACAAAAACAATCTATTCTATAAATTTACGTACTTATTCTTATGACTTATTTTGATCACAGTCAATTTTTTTTATAAAAAATAAACTTAGTATTAGTTAATACTTTTGATTTTTATAATTACGTTGAATTATAACTTTATAAGTAAAATAAAATTATTAATTTAAATTGACTCAGTAAATAGCACATCGTTGTTATCTTTGTCTCGAATATATATCGGTAATTCGTCGATATTAATATTCGATAATGAACGTTGCTGAAGTGCGTTTGCATTTTCTTCTCTTAAAGAATTATCGCAAACAATATTCGGTGGCAAATCATTTCTAAGATTAGGTAAATTTTCTATAAAATCATCAGTAACTTCGTTTAAATTTAAAGAATTATCAAAACTATCTTCAAGATCACCTAGTGATAACAAGTTTGCTAATTCAGCTTCTTCATACTTCACTCGAAATGAACTTACTTTTGGTTCTCTATCAAATAATTTTGTATTATATGAAATATAAGTTATTTTTGAAGCATTAGAATTTCCTAATGAGTTTCTCTTGCTATCATGAATCCAGCCATATGAACTGAAGGATCTTTCTGTCGCTGATGAGGTACAGGGAAGCTGTAGTACAGCAATGGCTATTTCGCATATGGCCGACTTACTGCACATGCCTTTCCACCACGTTATAGGTTTTCCTATCTCAGCTGCAATTTTTATGTGGTTAGCTTTCCACATACCCTCTCCAGCCTGATATTCCATCAAATCTACAAGAACCAAGTTTTTGTCGAGCCCAAATTTTAAAGCCAGATCTGTTATATATATTTGACCTGATTCAAATTCAATGCTACTAAGATTGCTGCCCTTATATTTAGGATCTAAAATTGATGCTGCATAATGAACTGGTTTTAAAAGAAGTTTTTTCCTTTCTTTCAATTGGTTTAGGACATTGGTAGTTTCTTCTTGATTCAAGAGTGATAAATTATTTTCTACCAGCTCTTTTTGAAAATGGTGTTCCAAATCATGAAACATCTGACATAGGTCACTTATAACGGAGTCGTCTTTATCAACGTTTTTTATCCAAGTACAAACAAGCTCTAACAGTTTGATTGTTTTGTCAATTTGTATCCAATATTCCAATGAAAGTAGTTGTTCCCTTGTCACTTTAACCAATCTACTGATACAACTACTGATGATATAGCTAACGTTTGTAAATTATGCTTATTTTTCTGAATACTTTCAAGGCAATACAATTGTGACCCCCATCTAGTTGCAGCAGGAAATTTGAGTGTTATCGTAACCTTTTCTGGACCTTCAACAGAATTTTGGATTTCTTTAAACTTTGCTGACAACAAATGGGATTGTTTTATTTCTTTCACTAATGCTGAACATTTTTTTAAGAGATCAGATACGATTTTTAAATTGGCAATATCTTTAACGATTAAATTAAGGACGTGTGCAGCACAACCGTAACCAGTAATAAAATGTTCAGCATACTTAATCTCTAAAAGCTTCCATAATTTTTGGCACACAGAAGCGTTATCAGTTATTACGCCAATAACCTTTGTAGCGTCTAATTCGTCTATTACTCTACTCGTTTCTCTTAAATAGAATTCTGCATTTTGGCTATCTGTTTTCGTCTCTACAGATTGATAAAATACTGGTTCAGGAGTGTTAATAATAAAATTCACAATGCCTTCATTGCGAATATTAGACCACGCATCCAACTGTACAGCAAGTGTTTTTGATGATGCTATTTTTATGTCCACATCTTTCTTGACAGAATCATACGTTTTATTTAATAAATCATTAGATAATAAGTACCGTGATGGTATATTAAACGTTGGCCTCAGCATATGTATAAATATTTGCCAATACTGATTCTCCATTAAAGACAAAGGACATCCTAAAAAATATCTAATTATTACGAAGTTCACTATAAAAATAAAAAATTTAATACAAAATTTTGCTATTTCAAATACTCACCAGATACATATATAGCTTTAGCAAGTGCTTTTGAAATGCATTCCTGGTCTTTCGGAGAAATTTTATCAATAAAAGTTATAATTTTTTGACCTGAATTAGTTACAACTATAGAATTTTTAGTAGACTCCTCATCTGCACTATCACTTGAAAACGAGTCTTCTCGTTTTCTTTTTTGTAAAGAATTGTAATTTTCTTTCTCTGGACAGTGTGATCGTCTTTTTTGTTTGTTTTTGATAGCTGAAGTTCTTCAGGGCATCCTCGGCAATTGTCGATGAGGTGCTTAGTCATTCTTGTGACATGAAAAGCGTATTCTGTTGTACAATATTTACATTTGTATATTTCCAGCTTTTTATTCGGCCCTCGCGGTATGCTTTTAAAATTTGCCAGTAGCAGAGTTTTTAACTTCATTCTCAATTCTAAAACATAAAACATAATACTCATTGAAGTTCTCTAAACATAACCTCACTTAATAAATTTACGTTATTATACTAACCTCAAAATATTATAAAGATAAATAAACCCAACAGAGATTGAAAATTAGAATCTGAATGAAGACCTTTCAATATATCTCAAACTCAAACTTCCAAGTTGTAACACTTGTAAGTCGGCTATTCTCTATTCGAGCACACAATCAATACGATCGCAGATTCACAAAAGCCGCACGCGGCCACGCCGGCACGTTGCACGTTGACGGTACACCTGTACACCTCACAGGCCATAGCGACAGCTCTGAGCTCACACCGGCGGAGCCGGGAAGGCGGGAGCCCGCGCTTCCGGAGCGAGCTCCCGTTCGCGCCTTGCAAAATATGACCAACCGTCACAAATATAGAACTGGTCATGACACGGTCTTTGGACCGTCAAAAGACCATTTTTTTTTTCTGACCGCGTCACATTTCACCTCTGTTTGTGCCGTCCTGCCCCATAGACGAGGGGTGGGGTGGGGGAGGGGGGTCGTGGATGGGTGAGGTAGTGGGGGCTCCAGAAACCCTATAGCTATACTACTCATGACCGCTACTCGGGAGAGCCTTATAATTTTATAGTTAATTATACCACGCAAGTAAGCATAATTTTTAATCTTAGCAAAAAATAAAAATGCAATAGTTGGTACTGTTAATAATACAGTCAATATGTTTATTCCATTCCTTTTTATAGACAAAGTATATTCCTAGGTATTTATAACTTTGTACTCTTTATATTGATTGGTTTTAAGTCTTAATATTTAGGAATTAGTTTTTTCTAAAAAATAATGAATTTTTATGTTGATAGTTTTAAACCATAATTTTAACATTTTTTGTTTGAAATCTTCCTCTATGAGAAAGCAAAATGTTGTGCTTTAAAATCTTTGTCCAAAACAAAAAGAACACGGTTTGTGGAATGAAAATCAGACGAAGCGCTTGTAAGATATAAGGTTTGGGTCTATACGCACACGCGCAAACAAATTTTTTTTTAAATAGCGGATTTTGTACCGATCTGAAACTTTTATTTTAGTTATAAAATGTTTTTTAGTGTTTGTCGACTTCAAAATTTTTCTTATCGATTCTTCTTCGGAGATGCAAAAATAAAATAAATATTTTCCAAAGATATACCTTATTTTTATTAAATAATAATAATAGTTAAACAAATTAAACAACACAGAAAAATAAATATCAATCAATTGTATGATATTAAATAATCTCAAGTTGTCACTAACAAGATCTTAAGGTGATGTGAAATACCGGCATAATTTTCAAACATGGATATCTCATGAAAATACCAATAGAATCGTCCAAAAAAACTCTGAGTATAGTATTAACATATATGGAGCGCTTGACGTTCGTCTTTTTCCAAATAAACGTTTAAATGTTGATTTAAAAAATATTTAAATTCACGCTTTCACATGGCCTTAAATTCTTTGGGTAAATTATTCCAGCATTGGGTCTGCAAGTACTTATAGATTCATTAGGACAATCTATCGGTTGGAATGATTTGTTGAAACATACGTAGACCTGCGATATGTATTGCTCCATCGTTACCTAAAATTTATTACAAACATTATTTAAAACATCGAAATGAATAATTATTTGTCTTAAATAAAAAAAAATAATATTTTGAAATGAAAAATTAAGTACTTACAGAGTTAAGTGCGCATACAGTATGAGGAGTAGCTCCTAAACCTGTAATGATTGCCCTATGCATTTGATCAAATCCATATGTACTACCGGGAACAATTCCTTGAGGCGCGATTAATTGTGCTATATTATAACGGTCCAGTAATTCAACGGCTTTTTGAAAGTATTTTGGTACGCTGTTGGTGGTTGGCATATTCAAAGCGCAAGTTCCGTGTTTTTTATATTCGTAGGCCCAAAACGCATCATTGTCAAATGTTATTTTGCTACTTCTCCATTTCTCAGTCAATTCTGCCCTTAAATCAGGAGTTATCAAATTAGGCTGGTACTTAACACTTTGGCTACAAAACGCTACATGTTTTCCATAGGTGCTGGAAGGCCAAAGTCCGTGTATTCCCCAATTATTGAGATTTTTAGATGTTGAGCAAGGGCTACAAGTGGCTGCTTCTGCATTAGCCCAACTCTTGTTTAAATCCCAACAATTAGTTTGTGGCCAGGTTTGAGCTAATACAATATAATCGTAGCTGTTATAATTATTATTGTTATTATTATTATTATTAGGTCTCCTCCGATCGTCGAGACTGTAAAAATAAATAACATTTTTTTATTTTAAATATTTCTATAAATTTAAATTTATAATTTGATAAATTAAAAAAAAGCACGTCAAAATTCTAACGAATGTTTGTAATTGAATTTTTAAGTATATTTATAAATAATGATTAAATGACTCTAGTGATAGCCATTGATTAATTTGGATAATAAAACTCGGGTGGTAATACTATCAACTTATTTATTCACAAAAATAAATAACGACGTTTCGGCCCGTACAGAACGACGTACGTTACAAGGCCCTCATCAGGTTCCAATTTCTAAACGTTAAGATATATTTAAATTCAAACAAATGTTAAAAAAAATCACGTATTACTACAAACTTACAGTTATTTCTACAAAAACAACTTTCGGCAACACGTTAGATAGTAGAGCGGTGAATACAAGCTTCACTGTCGCGTTATAGTCTTATATATGTTTGGTTACATATGAGTGTGTATGTGAATAAACACAATACTTGTATCTGTCTCGCCTTGCGTATAAAATTAACGAACTACTATGCTTTCTAAACTTAATAGTCAAAATACTAAACATTATTATTAAAGAAATTTTTATAACAAAATTTTAAATTATTTGTGTCTAACATTCTATTAATATTATTCGCATTAACATGAATATGTAGCATTTCAGAGAACAATCGCATGAATTTATTATTTTCTGTGTCTAGTATTTTTACCTTATCAAAGTTAAATGAGTGTGTTGTTTCATTAATGTGTTCTACTAAAGCTGATTTCTCTCTAAAATGTTTACAATCGCTTTCATGTTACTTTACTCTAGTTTTGAGATGCCTGGAAGATCTCAAAACATCGTAATAGTCTACACATTAGTAGATTACAGTGACACATTGTCTGACGTTAAATTCCACAGTGAAAATCTTGAAATATATCAAAAAAATTCTTACTAACTAATAATTACCCACATAATTTTATTAATAAATATATAAAAAAAAGATTACAAAAAATATACAATTACGCAGCTTCAAATCAAATGATTTCCAGTAATAAAAAATTGATAGTTTTACCTTATTTTCAAAAATTTGTCTCTATTATTAAGAGAATTTTTCACAAAAATAATATTAATGTAATTTTCAAATGCATTGACAAGTTCTCGAGATCTATTCAATTGGGAAAAGATCGAATATGTCACATAGACAAATGTAACATTGTTTATAAAATAAACTGTAATAACTGCAAAGCTTGTTACATAAACCAATCTTCCAGGCATCTCAAAACTAGAGTAAAGGATCATGAAAGCTATTTGTAAACAATTTAGAGAGAAATCAGCTTTAGTAGAACACATTAATGAAACAACACACTCATTTAACTTTGATAAGGTAAAAATACTAGACACAGAAAATAACAAATTCAAGCGATTGTTCTCTGAAATGCTACATATTCATGTTAATGCGAATAATATTAATAGAATGTTAGACACAAACAATTTAAAATTTTGTTATAAAAATTTCCTTAATAATAATGTTTAGTAGTTTGACTATTAAGTTTAGAAAGCATAGTAGTTCGTTAATTTTATACGTAAGGCGAGACAAATACAAGTATTGTGTTTATTCACATACACACTCATATGTAACCAAACATATATAAGACTATAACGCGACAGTGAAGCTTGTATTCACCGTTCTATCATCTAATGTGTTGCCAAAAGTTGTTTTTGTAGAAATAACTGTAGATTTGTAGTAATACGTGATTTTTTTAACATTTGTTTGAATTTACATATATCTTAACGTTTAGAAATTGGAACCTGCGATGAGGGCCTTGTAACGTACGTCGTTCTGTACGGGCCGAAACGTCGTTATTTATTTTTGTGAATAAATAAGTTGAAAGTTCACCACCCGAGTCTTGTTATCCAAATATTTATAAATATTTTCAATATGCATCCATGTTTATTCTTGAATACGAAAGTAGTAGTAAACCCTTTTTAGTTAGTTATTTGTTGCATATTTTAACAATGATTACATACTATTTGAGCTTTTTAACGCTTTTCACATAGACATCAAGGAGGAAAAAATATTTGAATAAAAATATAATAAAACAATATCTAGCTTACGAAGTTGCTATTAATTTGTGAATATAAAATTTTAATGAACTGTTACGGGTGGATTCCCTCTTAAATTCTTTAAATTTATTGAAAATTCATGGTTTCACGTTAAATATTCCGATTTTGTATAATAGGGAAAACAATTTCTATTCTTTTTATATGGTCTATATATTTTTATCGAAATCCACATTAAAACATCTCTAAAATAATTTTATAATATACAATTTGAAGATAGAATTAAAATGTTTTAATGAAAATGAAAATTTGTGAATAGTAAAGCCACAAAAAATTTTGCAAAAAAAGCTTCTACCACTATAAAGTGTTGTAGTACTATGCAAGGTCATTTTCGCATAAAGAATAATTTTAGTTATTTCGTTATTAAACTAAACTTTACCTTTGGTAACATAAAACACATTTGAAAAACAGTAAAGATACCACAATGACACTGAACACGATTTTCGACATGGTTGTACCAGTAAAAACCAGTGACTCAAAGCTGATAACAGACTGTTTGAAAAAAAAAGTATGCGCCGTTTTATTGGAAAATTATCTAAGATTAACTGATAGAATCATGACCTTAATACCCCCACCAGTTCGGGTCTGTCTTAAAATTTACTCACATGGGTTTTCTCAGTTTAATCTTGCAAATGAGTTTAGGTACATAAAATTAAATACAATTAAAGATAAGCGGAAAAATTCATTCAAATAATATGTTTTTCATATTATGAATAGCCTGTAACTTAAATTCCACGCACTTGTGTAAATACTTTTTATTCAGTAATTTTTGTTTGTGCATTATAGGAAATACACAATATAATTAGAACATTTTATCCCCGTGAGTAATCATTATACGTAACAAATGGACGTTTTTTGAAAATCCTGACTTTTTTATGTTGAGTATTATTAGAAAAGTTCGTTAATTGTCGTTAAAATTTAATTGTAGATTTAGTGTTTTCGTTTTTTCTAATTTGTGTGATTAAGTGCTATTCAAACAACTAACTCTTATCAGTTTAATCAAATATTGAAAATTTTAACTTTCCGTTTAGTTATTAGGTCTATCGTAAGATCAGGAAACATACAAATTAAAACCTCTTACTACACGGAGAAAAATTTTTGAGTAAAATTTATTATTTTAATAAGAAAATTTATTATTTTTCAGTGTAGTGCTGAAACATACTCAACTTGTGTTAATTTTTACTATTTTAAATAGTACTTTTTAAGACTTAGAAAGTAAATTTTACTTTTTGAAATAATAATTTTTATTCTGCCGAAAGTGATGTAATAGTACATTTCGACACGGGTGCGGAAGGTGATTATTTAGCTCGCGTGACGTTTTCGCACGAGCGAAGCGAGTGAGAAAAGTCACACGAGCTAAATAATCGACTTGCGCACTAGTTTCGAAAGGTATTTTATACCACTCTAACCTCAAAATCACAACTTTGGCATGATTTTTCGGTTCTCGTGGTATAAAATACCTTTCGAAACTAGTGCGCAAGTCGATTATTTAGCTCGTGTGACTTTTCTCACTCGCTTCGCTCGTGCGAAAACGTCACGCGAGCTAAATAATCACCTTCCGCACCCGTGTCGAAATGTACTATTATACCACTCTAACCTCAAAATCACAACTTTAATATGATTTTTCGGCGCTCGTGGTATAAAATACCGTTCGAAACTAGTGCGTAAGTCGATTATTTACGTGGTGTGACTTTTTCGCACTCGCTTCGCTCGTGCAAAATGTCACACCAGCTAAATAATCGACTTCCCCACTCGTGTCGAAATGTACTATTATTAATTCAGTGCTTTGCACATTTTTCTTTATATGTATATATATATAATTATTTAAATGTTATTTATATTTAACCAATACACATTTGATAATTTAAGTTATATATATATATATATATATACACACAAGAAATGAAAAAATTTTTGCAGATACTGGGGAATCGAACTCGAGACCCTTGGCACGATAGTCGGACGCTCTAACCACTCACCTATAAAAGACTTGCAGTTATACTCATTTCGAAACTGATTCATAAGCTACACTACGATGCACGCGCTATTACTTTTTTTTTATTAATCGATACATAATTAAATAAGAATAACATTATTATCAAATTTAATATAGTTACTTTATTTAAAAATATTAGAAGTAAATAACAATAATTTTTTTCATCAGAAATAAAGAACATGAAAAGGGTGTATTTATAAATCCCTACCATACCGACATCATCATTTAATTTTTATTTACTATAATAAATCCTGTGATCTTCTTTTATAAATGAATGCGATTTTCTGTCTTTCACAATCCACGCAAAACATACGTGGTTAAAATTTTTTTAAATTTCAGCTCAAAAATTTTCTTATTTATTGCTCAGCAATATGTATTTTTATAGTACATTTCGACACGGGTGGGGAAGTCGATTATTTAGCGAAAAAGTCACACCACCTAAATAATCGACTTACGCACTAGTTTCGAACGGTATTTTATACCACGAGCGCCGAAAAATCATATCAAAGTTGTGATTTTAAGGTTAGAGTGGTATAAAATTTATATATACAATATCTATCTGTCAATAATGACGATGTATTTTTTGCGTGGATTGTAAAAGACAGTCATTTATAAAATTGCAGTCATTTATAAAAAAAAAAAGATCGCAGGATTTATTACAGTAAATAAAAATTAAATGATGATGTCGGTATTGTAGGGATTTATAAACACACCCTTTTCATATGTTCTTTATTTCTGATGAAAAAAATTATCAAGGAACGCGGGAGCGTTCCGAAGGCAAGTATACACGGAGAGAAATTTTAGAGTAAAAATTACCAAGGTGCCTAGGTAGCGCATGGATAGACTGTCAAAAGCCGTGATATTCCCAGGTTTCTAATACAATTTATAAGTTTCCCAGGAAAAACTACCATAACTACTTTAAAAAAATACCAAATTATCGGAATAAAAATTACCAGACACACTGGTAAAAATTGAGATCTAGTCATTTTTACAAGGTAACCTAAGAATTTTTACTAAGAAAACTGATAAATTTTACCAAATAACCTGGTATTTGTGTACTCGCGCATGCGCACTGCGCATTATTGTGTTTCAGAAGATTGATACTAGAGGCGTGCGCGACGTTAAAATGAAAACAATACACATATTTTGAGTAAGTAATAACGGCGATTCAAATGACTGTTGGTAACAGCTTCCGTGGCGCAGTCGGTAGAACGTCGGACTCTCAACCCAAAGATCGTCGGATCGAATCCCGCTTCCGTAAAAATTTTTTTCAGTTTAATGTTTTTTCATCCTTGTTTCTGTTTCTATTTCTATATTAAAATACTATATATCCATCAATATGGATAAAAAAAGTTAATTTTTTTAATTTAAATTAACTAAAAAAAAATTTTACCAAAGCACTTTGGTAAAAAGTTTGAAGTTGTCAGTCTGTCCATCTATTACCATAGAAACTGGTAATTTTGTCTCGAATATTTGTAATTTTCACTACAAAATTTCTCTCCGTGTAGAAGAGCCTTAGGACGACCGCGTGATGATATACATTGAAATGAATGTATAGGAGAAATTCTATGAGCTTATACACCTATTGCGCCAGTTTTAACGATATAATATATCCCTCTTAATCGAAAGCCATTTCATTGCTCTACTCAAGTCAAAAGATTTTATTTAAAAAGATTATCTCATTCCAAAGATATAAGGGACTGAATTTTTTTTTTTCGGCTTTCCGATTTCTTAACTTTCTCCATGGTATTCAGCCTCGCATCCGGTTTTTCTCGACTTCCTGTGACGTCATATATGTTATGTATATATACACACATACAATCACCAGGAATTAATGGCCATGAAGAGTTAAGCAGTGATAATGGCCGTATAATAATAAAGAAAGACAAGAGAAAGAGAAAGATAAAAATATAGATAGAGAGAGAGGGAGAGAAGAAGAGACATAAACATATGTATATTTTTTATTATATACAGTATATATGTTTATTAGTACATAACCTCTCTCTATGTATATACCTCTATATATGTATATACACATACATATAAACATGAACATAAAATCTGTGGCTTCCCGGAATAACGAACTAACCAACTTGTACGTGTTTTCGAGAAATCGACGTTTTAAAATTTCTGTCATGACACTTCATATGTAAGATCGAATTGCGCGAGATGAGTCATAACAATGTAGACTTTTACAAAGGTATAGAGTACTCGGCTCGGACCTCGGCTTTACCTCGGCTCGGACCTCGGCTTTACCTCGGCTGGGACCTCGGCTTGGACCTCGGCTTTACCTCGGCTCGAACCTCGGCTCCAGCCCCGGATTTGCCGCGGCTCGAGCCGAGGTACAGCCGAGGTGCTGCCGAGGCTAATCCGAAGCACACCCGCGGCTAGCTTCAGGTGAATTCGAGGCTCACCCAAACTGTACCCGAGGAACTCGAGGTAAAGCCTTCGGGGTAGTTGATGATGATGTCTAGGTGGTGCGCTCCGTAGCGTTTTACCTCTAGGTATTGGAACGCATCGAATGCGTGGTCTAGGTCTTTGAGGTGGCCGATGATGGAGTCTAGGTAGTGCGCTCCGTAGTTTTTTGTGATTAGATCTCAGGGTGCATCTAATACGTGGTCCAGGTGTTCGGGGTAGCCGATGATGACGTCTAGGTGGTGCGCTTCGTAGTTTTTTACCTCTAGGTATTGGAACGCATCGAATGCGTGGTCTAGGTCTTTGGGGTGGCCGATGATAGAGTCTAGGTTGTGCGCTCCGTAGTTTTTTGCGATTAGATCTCAGGGTGCATCTAATACGTGGTCCAGGTGTTCGGGGTAGCCGATGATGATGTCTAGGTGGTGCGCACCGTAGCTTTTTGCATTTATATGTCAGCGCATTTTATAGGAGGTCCAGGTGTTCGAGGTAGCCGATGACGATGTCTAGGTGGTGCGCTCCGTAGTTTTTTGCATTTAGATGTCACGGCGCATCTAATAGGAGGTCCAGGTGTTCGGGGTAGCCGAGGATGATGTCTAGGTGGTGCGCACCATAGTTTTTTGCATTTATATATCAGCGCGCATTTTACAGGAATTCTAGGTGTTCGAGGTAGCCGATGACGATGTCTAGGTGGTGCGCTTCGTAGTTTTTTACCTCTAGGTATTAGAACGCATCGAATGCGTGGTCTAGGTCTTTGGGGTGGCCGATAATGGAGTCTAGGTTGTGGGTTCCGTAGTTTTTTGCGATTAGATCTCAGGGTGCATCTAATACGTGGTCCAGGTGTTCGGGGTAGTCGATGAGGTGTGCACCGTAGCTTTTTGCATTTATATGTCAGGGCGCATTTTATAGGAAGTCCAGGTGTTCCAGGTAGCCGGTGACGATGTCTAGGTGGTGCGCTCCGTAGTTTTTTGCATTTAGATGTCAGGGCGCATGTAATAGTAGGTCCAGGTGTTCGAGGTAGCCTTTGACGAGGTCTAAGTGGTGCGCTCCATAGTAGGTTCATTGTCTTCGACAGTGGTTATTACATGCAAGATCAAAAGTATATTTGTACTTTGAAATGAAAATATAAATATTCAGATAAGTAGCAAACTTTTATATAGTAGAAAACTCTTATTAATATAATAATAAGTATTGTTACTTTGTGAAATTTTGTTTTTATTTTTACAGAGTATCAGAACGTATGAATCATATGGATAAGAAGATCTTGATAGAACAGTTTATAAGTAGAACTGTTAACAAATACATAAATTATACGTCTGTCAAATTTAAAGAACCCACAAGTCATTCTATAGAAAAAGCAGCTTAAAAGAACATTCGAATTTAAAACTTTTTTTAATACCAATACTACCATTTAATAATGATATTAAAAATATACTGTAATAAACTGTCATAACGTTATCACATTATGTAATTATTAACTATTCAAATAATAATATTGTTGATATAAAACTTTCTACGAAGTTATAAAATAAGGCAAGTACAGACATTTTTTCTGTATAATAAACTCTCCCTCCGTCTTTTCTCCCCTCTCTCTCGCCCTCTATTTCTCCCGCTCTCTTCCCTCTCTCTTTCTCTCTCAACATCCGTCAAACTCTGTACCAAAAACTTTAATAAGAGTTAAAAATTTTTTTTAAATAATCAACACGTTCAAAAAAAAAAAAAAAATTTATTTACGTTTTAACAACACCATTTATCTAGTCCTTTAATTTCTTCTAATCTCATCTATTTAATAAGCATTCTCTACAAATGGTAATCATTTTTTTCATGACTGTACAAATAAAAACTTTCTATAAAAATAAAAAGAATTATGTTTTTTTTCATATGATTTTACAATTAATAATATTGTTAATTTATCATCATACCTAAGAAAATATATGTTTGATTAAATTATTTCAAAAAATTTAACTAATATAATCATTTTATAGAGCTCCTTGAAGAAAAATTTGACTGTTTCTTCAAATTTAAAACTTTTATGATACAGCCATTTAATAATGATATTAAAAATATACTATAATAAACTCTCATAACGTTATCACATTATGTAATTATTATTTTCTCTTAAAAAGTTGTGAAATCTATCTAAAAAAACATATTACAAAAGTTTAAACTAAGGCAAGTACCTATTAGTCTCTCTCCCACCCTATCTCTCCCTCCCTCTCTTTCCGACCTCTCTCTCTCGCTCTCTCTCTCTCCCTCTTTCTCAACATCCGGCAAACTGAGTACCAAAAACTTTAATGAGTGCTTAAATATTTTTTTAGAAGAATCAACACGTGTTTTAAAAGCTAATTTTTTAATAAAACTTTCTACGAAAGTATAAAATAAGGCAAGTATAGACGTTTTTTCTGGATAATCTATAAATACAACATAATTTATCTAGTCCTTTTATTTCTTCGAATCTCATCTATTCAATAAACACTCTCTACAAATGGTAATAATTTTTTTCATGACTGTACAAATAATCTATAAAATAATAATATTTATGATTTTGTAAAAGAAATCAAATAAATGCGAATGAAAAAGTCTTTTAATTCTTTGAGTCATTGTATGCTGAACAAATTATATGTAAGTAAGTACATTCAAAAAATTGTGCAAATCAAACAAACGAAAGTTGTGAAATCAATTATCGATAGTCAAGTAATGCAAACAACTCTCGGAAACTACTGCATGACTGTTCTCAGAAATATATTCAAATTTGTTCATCTTTCTGAACTATAGAAATTAAACACAAGAAAGTACTGAAATCAATTTATTGTAGTCAAGTACCGGCCATAAGTTAACTTGACTGACATAATAGAACTTTTCGTATCTAGCGTGTAAAATTACATTTTACGCCCACGTTGTAACTTCAAAATTATTCAGCCAGCGGGCATAAAATACTACTTAGCGCCCAAGAGGCCCAATAGCTCACATACTCTTACAAAACTTTATAGAACCTACGGACTTTACGCCCGTGTGGGCGAAAATTATTTTAATTATATAACTATATAATGCCTTCTCTTTATTTCTAAAATTCATAAGAATTTTCTTAGAATTTACGAAAATTCAAAGCCTATATAAAAAAATTACATAGTTACCAACACATCACTATTTTTCATGATTCTTTCTCAATTTTGAACTTTCTATAATATTACGCACCTTGGGAGGAAAAGAGAAGTCTAGAGCTGATCTAGCAGGGGTGATCCTCCGATCTCCCATACATACTTGGCGGGCCCGACGATGCAGTTTACCGGTGGGCTACTTAAATATAGAATACCAAATTTTTGCATAAATTCATTAACAATATTTATACCTATAAGTCTACTATAAATAATTACATTGGCTTTAATTTTTAATTGGTACCGTTAAGTACAATATCCCTATATGTGCAGAATCATGATTTACTTTTATTACCCACAATATTTTTCTTTGTGTTCGTCCTTTTTAAACGAGAATAAAATAAAAAATTCATATAAATTTATAGTCTACAAGTGCTTTACATTTTACTAACCGTTTTATAAGCAACCTATTGTGTATCCTTTTCCCGCGTGTAAATATCATATAAGATCTCATATGAGAATTTCAGGCATCGCATATCTCATATCAGATCTCATATGCGATGTCATCTGCAGTTTTATATATTATGGGATTACATATGAGATCTCATATGATACTTTCAGGCGGGTTTGCACTTTCTATTTAAAAACAGAGTGATAGATTCACGGATCAGTAGTTAATATCTAGAAGCAACCCATTTATACATTTTATCTGATCTTTAAACATATGAATAGTTATATGAAAATGACCATGTCTTACACCTTGAACTGCAAATCGTCGGGCCCGCCAAGTATGTATGGGAGATCGGAGGACCACTCCTGCTAGAGCAGCTCTAGACTTCTCTTTTCCTCCCGGGGTGCGTAATATTATAGAAAGTTCAAAATTGAGAAAGAATCATGAAAAATAGTGATGTGTTGGTAACTATGTAATTTTTTTATATAGGCTTTGACTTTTCGTAAATATCTAAGAAAATTCTTATGAATTTTAGAAATAAAGAGAAGGCATTATAGTTATATAATTAAAATAATTTTCGCCCACACGGGCGTAAAGTGCGTAGGTTCTATAAAGTTTTGTAAGAGTATGTGAGCTATTGGGCCGCTTGGGCGCTAAGTAGTATTTTATGCCCGCTGGCTGAATAATTTTGAAGTTACAACGTGGGCGTAAAATGTAATTTTACACGCTAGATACGAAAAGTTCTATTATGTCAGTCAAGTTAACTTATGGCCGGTACTTGACTACAATAAATTGATTTCAGTACTTTCTTGTGTTTAATTTCTATAGTTCAGAAAGATGAACAAATTTGAATATATTTCTGAGAACAGTCATACAGTACTTTCCGAGAGTTGTTTGCATTACTTGACTATCGATAATTGATTTCACAACTTTCGTTTGTTTGATTTGCAGTGAACAATTTTTTGAATGTACTTACATATAATTTGTTTAGCATACAATGACTCAAAGAATTAAAAGACTTTTTCATTCGTATTTATTTGATTTCTTTTACAAAATCATAAATATTATTATTTTATAGATTATTTGTACAGTCATGAAAAAAATTATTACCATTTGTAGAGAGTGTTTATTGAATAGATGAGATTCGAAGAAATAAAAGGACTAGATAAATTATGTTGTATTTATAGGTTATCCAGAAAAAACGTCTATACTTGCCTTATTTTATACTTTCGTAGAAAGTTTTATTAAAAAATTAGCTTTTAAAACACGTGTTAATTCTTCTAAAAAAATATTTAAGCACTCATTAAAGTTTTTTGTACTCATTGTTATTTACCTCTAATATTTTTAAATAAAGTAACTATATTAAATTTGATAATAATGTTATTCTTACTCAATTATGAATCGATTAATAAAAAAGAGCAATAAGTCTTTTATAGGTGAGTGGTTAGAGCGTCCGACTGCCGTGCGAGTGCCGTGCCAAGGGTCCTAATAGGCCAGTAAACGAAGGTCTGAAATCGACTTTCTCTGGTGAATGGCTGCATTTTGGATATTTGGTAAAACACATCGTCTAAAAACGATGGTCAAAAATGCAGCTTCCAAAAACGCCAGCGTCACCCCTAATTTGGCGAAAAACCACCCCCGAAAACGGTTTTTCGCTTATAACTCGGGAACGATAAGAGATATCGAAAAAAAGTCCCAAACAAAAGTTGTAGAGCGTGAAATTTTACATAAGGATCACCTATCACTTTTTTGCATTTGATAAAATTAAGCCTGAGAAAAGCACGCAGAAGTAACAAACAGCAAGCGGCCGGAGGGGCAGGGAGGTGGGGCCCGCGGCCGCGCGGCTGCGGCAGGGGTGGCGCGCCTCGGCGGCAATGTTGACATGTGAGCGCACGCGTGGACTGCGTGTCTCTGCGCCGCTCGAGTCGTTTTTCACTTTTTAGCGATTCTAGCTGACCCAGGCGCCGGAAAATTTTTCGCTTCTGTCTCCCCCTGTACACCTGCTGACGCAATTGCATAAAGTAACCATTGCTTTTTATAGATTTTGATTCGTAGAATCTAAATTTCGAGGTTACAATTTAACAAAATTGCAAGAACTTTGATTTAAATGCATTTGTTTGAACAAAAACGCTATTTAAACAAATAAAAACAATCTTTTGCGTTCAGAATAATTTTTTCTTGAAAACTCCGGCAATTTTAAGATTAAAATGTTTCATTCAACATCTACGAGAAACCAATATTCAAAGAGTTATAAATTTTCAAAATATTAATTCTTAGCATTCAAGAGATTTTTAATAATAGTCACAAAATTAAACATCAAGTAAAAATTGTTACAGTTACTAATCGTTTACCACCTAAAAAGAGATGTGCATAGTTAATATTGCTTTGTATTATATGTAATTCACATTAATATAGGTACGAGTAAATCTCAGGAACTCTTAACTTTTTTGGGAACTCCAAAGTTTAAGCAGACAAATGAATCAACGCTCAAAATGTTTGCCTTGCAATAAAAAAAATAAAAGAATCTAGTATAAATAATGGTAACGAATCAGCTGCGTTCATAAATGAAAAAATTGTTGTTAATATGCTTTTCCTATCGATATATTTATCTATATAGGAACAGGAACACACTTACGATCGTTGTACAATTTGTTTAGCTTTTTTGTGTGTCAAAATCTTGAACTCGAGTTCTGGTAGGTCGATGTGCTATAAAAATTAGCCGAAATACAAAATTTTTTCACCCTACCGTCTGGCTGAAAGTACCACTTTCGCAGTTTGCTCCCGGCTGAAACCGTGAATGTGGTACTTTCGGTAAGGATATGGTAGAATAGTAAAATAGAATAGTATATGCTCTATTTCCAAAATTATTCCTCTCTTCCCTGGTGGAAATTCAAAACATTTTCTAACTATTAACTGGCCATTTATATTAGAAACTTGCTATAAAATGGGAATTTCCCTTTTCCAGTTTCTAGCTCCCGGTGAAACGCTTTTTTCCCTATTATTCGAACATTTAATAGATTGAAAAATAGAATGAGTTTTGCGAAGACAAACACAAGCTTGTTCTTGAGTACTTTAAAGGTTTTAAAACTGATCAGTTTTTTTAGTCCGGAAATGGCTAGTAGAAGGCCTGTTGTTATGATAAGGAGTGAGAGAGACAGAATCTAATGGCAATAAATACATTCTACGTAATATCTTCAAAAGGACTACTGTAAATGGTTTTTCTGTCTGCTCATATTGTTTATATTTTAGTAAGCTATCAGTTATAGCTGAATACCGTCCAATTTAACGTCAATTCTTTAAGTAAACTTAAAACGAAAATTTGGAGGTTATGTCCAATCTATTAAATGTGCGAATAATGGGAGAAAAAGCGTTTCACCGGGGCCTATTAACTAGCCATTTTTTCTACCTATTTATTGAGATTGTTGGCCATTTCAGATAGACAAATTTCCACCAGGGTTACGTCTCGAAAAAAATTATTATTTTTTTTAAGGCACCCTCATCAGGCAAAGTTTTTCTTGTTCTTCAAGCTTTTCTAAATGTTAAAATAAATATATACAAGTTCGATTTAATGATATCATTTTTTGGTGACACTTTCAAGTCAATTTTGGATTGAAAAGAATTGACGGAAATTTCAGCTTTCTTTCTAAACGATGAAACTTGAAAAAAGGATTTAATTTTGAAGGTACATTTACTGAACAAAGTTTTTCTTGTTCTTTAAGCCTTTCTGAATGTGAAAAAAATTATTTACAAGCCCGATTGAATAGTATACTTTTTCGGCGCCACTTTTTAGTATGCCACTTATAGAAATTGAATCATGGTCTTCTAAAGAACTTGATGTCGATGCACCCCTCGTTTAAGAAATCATCAGTTTTTGTGGGGGGGGGGGGGGGGTGTTTTATCAAAATGGTAAAAAGTTAGATGGGTATTTTCTCAGAAAATGTATTATCGGTTAAAACATTCTCCGAATCTGATACTATAAATTCCGAACAGGAGCTCTTCAGAACACACAAGGGATTTCTTTCGAAAAAAATATCAGAAAACTTTGCGTCTATAAAAATTAAAAACTGATTGTATAAAATTATGAAGATACTTTTTACTAGTAAAATAAAACTCCGAAAAATGTGACTCCTAAAAACATTATTTCCTTATATATTTTCCTTATATAGATTCCTATACAATTTTTAGGGGGGAGGTATTTTATCAGAATGGTAAAATGTTAGATGGGTATTTTCTCAGAAAGGTAAAAAAAAATAGAATATCTTATGATAGAAGGGTAACTTTTTCTAAGGTTTAAAAATGTATAATACATAAAAATTCGAAAAAATTTGGCAAGAACGCCATGATATTTTCATTAAATTATTTTTATATGATATGTAACATCAAGTTTCCGAATGCTATTTCTACCCAACGATTAAATTATAGAAAATGCAGTGATTTAGAAAAGCTATAACGTCGGCAAATGAGCTAAAAATCGTATAGGAATGGACGATTCAGATTTTTCAGAATTTTATTTTTATAGTAAAAAGTATCTTTATAATTTTATGCAATCTGTTTTTCTGAGAAAATACCCATCTAACATTTTGCCATTCTGATAAAATTCCTCCTCTCTCACTCTTACTCGAACGTGCATAAACATGCAGTAAGGAAAAAATATGTTTAAAAATGAAAACGTTTAGTGAATGTGCCTCAACATTAACTTTTGAAATTTCTTTTAAGCTAAAAGTTAGAAATTCCAGAGAAATGCTCATTTACTCATTGCCGTAGCAACGAGTTTATTACTGACTATTTTATAAGTAACAAAACTAGCCCACTGTTTTTTTATCTATCTTGACAGAAAATAGAAGGAGTATGGACACACTATACACATAGGTATCTTGTATAACACACTTTCTATTTATATGTTATATGATTGTGTTTGTAATAGTATATTATGCACCAAGGGAATAAAGTGGGCTGTGTGCCCCCTGCGCGAGAGTTGTCGCGCGAGCGAAGCGAGGGCGACAAATGCGCAGGTTCGCACAACCCACTTTATTCACGAGTGCAATACATATACGATTTTTTAACACAACTATCGTAAAATTCGTACTCGCTTCCTGCTGAAAAGGGAAAAAGTGCTGCATATTTATTCGCCTTCCCTCGCCTTCGGCTCGGGCACAAATAGTGCGTTGCGCTGGCAACAAGAGTGAGGGTAAGGAATGAACGTAACACTTTTTTCCCGCTTCGGCGGGAATAAAGTACGAACTTTACGATGGGGTGTGTTAAAATAGTACGTTTCGACACGGGTGGGGAAGTCGATTATTTAGCTGGTGTGACTTTTTGCACGAGCAAAGCGAGTTTGTTACTTCTGCGTGCTTTTCTCAGGCTTAATTTTATCAAATGCAAAAAAGTGATAGGTGATCCTTGCGTGAAATTTCACGCTCTACAACTTTTGTTTGGGACTTTTTTTCGATATCTCTTATCGTTCCCGAGTTATAAGCGAAAAACCGTTTTCGGAGGTGGTTTTTCGCCAAATTAGGGGTGACGCTGGCGTTTTTGGAAGCTGCATTTTTGACCATCGTTTTTAGACGATGTGTTTTACCAAATATCCAAAATGCAGCCATTCACCAGAGAAAGTCGATTTCAGACCTTCGTTTACTGGCCTATAAGTTCGATTCCCAGTGTCTGCAAAAATGTTTTCATTTCTTGTGCGTGTGTGTGTGTGTGTGTATATACACACACACACATACACACACTTAAATTATAAAATGTGTATTGGTTAAAATATAAATAACATTTAAATAATAATGTAATACCATATATATATATATATATTAGTGTGGATCGAAAAAAATGTTTTTTCTTAAAATTTTTTGCCTTACCCCTAAAACGTTACATATTGATAAGACAAAAAACGACTAAAAATATTTTGAGGTTAGGTTATGTTTTAAGGGTGGAATTTTCGATTTTAAATTTTTTTTTCACGAAACGGTAATTTTTAATTTCAAAACAACAATTCCTGCATACTTTTTCTGTCAGAAGGACAAGCCTATTGATTTGATAAATAAATATGTATGCAAATGGGTAACGCAACCTTCACAAAAATAAGGGAATCGACTCAAAAACTCGGAAAAATGCGATGACATGCTTAAATATTGATAAAGCGGGAAAACTGAGTTCAATTCACCATTAATCTTGTACTAGCAGTGACTTCTCCCTCGCTAACGCTCGGTCGGTTGATTGGATATTTTCAAAGGACGATTAGAGCTTTTGATATACAGGTTTCGTTTTTTTTTTTTGTAAGGTTGTATTTTTTTTAATGTTATTGTATATGATGATTTTTATATTGATACTTTAAAATTTTTGTAATTTTTCTAAGGTTATTAATAACACAGGCAGACAAAAGAAGTGTTTCCCTTAAACCCTGATCCTATAAATCCTGAACACTTAAACCCTTAAATCCAGAACCCTCAAACCCTGAACTCCTTAACCCTACACTCTTAAACCCTGAACCTTTAAATCCTGAACCCTGAACTCTCTAAACCCTGAACCCTTAAACCCAGAACCCTTAAACCCTGTATCTTTAAACCCTGAACTCTTTAATCCTAAATCCTGAACACTTAAATCCTGAACCCCTAAATCTCGAACTCTTAAACTCCGAACCCAATAACCCATAAACCCCGAACCCTTGAATCGCGAACCCCGAACCCTTAAACCCGGCCCCTTAAATTCCGAATCCTTGAGCTCTGAATCCTTAAACCGTGATCACTTAAACCCTGAACACGAAATTTTAAATATAACATTTTATCATTTCATGTGTACTACGTGAGCAGCGCGTATTTAGACTTCTAATACCTAAAAAAAAGTAAATAAATAAAAAATAATTGAAATAAAAAAAAAATAAAATTGAAATTCTATAAATAATGTTTAATAAATTTCAAAAAATTTTATCTTTAATAAATTAAAAAAAAAAAAATTTAATCGAAAATTCCACCCTTAAAACATAACCTAACCTCAAAATATTTTTAGTCATTTTTTGTCGTATCAATATGTAACGTTTTGGGGGTAAGGCAAAAAATTTTAAGAAAAAACATTGTTTTCGATCCACCCTAATGTATATATAGAAAAAGAAAAATGCGCAAAGCGTTGAATTTAAAAATTTTTTACATCAATTTTCGGCAGAATAAAAATTATTATTTCAAAAAGTAAAATTTGCTTATTCTAAATCTTAAAAAGTACTATTTAAAATAGTAAAAATTAACATAAGTTGAGTATGTCCCAGCACTACACTGAAAAATAATAAATTTTCTTATTAAAATAATAAATTTTACTCAAAAAATTTTCTCCGTGTAAACATACAATAATTTTAAGTGAATGATGCATATTGAGGGCTTTAATATTAAAATATTAGAAATTTAAAAATACAGTCATACAATTTTTGTTATAGAAAATTAATGGTATTAATGTATGTATGAACTATGAACAGATTACGTTTTATCTGAAATGAAAGGAGTAGTTGCACTTTGAAAACACATATTCGATTTGCAATATGTAAATAACTAAAATGGTGTTTTAATAATGTTCTGGTATCATTGTTTGCGTTGTATAATTCTTAAATAATACCCAAAACATTATAAAATCTAACGAAGTCTACGTGAAAAGAAAAAGAAGTCTTCACTTCCTTATTTTGCAAAACGCAACACTTTAAGAAATTACAATAATCGACGTAATCGCGGTAAAAGTTTCCCCCACAACCATTAATTTGCTCCGAAAACTAAAACAAATACAGGCTCACGATATCTCCGGCGCGTGCTTCGCGCGGGTTAGCGAAATTACGATTCTCGATACTCGCTTTTTTCAGCGTGCCCGGAGGCTGGTGCGAGGGGCGAGAGGGAAGGGAAGAAAAAAGCGTCAAGAGAAAAAGAGCCACGTAAACCAGTTTCGATATTTTCCCTTGGCGGTGTGCGCTCTGATAAGCGAGCTGGTATACATCGTCCCGGCACTGCATCGGCGAATCGAGAAAAAAGGAGAAGCGAGCGAAAAATGTAAAAAGCGAATCGCGCGAAATAAGCGCGGCACATCGGAGCCGCAAACAGCGCGGGATCGGTGGCGGCGGTGCGCGCGCGGGAGCTTGAAATTGCGCGGTGTGCGCTCGATTGTCGCTACGATAAGTAACACGTGTCTACGATAACGATTTTCCCGCGCGCGCTTGGCCTCGCTCCCGCTACTCTCATCTAAGCTTCGACTCTCTCGCTCTCTCTCTCTCTCACTTACTTATCTTCCTTGTCATCCCTTCTTTCTCCCTGCTTGTCCCCGTCCCCCCTTGGGAGAGACGCTATTTTCTTTATGCAGATGCGGATGTATCTATGTATAACTTACACACATACGCATACGGACACACACGTATACGGCAGAAGTCGCGTATATCCGTTATAAAGCTATCGAATTTCAAGTGTACACTATGTCAGGAATGTGGTCTACAGTGTCTGCAACTTTATACGGCGGTCACGCACCGCAAAGTCTCCCCGGTACCGCCGCCGAGTGCGAACGTATATATATTGTATGAGAACGAAGGTGCAACTGCCAGTGTGTATACGTATGCGCGAATGCAGCCCGCGGAGAGCGAATTCCACTTTGCAGATTGTTAGTACAAAAGTACATACCGACGGAAGATAAATGTCGATATATGCTTATAACAAGTCATAAACTAACTTTACTCGTATTCAATGTGACTCTTCGTAGGAGCTATGCAAATGTTTCCACGATAATGTATACTTTTACGTGCCATTGTCAATAATATATTCGTACAGTGTTTAAAGAGGAAGGTACATTCGAAATCATTTTCTTGCACATGCACACAATGCTTAAGAAAAGAAAATAAGTAACGCCAAGAAGTTAATTATTTTTTTTAATGGAAATTAAATTTTAACTGCACTTTGATTATGAAATTTAATAGCAGCTCTCAGTGAGATTATAGTACTCGAGTTAGAGGTCGCTGTATATTTATGAAACTTTAATTTTAATAAAGTATATTATTTAGCTCATTAACTAAACATTTTTGATAATTTTTCAACTTAATCAATTTCTTCTTAATGAATTTTTACTCCTGATTTATTATTGTTTTGTATAACTGCATTTAAATGAATGTAAGTATATAATACATGCATGGAGCATTAACGCAGTAAAAGCGAAAATGTTTTTGAGTAAAATTTCTAAGGGTCCCAGTGTTTTTTACTGTGAAGCACTTGCATAGTGCTATATATTTCAGTACATCAGCATGATACACAAAGCAGTCGTAAAGAGTTCACAGTAAAGTTCGTGTGAGATGTTTAAAACTTTTGCAAATGAAAATTGGACGCATTCGATGTGCTGAGCGCTTGGAATTGGTACACGCGGAGTTTATTTTTATGTTAAAAAGTTGATTACACTACAGACTAATTAGTTTTTTCGCTTCTATTTCTTAACTATTCGATCTATGTTCAAATTATTTTTTTCAAATATTTTATCATTCCAAACATTTAAAAATAGTATAAATGAGTTCATTTAAATCGAATACAGATTTCAGAGTTTCCAAGATCAGAATTATAATTCAGTAAAATCATTTATTCAAAAGCTCTTAAAGCCGCGAAACATTTTTCAAAGATAAAAGAAGTTGCTTAAAAATGTTAATATTTTGAAAAAGGTTGTTTTCTTTTATTAAATGATCTACCACTATTAAATTAAATTTTTAATGTAATTGAGAGTTTTAAATCTTACTGTAATATTATTGCTAGCAACGGTGGGTAGTAGACGATCGTTAGAGCCTCAATATATTCACGATAAGTAGATGCGACTGAAAATTTCTTTCTGCGTAAGGAACGACAGGGAAAGCCACTCGCTTTAAACCTTTTTAAAGCGCTTTTTTGAACCCTCGGGGCTCAGTGCAAAAATCCGTCCGGTATTTGCTCGTGAGTGTAATGCTGAAGTATAATAGGGCAGAAAGAGCGAGAAAAAGATTAAGGGAGAGAAGGAGAGAAGCGACAATTTTCTTCCTCTGCTACAAAAGAAAGTTTGCGACTTTTCCTTCTTTAGGGGATTGGCGATTTATGAAGCACCTAACCATTGTATTAGCGAGTTTTGATAATTTATCGTTGCTTTTATGAAAAAAACTTATTGTTTCAGTAAATACGGTTTATTAAACATTTAAATCGTGGTATTGATAAATCAACATATCTAATGCAATATTAAATACCTTACTAGTCTTCCTAGTTTATTACAAGCAATAAAAACTTAATCAGTTATTTAAGAACACGCTGAAATCACATTACGTGCACGCCGCAACAAACATTATACACATGACGGGAAATTTCTACGTATTCGCGGAATTGCTTCAATAAAAACTGTAATTTCAAGGCAGCCAGCCAAAAACAACGATAGCTCCGTTCCTACTTTCTCACGCATCTTGCCAATTATAATTACACGGAGCATTTCAAATCGAGCAAAGCGAATGAAATATTCTTTTCAAAAGCAGTTCAGTTTGTTTTGCAAATCGATTGCAATTGCCATCTGTTAATCCACCGAGAGTGGAAGTTTCCCTGGTTAGAAGTCTCACCTTATTGTACACACATAGATGCTGCGTGCGAGCGATAGAGTTCAGAGAAATAGAGAGAGAGAGAGAGAGGGAGGGGAGAGGGAGGGAGAGAGAAGTACGGGCTCCCGTACATAACGTTTGATCCATGCAGTGGTAGCGTAGTCGCGTGTTCGGTCATCGATCTTCTTTAGCGAAACACGAAAGGCTGAAGGAAATCCCCATAGGAGCGCGCTAGAGTGGAAGGGAAAAGGGTAAAAATAGAAACGAGAGGGATAGAAAGAGAAAGAGAGAAATAAATGCATACCAACGAGACGCATTGCGCACGCAAAGAATTACTGTGTACGTGCAGCTCGAGAGTTTCCGGATCAAAGGTCGGCCCTGCGCCTGTAATCGCACGTTAATCACGAATCTGCCTTGAATGAATTAAATGCAATTCGCTTAATTCTTGCTTATTATATTTCAGGGACTTGAGGAAATTTATCGCATCGTTCTCATCGAGAACACGTTTTCACTTTTAATTTCAAGTAGTGCAGTCCCATCTCGCACGTGACTTTAATACCAGCTTATACGTACCTTTTGTTTCATTAAATTAAAGGAAAACTTATTTCGTACAGGATGATAATATTAAATTTAGATTGAATTATAATTTCAAGACAATCAGCGTAAAAGTACTATTTATCTAGACGATCCTCAATGAATACTAATATAAATTTCAAAAACTTGCTTCTAAACGTACGGTATGTCTTCTGTTAAAAAGATATTATAGTCTTTCATAAAGTAGAAAATGATATTATTAATATTAAATTCTTTGATTAATAAGTGGAAATCATTGGCTTAGTGGAAAAAGCAGACACATCGATTTTTAGTTGGAAAAACGAACACCTCGCGCCTGAATTTTTTTCTCTATAGTAAAACAGATAAAGTTGATAAATTTACTGAATATAATTGAAGCAACAACACCAGAAAATACATAAATAAAACACAGAGAGTCAGATGATTTTCCAGTACCAGTGGATCTCAACTCAAATAATAGTAATTTAAAGTCCGGTGCAAAGTGTGAGCTTTTTCAACTAAAAATCGACTTGTCCGCTTTTACAGCGAAAAATCGACGTGTCCGTTTTTTCCACTAAGCCGTCGAAATTATAAAGAAAGATTAATTTATAAGATATTGTTCACATTTACAGCTTCTTGGTATTTAATTAAGTTTAAGACTTAGATAGAACTTGGTTAAACTGCCATTATTAATTTCATTTTTCATTAATAAATTCATTGAAATCAAAAGACAACTACAATTTTCATTAATTTAACAGTCTTTATAATTATAGTGGTTTAATATCTCTACGTTCTATTCGAGTCTTTCGAGTACAGCAACGTGTATAAGCGCGGGAGGTTCCTGGGCGTAGTGTCTCTCTCTCTTTTGCTCTCCCTTTCTCTCGAGTGCGCTTCGAGGGAGAAAAGTTCGGTCTCGGGGAGGGCATCAGCCACTCGCCGTCCTCCTTCGCTCCTCGCGCACGCGAGGCACGCGCGTGTGTATAAGCAAAAATTTGCGCGAGGATCGAAGCGGACGCGAAGAGAGGAAGCCATACTTACTTACGCGTAGATCAGGACTCGTTGGAGCCCCCGCAGCTACGCGTCGGGGACTCTGCAGTGGTGCTCCGCTATACTTGGCTCCCTATAAATACACATGTGCGTTAATGATTAATCGAAAAATTGTCGCCCACGGGTGGCAGTGGCTCCGGCTAAGACGTTGCGTGCCGATCGTTTGCATTCTGATTAATTACGGGGTTGCTTGATAATTCATGGCGATTAGCATCTGCGCTATTAGTTTGTATAAGTATTTATATGCAAATTAATTTTATTATATGTTGCGTCAAAAGTTCAAGATAAGCTGTAATTGTTAATTATAATGAAAAAAAAGCCGCACAAATAATTAAGACGGGCTATATATGAATGTTAACTAAAACGTTCTATTGATTTAATTAGGTGATGTTAAGCGATTATCGTAGGTGCTGTATATACAGTTTACTGAGCAAATATTTGCACATTAGATTTCGTTTATATCAATATTTATCCAGTGCAATAATTTGTCAGTTTTAATTATTTCAAAAGTAATATTAATTAGGAGCTTTTCTAATATTTGATGCGATCTAACGAGTGGTTAGATAATCTAGTTTACTTTTCCGTTCCGTCAATAAAAAAGCGTTGTTATATAACTAACAATTACTAATGTGCATAATATTATAAGATTATAATTTTTACTTTTCATTTACATTTATAATTAAACACGATGAAAATTCTGACGGCAAAACATTGACAGCCTCTTGACTGATACTGGACACTGCATTCTCGTACATTAAAACTCCTTCTTTTACCATATCCAGCGGTTAACAATGGAAATTATTCATTAGTCGCGATCTGTACAGGTGATTAAGTGAAAATCACGGAGGCGGGAGGCGAGCTCGTACGCAGCTGCAGTCGATCTGAAAGTCTCCGCGTGACGGATTCGCGGCGACTATGTGCAGGCGACATTGACGAGAGAAAGAAGATGAGATGATGAGTAGCGAGAGAGAAAGAGAGAGAGAGAGAAGGAGGGAGAGGACGGCTCTCGGGACAATGCCTAATGAGGCCGTTGTCCGGAGCTCTTTTCTTCTCCTCAAGCGGCTCGCGAGCTCGCAGACTCCGGCGTGCACGCGCGCGTGCAGCGTACGCGCATAAGGGAGGAGCGCGAGAGGAAGAAAGAGAGCTCGAATTACGTCGCTTCAGGGGGCTTTGATTCCTCCTCCGCTGTTGATTGATGCGACTCTGTGCCACCGGAAATCGCCGCGAGATTGCGAGAGCGCGAGCTGCTCTTACTCGTCTCGGCCCGCGCCACGACTCGCGCACCACCGTTTGCCGCACGTAATTGTATGCGGCCTTGCGCGACCGCGCCTCGACGTGTATTTTTTAATGGCCCATTTTAAGATTAGCTCCGTTTTCTTTTTCGACAAAAAGAAATGGCGCTATTGTTCTTTAATAGTCCACTGCAGATCAGCAAACGTGTATCTGATCTTCGTGGGGCTCTCGTGCATATGCGCTTGTAAAAGGCTGAAGCATGAAAGTGCACGCTTAAAATTCTTCATGAAAATCAGCACAATGTTATTTTTTTATACTCGCGTAATAATAACGCGAATATTTATTGTTATATTTTTTTAACTTCTTTTCAATTGTTATGTATAGTCCTAGCGGGTACGTTATTTGATAATCTACAGTAAAGTGTAAAAGTTCTGGCATTAACACAGATATTTTATTTCTATAAGTGTTCCAATAATCTTCTTTGCTACATAAGAAATGCGTAAATTACTTTTTGTTACGAAATCGATGTGGTCTCTTCATAGTGGTTACTCTTTTGATGCGCGTAAAACGGTTCATTTCCGCTTGTAATTTTTTGTGACAATTTTTCAACCTGTATATAAATTGATTAAATTTACTGAAACTAAGTATAATTTTTTTACATGTATATATTTTCGTTATGTATACTCGCTCTTTCACGTATAAAGATCGATGAATAGTTTAATTGGTCATATTAAGATTAATATGTGTAAATTTGACTTGGATTTTAATTGATCGACACGAAATCAAGCAGAAGGCAGATACCACTTTTTGTAAACAAATCAAAAGAAGTGTTGAAAACTTTGAACTAATAACTAAAGGTATTCTTCTAAATTTTAATGTATAATAGTTTATACCATTGTCTCATTTTTATCCTAAAATCATAAAAGTAATGAATTTTATGGAAAACAATTCTTTTTTTAGTATACTTAAAATCTTACACGATATTCCAATAAGGAAATATTCAGAATTCTATTGCGAATACAATTATCATTCCAACTAGGCCACGAATCTCTTACAGTGCTTATTATTCAGGTCTTATAACAATGCAAAATCGAATAAGCAAAAAGCGAGAAAATGAGATGAAACTGCGGGAAGAATGCAAAATTAAAGTCCACGGTCTGCTTCGTGTCAGCCGCGTCACAATGGCCCAATCAGGAGGTCCGTAGTTCCTTACTGCAACCGCGATGAAAAAAAAAAGACAAAAATTGCGACAGGCGCGTAGACTCGCGGCCGCTGCTATATATATATACACACACACACACACACGTGCAGGTATGACCCGCCCGCACGCTGCTTCATATTATATATAACGATCGTGACTCACGAGTCGACGAAAGACTTTGCTTCTGCCTCTCTCTCTCTCTCTCTCTTTCTCTCTTCTTCGTCTTCTGTGCAGGGCAGATTCCTGTGGGTTTCCTTTGCCGAGCGGCGAGAGCAGCGGGCGAGTAGAAAAAAGAGAATGAATAGGCGACAGTGGGAAACGGACGGAGACAAAACGACCATCAGCACCGCGGATAGATAAAATAAGAATGAGGAAGGGATAGCGGGAGATGGAAGGAGAGCGCGGTGATAGATACGGACGAGGACGCGGAAGGATGAGTGCGTGTAAAGAGAGAAAGTGGGATGGCTCAGATTTATTGTTTAAGTGCGAGCCCTAGCATAATTTATCTATTATTTACTGTTGGTTCAAATTGTATATTTAAAAATAAATTGTTGTAAGGATAATTTCATCGTGGATATAGATATCATGAACATGTATTGTTTTGATAAGAGGGGTCTCTTCTGTTAATCATAACACTAAAAATATGTTTGTTACAATATAATAATTGAAATTACTAAACATGCATGCAGAAACATACTAACAAATTTTCCACTCAAAGTGGTCGAATTACCTAGAGTTACCTTATAAATAATATCAATTTTATGACAGAAGAATAAAACAGAAAATCATGAAATATAAAAAAAAATCTGCTATTAAAGGAAAGAAAATAGTATACCTAGGAAAAAATGTATTCCTTCTCGAACTAATATAGAGAAGAGTAAATTAACCATGTCTGATCACAATCTGATCAGTAGATCCTGAGATACGAATGCTTACGACCCCATGAGCGCGCATTTATATCATACGCATACTTACAGATATTTTCTTGCAAATTTTCTTGAAACGTCTTTTATTTTCTTAATATTTCTGATAAGTTTTGTTGAAAACTTTTTGTTCAATATTCTCTAGTAATTATATTTTTCAGCATTTGAAGATGTATATATTCCGTGTGTTTAGTCAAAATGAGTTGATCATTTAAAACTACATTTTATTGTTAAAAATTATAAATAAAAAGTAAATTGTTTTTTTGTTTAATTATGTGTAGATTCCGTTCTTAAATAGTATATTACTAACGCGGGCGGAAGAGGATTATTTACCTCATGCAACGTTTTTCGGCCGAGCGAAGCGAGGTATATATATATATATAAACAAATAGCACGCCACGTTTGCAAAGCTTTCTCTTGGAGTAAACAAATCACTTACTTTTTCAGTAGCCTAAAAAAGGCAAGAAAAACTAACAAAGTGTAAGAAATAACGATCAACAAGTAACTAGAATAAGAGAACATGCACAGGAGAGAAATACATAAGCAGAACGAAAAAAAAGAAAGACGTATAGAAGCAGATTTGATAAGGAAGATGTATGAATAAAGATAGAGAAACATGAAGTGAAGGGTAGCTAATAAAACACGAAGATAACGAAATATGTTTCACGGTAACTTTCGATCCACAGAAAGTCATTTTCTGCTATGGATGTTTTATTTTTGTGTTTGAACTCGTTTTCAGAATGATACTATCTATTTGCTACTCTTTTATGTTAGATACTTTTTTAACATCTCTAGCATAGTGTGGTAATTTATTCTGTTGGGTGAAGTTAGAATTCAAAGTTTTACTATAAGATACTTTTGATATGCAAATGTACCTTACATCATAAGTTTGACTATGGTGAAGTTTATACTTTACCTAACAATTTTATAGTCTCATGAATTCGTAACTTTATTTTTTCTAAGAAATAAATGAATTTATAAAAATTTTATTTTACTAATTAAAATATTTGTTTTTACTCGTCAAAAAACGCGTTTTACATCCCTCGTTAAAAAAATTAGTATTGCTAAATTTTTTACTATATTATATTAACAAGGATAGCATGTGGCCTGTAGTTCTGTACGTCAGCTGGAGGTCACTTATTCGCTTACTTATCTTATTACTCTCTCTCTCTCCCTCTCTTCGGGGTATTAGCTGTCACATCTCATTCCGACGTTCGTCCTTTGAGCTGTAACTTCATTCAATTGATTCTTGATCTCTCAGACTGCTTATAGCGTTAAAGTAGAATACGAAAGGAATAAAAACAAGCCGTAAAAAATCACAAACGGGGAGGGAAAGGACAACGAAAAACGAGGATGAGGAAAAGGCGTGCGTATCTTCTAAACAAACGTGTATTTTGAAATCGAATTTTGTTCTATGTGAATCTATTAAATATACACAAAGTCTGGCATGTAGTATTTTAAGTATTCTCAATTAGACTATATTATTACTTTAAACTATAAATACCGCATTAGCTTCGCGGGTTTCGTAATCCATATTTATTTTAAAGCGCTGGTCCACTGCTTTGTAGATAATTGTATAATAGATTAGTTAAATGATATGAGATAGATAATATGTAATCATGAATAATTTGGTGGAATATGCAATTGAATTAATTTTTATTGACGAAAAAATATTTATTTTATACACATATCGAAATATCATATATTTAACATGGCACATTTAAATAAATTTTTATCGCACAATATGCACTGAAGCGTGTAATAATAGAGAACTCACTAGTGTTAAAGAGTAATTAACAGTAAAAAAAATAGTTGATGACGAATAAATTATTCTTTTCTTTCCTATTACATTTTGTAAACACTACATTTTTCAGTCTTATGGACTTCTTGCCGCCTACTTCGTATTCAGTTCTTGACAAAGAGTGATATATTTCTTATAAAATTTTGTAAGATGTCCAGTCTCATGATATTCCTCTTAGTATCAATTATTATTATACTTTGTACTGTATTATTTCTCGATGTCGTATAAGTACATGTTAAAAATTGTTTTTGAAGCTCTTGTTTAGTTCTATTATGCATAGTTGTATGTGACAAGCCATATAAATGTTTTCCTTAATTTAATTTACTTCACAAATACCAGCATTCAAGTTACTTGACTAAAGGTTGATTATTTTTATCTATATTTAACTGTCCATTTAATTTCAAGGTGAGTTTCCACCATAGCTATAGGACGTCTTTCAAATTTTTTCTAAAAATCCTGTTGTTCAACCAATTTTTCATTTTTTATTTCTATGAATTGACGTAGTTGTTCATTCATTTTTTCTAACGAATTCTTATCCTTTTTCAGAATTGTGAATGCTTTCATCACCAGCCTCAGTACTTGTCTATGCGTTTGCAGTTTCTCTGCATTACGCCTATCGATTTCCTGCATGTTTTGTAATTGTTGACGTAAATCTAGCAATTGCTCTGTCTTTCTTATATTTTCTTCGTACGAACTCATTAATTGTTGTTCCAAAACTCCAATGTACGAATAGCCATTTCCTTCCAAAAAATATTCGTTATTTATGGGTATCATTTTCTATATGTTAATCCTTAGTAGAAACCAAAATCCTAGCTGTAAAGGAATGTATTAGAGATTTCTATATTAACGTAAAGAAAAAATAGCAAACGCTATTTATTTTAAGGGGGTTGTGCAATTTTGGACTTTCTTAAGAATTTCTTGAAACTTGTAGGGTAGATCCTACTATTATACACAACATATATAAACTTCAGAAAGCCTAGCTTCGCCGTTAAGGTGGCTCCGGCGTGATATATTATATGTATATAAATATACAAATTTTTTATGATGCTTACTTCACATGTTATAATTTGAGAAACAATAAAATATGAAACAAGGGTTCTTGAAGTAATAAAACAAATTTTTTTAAAGAAATTTCTTTTTGTTACTTCAAGAACCCTTGTTTCATATTATATTGTTTCTCAAATTATAACATGTGAAGTAAGCATCGTAAAAAATGTGTGTGAGTGAGTGTGTGTGTGTGTGTGTGTGTGTGTGTGTGTGTGTGGGGTGTGTGTGTTCTTGTGCGTGTGCGCGCGTGTGTGTATGTGTGCGTGTGTGTGCGCGCGCGTGACGTGTGTATGTATATATCGCGCTGGAGTCACCTTAATGAGATATAAGTTCTCAAACTTATAAAATTTAACACGGTGTCTTATGGGAGAGTCGTCATAAAACGTAAAAAATGAACGTTTTTGTCAATAATGCCAAGAGTTTTGATGTAAGCCAGCGTCGGAGAGCATGAGAGGATGAGGTGTAGGTAAAAAGGTAATTAATAAAAATACGTTATAGAAAACAAAATTAAGTTTAAAATAACGTTTCAGAATAGACCGTAGAGCACATATTAAATAAAACAATAAATACGAAAAATAATCAAGAGAGCCGATATATACGGTTGCGTTCGTTTCGCGGTCTTGCGAAACTCTCCCCGGGGCGTTCCTGCCTTGTCCCAGTGACACCGAGAAGGGCTCGGTATGTGTCACTCCCTTTATGCCTGAGCGGCGCGTTCGGCCACACTTGGCGAGGGTCAGGACACTCCATACGCCTATAGCGACTCAGTCGCCATTGGCCGGAGTGCAGGAGGGGCTACCCGGGGTGAGAGCCTGGCGAGAGCGAAGGGGCTCCGATATTTCGCGGATTTTGCGCTCGCGGATCGGTTGCCGCAAGGCGGCAGCAGAAAGTCGACATATATAGGCTGCGGCTGGGGTTGTAAACCGCTCGCTCCCCTCTCCGCAAGTCCGAAGGTGCGGCCCCTCGACCGAGCCGTGACGCGAGCTTCTCCGAATTTCGCGGCGTGCGTGAACGTTCGAGATTTCCGGGGAAAAGTCGGGCTTGACTAATTCCCCTAATTTTAACTAAAAAGGTACGCGATGGTTGCCGACGCCAGTTTTCTTAAGATTTGAAAGAAAAAGAGATATGTTACTACTAATAACAATACTTTAAATATGCTATCCAAATTTCAGAAAGCCTAGCTTCGCCGTTTTCAAGATACAGTTGTTTAAAGAACATACGCGCGTGCCCTTGCATGCGTGTAATACAAACGAAGGCGCGCTGCGTGTGTCTCTGAATACCTGAATACCTGCCTATCCCTTATATAAATTGAGCATTCGAGATAATCTATTTTGCCCTCGAACGATCTCGAAATCTCGAATAATCGAATCCGTCTCGAATCTCGAAAGGAGAGAAACAAGAGACGAAACAGTGGCGCGCGTAGCGCGCTGATTAACGCTAGTACAGCTTAGATGGGCGCTTCTATATGTGTAATATGCATCACACATGAAGCGGTACTATGTGTGCGTGAACAGTCTTGCGTGAAAGTTGGAAAGTGCGGGGTGAGTGGGGAGACGAGAGAGAGAGAGAGAGAGAGAGAGAGAGAGAGAGAGAGAGAGAGAGAGAGAGAGAGAGAGAGAGAGAGAGAGAGAGAGAGAGAGAGAGAGAGAGAGAGAGAGAGAGAGAGAGAGAGAGAGAGAGAGAGAGAGAGAGAGAGAGAGAGAGAGAGAGAGAGAGAGAGAGAGAGCTAGGCGCACGGTGTTCGACCCGCTGTATTTTTGGCTTATACGATACCGCACTAACCCCCTTAATAGTCAATATATATATAAGCGCTTACGTGAACGTTATGGGGTAGTTGTTTGTTTCAGCGGCTTCAGGATCTATCTTTCTTCTGTCAAGCACACAATCCCTGTGATGAGTATAGCAGCCAGCACCTTAGAGTCTTAATATTATAATGCAGCGAATTTGAAATTTCGCTGATCCAATTTATATTAACTGATTATTTATTATTATATATCTTGAAACGACGAGTTAGATAAAAAACACTAACAATAATGCCAATGTGACTGTCTCGCACTGTAGTTGAATTGAGAATGATCCTTGCACGTTTGATGCGAGCTATTTATTCGCTTTAGCGGTCCGCTGCTGTACCCTTACAATGTTCTAGAACGTTCGACAGCCATAACATTCTCGAACGTTCGACGCTCAAGATACTTGCGTCTATGTAAGATGATGATACCTGATAAAGACCAATGTTCTAGAAGCTTCGAGAGCCTCAATGACAATTTGCAAATTTTCGAAAACTGTGGAAGGAGTTCTCGAATATTCTATAAATAACAAAGCACTCATTAATAATTTAAAATAAATACTAATAGTTTTCTTGTTAATTTTCGTTTCCTTTCATGTTTGTAAGAGAGTGACTTATATCCTTAAAAATGAGTTTCATTTCAATTTTTTTACTGATCAATTACTTTTTCGGTTTAATAATTAGTAATTTAAATTAGTAACTTTAAAAAATAACACAGTTCAGTATCCAGCAAATTGGAAATTCTTTTTTTATTTTAAATTCATATTAACTTATAAGTATACTGAGAGAAAAAAACACTATTTTCGCTAAAGTCACGCACAAGGACATAGCCGAAGTACGCTTAAGCGAAAAGCGCCGAACTCTTCGGCGGTTTCTTCCGAACTGTTGGGCAAGAACAACAGAAACTCGGATCACATCATCACATGTTTGGTGCTTGTGCGTGAGCTCATCGCTACGGCAGTTTTTGCCGAAGCCTTTCGGCAATTCTAACCTAAGTCCTCCATCGAACGGTTTCGGTTGTTTTCACCGGAGATTTCATATAACAGATTACACGAGCGTACAAATAGCTCGGGAGAGCCGATGGCCGGATTATAGGTCGTGCTTCTTCGTAGTTTTTTGCGTTTAGGTCTCAAGACGCATCTAATACTTGGTCTAGGTGTTCGGGGTAGCCGATGACGGTGTCTAGATGGTGCACTCCGCAGGTTTTTGCCTCTAGGTGTTGGAAATCATCGAATGCGTGATCTAGGTGTTCGAGGTGGCCCATGACAGAGTCTAGGTGGTGACCTTCGCAGTTTTTGCGTTCTAGGTGACGAACAATATCCAATGCTTGATCTAGGTGTCCCGGGTAGCCGATGCCGGAGTCTAGGTGGTGCGCACCGTAGGTTTTTGCCTCTAGGTGTTGGAACTCATCGAATGCGTGATCTAGGTATTCGGGGTGGCCGATGACGGAGTCTAGGTAGTGCGCTCCGTAGTTTTTGGTCTTTAGGTGTTGGAACTCATAGAATGCGTTGTCTAGGTGTTTGGCGTGAACGATGACGGAGTCTAGGTAGTGCGCTCCGTAGTTTTTGGCCTTTAGGTGTTGGAACTCATAGAATGCGTAGTCTAGGTGTTCGGGATGGCCGATGACGGAGTCTAGGTGGTGCGCGCCGTAAGTTTTTGCCTCTAAGTGTTGGAACTCATCGAATGCGTGATCTAGGTATTCGGGGTGGCCGATGACAGAGTCTAGGTAGTGCGCTCCGTAGTTTTTGGCCTTTAGGTGTTGGAACTCATAGAATGCGTTGTCTAGGTGTTTGGGGTGGACGATGACGGAGTCTAGGTAGTGCGCTCCGTAGTTTTTGGCCTTTAGGTGTCGGAACTCATAGAATGCGTAGTCTAGGTGTTCGGGGTGGCCGATGACGGAGTCTAGGTGGTGCGCGCCGTAGGTTTTTGCCTCTAAGTGTTGGAAGTCATCGAATGCGTGATCTAGGTATTCGGGGTGGCCGATGACAGAGTCTAGGTAGTGCGCTCCGTAGTTTTTGGTCTCTAGGTGACGAACCATATCCAATGCTTGATCTAGGTGTTCCGGGTAGCCGATGACGAAGTCTAGGTGGTGCGCACCGTAGGTTTTTGCCTCTAGGTGTTGGAAGTCATCGAATGCGTGATCTAGGTATTCGGGGTGGCCGATGACAGAGTCTAGGTAGTGCGCTCCGTAGTTTTTGGCCTTTAGGTGTTGGAACTCATAGAATGCGTTGTTTAGGTGTTTGGGGTGGACGATGACGGAGTCTAGGTAGTGCGCTCCGTAGTTTTTGGCCTTTAGGTGTCGGAACTCATAGAATGCGTAGTCTAGGTGTTCGGGGTGGCCGATGACGGAGTCTAGGTGGTGCGCACCGTAGGTTTTTGCCTCTAAGTGTTGGAACTCATCGAATGCGTGATGTAGGTGTTCAGGGTGGCCGATGCCGGAGTCTAGGTAGTGCGCTCCATAGTTTTTGGTCTCTAGGTGACGAACCATATCCAATGCTTGATCTAGGTGTCCCGGGTAGCCGATGCCGGAGTCTAGGTGGTGCGCACCGTAGGTTTTTGCCTCTAGGTGTTGGAACTCATCGAATGCGTGATCTAGGTATTCGGGGTGGCCGATGACGGAGTCTAGGTAGTGCGCTCCGTAGTTTTTGGTCTTTAGGTGTTGGAACTCATAGAATGCGTTGTCTAGGTGTTTGGCGTGAACGATGACGGAGTCTAGGTAGTGCGCTCCGTAGTTTTTGGCCTTTAGGTGTTGGAACTCATAGAATGCGTAGTCTAGGTGTTCGGGATGGCCGATGACGGAGTCTAGGTGGTGCGCGCCGTAAGTTTTTGCCTCTAAGTGTTGGAACTCATCGAATGCGTGATCTAGGTATTCGGGGTGGCCGATGACAGAGTCTAGGTAGTGCGCTCCGTAGTTTTTGGCCTTTAGGTGTTGGAACTCATAGAATGCGTTGTCTAGGTGTTTGGGGTGGACGATGACGGAGTCTAGGTAGTGCGCTCCGTAGTTTTTGGCCTTTAGGTGTCGGAACTCATAGAATGCGTAGTCTAGGTGTTCGGGGTGGCCGATGACGGAGTCTAGGTGGTGCGCGCCGTAGGTTTTTGCCTCTAAGTGTTGGAAGCCATCGAATGCATGATCTAGGTATTCGGGGTGGCCGATGACAGAGTCTAGGTAGTGCGCTCCGTAGTTTTTGGTCTCTAGGTGACGAACCATATCCAATGCTTGATCTAGGTGTTCCGGGTAGCCGATGACGAAGTCTAGGTGGTGCGCACCGTAGGTTTTTGCCTCTAGGTGTTGGAAGTCATCGAATGCGTGATCTAGGTATTCGGGGTGGCCGATGACAGAGTCTAGGTAGTGCGCTCCGTAGTTTTTGGCCTTTAGGTGTTGGAACTCATAGAATGCGTTGTTTAGGTGTTTGGGGTGGACGATGACGGAGTCTAGGTAGTGCGCTCCGTAGTTTTTGGCCTTTAGGTGTCGGAACTCATAGAATGCGTAGTCTAGGTGTTCGGGGTGGCCGATGACGGAGTCTAGGTGGTGCGCACCGTAGGTTTTTGCCTCTAAGTGTTGGAACTCATCGAATGCGTGATGTAGGTGTTCAGGGTGGCCGATGCCGGAGTCTAGGTAGTGCGCTCCATAGTTTTTGGTCTCTAGGTGACGAACCATATCCAATGCTTGATCTAGGTGTTCCGGGTAGCCGATGACGGAGTCTAGGTGGTGCGCACCGTAGGTTTTTGCCTCTAGGGGTTGGAACTCATCGAATGCGTGATCTAGGTATTCGGGGTGGCCGATGACGGAGTCTAGGTAGTGCGCTTCGTAGTTTTTGGCCTTTAGGTGTTAGAACTCATAGAATGCGTCGTCTAGGTGTTTGGGGTAGACGATGACGGAGTCTAGATAGTGCGCTCCGTAGTTTTTGGCCTTTAGGTGTTGGATCTCATAGAATGCGTAGTCTAGGTGTTCGGGGTGGCCGATGACGGAGTCTAGGTGGTGCGCGCCGTAGGTTTTTGCCTCTAGGTGTTGGAACTCATCGAATGCGTGATGTAGGTGTTTAGGGTGGCCGATGCCTGAGTCTAAGTAGTGCGCTCCATAGTTTTTGGTCTCTAGGTGACGAACCATATCCAATGCTTGATCTAGGTGTTCCGGGTAGCCGATGACGGAGTCTAGGTGGTGCGCACCGTAGGTTTTTGCCTCTAGGTATTGGAAGTCATCGAATGCGTGATCTAGGTATTCGGGGTGGCCGATGACGGAGTCTAGGTAGTGCGCTCCGTAGTTTTTGGCCTCTAGGTGACGAACCATATCCGATGCTTGATCTAGGTGTTCCGGGTAGCCGATGACGGAGTCTAGGTGGTGCGCACCGTAGGTTTTTGCCTCTAGGTGTTGGAGCTCATCGAATGCGTGATCTAGGTGTTCGGGGTGGCCGATGACGGAGTCTAGGTAGTGCGCTTCGTAGTTTTTGGCCTTTAGGTGTTAGAACTCATAGAATGCGTCGTCTAGGTGTTTGGGGTAGACGATGACGGAGTCTAGATAGTGCGCTCCGTAGTTTTTGGCCTTTAGGTGTTGGATCTCATAGAATGCGTAGTCTAGGTGTTCGGGGTGGCCGATGACGGAGTCTAGGTGGTGCGCGCCGTAGGTTTTTGCCTCTAGGTGTTGGAACTCATCGAATGCGTGATGTAGGTGTTTAGGGTGGCCGATGCCTGAGTCTAAGTAGTGCGCTCCATAGTTTTTGGTCTCTAGGTGAAGAACCATATCCAATGCTTGATCTAGGTGTTCCGGGTAGCCGATGACGGAGTCTAGGTGGTGCGCACCGTAGGTTTTTGCCTCTAGGTATTGGAAGTCATCGAATGCGTGATCTAGGTATTCGGGGTGGCCGATGACGGAGTCTAGGTAGTGCGCTCCGTAGTTTTTAGCCTCTAGGTGACGAACCATATCCGATGCTTGATCTAGGTGTTCCGGGTAGCCGATGACGGAGTCTAGGTGGTGCGCACCGTAGGTTTTTGCCTCTAGGGGTTGGAACTCATCGAATGCGTGATCTAGGTATTCGGGGTGGCCGATGACGGAGTCTAGGTAGTGCGCTTCGTAGTTTTTGGCCTTTAGGTGTTAGAACTCATAGAATGCGTCGTCTAGGTGTTTGGGGTAGACGATGACGGAGTCTAGATAGTGCGCTCCGTAGTTTTTGGCCTTTAGGTGTTGGATCTCATAGAATGCGTAGTCTAGGTGTTCGGGGTGGCCGATGACGGAGTCTAGGTGGTGCGCGCCGTAGGTTTTTGCCTCTAGGTGTTGGAACTCATCGAATGCGTGATGTAGGGGTTTAGGCTGGTCGATGCCTGAGTCTAAGTAGTGCGCTCCATAGTTTTTGGTCTCTAGGTGACGAACCATATCCAATGCTTGATCTAGGTGTTCCGGGTAGCCGATGACGGAGTCTAGGTGGTGCGCACCGTAGGTTTTTGCCTCTAGGTATTGGAAGTCATCGAATGCGTGATCTAGGTATTCGGGGTGGCCGATGACGGAGTCTAGGTAGTGCGCTCCGTAGTTTTTGGCCTCTAGGTGACGAACCATATCCGATGCTTGATCTAGGTGTTCCGGGTAGCCGATGACGGAGTCTAGGTGGTGCGCACCGTAGGTTTTTGCCTCTAGGTGTTGGAGCTCATCGAATGCGTGATCTAGGTGTTCGGGGTGGCCGATGACGGAGTCTAGGTAGTGCGCTCCGTAGTTTTTGGCCTTTAGGTGTTGGAATCGATAAAATGCGTGGTCTAGGTGTTCGGGGCGGCCGATGATGAAGTTTAGGTGGTACGCATCGTAGGTTTGTGTCTAGGTGTTGGAACTCATCGAATGCGTGATGTAGGTGTTCGGGGTGGCCGATGACGGAGTCTAGATGGCGCGCATCGTAGATTTTTGCCTCTAGATGTTGGAACTCATCGAATGCGTTATCTAGGTGTTTGGGCTGGCCGATGACGGAGTTTGGATGGTGCGCTTCGTAGTCTTTTTGCATTTGGGTGTCGGAATGCATTCAATTCGTAGTTAAGGAGATCAGGGTAACCGATGATAGTGTCTAGGTAATGCGGTCTGTAGTTTTCATCGTCCAACACGTTTTCGATGCGTTCCAACACCTAGAGCAAAAAACTGCGGAGTACACCTTGACACCGTCATCGGCTCTCCCGAACACCTAGACCACGTATTAGATGCGCCTGGAGATCTAAATGCCAAATCTACGGAGCGCACCACCTAAACCCCATCGTTAGAGTAGTCACATTATTGAAAAATACTGTATTTCTAAGAACACCTGTACCATAACAGTTACAAGATATCCATTTGTGGACAAATATTAATATTGTAACTGTTACAATATATAACATTAGATATTAGCATACGCACACGATTGTGCGTACTAGCTCATACATTATTAGTTAAGGTATATATAATTTGCTATAATGAAAAATACGTATGTTAACAGTTACACTGCATATTAAATATAATCGTATCGTTTTGTCAGTGTAGATAGCTGCAGATAGTGAGACAAAAGAAGATTATTTCATTTTTTCTCAGCTAAGCGATCAATAGTATTATGTATATATATTATGTATATCTATAGATGAGGAGGGCGATGAAAAGATAAGGGCAATGCTCGCCTAAGGAAAATGTACAGTTTTATAATTTATAATTTAACTCTTTTACTATCACTTGTTTCGAAACTATAAAAATTACGGTAAAAGACAATGCAATATAGTAGAATAGTCCGATGTAAACAGTTTAACTTTTTGTTTATTACTTTATTGATTTCTCATAACAAATTGTTCGAAAATAAAATGTTGAACATTATAAAAATAATTTTAATATCTATGATTTACATTAGTAAATTTTATTAAAATTAGTTTAATATTTTATAGTATATTTTGTTGAGGCCCAAAAGGTGATTGGTTTTTCCCCTCTTTCCATAAATTAATATGTATAAAAAAATTACATTTTTGTTAACAATAACAAAATAATTTTTATTGATAATGATTTTGTATAAGAAGCGTTGTCTGATAGAGTGTTTGTGGGAAAATGTGCATGCAATATATCGCTCCGGCACCATGCCGTTTCATTGTTCATATTTCCCCATATATTGCCCACATTAGGCCTATGTTTCAACAATGGCTCACATATGGTTCATGCATCATCAATACTTTGTACACATCGCCTACACTGAGATTCTTTTCGCGGGATAACTTCACATTTCGACCCAATTTTCAACTGATTAAACCTATCCGTATTTCTAAATTTTTAAGAAATTCCTACGAGAATGAAAATAACTAATAATATAAAAACTAATATTACAAAAGCTGTGTTACTTGTAAATATTTCATTAGCAAAAGATATTAGTTGTTTCAAGAAGCGAATAACTTGTATTTGTTAAAAATTATCGCGCAATAAAGAAAATTTGAGAACAAAATTGGCACGATAATTTGCTAAAAGCATCTCGTGCTGCCAATGTTCTTTGAAGGCGTCGGGATAAGTTAAGGAATCGAAAAAGAGGGAAAACGAGAATAGAAGAGGATCTGACGTATAGGAAACGCGAGTATCTGCGAAAATTCAGTTTTCCTTCTCGACCCTCGGGGATTCCCCAAAATGCGTTTCGTCTTTAACTTTTCTTCTTCTTTGCGCCACCTACAACGTTTCCCTTGGCTAAATTCGTTAGGCTCTTCGCTGTCTCTTCTTCGTCTCGAATAGACTGTACTACCTCGTCTGGAAGCGTAGACGGTCCCTTATAACCTTTGACCTTGTATTTGTCATTTTTTCGTCTCTTTCATCTAACTTATCTGTTTTATGTATAAAAACTGGAGAATATAGAATTTTTATTCTTTCAATATTATTGAATAATATTATATCATAAGTATAATACCTATATTTTTTGTGAAATTATTTGTAATAATGTTTTTAAATTGTTAGAAGTCAAATCAATTCAAGAAAAATGTATATTATCGCTATTAAAAATGACAACAAGTAATAAGTACACTTTTATAAATTTAATGTTTTAAATTAAACTAATATACTTTAGAAACACAAAACTATACCTACTGACAGATGACTTCCATATATTTTATATTAGTTTGCCTTATGTAGAAGAAAAATTTATTTGTCATTATCATAATACTGTGTAGGGGTAAAAGAGATACGTCGGAAATGAAATAATTTACATTTTTCCACAATATATGAATAAATAACAAATAAACGCTGTGCTAATGGGACGCATGGAATGTCGGTTTTCCACATCCCTTAAAAAGACTGTTTATCTTTCTTATAAAAAATATTTATATCGAAAGAAGCAAGCGTGAATTATCATCATTTCTTTTTTCGCCTCTAGGGCCAAGTCTTTTCCCACGGCTTGACGTCACGCACGCGTGGACGCCGTATGTATAATTTTCTTACCTTTAAAGCGCCTTGCTCTCTTTTTGCGACGATATATAGCTATACGTGGCCTCGGTCTTTAAGGCGCGAATTTGCATCGGCGAGCGCAGGGCCTCCTCCTTTTTTGAAGTTGAAATATTACGCTGCACGCGGAGGTATCTAGAAATACCGTAATTGCACGTTTGCAAATTAAGCTGGACTTTACCGCGATTTTTGTTTATCTTTTTGGTTAACCGCTAATTAGGTAGTTAAATTTTATTCTTCTCAGGTATTATGATCCACACATTTTTTTTTCTTTAAGATTGTTTTTAATGTTCTTAAATGTTAAAATTTTGACAGGGTTTGCTAAATATTAGAGAAATATAATTTGTAAATTTAAAATAAATACGTAGAGCATAAATTTATTATGAATACTTGTATTACATTAAACAAATGCGTTTTTAAGAACTTATAATACTAGGGTGACTTCACCAGTGAAGGAGCGAATAAGGAAATTATAACTTTTGTTATTTAATTAAGTGGTTTAAAAATGGATTAAAAGTAAAACCTTTTTGAAACTTATATTCTAAAATGTTCAAACTTTACGTCGGTGAGCAAATTTTGAATAAAGAATCAAAGTAAAAATTGTATTTAATGAAAATCTGTAAATATCTCCTAAAAACCAGTAAAGGAACACGCAATCTTAGTATCTAAATACGTTTCACCAGTGAAGGAATACATCGCCAGTGAATAAACACTTAATGGCGTCGATTTTATGATTTTATTCTTAACAAGATAATTTCTTTTATGCAGAATCTTTATATAAAATGAAATAAATATTTTCAAGGATTCGAAAATTATCATCATGTTAGATAAACAATAGATAGAAAGCTTGATATTTTCATATATATAAAGAAAATGTTCGTTAACTGGTGACTGTTCCAATACTGGTGTAGTCGCCCTAATTTAATTTAAAAGAAAAATTAGCTGATTCTTGAAAGTAAATACAATGTCGCAAAAAAGTTGCAGTGTAATAATGCGAATTATGATGGACCGTCCTGAAAATTTTCATTATCTTTTCTCTGAACAATAGCAGTACTGAAGCACGATGGAAACAACGGAGGAAGCCCGAAAGGCAATAAAGGGCCGTCGTAGCAGAGGCTCCATCAGTTAGACGTATTTACTCGAACTGCCCGTCGCGGTGCATGCGAGAGCGCAAGCGCTGGCCTTCTCTAGCTGTAGTTGAGATAGTAGTTGAGGATAATCCACCTTTTCATTCTCTCTCTTCTCCTTCCTCGCATGCACTTCCCCTTCTATTCTTCTCACTTGTTGATTGTGCAGCTAGTACGTATTCTTTGTCTTATGCAGTCGCTTTTCTCTCTCCCTATGCCATACCTTATAATGAAGTTAAAAAAATTGCGCAAATGGATCAAAAATAAAACTTATTCTTGTCAACTTATTTTTCTCATTACCCTGGTAGAAACATTAACCAATAGTTTACAATCGGTTGACGAAATCGGAACAAGTTTGCTAAGGGTTTAATCAACTCTTGCTTTAAAATGCTACTAATTTCGTCACAAAATGTAGTTTCGCTTAGCCAACAGTTGAACCAATCGTTGGTTTAAAAATTCTATAACTTTATGTACTGAGTTAATGAGCCGTTGGCCTACAGATCCTTAATTTTCAAAATTACTAAAATAACAAATTATTCATTTGGTATACAATAAAAATAATCAAATTAATAATAATAATGCTATACCGACAGTGTGAAAAAAAAATATTTTTATGGTAAATGAATGTTTTATACATTTTAAGAGTTTAAACATTTTGAAGTTAAATATATTTTTGTACAAATTTTTATATTATAAATGACACTTCTTTTGTTTTTGAAATGTTATATTCTGGTTAACCGTTAGCTTACACTTGTAATCGTTGGTTAAAAAAATTACCGTACAATTACTTTACCAGCCATTTTCGTTAGCTTATTTTCTACCAAGATAAACTTTCCATTTTATTATTTCAACTTGCAGATTTATTTGAAAACCTCTAAATGGCAGCAAAAGTCGTTAAAAATGAAAAAGTTTATTTAAATTAATTCTTTCAAAAGCCTTCAAAAGTTTTTGCGGTTCATAATATTTAAAAATTTTTAATAGTCTATAAAAAGTATGTTTTTTCAATGAACTTTCTAATTTTCAAAATTCCCACTTACACACGCATGTCTGCAAACAATGTATACGTAATCCAAATAGTACTACTTTTGTAATAGTAATACTTTTGCCCAAATTTTCACAACGTCTGATCTATTTTTGTTCCTGTTATCGTATCTCTGTTTCAGAAACGAAATAATAAAAGTGCCAATGAATTGGTTGCAGTTTGTAATTCTGCCGATTCATTCTATTTTTTTGTTCTTCTCTTTTCCCCGGGTTTCATTGACCATTGGCATAATAAATACGACGGAACATCGAGTGCAAGCAGCGTGTATGCATGCTATCTCCTGGTGCGCTTTCCTTTCTACTGCGCGCGTTCGCTTATTCTTGAGTGCCGAGTTGGGTGCACGACCGCATGACTGCTTCAGTGCTCGAATCTTAAAAAGCACCAGCTTGTGCAAGCGTGCGAGAAAGAGAGAATCGCAAAGTATACGAGAACAACGAATAAGAAGAGAGGAAGAAAGAAAGAGAAAGGGGTTCTCTCGGGCCTTGGACCCATGCTCTGAAATTGCTCTTATTTGCCGTCTCTTGGAAGCCTGGGGCTCGCAGTTCGTTATTAAATCAAAGCCCTCTAGCAACCCGGACAAGTCAAGGGTGACAGAATAAAATATATGGGTTTTCGAGTTAGGTGCGCTAGATGAGCATAACAGTAGCTAGGCACGTGATTTACCGATAAGCATTTGCTTGAACTCGTTTATTCGTTCACTTGTAAATAGTGTTTTGATTAATTAAGTTGTGAAGAATCGCTGGTAATGATATCTTTTATGCTTTTATCAGTTATCTGATGTCAGCGACCTAGGATAAGGCGTGTTCAAAATTTTTTAATAAAAGTGGAGTACAGATTGAAGTCTCCAACACCTTGCAGTACGTAAACTCTTAATAACTCAGATTCACTACTAGTTTTTCCATCTGTCATTAAAAACCTGTCTCGGCTATGCCATATAGATACTGTTAACTCAGTCTGTCCGGGAAACCCCAAGTCGTTTGTGACCCGGTTACACGGGCTGTTTATGAACTAAGTACCCAAGTCTGAAGCGGTAAACATCTTCTCAGATGACAATTTTTCCAGGTTCATCGTATTATAGCTTTTTCGCTCCACTCACTCTTCTAGTCTTGTTCGCAGAAAATACACAGCCGATGCACCAGATCTCTCTCCACGTTTTGTCGAGATTATAGCTTCGAAACTTCGAGTAGCAGACATACACTTTATCTTCAAAGTTTTATTTTCTCAATAAAGTATATTTTGCTACATTTTCTATGTACTGTTGTTGTGATTCGTTTCTGACGGCATTCCCACATTGTTTAGCCATTTGCCACTTACTGCGCAAGCAATGCTGGTGACCTTGAAGGACCAATTTGACGGGATGGTGATAGGCTGGTGAACACGGTATCTGAGTGTAACACACCAGCAACATGAATATATTCATAATAGTTAATTTTGTTTGAAGTTAACAATTGTTGTATTTATATTGATTCAATTAATAATGTGTAACTAAGTCTTCAAATATTAGCGCGCTTCTATAGTAAAGTATTTAGACTCGCGTAGTTGTATTATGTAACGTCTAATCACGCGATTATGTAAATAAGCCGGTAAAAAAGAGCCGGAAAGTTCTTTCACTTCATCCGCAGACGCTCAACCTTGAGCAGCTAGAACCAGCAAAGCGCATAAGTAGTTTATTCGCTGCCACTCTCAAGAATGTGACAGTACTAATAAAGACATGTGTGGTCTAGTACAATTTTATACCACGACAAGTGTTCTTATTGATCATCACCCACATAAAAATTAACATCAAGAATCATGATTATTTCCTGAACCCTTTGGGTCACAGAGGGATCAATAGTACCCCACCTTTTTAGAAATAGATTTTATTATTTTTTAATATTTTTTTAATCGACTTTCTGGATTCTTTTTAAAGGTTTTAGCTTAGATATATGAGAAAATCCACAATACTTTTAACCGATGTGGAATAATTTTTTTAAAGAAGTTTATTGTCGCTGTTGGCTTGCCACGGGAAGTACACAAACTAAACTGGCTTCAAAAATTTCAATGGAAACTAAAAAATGAATCCTGATATTGATATGAATAGGAAATACATCGCGCAACGCTGAAATGCATCAGTGTCCAAAAAAAGTACCATATTTAGTCTAGGCGCAGGCTATGATTTCGTAGCCGATTGAGTGCCATTGCTCTACTCAAGGTTTTTATATGTATTTTTTCATCCTGATTACGAATTTTGAGGGTAGAAGTCTTGAAAGTGGTCAGATTAAAGATATAACGATTTAAACAATTAAATTGTTAATAACAATTTATCTGACCACTTTCAGGACTTCTACCCTCAAAATTCGTAATTAATCAATGGCACTTAATCGGCTACGAAATCATAGCCTGCGCCTAGACTAATTAGAAAATGGTAACTTTTTAAGTAGTATTATATGTCTTATCATTGGGCCCTGCGTTGAACACTCATATCAATTATAAGATTCATTTTTTTAGTTTCCATTGAAGGTTTTGAAGCCAGTCTAGTTTATGTGCTTCGCACTGCAAGCAAATCGGAGCAATAAATTGCTTTAAAAAAAAGCTTCACAATAGTTAAAAATTGTGAGATGCATAAATTGTCTCATATAGTTCAAACAATAATATAAATATATACACGCGCGCGTGTATATAAATACGCGCCTGGCAATTCAACGAAGCTCAGCTGCCGGCGATTCATTCATCGATATAGGTAATACACATCGCCTCTGATATCACGACCACAACAATAGAATCTCCTCGAAGCTTCGAGAATGTTCCATCAGCTTTTATGCACTTTTGTGCTGCAGTCACATCTAATAAAGGAAATGTAAAACGGTCACCAGTTGCGCTTTCCCAGTTCACATATATATTCTCTCAATTTCCTATGCGCTGGGGACCGTTCCTCCACCTATTTTTCTACTTTTTAATTTCAGCTATTGTTAAAGAGAGACCGAATTGGAGAGTTAAGCCGAATCGTTCTAGAAGCTTCTCGAACGATATTCGACGGGTATATATACCGCTACCCGTGCTATGGAAAGGCACTCTTACTCGAGCTTCAGAGCAGTAACTAGCTCTCCGGTTCGGTCTCTCTCCCTTGATACTTATGTAATTGGAGAGATGCAAATAAAGAGAGCTTTGCTCTCCATTAAAATTATGGCTCTGTCTTATAATTTTATAAACAGTTTTATCTTTACCTTTCCTTAATGCATGCTGTCGTTACTACTCGAAAAGTATCAACTTAAAAAATAATATTATGTCTGTAATTTGTTTGTATTAAAATCTTAAAAAATCTTTGTATCTGACAAAGTCAGAAAACTTACAAAGTATTGTAAATTTGCTCATATATGTTATATAGTACCATGAGTTAATTTGATAATATGAATAAACAAATTTACAAAATTTGTTTTTTTCAGTAAGAATATAGGTTCAAAGGGTTAACAGCTATTGACGTAGGATTTATTAATATATCTATAGCCAAAATTGTATTTTACCAATAAAATAGTATTGCGATATACACATACAAGAAACTTGTCTAAATACAAGAAATCTTTGATTACATATAACTATTACATATCAACGGACTGTAGCAATCAACTTTATGCTATTGTCTTTCACATAGAAATACAGATTACCTATGACATATTCATCATCTCCATGCTCTTCTTCGTTTTTCTATAAAATCCTTTACTATACATAAAAATGCCACATCGTGGAAATTAGTTCCGACTCGTATCCGCTGGCGTAATCGCGTTGACCGCGGCGGGCCGCGCGAAATCCCATCAAAGCGGCAAGCACACTTCGCTGCGAAAAAAACTCCTCCTCCTCGGCGTGCGATGCTGCTCTTCTTTTGTTTATCCTCTCGGCTACCCCAACCGGTATAGATCGTCTCAAGTCAATATGCCAGCAACGATGCGGTACAACGCGTGCAGAGAAAAATCGAGACAGACTCGGGAGAAAATCCAGCGCGGCGGTGAAGAGCTGCTGCTTTTCTTCTTACACACGCCGCGCGAGAGCAGCACGCACGGCCCTACGCCAGATGTTTTGCGATCTTTTATTCAGTAAGTGATTTTCTTTCGCATCGCGTAAGCTTGTTTATTGCCGCCGCTCTCAATGCGCGTGAGAGAGTGTTTACTCATACCACGCGCGCGTGATTAAAAAGGCGGCCTTTATAAGCCCGCGATCGGAGTGAAAACCGTAATAATGGATAATGCAGCATCGGCGTCATCACCCTTTTTGCCTGCGCGAAATCCTTGTATATTAAAAACGATGTGTTTTCCGTAGCGAGTTTTATAGAAATAGTTTTATGAAATATTTATACCTTCCATGAAGACACAAACCTTTATTTTTTAATAACATATTCTATAGTAAATATATAATATGTAAGAAATGGGTAATACGTTAATAACATTGAAAACATTTCTATTAGCTCGGATTTTCCGTACACTACAAATTGTCAGCCGGCGAAAATTTATAGCCGGCGATTCGCCAAGAACACGTGCTCCGTCGTTTTTTACAACTTAATTAAGGCTTACTCGTGTTTTAGCAAGAGCCACAGTTGTACTATTCCGCGCCAGTTCGTCACTGTCAGAGCCGCAGCGCTATACGCAGCGAGCAGCGACACAGAGAAGGTGCCGCGTCGCTTGGAAGTTCCGCGAAAGAATTTTGCGGAAAAACCCTGCGAATGTCTCGCGGAGAGAACCCCTGCCACAGGAGAGAGAACTTTTCTTGCCACACGCACCTATACGCGTGTAAAATTCATATGGGAAGCAGCGCGTGCGCACGAGTGCGAGCCGCCGGGCGACAGCGCGCGGTATTTTTACAGCGAGGGACGTTTCCGTGCACAGCCGCGTCGTTCCCTATCGTATCGCGGAATCCCTAATGCGTGCCTGTATGCAAAAGGCTGCGCCTATAAATTCTCCGCGTCTCGCTTGGATAGCATGACCAATAAAGTTCAAATATATGTATATATATAAATGCGCGTGTCCGGCGATGGGAATCGATAAGGCCTGCCGGTTGAGAAAATCGACTTTACACCTCGGTATCGCTACTTTTTACTTGTCAGTTGACGCTTCACAAAACATAAACTATGTATTAAAATTAACGATACAAACTTGTGCTTTACAAATATCGTTTATTCAAGAACTGCAAACCGTTTGATTTATAGCTTGTACAATAAAAGCAGCAACGCAGACCTCGATTGTAAAAATATCTATGGGGAAAGCAGCAGGAGCAGCAGTAGCGTAGAGCAGCAGAAAGGGGTTCAATTACAAATCCGTGCCTCTCTAAATAGGATAATCGCATATTCCCCGCGCGCCGCGCATATAGGCAGGTATTCATCCATATTACAGAAATGCCAATTTGCGGCACGCATGACGGGGGAGAGAGAGAGAGGGTGGATCGAGGCAATATCGCGCGGGCGCGCCGCACTTTGAATCTCGGTTGCCGCGCGACGCGGCGCCAGCAGTAGCGGTAGCAGGTATACCGCGCAGCCTTGAATCATTCAGATCTCTCGGCGCGCTCTGGCTTACAATTAGGCAAATGCGCGCCGGGATTTCACCGGTGAAATAATCGATCCTCGACGGCGGCGGCAACTCCTCCACCTTATTATGCAGCAGCCAAGGGACACGGCAGCCTCTCCTCTCCCCATATACGCATACATACGCGCGTGTACAGAGGAGAAGCACCGGCGCGCCCACGGATCACAGCTCTGAAGAGAGCCTGCGCCGTGCGGTTATCGGGTTTGGGGCTAAGTAGCGCTATCAAGTAACGACGGCCCGTTGTCTGCGATGAGCTTACACCCCATAAATGTCTCCGACACTCTCTCGTCTATTATCTTGTTCGCGCTGCTTAGGCCTATCATCGCGCGCCTGCATTGATGGAGAGACGCGTGTAATGGCTTCAGGAGTCTATGGTCCTTGCCTTTAGTGTACTGTTAACTATATGGAGCTTGCAATTTCACTCTGCGCTATATATTATAAGGGAGGTTTATGATTAGAACAGTATAAATACGATCAATTTTAACATAATTTTAATTGCTTCTATAAAATTGCAAATACAACATTTCTTGTGTTATTTCAGATAAGTTTGATAACACTATTGAATCAGAAACAATGTTCGCGAGTATTTATGGAACTTTTTTTTGACATCACTGATTGAAGAATAATTTGTAGTCATTAATATCCCTGTTAACACAGAGAGCTCAACGTTAAAAATGCGCGCGTATCAATGATTATTAAGAAAATGAGCAATCGCAGCGAAATTCCCGGCTGGCTCATTACCAGCGGTAAGAGAAAATTATACATCCTCTCGGGATACAAGCACACGCAGCGATATTCGAACATCCTCGCGGAATGACAAAGAAACTCGGCGCGCGAGATCGAGAGGCGCGCGGAGCCAGCGCAACACGTGTTCCCCCGTCCGAGCTGCCTGCACTCGCGAGAGCCTTTTCTCTCCCACAAGGCCGCATGCTGCTGCTGCTGCATGCATCGGCCGCGCACGCAGAAGTAAGTAACTAAGTTATATGTATATGCGAGCGTGCACGCGCGCGCCATAGATTATTACGCTGCTCGTGCGTCTGGCGTGCGCGCGTACACACACAAGACTCGAAATTAATTTGCATTAGCAGTGCGCTTACATTTTAGTGCCTCGGTCCTCGCTGCAGGAATTATTAGAGAGAGAGAGAGAGAGAGAGAGAGAGAGAGAGAGAGAGAGAGAGAGAGAGAGAGAGAGAGAGAGAGAGAGAGAGAGAGAGAGAGAGAGAGAGAGAGAGAGAGAGAGAGAGAGAGAGAGAGAGAGAGAGAGAGAGAGAGAGAGAGAGAGAGAGAGAGAGAGAGAGAGAGAGAGAGAGAGAGAGAGAGAGAGAGAGCTAAGGTATTTAATTAACTGTAGACTATTGTCCAATATAGTAAAGGCTTTTTACAAAAGATTGTAATACTATAGAGTGTAGATATGACACGGCCGAAACATGTGTACAGAGTAAATTTTATATTAATTAAAAAGTGAGAGCGAAAGAGATAAACCTCCATTAGTTTAAATAAAGAGTCGATATTGATAACGTCAAATATCAGTAATAATGTAAATTTAAATATAAGCTGAATACGTAAGCAGAAATACATAAGTGTAATACAAGCTCTCGATGGTAACAGCATATCGAGGGGAAACTAATACCTCGCAAGAAACCTTTAAAAGACTTACTTGACGAAGTGCTAAAGACGCATCGGAAAGGCGAAACTAGTCGTATTGATTCAGTTGGAAGAAACGATGATAATATAATTAAATATTGTTGACAGACACAATGATTTGAGATTTTTTATTTTACTTTTTATAATTACCGCCAGTTCGTCAAAGTTAAGTCAAAATTTGCTTTCTCCAAGATTTAATTAAATTTTAAATCTGATAGAAACAACCAGTGAAATACATTTACACATGTATAAGCATATCCACGTGAATATGTTTTAAAAACTGTTTATTCCGGCTCTAAATGTTTTGTGATCAATCAACGAGTATTGCTATTCTTTATCATGTTAGGTTATAAAGACATAAAGTTTTGTTTAAAATAAAACACTTACAAGTTTTGATTTAATTTGATTAACTACTTTATTATGGGATGTTAAAAAGAGAAAGAGCCTTTGATTCACAAGATTTCTTTTTTTACACCTTTTTCGACCTTTTTTCTAATTACTGGTGGGGAAGTTGGGCAAACGTGTAACTACACTTTAATTCTGCGTCGTTGTCGAAACTGCCGAATGTGCTCGGGCGCCTTCGTCAGCTATTTCATGTCGAACCAGTCGTCACAAAATATTCTAGAATATCTCGAAGCTGATTATGCTTCTTTAAACAATATGTTAATTTATACTGCCCTTGACAAATTATCTAAGTTTGTTACACGTAAAAATCTATAGCATTTTTCGAATATCCATTACAGAAAACTTTTTTTAAACTATTTTCCTGTGCCAATGATCAATATTTGTATACATAAAAATATAGTGTGAACAATAAAGTGTTAACTTTTATAGCTTCCCTCCGGCTTAAGCTAATGTTTTATTTTATTTCTTACTTTTTGGGCTTCAAATACGTAATGGTGTGAATTTTTATGTTAATCTCTCAGAGTAAAATCCCATGAATCACTTGACATCCTCCTTCGTCAATCGTAAAATAATATGAGTGAACAGTTATACGATTATACATAAAATGTACTAGTTATTTATCGCAAATATAAAGTGTACCAAGAAATAAATAAAATTTGACTGAAAGGACACTTTTACGAACAATATAGTTTAGAAAAAAAAAACACAAATTGTCGTCGGGAGCTCGCAAGCCTCTCGAAAGCTTCTGTCCTCGAACGATTTACGAGGTTTACTCTACGAAACGAGCGCAAATCAAAGAAAGGGATCGTTCAGAAGGACCGTCCCTTTTCTCGTCCTTGCAGATAGCTCCTAATTTGGAACCAGCCCCTTTTCTTCTTAGCCTTTAGTAGAGGGGTTGCGAGAAAAACTTTTTAAATCACTCTAATTGTACAAAGTTTTAGACAAAGCCATAAAAAACTTCAAAATAATTTATTAACAATGTTACACTTAAGAAGTTGTTGAGATATTACCTCAGACTAAGTCATTCAAACGAATGAGTTAAGTAAATTAATTAAAATGAAGAGCATTAAAATTATAAATAAATATAAATATTACACTTTATAATTTATCTACGTAACTATATATACAAAATTATAATGTTATTTTGATATAAGACGATTAAGATTTTTTTGTATATAAATCACTGTAAAACTATATAAGTACTACCTTAGTTAACAAATGATTGATAGATTTATGGACGGCGTATTGATAAGCAACTTGTAATACTATTGAATTTTGGGTTATTATCCATTGTATGACATTTTAATATACTACAATGTCCTTTTGAAAATTTGTAATCTACGATCTTGTGTTAAAAATAAAATTGGATTCTCAGCAAGATAAGAAAGTTTTTTATTCGATAATTATAGGTTAAAGTCCGATTGAATCCCAGAATAATATTTCTCCTAAATTATTGTTGCTTTGCATTGTAAAGTTACTTGGGCCAGCTATATGCATATATTGAAACTGTTTAGCTTTTGCATTTAACCTAGGCCATGCGGTATTTAAATGCGGTTTCCTAAATTTGAAAATAATAAAAAAAAAAGGAAAAATATTAATCAACAAAAAATTACATATGGTTTAAATTGTAAAAAATAAATTAGACTTCAAAAGTTTACCCGTCACTAGCAACAGAATACCAAAAATTCAGCATGTCTTGCAGCATCGCTCTATCTTTTTCGGTGGTAGTGGGATCAATGTAATTATTTTCCAGAACCAAGTAAATGTCGTCATCATGGCTAACACCTATAATGTATAAAACGTTCATAATATAATAAACAAAATTATATTTGTTTTTATCAAAATAGAACATGCATAAAAAAATAAGCATAACAATAAATTTTATTACCTAAATTTTCAGTTGTATTTGATAATTCATCGCTCAAACTTTGCGCAGCTCTATAACTGTAATAATAAAACCAAACTGGACTTTTATTTATATTAGCTTGTAATTTTGCAGCTCTTATTGCACCAGTAACAATTTGATCATCTCCCGTTAAGTGTGTTAAATTTTTTACATCCTTTTTATCGGTACTGAAACGATTGTTACCAAAGTAATGACGTTTTGCAAGTGTTGCAAGTTGAGCATGTTTATTTTTTGGTACAGTATCATGAAAATGAAGCATGTAAGGCGCTATAGCTTCCCAATTTTCATCTGTATATACTACCATATTTTCTTTTAAAGCGAACTCTTAAAAATTAAAAAACGTTACTTTTTCAATTCAATAATTTGAACATTAGACTATTTGCAAAACGTACCTGCTGTTATATATAATCCTTCTTCACTTACTACACCAGCAATCCATGGAATGTCATGAACTTTACCACTCTGTATTATATTTCTCGGCGAATTATTAATAAAATAATTTTCCTCTATTTTTTCAGCAACAGGTGGGAAGAAAACATACGAGAAATATAAATCTGACTAAAGAGAGACAAATCTTAATTAATAATAATAATAACCATGATAAGTTGTCCCTAAATTTTATAATTTAATATATATTATGAATGTTTATGTTGAAAAATTTATAGTCATACCAACAATTCCTTTACTGTAGTGGCAATCTTTACAGCAGAATGACTTCTAAGGCATTGAACCATGATTGATGAGTTATCTGTTGGACAATATAAAGCGTTAGCTAACATTTTTGTTCTATCGCTGCTATCAGAAAGGTATGCCCAACGAGCTAAAGCAGTTCCACTAAAAGATATTCCATTTTGAAATAACCCAGCACTTAAAGGAGACAAATAATGATGATGGACACTGGCACCTCCTGCACTAACACCCATTAAAGTGATTTTTCTAGGGTTGCCACCAAAATATTTAATATTTTCTGAAATCCAACGTAGCGCTAAAGACTGATCTTTTAATCCCATGTTTCCTGGAACTACACTGTCTCCAGTGCTTAAAAATCCGAAAGGTCCAACGCGATAATTGAAGGTTACTAAAATCAGGTCTCTATCCATAAGAAATTTAGCTCCATATTCCGAACTTGTTCCATATTGAAAGCCGCCTCCGTGGATCCAAAATATTACTGGCAATAATTCTGTTGCGTTTTTTGCTGGCGTATATATATTTAAATACAGACAGTCTTCGACGCCCGAAACACCACCATTACCAGGTGCATTCATGAATGGATCATACTGTGAGCAAGCGTTAGGCAACTCAATTGCGCTAATATCCTCACCCCAAGCAGGGACAGGGACGGGAGCCTGCAATATAAGAGGAAGATTTTGATGTATAATATGCACATTGATGTTTTTTGAAAAAATTTTCATTTTAACATTTCTTTTTTTATTTATCAAAAGATTATTACTGATAATACGAAGCATAACATTTAGGATTAATGCACCAGTGAATGACCAATTAAAGATTTGTCCAATTATAACTAAATATTTAAAATAAACAATAAATATTGATTCCACGATGCTTGAACTTTCTAATAAATGTTAATTATTTTTGCAAAAATCTATAAATAAATGTAAAATTAATTAAAAACATAGAATATGTAAAAACACCAGTCAATGACCATCCCCCATATTTACAATTTAAGGTATAATATTTTATATTGAACATGAAATTCTATAAAAACTGCTGAAAATCTTAAAGTTTACGAACTTTAAAATACAACAAAAAATTCGTTTTTATGGTTTTTAACTCACAAGGAGATGACCAGGGGTGTGGATCTTGGATTTGACCAAAACTGTAGGAGGTACTTCTTTATGATAAATAATGAGAGACATGTCTCAGGGTTTTTTTGAATGGTTTTTTTTTCCGAAACCCAATCTATTTTATGTCTAAAATAAACAATTTTCGACAAAAATGGGCTCTCTTTAATTATAGCTTTTTGAATATTTCCGTCATATAGAAATGAACTAAAAAGGTTATAAAAGAAGGCAACAATAGTATATTACGCACCATGGGAGGAAAAAACTTGGATAGTCCACAGCTCGTGTAAATTGCCACCCGAGCCTTCGGCTTCGGCTTGGGTGGCAATTTACACGAGCTGGGAGCTGGCCAATTTTACTTCCGTGGTGCGTATACTATTTTTCCTCATATCGAAGCCGAAAATGTCATATTTCCGTTTCGGAGCCGGGTGGGAATGAGGCACTTTCGGCCCGGTATGGGGAAAAAGCTTTAATTTAAGCTGTGTTTCATTAAAAAATGTCGATTTTTAAAAAAGTGATAGGCTATCAAAGATAAAGTGAGAAGATAGCTTAAAATACCACCCGTTAAATGCTTGAAACAAATGAGAAATTTTTAGTGATTTTCTTACTCTATTTTTGATAGCATATAACTTTTTTAAAAATCGACATTTTTTAATGAAACACAGCTTAAATTAAAGTTTTCTTTGCCTTCTTTATAAACGTTGTAGTCCATTTATATAACCGAAATATTCAAAAAGATATAACTAAAGAAAGAGACCTCATTTTTATCGAAAATTGTTCTATTTTAGACATAAAATAGCTTGGATCTCTGAAAAAGGCCCATTCACAAAAATCCCGAGACACGTGTCTCATTATTTGTCATAGAGAAGTACCTCCTACAGTTTTAGCCAAATCCAGGACTCACACCCCTGATTATCTCCTTGTCAGTGGACACGTACTGGTGACTGGTCATTCACTGGTGCATTGACCCTTCTTAAATTACAAAAATAAAAATTGCAATATCAATCAGCAATGTTAAGTACATTTTTGTTACTATTTCAATTTGAGGTATAGTGTAATATGCGGATAAGAAGTTTTCAAATATAATTCTTTACCTGGAATCGAAGTTCTCCAACTGGAGGCAGAGCATAGGGAATGCCTTCATAAGCTGCATATTGTCGACCTTCTGCAGATTTTTTGTAATAACCTTTTATTCCTCCTACAGGTGTTTTTACATGCGGTGCGTGAACATCCAAACATGATACGCTCAATACACTCCATATAACAATTAATAAAAGAAAATTTATATTAAATGTCATTATTTTATTATACTATAATTGTTTAAAGTAATTGTTCTCTGTTCGTAGTATGCAGAGAAACAAATTATAGCAAGTAAATTCTTAGTCGTAAAGAAAACGCTGTTTTATATAGTTTCTTTTTATCAGAAACTCGATGAGATAAGCATAGCAATAAAATGTATATTGATTGTATAATCAATTTATAGATCTTAAGATAATTTACTACTAAATAAAATTTTTTCAAATATAAGTAGAGCAGAATAATAATACTTGATTCTATTATTTAGCGAAAATTTTTTAAACACATTATAAGCTCATCAAAACACTTCTGTGCCACATTGATGGGTCGTTTCAATTTATTATAAGTTAGCAGAAATACCTCATTCGCTCGGTTTAAATGCTTCATTTGAATTCTTGTTCTTAAAAGATCAGTGATGCAATTAAAATAATATTTAAAACATTGATATAATTATTATCATATTATTTTATCAGAGCGCATCAGTTAATTGTCAATATTTTTAATTTATTAGTCGTTTCGACCACACTACCTTGCGATACGTTATTAATCCGCGTTGTTTTAAGGTGGCTTCGGCGTTTTTCTTTTACTTTTTAATTCAACAGAACCCATAAATTTTTTTTATTTTTCATCTGATTTTAATTTTAGAAAACACATTTTGTTCCTTGTACAATTTCATATGGAGTAACCGAAATGAAAATTGAAAAATTTTCAAAACCTGCAAAGTTACATCCAACTATTTATAAAATGCATGCAATTTATAAAATGAATGCATATAAAATCAAATGCAACGAAATAAACAAGTGGATGAAACCTTGCAAGTTTTAATAATTTTTAAATTTTCATATCGGTAACACCACATTAAATTGTTCAAGGAGTAAAATGAGTCATTTAAAATTAAAATAGGATGAAAAATGAAAAAAATTTATGGGTTTTGTTGATTTTGTTTGTTTCAATTAGCTATCTTCTTTAACAATATTCCAATTTTTGATCATTATCAATAATAAATAAACGATCTATATTACTGGTGTAATTAGGAGTAGGCATATCATTGTATATATATTTTTAGTTACCTATAGAAAGCTGCTATAACATTATGTTCGATAAATAAAATTTGAGTGAATTTTGATTGAAATGTGAATTGGTTGTAGTGTGCTGCTTTGGCGAATATCAAAGTGTATATTTTATATAATATTCAAGTATGTTACTATATTGGATTTTTATCCAATGATTTGTTGTCTTATTTATCCTTATAAGTATTTCGGTTGGTCTCCTAATATGAAATGTAATGATAATAATACTACATCAGCATTGCAGTATTATTTCTATATAAATTAATCTGTAGAGGAGATTCTAGCCAATATCTAAATTTAAAAAAGCTAACTCAACCGGCTATTGCCGATGCATGGGTAAAAGTTGGAGGTACTAGATTGTATTTTTTTGAAAAAACAACAACACTTCTAAATAATTAATATAAATAAAAGAATAACAATTTACGTCATTCGGTTGCCCTGCGTCCTCTAATACATCGTTGTACAAAATTTTGAAACAAAAAAACGATGCCACCTTTGTTTATTCTTGGAACGTAATTTGGTTAATTTTCGTTAATTTTCGTTTTAAGAATAAACAAAGGTGTCGTCGTTTTTTTGCCTCGAAATTTTGTAGAATGGTGTATTACAGGATTAAGCAGGGCAACTAAATTTGTTTAAGGCGTAAAGTTTTACATGTTCTGCCGATAAAGCAGTGTTATAGTAAACCCCCCTTCAAGAGCAGAACTTTATAGTGGATTAATGGATTATTTGCAAAATAAAAAAGTTCTACGGATAATATCAAAATAGGAAAAATGCAACAAAATTTTATCAACGCATGACCCTTAGTTCAAAAGTATGGAAAACCAGATTTATTTCTAATTTTTTCGTGCAATCCTTAGTAAAATGAGATCGTTAATAATATTAATTATTATGAAGATTCAATTAATCAGCCTGATATTGTGATTTGGGAATTCAAGTTAAAACTTAAGATGGTCTTCTACCTAATGGCTCCTGAGGCCGAAATTATCGGAAAAAGTAAATTAAAATATAATTACTCTAAAACAAAGTATATATACTAGTAACACACACACACACACACACACACACACACACACACACACACACACACACACACACACACACACACACACACACACACACACACACACCACACATACATACACACACACGCACGCACGCACGCACGTACCCCCCCACACACACACACACACACACACACACACACATATTACTAATATAACTTATTTCTAATACAAAATCGCAATAGATAGGTCTCTAAACCCATTTTATGCAGAATTATGTCATTTTAGAAAAATCAACTGGTGTGCAAGTTTTCTTGGCAATCACTCGATGGATTTTGACGAGGCAAGTCGCAAATTACGTAGAAAACATGTACCTATGGCACGAAACTCTGGAATTAAAAAATTTCGTGACTACTTTTAATTGAAGAAACGATAAAAATTCATAAAAATTCATAAAATTAACAAAAAAAGTAGTTTTTTCAATTAAAACAATACTTAGTCGCGAAACTTTTTAATTCCAGAGCTTTGTGTCATAGGTACATGTCTTTCAAGTAATTTACGATTTGTCTCGTCAAAATACACCGAGTGACTGCCAAGAAAACTTGCACACCAGTTGATTTTTCTAAAATGACAATTCTGCATAAAATTGGTTTAGAGACCTATCTATTGCGATTTTGTATTAGAAATAAGTTATATTAGTAATACATATACTTTGTTTTATAGTAATTATATTTTAATTAATTTTTTCAGGTAATTTTGGCCTCAGGAGCCATTAGATAGAAGACCACCTTACAGCATTAAAAGAAGAAGTTATTATTCATATTAATACGAATTAATTAAATTTGTATTAATTTTTTATTAAATTTAATTTAAAGGTCATTATACTAAAATGTTATTTAATAATTTTGCATTGCTTAATAATATTCATGCCACTTTTGTTATTCAATTGTTCTACGAAATGGAAGTTTAGAAAAAAGTACCACTATTGGCAAGTGTCCCTGCAATGGCAATTATGTTTAAGTTCTTTCTAAGAATATTTATTTTCAGGGAAACTCCTAGAACACATCGAAACTCACGGCCACTATCAGTGATTTTTGTCCGACAATATGTAGTAGGGTAATTGAAAATTATGCTATATTTAAAATGCAACCCTATTAAATAACAAATTGTTTACTCTCATAAGACGATCATATTAAATGTTGTCTTTCGATATAAGAAACTACATAGAATTGACGCCAAGTTCCTCATCAGCACGTCCTCGTCGTGAGAGTCGGGCAAAATTCTAATATTTATTAGAGTATTTATTTATTTATTAGAATGGCTAACGCTCAAAGACTACCAAATAATACATTAATTATGTTTTAAAAGCATATTACTGTGATTTAAAAATTATCCAAAAATTATCCAATAATTATTCAAAAAGTATCCAAATATTATCCAAAAATTATCCATGAATTACCCATAAATTATCCAAAAATTATCCAAAAATTGTCCAAAAATTATACATCCAAAATTTGAACATTTAAAGGGTGGGTTAGGAAAAAAATTGAGGAAACATCACTTTAATATGATAGAGGATGTTTATTGCAGTTTTGCATGTACGATTTATTCGATATTTTGAAATATTTTGATTTTTTATCAGCATTTAGCACAATCATGATTTATAAGATTGATAAAATAATTATATGTATATCTCAAACTTTGATAACCTTTAAACATACTGAACAGGTCGCAATTGATCAAACACCCGCTATCAATAAATTGGCACTAAGCTTCCTCAAACTTGATGAAATATTTTTGTAATCATTTTAATATAAATTCATCAATTCTGAGAAAATTTTATTTCTCCTATTATCGAATATTTTCCACAACTATTAATGTATTGAACGGCATGGTAGTTTGAACAAATTTAAGTTATACGATAAATATAAGATTTTATAAAGATAAAGTCTAATTGAATTCGTGGTAAAATTATTTGTGTATTGTCGCGCATTTTAAAAATATATTTTAAACATTGTTGTGTTTAAAGTGGAATTATATGAGAGTATAGAATTTTACTGATTTTAAACGTAAAATTTATATAATTTAATGAAAAAATAGGATCAACTTATTAATAGAATATATTACGAAAATGTGAACAAAATGTATTTCATATAATCTTGAGTTAAAGTACAATATTACGCCTTGTTTTACGGGTGTAAAGTAGGCCTTCACGCCTAAGGCGTGAAGTGCATCTTTATCGCTGAGGAAAATGATATAATAAAAATTACTATAATATTAACGTCGAGACACACTTGCAATATCAAAATAATTACTATGTTTTATTGTAAAAATTCCTATGTGTTTAGTAATTTTTACTATAAAAGATAGTAATTATTTTGATATTACCAGTATGTCTCGACGTTACTATGTATTATAGTAATTTTATTATATCATTTTCTTAGTAATTTTTATTGTATCATTTTCTTAGTTTTTCGCCCTCGAGTCGTGAATTAATAACAATTTGTTGAAAAAAATAGAATTGGATGTAAGTTTAGATTTATTTTATGAAGGTTAAGGTATGCTATTTTTAGATATAAATCATTATAATATATTTACACTACCCTATCATAGAAAATAAGACGTCCATTTAAAAAATGTTAACAGTTTGTATGCACTTTTATTTCTGCTGCAATGTGCCTTTATAATATAATTAATGACTATATATTTTATCCTTGTCAATCAAAGACTAGATAACTATGAGTATACCGATAATAGCGGCGCAATATTATGTAAACAAACACTTAAGCTATTGTATTATTTGAAAGATGTATTTAATTGACAAATCAACAATATTATAGCCATACTTTATTAAAATGTTTGCTATTATAACTACAAAAGAGCTTGTTTCATTATAGAAATTCATTAAAAATGTGATACATTTTTCGACCATCAGTCAATCTATTTTTCCAATATTATTCTATCATTATTTAAAAAATATAAAAATAAAACTATGCACAAGCTTGTTTTCTGGTATTTGAAAGATTTGTAAAACAGGAGACAACATGAGCATATAATCATTTTTATTGCCCAAAAAATTAACAGCAATAATGTTATTGTAATAGCAATCACTGAAAATGCAGAACCAGATGAAGAAATCAGCATTTTGTTTCAATATTTTTGAGGAAGGAGAGTTGTGGATGATTTATTCGTTATATTTTGATACTTTTAATTATAATAGATCAAATTTGTAAGAAAACTTTATTAGAATATTTCAGAATTATGTTATTGTAGGGCCGATATATAGATCTTATCTATTTATTTTCTATCTACCTTTTGAAGATTTTGAAAATTTTTACCAAAGTGATTGGTCTGTAAATATTTGCAAATGACGTAAATTATTTTTAATTTATTTCAAAAGCCTTCCTTCACCATTGATTGTAATTGATTAACCATCCATTTTTCACTTTGGAAAGCGCAACTTTCTCCCTATTCGAAGTGAATTACCCGTGCGCAATAAGGCAGCGCCGGCGACTCTCTTTGAATTCGTATTGCCGGCGCGCGGCAACATCGAGAGACTTCTTAGAGGCGGCTTCTCATTTTTCATTCTCGGGCAAATTCAGTGATTTTTCACCGTTACTCGCGCGTGCACGCGAGGGTCCCGCACGGCGAAAGAAAACAAAGAAGGTCGGCTCTGAAATCAAGCGCGGAAAGGGAAAGGCCAAATTGCAGCCACGCACAGCCGCGGAATGGATCGAAGGAGGGAGGTGGAGGAAGGAGAGGCGCGAGGGTGGCTACTGCGCTCGGGGGTGTGTATAGTTGTGCGGCTGAACCGCGAGATAGAAATGGAAAGCGAGACTCGGCCTGAATTTCAATGCGGCCCAGACAAGGTTGAATTCGTGCCTGGAAAGCCAGCGGCTCTTTGCTTTCGCTCTCTTTTCCCCGCGCGCGCGTCTCTTCCTCTGCCGTTCCTCAAAGGAAACGAGACGTCGCTGTTTTTTCGGAACGACGGCCGCGCCCGCTACGCAACGCTGGAACGGAAAGTTCCGCGAGACACCCACAGTTTCCTCCAAATCCCAAAGTTCGCCAACAATTTTCCCAATCGTTCAATTGCTCTCTGATTACCTGTTCCTTTGATGATATTTAAGGGGAGAAACATACATTGGTTTTGTTATCTCTAAAAAGTTATGAGTAAATAAATGTTGTTCTTTAAAAACTATGTGAGGTTGTCTAAGGGGCCTTATTGAACAATTATATTACACTTCTATTTCTTTGTAAGAACATATTTTATTCATTGAAATTTTCGGATGTAATGGAGTACAACAAATTCTATTTTGGAAATAAAATTATTGATATACGGGTATTCTATACGGACTTCAGAAAATTTTTTTGTCATGCAGTCACTTTTGCACTCCAATGCCAAAATTAGATCTTCTGATTTTTATGCAAAGTAACTCGAGGTATATTTCTATTATATTAAGTGGACCACACTCACATTTCCTCAGCCCCATTTTATGGAAACGTTTAACTAGGCATATTAGTAGTTCAAAAATGTAAAAAATATGGCTTCTAAATTATTTCAAAATTTTCCGAATCATTTTCACTTATTTAAAGGAGAATCAACCTGATAAGTGGCCGTATTATAGCTGCACAAGTTAAGCGCACAGTTAGCCAGTTATTTTGTTTAGTTCTTAGCAAGGTTAATTTCATTTTTTAACTGTACAGAATCATTTTTCTCGTAGAAGATAAGTTATACTTTAATGTATATTTATACGTTTTTGTCAGTTTTGCCTTGAGAAAGAAGTGAAAATACTTTTTTGGATTAAATTGGCGGAATTAACTATACATGATGAAGTATATAGTCAAAATGCTCTTTTTACATTTTGGCTTCGTGAGAAGTCAATATCATTTCCAGGGCGTCATATATATATATATATATATATATATATATATATATATATATATATATATATATATATATATATATATATATATATATATATATATATATATATATATATATATATATATATATATATATATATATATATATATATATATATATATATATATATATATATATATATATATATATATATATATATATATATATATATATATATATATATATATATATATATATATATATATATATATATATATATATATATATATATATATATATATATATATATATATATATATATATATATATATATTTAAGAAGACCAAATAACCTCAAATTACACTATAATAAAAATCTCATTTTATGAAACATAAAATATGAATATTCTCATAATTCAGTTTACCTAGCCATAAACATATTTAAAAATCATATTAATTACCTAGAGCATAATTTTTACGAAACTTTTACTTGAACTATTATTTTATTGATCCTTGTATCTTTGTTACATTTAGCGTTACATTGTACGTAATACCACGTTCTACTCTTGATTGATTATCCCTTGACAGCTGTCTAGCGCCGCGGGTAAGGAAGAAATGTGGAACGTATGTCAATAAAAAAGAGAGCCAATCAGGCCGCGGCTTACTTCTTCCACTTCGTCGCAAAATTCTCCGGAGCCGGGGGGGAAAAAAATGAGCGGGCGCCGCCTCCGCGGCCTGAAGAAGGCATTCCCCGTCAAAGCGCTTATTTCCGGGCCACCATCGACGATGTCCTCGCGCGCGTCCTCTATACTCCTGATACCGCCTCGTCATTATCACCCGTAACCCTTTTTTCTCCCCTCTCTGCATCCGGTCTATATACACCGCGCGCACGCGCATGTGTGTGTGTGTGTGTGTGTGTGTGTGTATACACGCGCGTGAACTCTGCGACAGCAGGTATTTTCGGGATACGGCAGCTCGCGTTTTATACGCGCCTGAAGGAAGAGAAAGAGAGAGCGAGAGAGAAGGAGAGAAACGTCCCCGGTGGCCGTTTCTCAGCCGGGATTAAGACTTTAGTCTCGCGAGCCTTATACAGGCGGGGAGAGCTCTTCGTGAAATTAATGGGGCTCCCCGCCGATTTTCCCGTTCCTTCTTATCTCTCGCCTTCCCCCCCTCTCTCTCTCTCTCTCATACACACTCCGAGTCTCACCCTTGCTCGCCACCGCGGGCTGTCTTTATACTTTTTTCTAACTTTATCGCTTTTACTTCACCCCCCTTTTTTCATTCTCGCGTTTTTCATCTCCTCGTGCCGGATTCGTCGGACGCGTTGCGCACTACGTAGACACATTACTCGCACACCTTTCCTCCCCCCTTTCACTCTGAATATTTATTATCCCCAATTTTCGTTGCGATGCCGACGACGGCGCGGTCGCGGTGGAGTTGAGTCGTTGTCAGGTTTACGCCTGTAGTACCAGCGTAAGAACGCGCGCGAATCCGCGCCAGCCTCATTTTTCACGAGATTTGCATTTTACGCAATTTCCATATCTTCCTTGATTATCTTATGAATGGACGTGCACGCACGTTTTTGGCTTTCTTTTCAGTGTCTCGTATACACATTAGATTAACAACTGGGGTGAATACGTAAGCCGCAATTTATCATTTTGTTTTGGTTTTACAAAGAAAGCATTTCTAATATATTCAAGGTAAATATACTAGCTACTATATTTTACACAACTTTCTTCAAAATATACGAATAACTGAAATGATTTCAAGTGAATCTGTTCGCTCCAGAATAGAGTTGACGTACTCAGTACCTCACGTTCAGAAAATATTTGAACAACTGCCATTCTTAACCGAACCAAATCGATAACCTTTCTAAAAATCAAATCAAAATAGCACTTGAAGTAAGGGTTTACGAAAATTCTGGAAAAGATTTGAAATCATAAGAGAGCCATATAACATTGACAATTAATATATAGTAGAAGAAATAAATTTCACATTTTCAACCTTAACATATACAACTTTTAACATTTTTTCTCTATGAAATTATAATAAACAAATTAAATTTATATATTTAGTATATAGGTACTTTGTTAATCAGAGAAACACTATATTCGAATAAAGGTATATACTCGAATAGTGCGGTCGGAACGAATGTAGCGTAAAAAAGCGAATGTAATCGAATCTGCATATTTTCCGATAAAACAGTTCCGTAAAGCACAGGGCAAAATAAGCTCGGCATTCCTGTAACGCAGCCACAGCAGGCACCCACAACAACAACCGGCAATAATGAATTCATCGTGCGCGCCCATAAAATCGAGTCTCTCTTTTGCCTCTCTCACTCGGACCGATCAAGCCCGAAAGCGCTGGTGCACCCCGACCGGAAAAAATTCCCCTCGGTATAAACGTACGCGTGCGCGCGCGAGACACGCGGAATCCAATAGAGCGGGTGGGTGCAAAAACGGCGAAAAAAAGACACAAGGGGCTCTCCGCACGCGAAAGCGCCTCTCGCAAAAATCACCGCGCGTAAAATCGAACGATCGCGCGTTGGCGCGAGGAAGAAGAGGAAGGAGGAAGGAAGTGGGAATACCTACAACTCTCTATATGCCGCGCAGCGGCGAAGGAGGAAGGAAATCTCACGCGCGGCGAAAATCCCTCTCCCTCTTGCGGCACGTACACACGCACGGGGCTGTGTATATAACGCGCGGGGGCGCCTTAACATAAGAATAGAAGCAGCGGCGCCGCGCCATTATCCGGGTAGATCCGACTTGAGAGATATCTCGAGAGTCGAAAATGGCCGAAGCCTCTAACGGGCGCGAGGAGCTAAGGGGCTGGTGACAGATGCTCTGTATGCAAATTTCCCGGTTCCCGTAGAAACCCAACCAACCGCCCGTTTCGCGTCGCATGTGTATATACTACACCCCCAAGCGAGCCTTTCTCTTCTCATCCCCCCTAGCGAGACATCGGCTTTGTTGACTATCTCGCACCTGCGCGACAGATATCGCACCGAGAGTTCAGCGCCTATGAACATTTCGCCGTATAGAGCGATGCGATGTCGCGATCGGATCGCTGACGATGAACGTGTACATAGGTACCCGTTTAATGGAATCAATTGAATTGTTAACCTGAGAGGCGCGATGTGTTGGGATTGTTCGGGGCATTCGTGCGGTATAATGTTGCGTTAAGGGGCTTTTAAGGTGCTGTACATAGGAGTGTTATATGTGGTATTTAACTCTTATTGTAATTGTTGATGATTATTCTTTTGTTTTCAAATGGAGGTATTTTCAAAAAACAACATCTTCTTTTAGATCTTAGCAGATGATGGAGCTTATGAAAAAAAATGTGTAGACCGAGACTTTACCTGAGCAATAAGTAAACAAATTTTGATAACGAAGAAACAGACTTTTTTGTATTCCTGAATGATAACGACTGAAAATATTATTACATCATTTCAACTGTAAAATATATGGAATTTTTTTTTAATTATAACATGGCATTGGGATAATAAGATTATGTTTGAAATTGTCAAAATTTATATTCAGCTAGCAATAGTTATGCATTGTATTTCAAAGGAAGAAGGAGATACTACAAAAACTAGATATTTTTGGTTTTTGTTTAAAATAAAGAGGGCACAACATCTTTAACCTTAAATATACTAAAATTTTCACATTCAAAATTATTTTTCGTCATACGTGTTCGTAAAGTATTACGTACTTATGACGAAAAATAATGTTCGCTCCACAACCGTAAAATACAACTTTACGGCCTAGGACCGAAAACTACTATTTCATCATACATACCCGTAAAGTATGTACTTTAAAATAATATTCGCTCCACGATCGTTGCATTTTCGTAAAATGCAATAGTCTAGTGCCGAAAACTACTATTGTTCCAGTATAGAGTAAATAGCTCAAATATAATAATCAATTCTTTATACTCAATATAGTAGAGTTCAGTGGGTCATTTGGTTAAGTACGCGATTTGTATGCAGATACTACTTTTTACTGTTTTATTTCTTCTTTAATATTTCATAAAGAGGGCAAGTAAGTATAACATCCGTATGGTAATACAAATAAAAAATACAGGAATTAAAACCTGCGTAAAAGATTAGAAATAAAAATTTATTGTGAGTAGATTCCAAACAGTTTTTATAAGAGAGATTTTCTTATACATTTAGAATAATTATTTATTTAAGTCGTTTCAATAATTTTATACTTAATTAATTAGGTACATAAAATTATGAACATTTTTATGATAACAACCAAATAAAACATTGATGTGTTAAATTATCAACATTTTTATCTTTTATTTTTTTTAAGATAAAAATTATCGTCTTTGCAATTTATACATCAGTTTTATGTATACAATGTATATGAGGAAATTCACCAAAAATTTACTCTTTTGGCCGCCTCAAAACTTCTTATACCACAAAGTATACGGGAAAAATCATGTACAATTATAAACGTCTTTGTCTTACATTTTTTTTTAAATTTTTTAAGAAAATGCCAAAAAAGCCCTTTTCTTTAAACCTCAACCGTTTCGAAAGAAAGAGCTATCATTTACTTTTTTGAAAATTAAAAAATGTTGATTCCTTCAAAAGTTATGAGAGTTTATTAAAGTTGAGCGTCGAAAAGGCATCAAAATTCTCAAATCTTAGGAATCGGTAGATTTCTGCGATTATGCAGTTTTTTTTATTACGCCATTTTATGGCGTCTCAACGCTTAACTTTAAACTCTTATAACTTTTGAAGGAATCAACATTTTTTATCTAATTTTCAAAAAGCTGTTTCTTTCTAGTTTCAATTTTTTCTAAACTTTGTGTAGAACTTTTCTGGGCTAAATGGTTGAGGTTTAAAGAAGCGAGCATTTTTGCCATTCTCTTAAAAAATGTCAATCTTTAAAAAAACGTCATAAAGATTGTAATTGTACACGATTTTTCCCATATACTTTGTGATATAAGAAAGAAGAAAAACCGCGTCAGGGAGGTGTGCTTTTAAAAAACAAATTTTTACCAGTTTTGAGGCCGCCAAAAGTATAAATATTTGGTGAATTTCCTCAATATTATACATATTATATAACGGGATATAATTTCTCTAGTCAGATGTCAAAACAAAACAAACATTAAGGTGGATTATTTTGGAACTTATACTTGGAATCACTATACTTTACGTCAAACAGCAAAGGGCCAAAAATTATTTATAGATAGAAAAAATTAATATTTGTTGTCGAATGATAACTAGAATATAAATGGTTTAATCTTTATGCAAATTTAAAGCACCCTTCCGGGCTCTGGATTTTCTATTTTTTATAAAAAGATTTGGCGAGACAAACATTATTATAAGAAAATGTTAAAAAAAGGCTCTACTGAAAAAGAGAAGCTTCCAGTTTGAAAGAATTATAAATAAACTTTTAAGAAGAAAAAATCAAACAATAGAAAACTAGCTTTCTTTTGCTTATTTGAAAGTAAAATACATAATGAAGTATACTAATGAACAATGAAACCCGTATGTTTGATTTTGCTCGATATGTTGTGCATTTTACGCTCAACTTCAAACTAGCGCACCAGTGGAAGAATACACATTTTTTTATTTGCAAATAAGCAAATACAAGCCCGCTTTCTATGGTTTGATTTGTCCTTTTTTAAAGTTCACGTCCAAATTTTCTTACTGAATTCCTACTTCAAGTTCGATATTTTGAGACGTATTTTTATTTTACTGTCTATTTAAAGAATTCTGGCACAAAATATATTTTAACAGTTGAATTATTTCCCCCTTGATGATATATGATATGGAAAAGTAAAAAATCTTGTCCAGAAAATCTGTCTTAAACACAGCAAAAACAAGAAAATAAAAATATTGAATTATTTATTAAAGAATTGATCATATATGCTGTTCAATAGAATGAACATGCTGTCTTACAAATATATCCATTTCTCATTTAGTAAGTTCATCTTTGTTTTTGTTATTTTTTTGATGTTTAACGTTTCAACGCTGAACGTTTGTTTATACAATGTAAAACATAGGGAATTCCCTCAGTCGATTTGCTTATTCACCTACCCGACCCCGCCGCTTCGCCCCTTTCTCTACTTTCACTGTCGCTGGTTTCCAAAAGCGTTAATTAAAACAAGACGCGCCAGCCGCCTGTTTCTCGGGGATCAGTCGAAGAGGAGAGTTCCGCAGGCGAAACCCGGGTAATTTTGCGCTCCTGGAATGCGTATGCGCACGCGGCTCGAACGGTCTCCTTGTGCTAGAGAAAGGAAGCGAGAGAGACAGAGTCTACTCGAGACTTTTCCGCGATTCCCATTTTCCAAATGAGCCCCGGAATCCACTTTAACCCTTTTTACTCCTAAATAAGCGCCTTTCCATTAGTTTTAACGACTCGAAAGGTCTATATATTTAAATGGGGGAACCAACGGAATAATTATTCGTTATTTTTATTATTTTAGGTAGAAATAGCTATTCTAATTGTTATTATTTCGTCTAGAATTATACTTTTCAACTAAATATTTTATGTGAGAACATTTGCTGTGAATTCAACTGAAATGAAATAAATGTTTTTATTTTACTTGCTGCTTCTTCAAGAGAAAAAGCATAGAACTTGCAAAGGCTCGCGATACATCAGTTCCATTGTACATGACCACACTGTAGTCTGCATTGTGGTATTGTGATGTCATGTACAGTAGTTTTTGAGCAATTGTGTCTTCATCAATGCTAAAAATGCTTTATAAATACGTAAAACTAAAAGTAAAAAGGTAATTGCGCTTTGTATTTGAGCCAAGAATATAAATTCAACAACAAATTCTTCATTTAATACATAGGAATAAATTCATACCATTACCGCAAAATATCCTTTTTTTGTTTGATTTATATATATTTTTTACATGAACTCTGCATCCCCGCTGTAAATTAATTTATATTAATTAATTTGTATTTCCACAACTCGGAATGCATTAAAGAAAAGATAACAAATACATTCATTAACCTATAGATTTTTCTTTTTTAATAAAATAATTAAGGGCGAAATTATTTCAAAGTTATCTCCTTAACCCCAGCACGTATTATATTACGTAACAGTGAATTTTAGTTCCGGCAGTATCCAGCTGAGGAATTAGCAGCCTCACAATGCGCGCCTTCCTTCAAACCCACCCCTCCCATACTCCGCGCGCGCGGAGAGTAGTATATGCATGAAGGAAAGCGTCAAAATGTTTAGCGTATCCGAGTTGTGTAGCAGCGCGGCAGTGAAAAGCTTCATTAATGCCTGAAAGCGGCGCACGCGCCGCGTGGGAAGGCCCCGGCTGCGCGACCGCGTAACACCCTTCGGCTGGAGAATTAATTTAATTAGCGGTCGGTCTGGACCGAAATTCCGCTTAAATACTCATTCATAACACCTGTCGGCGAGCTGCGCGCGCTATATCGGCCTGATTTGATTTCCACGCGCGCACACGCTGCCGACATTATAGTGCGCCGTTGGCCGGATTTTCGTGCCAATCATGAAAAGGGGTGGCGGACCCCCACGTGCCCGACTGACTGTTATTGCGCGGGATTGAATGCGCGATTGACGACAATTGCTGTTGATTGTTAGTCGCTCGGCTGCGTTAATGTATTTTCCGTGTACTCGATCAGGGACAGTTGGCAGTAGTGTAAGCTTTTTTATGGACCTTCTTAAGTGTTATACTAACGCTATCAATTTATTTCCGCCATAAAAAAATTATTTATATTAAAAGAGGCGAATGACTTCCTTTTCGCATTTAATTTTATTTTCAGGACTAAACTTACAAAATTATTGCTTGCCCTGTGAGAAAGAGAATTTGTTATATTTAATTATAACTTAATTCAAAATAGATGGGAGTAATGTTTATACTTTGGTTATAAAACATGTTCGCTTTACATTTATTTCATCTATTCATTATTTACCAAATGCTCTAAATAATTTCTGGTCCATTACGTTATCACAAATATTATTGAGCTCAATACAATGCGAAAGATTTCACGTTTTTTATTTTCATATCAAATATTTCAAGATCGGCTATAAATATTTTCCATTGCTCGCAAAAATATTTTTTCCCCTCATGCTGGACATAGATTCTACTCCGGTACGTATACGACTCCAACCAATCAATAGTTACACTGTTTTTCTCCGCTCTTCGTTTCTGCATCTATTTGGTCTCCTTTCTTTTTGTTTCCGCAGACATATACGTATCTCCACTTCACTCTCTTCCATTTCATTCGACAAAGCGAGGGTAGCATGTGCGCTTCACGGCGGTGGGTGTATGCCCATCGTTCTCCTCCCCCTCCCTCTTCCCTCACTCGTGTCGCCCCACCCGCATAAAATATTCTCTCTCTGTCTGCTCGGCGATGTCTCGAATTCACGACGACGACGACGATGCGGCGCCGAAACTGCCGCGCGCGCTCGCTCTCTTTCGTTCTCCTCATCTTCGCCTCTCGCGAAATAAAGACTGTCACTATACGGAGAGCGCCCACAGGATAACCTGCGGAGAGAGAGAGAGAGAGAGGAGAGAGAGAGCGAGAGAGAGAGAGAGACAAATGCCGAAAAGAGGGTGGGAGGCAGAGGAAGGCATCTATATGGAAAAAGGAGCGAGCCGGAGAGGGAGAAAATGGTGTAGGTGCGAAAGCTTGTATTATATCGCGGTACTTGTGGCATTGGGGAATTCACGCGGAGAGAAAAATATAATAGATTGTGGGGGAAGAACACGCGCTCTCGGGCTTTTTCTCAAGTGCCGAGCGAAATTGAAGGAGGACGAGATTGATAGGAGAAATCGCTGGAGCGCCACTAACAATAACAATATCTGTGTACGAAGTTTACTTATACGTTTATTAATATTATCAGTTCTTCCAACTATTTGTGACAGAGAGCATGAGATTTCTTTCTTGAAAGACTCGGTGGTTTTATCTTGATGAAAGAAGTTTTTATTCAATATAGAAAGTAAAGAAATTTAAAAAGTATCAATTTCAAGCTATTGTTACATTTATGCAATGTGCAATATACCTTTATAAAAAGTATAGCAGAGTAGAATAAATTCTATTTATGATGATGGTATGTCTTGGTAAAAAAAACTTGATGAAATAAAACATGCTTTTTGACTTTTGATTACTGAAAGTAATTATGTATTTTGCAAAAAATGTTTTGTTTATTTTACCCACGTAACTGTCGTAACAAACAGAAAGCCAATCCCGGCACTGGTATATGAGCATATCCACCGAATTTTTAATTTTCGTGTTACTGAGCTAGATCTTTCATATAAATGAACCTAGTTAACGTTCAAATGCATAGAACTATTAAACAAAATTTTCTTGAAATCGCACTTCATTTTTATCAAGATCAACAGTGGCGATCATGACTAAAACATGTCTTGAATGGTCAGAATTAGAGGAGTCTCACGTGTACTTTACCAAGTTTTTTCCACTAAATAGTCTATAAAAAAAATAGCTATCCTCCAAACAGTACCAACATTTTTTTAGACCATCCTGACATTATATTTTTTCAGAAAAAACAACCCCCAAAGGTGTGCCTATTTTCAAAACTGAAATAAAAATAATTGAAACATCGTACTACAATTTATAAATTTCAAAAAAAATTTTTATTTGTACCGTCTAAAAAAAATAGCAATTTTTTTTTTGTAAATATAAAAAGCGTAAAATATTCTTCTTGGACTAACGAAAAAAATGACGCCTTGCAAATATGTGTGCCTTATTTCTAAAATAATCTACAGCATTTGAAAGAAGACTACATCGAAGCGTAACTTGTTTAAAAAAAGTGTATTATTGGGTGGCACATACACAGAAAGCATAATATCATCCTTAGCATAGATGTGAACTATAGATTTGATCATTTATAAAGATATTATCCATATGTTAAAATGCCATTCAACTTTACAGTGCCGAAATTATAAGGTCACGCGAGAGCATTTCTCTGAATTTTACGAACATATAGAAAATCGTACGTAAACAAAAAGCGCGTAAAACCTATTATAAAAAATAGCTATTATAAAAAATGAGTAACTCTTTTATTTTCATGTTCTTTTGACCTATATAGAATGAAGAAAAGTGCTTCAGAAGGTGTGCCTTAAAAACATTTAGAAACTTTTTTTTCATGCCCAAAATTGAAAATTCGGTGGATGTGCTCATATACTCCCGTGGAAATAGAGTAAAAGAAAATGATGATGGCTGAAATAAAGAGTGAATAAAATGAGGGCGGCAAATGAAGTGAGAAGGTCTAACAGAGACAAACAATTAAAGCAAACAAAGGGACATTTAAAACACTTAGCCGGCACAGATACGACGACCCGAAAGGTTCGAAAAGTAAACGAGAATCAATGGGCAAATAAAAAGAAATCGATCATGTACAGCCAGACATATACACATATACACGCCGAGGCGGGAGGTATGCGAGAATAAGAGTATAGCGCGAGGAGAGAAAGAAGCAACGGGGAGGGATGACTGGGCGCGAAACACCGTCTCGGAGACTTAATGCAGCTCGAGAGGCGTGCGGAGGGAAGATGAAATTTCATCGGGGGAATTCAATTAAAAGTAATACCGAAGGCTCACCGCCGCGCCACTGCTACTCGTGACAACGAGTGCGCGCCTACGCAATATCTTCGCGGCGCCACCGGCGAAGAGCGCTCGAGCGCGATTATTTCTTCTTTTCATCAGGCAAATGCGTAGTCCATTACCGTCCAAGACGCCGTGCGCACGCGACGTTTGGACGTCTGCTCTTGCGGTGCTCCACCTTCATTTACCTTTTTCTTATATAGAAATATATTCTCGTGGAGGAAAATGAAAAAATATTAATAAAAGTTATATGAAAAGTTGCATGCATGATTGAAGATTTGTAACGTAAAATCAAGAATAGTATAATGTAATGCATATATTTATAAATATACCTGCATAAAGGTTTGGAAAAATCATAATTAATATAGGAAAAATTAGAATTTTTATAAAAATAGGAACACATATATCCACTACACTTTTAAATTTCGCACTATGATTAAAACATCATCTTCAAGTTATGAGTGAGATTATAGATGATTAGAACATGATTACGTCCAAGAGACTCCGGAGAAGCTAGGGGACGGCAGCGGGAAATATTCAATTAAGTTTTAATTAAATAAATTAAAAGTCTTGAGAACATCCAGTCTCATAAATTTGAGATCACTTATTAAATTCCTGGCCGCACGACTTTGTACCTTTGGCGGAGGGAAAAAAAAAGTTAAATAAATTCTGAGAAATAAAGTTAATCATTCTGCGCTCCTTAATTCACATCAAATAATGCTCCTCTTATACCGGGAATCGCGTTGTCTCGACGTTCTATCTTTTTAATTACCCCCCATAGTTTCCAAAAATACCTGAACTTTATGAAACTTTCGCCGCGCGTCTAAATTACAATGTCCGAAGCGCGCGAGATGAAAATGATAACGATGATATTAAACGTCACGTCTTCCAAGCCGCGTGTAATAATTCATAGCGTATAGTCGCAGGGGAAAAGAGGGGGGGGGGGGGGGGTTAGGGTCTAGTCGCTGCGATTCTCCCCCTTACCGCAAATAGAAAGAGAGACGCGTCTGCGGGCAGCGGAAAAAATGTCGGTGAGTGTAGTCGAGAGCGCGCGCGCGAACGTCGTAATCCAAGGAGGTCGTAAATTGCGCGGGAGAATCCGCGGTATGCAATTTCCAAATATTTGCATACAGCGACACGGGCACGCGAGTTCTCGCCGAGTTCGGCAGTCCTATATAGCCGTGGCGGGGCCGCATTGGAAAAGACGCGCGATTATAAGCCACGTGCCGGAGCCTCGTAAATTTCGGTTCTCGCTCGCGTGCCAGGCCAAAGAGACAGCGCCGGTGCGCGGGAAATTCGATCGGAATGGTTTGCATTCTTGTCCCGAGTGACGTGTAGCAGATACGATTCTTGAATAGCAATGGCCCTGGACGACGCCCTCCTTTCTCTCCCACTCACTCTCTTTCTCCGTATATACGTATATTTCGGCCTATCCCGAGCACCCTACGGGGGTGCTGGCTGCTTTCTTTATTCCGCTTCCCTGACTCTCTTATACTTTTTCTCATTTTTTCCCTTTTCCTCCTTCGTTTCATCTTTCACTCCGTCAATCCTCTCTGCCTCGGTCCTCTCTTTTTGTCCTTTGTAAATTAAAAGTTTCGAGGGTGTCTTTCTCTTTGCTTCATTTTCTTTCTGCTACGGGATGTCCATTACGTTAAGAAATATTTATGAAAAAACTTACTCAAAGGCAATATGTGTGTTGCATTTTTTCGTCTTGTTTCAAAATTAAACGACAGAAAACCTCTTTATAGCATACACGAAATTAATTTCATTTTTAGCAAAAATCATAATTCAAAAATAGTATAATTCATCTAAAAGTTCAACTATTACTTAAAATACATATTTTATGAAGTGTAAATGCCATAATTTATTTCGGATTGGTACATCATTATGAAATACAAACAATGTTCGATTTTACCTTTAAAGTTATAACTGAAAAATAGCTTCCGGTTAACATTTCTACCAGGGAAATGGCAAAACAATAAAATCCTTGACGAACCGAAATTATAATATTTTATAATCACAATTTTCAACATAATATCTTTAAAATAGAGCATCAGATAGTTTACCGGGCTATAATAGAGTATTCACTTGTGCGCAGAAATTAGTTCAAGTTTTTCTTCTGCTTTTTTATCGTCCCCACTGATGTTCCTCACTTTTCTTCCCTAACCGTAATTGATCTGATTTTTCTCGGCGGGCCACTGCCATACTACTACTACTTCGAGTGCCGCCGTCACTATACAGCGGCCATTCGATAGGGGGGATGGGAACTGAGTTCGGCTAGACTTGGAGGCGGATGAGCTTGAAGAGTTTGCTTGTGCCTCGCTATACTTAAGCTCAAGATTACAAAACTTTCAGGAATTTTACCGTTAATTCCCTGAACTTTTAAATACTTCGATTATCCGGTATTTGTAGTTTGAAACGTGACAATTTTTTAAAAAAGACGTTAAAGATCGTTTATATATGTTTGTCAAAACGATATCAGGTGTACATTATTTGGCAATGTATAAATTGTCGTACTTAAATCTAGCAACTATAACTAACATAAACGAGATTAGATAACATGAAAAAAGTATGTACAGTAAAATAAAATACATTTATATATAACCGTGATGAGATAGCCGTTATGAAGATGATACATGTGCAATCTCGGCACATACATCGCCACCTCGTGCTACACAGTAATGGGGCACATCTCGGCGAACGGAGATCTTTTTTAGCTGGACAAATGGCTTCTCATTTACGAGGAATCCCGGCGGATTCGCGGCACGATTGCTATACGTGCACGCCCCTATCTCCGGAGCCGCGCGCACGCACTTTTTTGTCCGCGGAGACGGGGCGAAACCTACGATGGTGGAATAAGAGTCTAGATTTTCTTCTTGACGCGGCGGCGACGGTCGCAGCAGCGAACAATCTCCTTTATTCAAATTCCCTCTCGGCGCGCTCGCTATTCACGTATCGATATGAAGCTCACGCAATTGGAATACAAACTATCTCCCCTCCCCCGCGCGCCGGTATTTTGCCGTTTGGCAGAGCCCCGCCCCTCTCTCCACTTCTGACTTTTATTTTTCTCCTATTTCTCATCCCCTTTCTTTACTATCTCTATCGTAACTCTCTCTCTCTCTCTCTCTCTCTCTCTCTCTCTCTCTCGTAACTCTCTCTCTCTCTCTCTCTCTCTCTCTCTCTCTCTCTCTCTCTCTCTCTCTCTCTCTCTCTCTCTCTCTCTCTCTCTCTCTCTCTCTCTCTCTCTCTCTCTCTCTCTCTCTCTCTCTCTCTCTCTCTCTCTCTCTCTCTCTCTCTCTCTCTCTCTCTCTCTCTCTCTCTCTCTCTCTCTCTCTCTCTCTCTCTCTCTCTCTTTCTCTCCTCGACAATGGTAAAAGGAAGGAAAAATACGACAACGGGTTCTCGAGGGGGCAAAACGGAATGGAAAACTCGGAAACTGAAAAATAAAGAAGCGCAGTGCAAAGGAATCGGGTATAACGGTAGATAAGTGAATGAAATTGAAGTTTTCATTGTAACAAACTTATAATAATATTGTGCTCTCGATAATATTGTATTTCTCAAATCAAAATGAAGTCAATCACGATAACATAAATTATAAACTATAGTTACAGTAAAAAATATAAGAAAGAATAATGAAGAAATATACGAATATCGGGAAAGGAAAAAAAATTCGAGAACATTAAATTGTAATCGTTTTCATCTTTCAAAGTATAAGGATCTAGAAAAAAACGAAATAACGACATTCTCTTACGAAAAAAGAGCGTTTCGTCCAGGTGAACAGAGTGGACTTATCAGTGATGCTCTGGAACCGTCATCAGACGGCTACTCGTCGGATGCTTTAACGAGCCTATATGTAGTGGAAATAAGTGTAGTAGAATCCTTACATCTACCTATAGTTACAGTATTTATAGGTCCTTTGATAAAATCCAAGTATAATAATTACCACTAGATTTAGTTAAAGATGTTTTGCTTTTTAATATTTAACAACAAATAAGGTACTAATGATTCATTCTCAGAGAAGAAGCGATAATCCTCTCTTAAAAAAACGATGGCCGGATGTTGTGAAGCATTTAAAGATTTTGATTGGTCTGTAAGGAACAGGCACGAACATTCGCTACTTCCGCTACATTTGAATTTTTGAAATTGAATTTTTATTCTTAACAATTTAAAACTAAATAATTAAATTAAATTACATTAGAATAAAAAGATTAATTTCACCATGCTTTGAAAAATAGTACGCTCGCAGCACGTTTGGATTTTGCTAGTATATAATATATAATCTATGAGGAAAAGTTGCATAGCTCATAATAAAATTATCAATGCACCTTTTTCTAGAAATTAAAATACATCACGAAGGTACTCCTGCATCTTGGAACGGATAGTAAGTAATTGATAGTACACCTTTGATGATGTGAATAATATGAAATTAATATTCATAGCAATCAGGGTATTAATTCTGGAATTTGCTTCTACGGAAGTAGGGGCTTTGTACAGATTGTAGTTAAAAGCAGAACATTTAGTTTGGGTGAAACAACTACTATAACTGCGAACGTAGTAAATTACGTATGCAGATTATTCAGTATACATTTCATAAAGTCAACAGCCCCGCATATCAAACCAACACAGGCAAAACAATTGTATATACAAATACAATAGCCAACAACATTTGATATGAATATTACAATAAGTTGACGAAAACTTTTATATCTTTTTATTCGCATATTTTTTCAAAATATTTAGCCCATTTATATCTTGACATTGTTGAATTCATTTTATAAATAATTTTTTTTTTGTTTCAGGTAAGTCTCGAGCGTTATGACTCGTAGATCGGCAGTAGTAAGTATTTATCAGCGTTACACTCCAGATTAAAACTACTACTATAATCATTGCACGAAAGTTCAGGCCTAGAAAATATTGTAGAAAAAAGCCAGCGAACTTTAAAACCTACACCCTTCACATTTGCCGACACAATCGAATTGTCTAGTCCTTGAATCGACGCGCCAGATATAATCCTCTCGTTCACTCTTTGCCGCTCGAAAACATTACGTCGAATACGGGATTTGGGGGCTGTCGAAAAAATTCCGACAGCAATATTCCGCATCGATAGCGCCGAAAATGCGATACTCAGCAACACGGAAAACTCGCGAATCACGGCAGCAGCGGCCCTTCCCTCTATATATATACTACTCGTACGTCGGCGCGACGCACACGCACACCTCTCCTCTCTTTTCCATTCTCTCCCATTCTCTCTTTCCGCCGCATATACATCCCGTCCGCACAGGGCACGTGCACTATACGTCTATTCGAGTGTGCGGCGGCAGCGACGCTGCCTCTCGCGCACCCCCGGCGAAAACGCCGACGAGAGAGTGGTGGCATCGAGTTCCATTAGAGAAGCCCAGCCTACACGGCGCCAGAGCGCTTTTCTCGCGGCAAAACGACGACGACGAGAGTGCGCGCGCGTATATAGAAAATCGGTCGAGCTCGGCAGAACAGACCCTCTAGCACATACGCCGCACAGCGTCTTCTGTCGAGCGAACAAATAGAATTTGCGGTTGCGACGCGCTGTTCCGTACCCCGGTATACGGCTCGCGGAGTATCGAGGTGCGCTCGCACACATACATATATACGAGCCCTTCCGCGTTAAATCAGAGCGCGCTGAAAATTTAAGCTAGCTTACCCGGCTTTACCGGCGAAAAGCTTTTAAAACCAATTTTCAAAATCTCTAAAGCGAGAATTTCCAGGAAATTTCGTAGCTGGTCGGCGTTTAACAAATATTTTACGTTATCCAGTATTTCTTGTCTTTGCACGTAAAATGGTGAATTATGGTTGATTATAAAATTGTGGAATGTACGAGTTAAAAGTAGTAAAATTTGAAAAAGCATTGTCTGCGTTGTCTATGGAATGATATTTTCTGGAATAAGCCGTATACCCTTACGCATGCCTGCTTTCTCGAGCGTCATTTTTGCTTACGGTGCTCGTAAACCGACGTCTTGCAAGGCCCCGCGCCGCTGCTGCGGTCTACGTGATCAACGCGCGCGCCCTTCTCCTTTTCGCATTTTTACACTGATCGATGCGTTTTCGGCCCCCGCTCTCTTTCTCTCCCCTTTCCTCTCCTCGCATTCGCTCTTTCATCGACCATCCACCTCCTGTCTCATTCTCTTTCTCTCTCCTGTCTGCCCTCGTCTGCTTCTTGTGCGCGCGCGCGCGCTTCGGACTCCTTTTTATCGGAGCTTTAAAAGTTTGATGCACGCGCAGCTCGCAACTTAAAGGTTTATGTGCGCCAGAGTGAGGACGTCGAGTTGTGTGTGCGTCGGGAATCTCGTACGCAGCTCTGAGCGATATCTTTACGGCCTTCGCAGGTTTGCTTTCCTTTGAGGCGGCGACTGTGTCGGGAGCGGTTTTCGCACTTATCCAGGGGTTTTTACTTTCGCCGCTGATCGAAAGAGGGGCGCGGCGCGAAAGGTCGCGATTATTCTTTCACAATAGGGGGAGACCACCTGCTCGCGAATCGGATTAAGTTGTTCTGATCGGAGAATAGCGTGGGTTTAGTCGAAATGCTTCTGCCGAAATAGCGTTTTAAAATTTATAGAGTTTTTCGGTTTTTGTGACTCGGTTCGAAGTTTATTTTATTTTCTTTGCTTTCGCGAAAAATAATTTATATATATAATATATAGATGGTCAACAATTGGTGGTTTTACCCTAAAGTCATAAGAAACATTTGTTGCCAGATTCTAGTTTTAATATTTTGCGTAGCGAGCATATGAGATGTATTATGTAATTGTGAGTAAAATTGTTCTAAACTCTTTAGCCACCTGTAATAATCTTCTTACTACTTTATCAAGGGCTTTTATAGCTCGTTTAATATTGAAATATAAATAAATAAATAAAAAAGTCATAAGCGCGAGTAGAAAGTCTTAGAATACTTCACAGCCGATTCTAGTTCTCTTTCCTTAGATGTTAATCGGCACGAGGCTGTATTTTAAGGTGGTCTTATACCTAATGGCTTCTGAGGCCAAAATCACCTGAAAAAATTAATTAAAATATAATTACTATAAAACAAAGTATATCTATTACTAAGATAACTTATTTCTAATACAAAATCCCAAGAGATAGGTCTCTAAACCTATTTTATGCAGAATTATGTCATTTTAGAAAAATCAATTGGTGTGCAAGTTTTCTTGGTAGTAACTCGATGGATTTTGACGAGACAAGTCGTAAATTACTTGGAAAACTTGTACCTATATATGGCACGAAGCTCTGGAATTAAAAAACTTCATGACTAAGTATTTTCTTAATTGAAGAAACGATAAAAATTTATTAAAATTCATAAAAAAATTAGTTTTTTCAATTAAAACAATACTTAGTCGCGAAACTTTTTAATTCCAGAGCTTCGTGTCATAGGTTTTTCAAGTAATTTACGATTTGTCTCGTCAAAATACACCGAGTGACTGCCAAGAAAACTTGCACACCAGTTGATTTTTCTAAAATGATAATTCTGCATAAAATTGGTTTAGAGACCTATCTATTGCGATTTTGTATTAGAAATAAGTTATATTAGTAATACATATACTTTGTTTTATAATAATTATATTTTAATTAATTTTTTCGGGTAATTTTGGCCTCAGAAGCCTTTAGGCTAAGACCACCTTAAAGTACTTTACATCTTGTTCATCAGTCTTATTTCAATGAGTCTCAATATCAGTATCTTTTGTATTTCTTGTTCTCTTTATTTTTAAAGTCCTTCTACGAACTGCGTTGCTTTGTTTTTTAATATTTGAATCTAAATTAAATAAATTAATATCATTAACGAAGTGCTTTTTACTTCCTTCTGGAGGAAGCTTTGTGATAGTAAAAAAAAATTTTTTTGAGAAAATATGACAAGAATGTTGTTTAGCACGTTTGGAATCGAAATACACTATTTTTAGAAAATGTCCGTATGGTTGTTTTTTTTTGAGAAAGAGGTTTAAGGGAAAAATCTTTATAGACCATGGCATAGCATTGTTGGTGGAGTCGTCGAAACAAATCCATCCCTAATATCGCCGTGTGCTGAATTTACTCCTTCGTTTTACGGCTAGAGTAACGTACCCAACCGTAACCCGAATCCTCTCCGTCAGTTTTACCGACCATGAGTAAAGATGTGCCTAGCTCCATCTTCTGTGCCCTTAGTCTCCGCGGCACAACCGTCAGGCATTACTTCGTGGGAGGCGTAAGGCTTCTGCCCGCTTCTATCTGATATGGTCGTCATCTCTGTATTTGTCGTTAGTGGTTTTTGTTCTACTCATCCTTCTCTTCTTCTTCTTTCCTCCTCGTCCTTTTTGAGCTTTTTGAGAATGTCTGCTGCATAGTTGCTCACTGCACCCCATCCATCGAGTTCTTCTCGTTCTTGTTGATATCGTGTGCATCACAGAAGACATGCTCAGCATCCTCCTTGGTTTTCTAGTTTAAATCGGTGCAGGTAAGCCCGGAAGCATTCATGCCCGGTTAAAAACTGCGTGAGGGTAGTAATTGACTTCCCCGTGTCTTATTTCGGTCCAGTCTTCTATTTTTGGTATAAGGCGATGTGTCCATTGCCTCTTGTCGCTGGAATCTCATCTTTTTTCCACTCAGACATTGTCTGTTTCCTTGCGGAATCCCAGATTTCCTTCTTAGTGTTGTCATTAAGTTGTCGCTTTGTCTCAAAGATATCTTTCCTCTCTATTGTTAAAAGGTCAATTGGCGGCATGCCTGTTGTAACGCACGCAGCCTCGTCCGATACTGTGCGGTAAGCGGATGCAATCCTTAGTACACTTCGCTTGTACACGGTTGATAATTTCCGTGCGTAGGTTTTCGCCAACATAGCATCTGCTCATATTGGGGCCCCGTACAACATAATCGATGTGATTACACTGGCTAAGAGTAATCTTCGATTCTAAAGCCCTCCTACGTTTGGCATCAATCATGATAGAGCAGCGACAACTTTTGCTGCTTTATCGCTCACTATTGTTAAATGCTGCTTGAACATTAGTCTTGCATCGATGGTGGTGCCCAGGTACTTAATGGTATTAATGGTTGGTGAAAGTACTTAAGGTACATTAAGTAACCGACCATTAAGGTCGGTTGAGAAACAATCTGATGTCCATCCACCGTCAGTGTTATTGTCTGCATCTTCTTCCTACTAGAAATACGGATAGCTTCGGGTTTGTAGTTGGCTAATTCCAAACTCTGTTAACTTTTGTGAATTATACGAATTGCCTCATCAGCTATTTCTGTTACATCTTCTTTGTGTTTCACTACCACCACTACTGCTATATCGTTGGCGAAAGTAGCCTTAGTACCCCGTCATACATGATGTTCCAAGTAGGTGGGCCAAGTACTGACCTTTGGGAGATGCCTCCTGTAACTTTATAGGTCTCGGTACCGTTCTCCATATCATATAATAAGATTCTGTCCTTTAAATAGTTTGACATCATTCTTCTTATATACAAAGGCACATTTTGCTTTCGCAGTGCCTTGTGTATTTTACTCCATTGGCCAAGTTGAATGCATTTTTGACATCCAGTGTGATAATAGTACAGTACATCTTTATTCCTCCTTTCCATCTTTTCCGTCTACACTAAACTAACTGCGTCCAGGGTTGAGCGCTTCTTCCAGAAGTCGTATTGGTGTTCGGTAAATTCAGTTTTCTCTTCAATAGCTTGGTCCATTCTGGCGGTATGACGAGGGATCTGGGTATGATGAGAGATCTGGGTATGATGAGGGGTCATCAGGTGGCTTTTTTCCTTTTGGTGGTGCATGAGGCAGTTGGTGGGGAATATCCCCTCTTCGAGACATGAGTTGTACCAGTCTAAAATGACCAATTCCTACCTTTTTACAGGTAGTTAGCAGCTCCTCTGTCGTAATTGGGGGAATAGCTTCTTCGTTTATCCCTGTTTCCAGAATACGTGGTTCGTCCAGTTGTCTGAGGAACACTCTCGCGGTGGTCTCTGGCTTCTGGCACCAGCTCCATTCTTTCCGTCTACCTTTCCTTCCTTTTTTTTTCTCCTTTGTGACAACCTGTGCCACTAATGACTCTTCCCTTGGGCGTAGCCGCGTAGCTGTATTGACAGGCTCCATTCCGTTGTCTTTTTCACTCTTGGATTGCCTTTCCTCCGATCATAACGATTATCACGGGTGCGAGTGAATCCGTAGCCAATATGACGCAACGGTTCGAGGTACAAGTGCAGTGTATTAATCAGCCCGGGCGCCCCGGGCTCGCAACCCCACCAATGCCTATAGAAATGGAGTCATCAATAAATTTGAGAAAAACAGCCAGAAGTATCAATGAGAGCAGTGTACAGCAGGAATGTGGCGATCAGTCGTTTTTGACGGCTCTTCTATTATGATGGTAAGTTAATTATATTTCCATATTAGTTTCTTAAATTACAGAAATTATGTTATTAGTTTTAGCCCGAGACAACAGCGCCGTTAATACGGAATAAAGCGGAATACACCCAGGGCAGCGGTAAGTTTAATTGCATAAATTATTTTGTCTACTATGTTATTATTAGTAAATCATAATATATAACATAAACTTATTTGCAGGGTCCACCGTAATCCATGTCTCTGCGAACATGTTTTCATTATTTTCCGCGCTAATAAAATTATTAGACCTATTGATTCATCGTATGCTGATCCAAGATCTATATTTTCCTTTTGAAATGACGAATTCAATTCATTAATTTTAAATAAAAACAAAAAATTAGCTCTGTCCGGTTAAAATCGATCGAATAGATCCTGAGCCTGAGATAAAGCGGTACACCCCCCCCCCCCACACACACGCACACACACACACACAGACACATCCATACAGATATTTTCTAAAATCATGTGATTCAAACTTCTAACACCTCTAATCATCTTTCTAGAGTGATTTAATGAAACTTAAAATTTTATTATTACAAAGCGTCCTCTAGGAGGCAGAAAATTTCTCCGTGTACATATAGAAATTACTTTACGAATGCGATAATAAATCATTAAAAAGGATTATGAACAATGTAATTTATCTACGAGAGATTTGCGAGAATAGAATGGGAAATAAAATCCACTCTTAAAAAAATGATGGTCGGAAGTAGTAGCTCATTTAAAGACTCGATGTGATTGGATGTTGAACTGAGCGGTAAAAATTCAAAACAAGCAAATTTTTTAATCTTAACAATAAAGAAGATTTAGAGAATGGGAATGGAAAAGATCCTTTATAATAAATTATGTCAATATTATGCTCAGATTTTATTTTTTTAGTTAATTATTTAATACTTTATGAAAAAAATAATTATATAATAATAAGCTTATAGTGTCTAACCTCAAAATTTAGGATTAACTAAGGGTAAATGTTCTACGGTATTATATAATTAAAAGAAAAAGATTTCTGGCTTATAACAAATAAATTATTCTTAGCATGTTTAATAGAAAAAGAACATAAAGCGCGCGTAGCGTGTATGGATTTAGCTAGTAAAATAAAAAAATTAATAAAACATTTATATGACATGGTGGAAGATAATTAAAACGACGCGCATAAATAAATGAAAACGATTGAAATGCATAACAAGGTACGTGAGAAAATGAATTTAAACTTGCATAGAATAACTGAAAAGACTCTTATTATCCATTTTTTAAATTCCACAATGAATTACTGTTTAAAATTAATAAACTTTTAAATTCATTTATATTTAGTTTGAATTATCAAATAAAACCAAACGCTTTGAACAAGCCTTTTAAATCGCAAATATAATTCGTATAATATTTGCAATGAAAAAAAGAACATTTATATGAACTTTTTAATTTCTGTAGCTCCATAAGTTTCTTCAGAAAAATTTTGGAAACTTTTTGGGGAAAGATAAAATAACATGTTTTTTAAAGTAGTTACAAATCTTTGTCATATTACTTTTGGGACACAAACTACAATTGTGGAAAAAAGCTCACGTAGGTGAATCGTGACAAGGTCCCATCTGTTGTGCAACATGTGCGTTTTATACGCCTCTTAACTCACTAGCTTTACTTATTCATTTCTCTGTAAGAGGGTGTACGAATCTCTGTAAATCTTCATGATTCTGCAATCTTTAGTAAATAAAACAAAAGTCGGTACTGATTTACATTGAATTATTCTAAAATGTTTGTAATACTCGTAAAATATTATAGTCAATTAAATTTTACGAGAGTAGTATCTTTTTTATTGCTACTCTATATGCAATTCAATGAGAACACACTTGAAAAGAAGCTGAGGAAAAAGTCTTCTACCCAAGTAATTAGACAACAGTCTGACATTCTGGAAAAATTCTTTTCCTTCTCACATATGAACTTAAAATTTAAGTATCTACTACGTAGTTCATAGGAAGCGAATTCTCAAATTATTTCGAGTAAGTATTCATAGAATAAATATTTATATTTTAACCATTGTAAACATAATTTACCATTGCTATGGTTTTACGTGGCAAGTTGTATTGACTTGCCAACATCAGATGTTCTTTTGACAAAGAACATCGAAGGACCATTTTTTGCCTCTATAGTAGAAAAGTTCGGTTGGTTTAGCTTCACAAGGTGGTAAGCTGTTTTAGCTGTTCAGGATTCAGCCATATCGACTCTTTTTTCCTCTGAATCCTGAGATTTCAAGTTCTAAAGAGGGTAGAAAAAAGAACCCTCCTGAATCGTGAGCGTAATATATCTCGCGATCTGATTACTGATTGGTTCGTCTGAAAAGTATCTTGCCAACTTCAATTTAAAGAAAAGAAAATGTATTATATGCCATCTACATATCTTAATTAAACGACACTATTTGCATTTTGATAAATTTTTTTTGTAAAATTTCAATATGCCGTGCAGAAAGATTAAAGTTTTAGTTCTTATAATATAATTACAAGAATAAAAAAATGGTTCATAAAATTTATCATCGTTGTATGGATAACGATCAAGATTTGGGCAAACTGGTTGTTTATCTACGTAGAGTAAGTTAAGATTCGATGATCATTATTCACGACCAATTTGTAATAATCTAATCGTAAAATAGAACGTTATACGCGCGCGATTTTACGCTCCAATAATCTCGGCTTCCCTATCCTTATCTATAATACAGGATTTATCATTTGGAAGCTCGCATATCGGGGGGTTAGGGCTAAACGGGGCCGGGTCGCAGTGAAAAATGAAATAAATGCCGGATCTAGTGTACATAAAAACAAGCGCGAGCCTCCGCACGGCAACCAGATATAGGTGTCCACACGCGGCGGTTTGTTGTTTTCCCCTCTCCCTCGGCGCTGGCTTTTACGATCGGCCGCGGAAGGGCCGTATCCGTCGTCTTTTACATGCGAACGGCTCATCGGGGAGAGACGTCGCGCTAGCGCAGATGCAGATATAAAGCTTAGATTTGCCAGCGAGGTGGGAGGCGTGCCGCCGCTGCTGCTGCTGGGGTGGACAATTTATGCGCCGGCCCCGCCGATGATTTCCGCGCCACGTGCCCGGACATACAATTTGCCTCGAAAACGAACGGAGTTCGCCCCGGCCCGAGAACGGCTTCGGGGGATCCTCTCGCGTTTTACGATCGAGGACTTGTCTATTATGCTAAGTGCCGCGCGAGGAAAATGTAATTTGCAGGTTTCGAGCGCGCTCCCTGGATATCGAATAAAGGCAACTCTGTTGCGTATTTCTTTTATTCTGGCCCATATAACTTTTATTGCGATTATAAACTCGTCCATTTTTATGATCACTTTGGATAACTGACCCGGTAAATGGATTGTTAAGGTCAGCCATTGTCTTGGATCAGCGCCGTTTTATTTTATGGTCCAAAATAATTTTTAATATATTTTTTAAGCCCTTCCTTTTCCTTCATTGAATTCTCAGTGCCTTGTATTCCTAACACGAACTTATTTGCTATGCAGATCTGGAAAATTGAAAAGAAAATGTAAAATAAATGTGTTGTATTACTTATACACAATGCATGAGTTTTTTAATGATAAAAGGAGATAAAGGAGATTTTTACTAGAGTCACATATATATGCTCTACCTAACATGAACTTTATCATCAGTTATTCATTTATTTCCTATTGTTTATATAAACTTTTTATTATCTTTTTTAGCAATGAAAACAAAGTATCAAATTACGCATGTAAAAATTCTGTTCTTTCTAATATCCGCACTAAATTTATAACGAATAAGCATTTCATTTCAATATCAAATTACCTTTCTTGTAAAAAGTTTAAAGTTATTTTTAAAATAAATAGGCACAGAGAAAAATTTTCGGTATAAAATACCCTTATAACCCGATGAATGCGGGATGAAGCGTGTGATGTACCGTTCCCCCAGTTATTTTTGCTGACATTTACTGAAAAGTCACGTTATGTTTCCGAAAATTCTCTCCTTGTAGATTATTTAATAAGAAAAATTAAGGTTTTCCGTTTGTTTAGCTAAGGTATTGGCATAAACTTACTTCATGTAAAATATATGATCGTGAAAGTGCAGTACTCCAGACGGAATTGTATAAATTCAATTCGTGGTCAGTTTTTACGTCACAATCTCCTCGCCCGCATTCGCGACTGATTTTATCCTCGAAACAATATGACAGCAATAAATAAAAATTACTTGCTAAATAAACTCGCTAATTCCATGAAAAAAAGCGTATCGCTTTATCGCACGTCTTAAGTTCGGCGAGAGATAACGAGCGCTTTTCAATCATTCTTAAGAAAGACGTGGCGGTAAACGAGCGAGCTACACACATAGGAAGCGGGGACGCGCGCGGACGGGGAAGAAGAAAAGTCTCGCGCGTAATTCGTAAATACGTGCACATCCCACGACTTAACCGCCCTCCCCCCCTGCGTCAATAAAAGTCGTCCGGCGGATCGAATTCCACCCTCGGTTGGGCGGGCGCGCGCGCAGCACGCACACATGCGCCCGCCATCCATCGTCGCGTCGATAAGACCAACAACGTCGGATGATATAGAGAGATTCGTCGCTTCCTCGTCCCTCTCTGCAGATCCGCGCGGGCCGGATTATTCCTCGGCTCTGGCGAGCAGCGCGTGCAGGTCGCGCGCGTGATGTCGACTCGGAGGGGATGGTGGTGGTGGTAGTGGTTGTTGAATCGACGTCGGGGCCAAAGTAGCCCGGCGCGCAGGTCGGCTCATCAAGCTCCCGCGCCCGAGTGTGGGTGGCACGGGGGGCGAGAGGGAGACGCGGCTTTCGTCGCTGAATACCAATGCGCGCGAGCGCGACGGGAGGAGGACGAGGAGGAGGAGGGCTGAATTGCCCACCCTCCTGCCTGTCTGCCTGTCTGCCTGCCTCGCCTCTCTCGCCCCTCTGTGTACGCACGCACACCTATGAGCCTGCATCCGACTATATATATATATATATACACATATATACATATACAATATACGCCTGTCTCTGGTGGCTGTGTGTATGTATATATATACACATTGACTCTGGTTAATTTTGCAAAAGGCGCGCACTCCTCTTCGACGTTTGCACGCTTCGCGCTTGCAGCACAATAGCTTGCCCCGGCGACGCTCTTCCATTGCGCATCCGCGTGCGCTCTGCGCGTTTATCATTACAGGAATGAGACGTATATATATACACGATGAATGCGCCGCCGAGGCGGCTTTCGACGACCAAGTTTATAGATAGCCGCTCTGGCTTGAGAGATGCGCCGTGAATGAGGCGTCTGTGTGCGGGGAGTAGAGAGGGAGAGACAGGCGTTTTTAAAAACATTCACGCAGGCTCTCTATATGATGGCTGTACGCCTTTTTTTTCTATAAATCACATTATTAATGGCTTGCATGATACTAGAGATTTTCTCCACAAAGAAACTTTTGTCAAGCGAGAGGCTAATTTGAAGAGGCGTCTACATTGCGTTCGCATTAGATGGTATAAAAGAAAACTTAACGGTGGAAAATTAAGCATATTTCATAGCTAAGGTGTTAATGAAATATGGGAGCATTTTTAGTAAAAATCATAATGCAAAAATAATATAATTCATGTAAAAGTTCTACTATATTACTTAAAATACATATTTTATGAAGTGTAAATGCCATCATTTTATTTCGGATTGGTAGATAATTATAAAATACAAGCAATGTTTGTTTTTAACCATAAAGTTAACTGAAAAATAGCTAGCTTCTGGTTAACATTTCTACCAGGGAAAGGTCGAGTGTTAAACCTAACTTTATATCGCTAAAGGCTTGCAGAACAATTCGCGAACATCTACTACAGATTTTCCAGAGATTCGCTTAAAATTTCAATTATTCTGTAATTGCACGCACGAAATGAAAATTATACCTATATATTCCTCCTATTACAAAATGTATATTTCATTTATTCATCAGTTTGAATATTTTGTTTCGCTTAAAATTATTCATATTCATTGTTAATTAAATATGATATTTAAAACTTCCCATGACAATAATTTCAGTTCATATACGAACTGTGATTTTATATAAAATATATACCAATTATCAGTTTGCTCGAAATGCTGTTCTATTATGTTTTAAAACATAAAGCAAAATCAAAAGTTTGATTGTCATCATTTCATTAAACTGAAAGCCCTTATCACGATGCTTCAAGCGAATAATGAATGCAACTGATTCACAGTTAATAAACCTACACAAAAGCGGAACAATATCCAATATCCATTAAATTATTCTTTATAAATTAAATAACAACAAAAATATCTGTTTCTGTTGTATAATATTTCTTTTACAACAAAAGAATAAACATAATGTCCATTCATATATTATATAACACTAAAACAACATCAGAAACAGTTTCTAGAAACTTGAAACATATGATCCTACGTTTCAAGCTCTAAAACAATGAGAGAGCGTTCCATCAATAATAGACAGAATAGTAAAAGTTCCCTCCGAACAAACTCAATCTACAACAAAAAATCTCCCATTCAATACGACACAATTTAGCTATTTCACTTCGACAGTTGGACATCGTCCAATCTCAGCAAATTGATCCCTGAAACGGCAATTCCGCAACAACAATTCCTTCGCCCTCTGCCCTCTATACATACGAGCATGAAAAAAGCGTGCATATCGCCGCGCAAAAGTAATTATTTCGGCATCGAAGAATAACCGTCGCGGCGTCGCGCGCCGCATGGAAATTCCGGCGTTTAATTAACTTTTATGTGCGCGAGCGAGATTCCGCGATGAATTCCGCGCGGCGCGCAGCCGCAAGCTCGAAAGCTCTCTGGCCGTCCACGTGCTCGGTGTCGAGAGAGTACGAGTGCGGCCGAGGAGCGCCGAGTGCTAGGGAACGTCTACCCCGGTGTCGGAATGCGCGCTCAGTCGGGTGGTGCGCGTGCCACCGCCACCACGCACACAACTTCCCCGCCGGCGGGACGGACGCGAATGCGTCGCACATTCCCGCGGACTCGCGCAGCAAGTGTACAGTGTGTTGTCGTTTGTGGGCGTGCTTTTTTTTTATTAAGAGTTAACAGTGGCTTTGGCGTTGCTTCGGCTGCTGACGGCAGTTTTGACAGTGAATTTTAATAGCAGGTATCGTAGTAATTTTTTTCTATATCTCGATGTTGAGAGATGTTGTTGAATCTATTGTTTATAATTCATAAAGGGAAGGTGATTTTAAATTTAATAATTTTCTGTTTTTTCATACATTTTGTGCTTCATGCGAAACTGGGTTTATTTTCTTGATATTTTTATCAACAATATTTAACCAGCAAGGACGACAATAAAAATATTAATAATACTACAATAAAGAACTTTTTTAGAGTTTAGTTCCAGATTTTTCGGCCATATTTGTATAATGGATAATAAACAATAAGAATTGTGACTAAAAATTTAATAGATTTTCTAACATGACTGTTGAATCTTGATATTACTAAATTGTGATTAAAAACTAATTGTGTTAATAAACTGTAAAAGCCAAGTTTTCATCTGTTAAAAAAGTACATATAACGAATTTTAATAATAGTCGTTTAAGGATGATGAAGGCCACGATGAAAAACAATTATGACGTTCCGTGGAATGCCACCCAAGATACACTCACATAAACATAATCATTCTCTGCATATGTGGGTTTCAAACGAACTCACCGCACCATATGTGATTTTAGTCCCTCTGTTATGAAGCTGTGAAAATGAAAGCAAAACCGTTTTGCTTATGTTTCTTTTATGTTCTATCTCTTGATAGAGTTGGTAATAATCACAATTTTATTGTAGATCGTGTTGTTTTATGTTTAAAAATTTATATTCAATTATAATATTTTATAGTTTAAATTTTTAAAGTTATGGAATGAATTTTAAAATATTTTAGTTTATTATAAATTTTTTATTGGAACCTGTACCGCATATACGAAAAGTGAAATAAAATACCTTTGAAAATTTTAAATTTATTTTTACTATTTTGACAAGTACAACAAATGGCTTGGCAATTTATAAAACTTTAATAACCCTTTTCTTATGAGTTCAGTAGTTTTTTCAAGATTTACTGTGTTCATGAAATATAAAAGAAAGCCAGTATGTACTTTATCATAGCACAGCTTGGATTCAAGTTAATTTTCCGTTAAAACTCGTCAACGTTATGAAAGCTATTATTAAGCATATACCATAGTTGTTAAATATTGATCAGTTTCGTAATATGGAAGGTGATTTAATAATCTAATTTATATATTATTCAATTTCTCATTACATTAATAAGAAGAAAATTGAAATAACTGAATTTCTTTGCGTGAAAATTATTATGAATAATATTAAAGTGAATTTCTTCATGGATTTTGTGTAATTACTATTTATTTGAAGCGAGAAATGCTTGAAAAAAGTTGAAAATTGCTTTAGAGTATAAATTTACATTTTTTATCTTATGCGACCAGATTATGAATTTTTTACTGTAAAAAGAGTTCTTTTCACTTCATCTTCTCGAGAAATTATTAAAGTTATGCAATTCGTGTCAAATAATTCACTCTCTTTTAAGAGTCATTTCATTTATAAAGCGCGTAGATAAACTCATAAGGAGTCTAAAGCCTTTATATAAAATATTTCATACCTTTTATTATCAAGACATTATTAAAAAATATTTAAATTTGTAAAACCATCATATATTTGCATAATAAAATGTTATTTTTTGACTAATATCATATAGAGATGGTAATCAAGTAAATTTAAAGTCATTACTAAAGAGTTTTCACTACGAATTGTTACTGCGTGTAACAATTAATTTTTTGATACTATTCGAAATGAAGCATTATAGTCTAACCATACTCCTCATAAAACATACATGTAGGTATACCTCGCCCTTACAATCATAACTCATAGTTTAAATACAAAAGTATACCTCTACAGTGAATAAATGTCAAGATAGTGTAGAAAGAATGTACCGTCCAACTAAAAAGAAGGGTCGTAAAGGCAATTACAATAATTGCCTCCATGTAATCGCGAACGCCGTATTTTTTCCCGCCTGCGTATCATCCAGCCAAAACCGCCGCCCCACTAAAAAAAAAGCGTACAAGGAAATCGAAATAAAAAGCTCGCTGCTAGAGACGACAAATTAATGCTCCTATAAACGAAAGCATCTGATTCGGGTGAGGAGCTTTCGAACACATTAAAAAAAAGTGTGCCGACGTATTACACTTTCGTTTTCCTGTGATACGTTATACACATACGCATATACACACACACACACACACATACACAGATACAAGCAGACGATCTCTCGTGACGCAAGCACATAAAGATAGACTGCGCGGTCTCGTGCCGTGCCGCCGTAAGCCGCGCGCGGCGTCGGGCGACCGGTCGCGCGATCTCTTTCCTCCGGCTGCGTCGTGTGGCCTCTTATACACGCTCGCTTCCTAACGACGACGACGACGATACCCCGCATGCAGTTCGCGATATTGGCCGAAAAAAGGCTCGCCTGCGCGCACGCGCGCTCTGTTTATGAGGACTGGAAATGAATCGGGCTTTTTTCTCCTACTACGAGGCTATTGCCGGAGGAGGAGGTGGTGGAGGGAACGCGAACGAAAATAGGAAGTCTGGTTCTACTGCTGCTGCTGCTCGTTCCGGCGATTATTTTTCTTTTGCGCGGACGAGTAAAAATGCCTAATTAGGGGAAATTGAGTTCCGAGAAGTTGGCGTTTTTCGCTTATTTCAGAAAAGCTTTGTAAAGGGTTGGGTTGTGGTGATGTTACGTAAAAATGCTTGTTAATTACTAGAAAAAGTTATTGATTTTGCTTTTATGAATTGCTTAGCACCAAATAGTAATTTGTATAAATTATAACAAAAAGGGGTACAGGAGGTTTTGCGCGGTTGCATATATAGGAATAACTGCTTTGCGCGCAAGAAAACTCGATAAATTCCTTTGTGAAATAATTATTTCAAGAATCTAATGAACTTTTTTGAGAGAAATATTATTGTTGAAAACATATTATGACTAAAGTATTAAATGAACATGCACCATAAGTAATTATGCACACATGATCATGTATACGAACATATTTGTTAGACACACCGATCATTTCTTACTGCAATCAAATTGATGATTTTAACACAAATATTTGTCAATTGGGGAGGGGAACTAGTACGTGCTTGTGTCAACGACATCGTGACGAATGTCATGTTCCCACTTTGTTTCTTCTGCGTGAAATACGATCATTTGCAGTGACGTCGGGTGAAGGGACTGATGATACTCAGGCGTGATCAAAAGGGCGCAGGGATTGCGCACTCGCATGGGAAAAAACCGAAAGCAAGCTCAAGGAGCTGTACTCGAGGAACGGATAAAGGGTTTACAAGTCTAAATAAAGATCTGTATGAAGTACGCTGAAAAAAGTGGTGTCTCTCACGAAGTTTTATTCTACTTACTCGTGTATAATTAATAGTGTTAGGCATTTTGAATACAAATTGAGTTTTTATATGTATGTGTTAAAAAAATAAAATTAATTAATTATTGTCAGCATTTAACAATTTAAAACAAAAAATTTAGTTCGCAGTAGTTGCGATTAGTTGGGAAGTGCACTTATTTTTAGTATAATATATATAACGTATGTAATAAAAAAGTAACACTTTTCTAATGCAGCTTGCGCAAACAAAACACAGTCCTCCCAAGTTAATTCTCATATGTTCTGAACTTTAAAAGTCCTACGAAGAGAGAGAGTAAAAGTTGTCTAAACAGAGTGCACCCCCGCGTCGTAGCAGACTTTGCTCGAGACGTAAACCAGATTTCCCGGAGGTACACATTTTTTTACGTGAGCTACAGTAAACACAAGGCTGTCTGTCGGCATAATTTCATCATTTAGATTCAACTATTTTAATCTTGTTTACTTTAACTTTTTTATGTATAAAGGAATAACAAATTTATTTTATCGTATTGTATATTATACGATAAATATTTCATAATAGTTCAAAATATATTTTTTTAGTAATACAACATATTTCCGAAAAAAATAGATTTACTACTTTTATATATATTATTAATAGAAAGACATTAAAATTAAAGTGTTTTTCAACTTATCATTTTTTTACGAGTTTGCATAATATTTTTTCTATTTAATCCTTTTTTATCAACGTCATCATTAATCTGTTTTTTTTTTTATTACATTATGTAATAATTAGTTTCGAAAAGAATTCTTTTATATATAATTAAATATCACTATATATAAATTAAAAATTAGAGTTTTTCAATAAGTATAAGCCATAAATGCCTTTCATTTTAATTAAAGAATAAATACTCAGTGGGTTATGAAATAACCCGCATTTACCGATGAAAAATCCACTCTAATTAGGCAAAAAACAAAACAGCGACACTAATTAACGAAAACATCACCGCGAAATCATTGCCACAGAATTCGAGTGCGCGATCCGTCATCAGATGGGTATGTGTGCGTATGTATACGTGTTTATGCATGTGCTCACGTGCACAACAACAAACATCTTCCACGACGAGTCGTCACAAAAATTTTCCCCGGTTTTGACTCGGAAAAGGCGCACTAATTAGCCAAACGCGGGCGCGCGCGTCTTTTCACTCGGAAGAGGAGGGCCTCGGCTTCTGGCGGGAAGTTATTTTGCCGATTTTCAACTCATGCTCAGCGTCTCTCTCTCTCTCTCTCTCTCTCTCTCGCATTAGACAAGCACCCGTTCCCGAGACAGAATCAAACGTTGTGCTTATACTGCTTTTAATTAGCGAACGGCCTTAAAGGGGATGCGAGTGTATGATTCGCGCGTGCCGATTCCGCCACGCTTATATATCAAAGAGGCTTCTGCCACCACCTCATCCGTGTCTGCTGTGATTTTTTTATTACCTCTGCCTTTTGAAGTTTGCGATTCTTAGAGCTTTCAGCGCGAGTAAAGCTTATTTTGTATTTGTGTAGCCGATTAACGGCTTCAAAAGGATAGATTACAACTTCATGAATGCCTTTATAGTCAAAAGTATTATATCAAATGATATACCACATGAAAATTACTTCATCATTATTATAGTATTTATTTTATTTGGAAAAGGCTTATACGATCTCATCTAAAAGTAAAAAATATGCTGATATTAATAATTTCAGTAATAAAAAAAAAAATGTAATTCACTCTACGACAGTGCTATGAAATAGAGCGTAACCTTAATTTAGTCGGAGAGAAGTTATTAGTCCTGAAGAAGAATACACTTGTAATCTTGGAGCGCTAAGAGTACTCACGTCTGTCTTCGGGGCACCCTACTGTTCATTAATTGTAGTGAATCAAGCTTTGTCCCGAATATAACGTAAAATGAAACTTAGAAATATTTCAAAATTACGTTACTATACATAACAAAAAATATAGAATAAAACACTCCACTGAACAATTTATTAAAAATATACGATATTTATGACAGCATTATAAACTTTTTGATACTTTGCCTAATTAAAAGATAACATTCAACTCGCAAATTTTATAATGCACCGATATCAGTGAAAAATGTCCACCGAGCGCATTACACCCCCTCCTCCTCCAACGTGGTAAAATTACATCGCCAAGTGCACTTAGCGTAGCCAGAATATTCACTTAAAGTCTCGCACATGTGATATATCCAGTGCATTGAAGAGGCCATTTGCAGGCTCATCGAGTCGTGCGACCATCGCGCGCGCACTTACTCGCCAATAAAACGCAATAAAAGTGCAGGCGGACAGGCCTTCTTCTCTCTCTCTTTCTCGGCAAAGAGGCGAAAACGAAGGCGTTAAATCGACGCGCTGTTTCGCGGTGAGCCGCGCATCAGATTCCGCGCGAGATTATAACCACGGATGCCCGCGAGTCCGCGGCCGCGCGAGCGATAATCCGTCCACTCTGAAATTGATCCGATTAGTCGAGAGTCACGGGTCGCGTCTGCAGCTCACCATCATCTCTCCGCATACGCATCTGTGTCTATAGCGGCTGAGATTTTTTTCGAAGGAACTTGCAATGCTTGAGAAGTCGGGATGCGATGTGCAAATGCAATCGAGTTGTCTTTTTATATATTGTTGTTCAATTATTATTTTAGAAAATAGAAAATATTTACGTTAAGGTGTAGTAAAATATCCTATTTTAATAATTTTAAGAGAGTGAAGAAAATGAAAAGTATAGGCGCGTAATAGTTTATATAAACTAATATCTAAAATTATGATGAAAAATGAATTTCTGGTGTCTCAATATTGCTTTAATTAACAAATTATGTATCCCTTTTAATTTTAATAATATTTTTAAAGTTTTTATTCTATGACAAGAAAGTTGAAAAGCAAGTCGATAATCAAATATCAATATATGGAATTTTATTAGGAAATATTATTATTAGTATGATTGTTATTAGTATTTTTATTATAGTTATAACTTTAATTCCATATACATATTGCTAAAATAATATCTTCTTAAGAAAAATAATATTCATTAATGAGGCAATGATATACAGCAAAAAACAACATAATAGTCATCGAAGTGCTGTTAGTAAGGCCATTTACGGGACTAGGCTGTGGTAGGCGCTTCAACGCGTTATCTGTCTTACGCTATGCTGTCGCTTTAGCGGGTTCGTCTATGTACTATCGATCCCTGCGGATGCCATAGAAGACGCAGAGGGAGAACCGGATGACTTGGAATTTTCGTTTTGTTCGTGGAGAAACTAGCAACGAGGTGGAGAGTTGAGAAGCACGATCTTTGTTTATGCGTGATATAACAGCCAATTTGTTTTTTAGTGTCGCTAAGTTAGCCTCATGAGTAAGCAACTTTCTTAAAAGCCCCAAATAAATTTCAGTTTCCAAGCTTGAAATAATTTTGTACCTGTTTATTTTGAGTTTTATAATTATGTAATTCATATAATTATTGAGTCTGTAAAGAAATATAAAAGAAGCTGCAATTATAGCAACATTTTAGAAGTTACTTGGTAATAAACCATTAAAAGTATACTCTGCTTGAAAAGTTTCAATCTCAAAAAAAGTAATTAAATTCAGAAAAGTCCTAAGTTAAGTTTAAAAATAGGAAAATTAAATTAAAAAACTGACACTTTTTCATAGAAATAATTCATTTTAATTCAGACCGAAACTATATAGTATTTTACGAAATGCCTAATAAAATGCAATAAAATGTGATATAAATGTAGACCTATAAACATTTGCGATTAATGAGTGTTTTTGCGGTTATTCATTTTATTTTAATTACTTTTTTTTGAAAAATTTATAGAAATTCTTTAAACTAAATAATTGATGTTTGCAGTACAGAAATTTTATTTCACGATTTGTTTAAAATAACACTAGAAATGTTCATAATTTGAGGTTTTAGAACGTTAAGCCGCCTACTGCAACTTGTTTTCATGTTACTAAGTAGTTAAAATTATATCCTGAACTTTAAGCCGATTCCGTTATTCAAAAAAGCGCAAAGGCTAACATTTTAATAGAACTTGTCGAAAAATGTAAGTTGTAATTAAAATAAATTCTTATATATTCTTATATTTTATAAATATTCAAACACTGTTTGTTTAACTCTATGTTATGCACATAACTTACGGTAACATTGAAATGCGATCAATAAAAAAAATTGTTGCCTAACAGAGGAAGAAAAATAAAGTTTATGTTTATAGACAAGTTATAATAATAACACATAATAAAACAACTGAAAGCATCTTGTAACATACAAAACCTGTCCAAATATTCACAATATGAAAATCTAATCAGGGATATATAAATGCAGAGTCTATAAAGTATAAACCTGGCATTAGATGTAGGAACAATCAAGCTGGTGTAACTTTAGAATTTACACAAATATTTTTATAAAAAATCAAACTCTTACTACTAGTATATTGTAACTCAGGATTTTACAAATAATTTTGTACAATAATTAAACTCTTAGTATATTGCAACTGTAGAATTTTTACAAATACTTTTGTAAAATAACGAGACTCTTACTGTTATTATATTTTGTCTTTCTGGTTAGCTACGAGAAGACTGATTTATTTTCCGTTCATGTCCGCTCGAAGGTATCGCACTAAAGAAAAGTATGAAGATAAAAAAGAATATAGAGATATTTTTAGATCAAAATATACCGAACTTGAAAGATTCTTTAAGATCGATATTTTTTTTAAAAACTAATATTTAATAACCATTGCCGCTATAAAATGTTGTCTTTTTTCTGAAACATCATATAAAGAAATAAAAATATTTAAAAACGCATTACCATCGAACCGTAGTTATATTTAAAATAAAAAAAAATATCCGAACAAGAGCTGGGCTGCACGTTTATAAGTGCGCTCGATATATGTGCCGTTACGAACCTTCCCTTCCCAACATAACTGTCCGCGATAAAAGTAAAGCAAAGACGACCTGATTACCATGCGCCTGCGTGTCGAAGATGATGATTTAAATAAAATCAGCACTTGAAGGCGAGACGTGATCGAAAGCACGTAGCGCGTTTACTTTAGCGACGGCAGAGGCGCGAGCGCGAAGCATAGGGAGAAAAAACGAGGAAAAAAGCTCCACTACCGTAAAGCCAACAGAGTTACCGCCCAGAGCGTCGCGAACAAGGCCCCGATAAGGAAAAAGGTAATCGTCGGATCAAAGCGCGCTCGCGCGACCCGCCGACGATGCGCGCGTATATACCTACGTACGTATACACAGACACACAGAGAGACACGCCCCCACGCGCGGGATATCTAAATCGGCATCGTAACTCCTTTCCGAAAGGAAAAAAGAAGCCGGGGAAGAAAGGCGAGAGGAAAAAACACATGCTGCCAAGGGGAAGAGAGTCACATCGGATACAATTCTCGCGTTCGTGTATGTCCATATATACACATAGGTATGGGTATGTATACGGACAGAACGGGAAGCGTGTCAAAATGATCGGTGAGCTTAATCCTCGCGGCTGCCAGGATGCTGCCGCCAGCGCCGCGGGCGAAGGGTGTACGGGGGCTCGGCTTATCTCGATACTTGTTTTCGCGAGGTATACCGGCACTGTTGTCTTTGCCCTATCTTCGCCGCAACTCCGGCGTATAGCATACGGCTCCTTTTTCCCGCACACACACACACGTGCGCGCACGCACTCACAGCCGAATCCAGGACCTATACGGGGGATTACTTTCCCATTAGGAGAGCTCCGCTATGCTCCCTACTCCTTTTCTTGCGTTATCACGATGCCGTGCCCTTAGCTCCGCTTCTCCCTCGCTCTTTATCGTCTCTACGCGCTCACTCGCTCCTCTGTCTTCGTGGCCCAGGCGCAATCCGTTCCCCATCTCTTTTTCCGCGCCAACGACAAATCGTAAGGTCGCAGCGCGCGCTGCAGATTCGTTCCGGCGGAACGACAGAGAGCTGGCGGCAACCTCCTGCGCTCGAGCACCGTGTCGTAAATTAGGCTTGTGCACGCTGCTCTCCCTCTCTTTCGCAGACGAGGGCCCAATTGCTCGCGCTGCGTAAGAAGCGCAAAGATTCTCTCCCCCAGTACTCTATCCTCGCCGCGTCGTCGGATTCTTTTTCCTCGGTTGCTCGCTCTTTTTTTTTCTCGTTCCGTTTGTTGCTTGTGTCTCCGCCGCTGGTTTTTTGCCGCCGCAACCGCCGCAACCGCGCGCTCGTTTTCTCTCTTTTGTGAGGCGCTCACGCGTTCGCGAATTATCTGTCTGTTATTTGCTCCCTCGGACCCTCGTCTCCTCCTCGTCGTCGTCGTCGTCGGTTATGTTTCCGCCTAGAGTGCGTAATGATAATAAGACCATGCGCGCGGCTCTTTGAGCTTTTTTGCTCCCCCATGTGGAAGAGGTACTCTTTGTTTTCCCTCTCTTTACAGCTAAAGGGAGAAAATTGACGTTTTAGTGGTACAGCATGCCTATTTGAATGTTTATTAGCCTAACAGGGGATGTGCCCGTTTCTCGGACTCAGCCTACCGTTCATTAATCTGAAATTCTGCTACTCCCTTCGTTATACTAATCATACATCGTGCCCAAGTCTCTGTATTATTTTGATTATTATATGGTTGCACCAGTTCCAACGAACCTAAATAAATATTTGCCATAGTTGTTTAGATTACTATTTTATAGCAGGAATGACTCAATAGATTATTTTAGTTTGTATATAAGAATACAGCAATTGTGCTCAAATTAATAAAAAATGTTATATTTGTCAGGAAAAGGATAGCATTTAAATAAAATAATGAAAAAGCTTTCGAAATAACGAAATACAGGAAATAGGAGAAAATTGCGTTAGCAAAGGGTATTAAGTCGAAACCTCTTATTTGCCAGACAGTTGCATTACGGACAGATCCCATAAGCTTGCGCTCTTCGTTCGCAATTTTCTTTCTTGACTCAAGATTTTTACGTTTAATGAAACGATAATTATTGACAAGTTAACGAAACATTTTTGTATTCAAGGAGAGTTTCGTAAAAAAATAATTAAAAAATGAAATAAATGAATGAGTAAACTATTTCTTATGTTTACTAAGAAAAGTTTTGTATTTGAAATAAATTATTGTTTATTTTCTGATAAATGAGAGAGCGCACATGTTACATCAATAACTTTGTGAAAATAAACAAAGAGAGCTGGATGACTTTTTTTCTAAAAGTTGCTTATCTTGGATCATGTAGGAATATTGTTTTCTAAATAGAAATCAAATTATAATAATTTTGATGTAAATTGTTTATTTGTTTTGATTGTTTGACTGTAAAAAGAAAACGAAATATCAAACTAAATCTAATTAATTAAAAATAGTTCCAACTCGTATGCTTAACGGTAAAGTATTCCTTTGTCTGGTTAACGCAGTACTTCCGAATGCTTGAGACCCACTAAGCCCTTCTTAAGCCTTTCTCCTTGCGATTGAATTTAAATGATTCCAAATGATTTAATTAAGAAAAATAATACGCTTTCTTTTAATTAAAAATCTTCACCTTATACCACCTTTCTGAATTGTTAAGATATGGGGTAATTCAGCACTTGAAAAAGAAATTATTTCTTCATTACGAAAAGCATTGGCTTTAACCTCATAAAAATTAAATTCATGTTAGTATTCCTTGTTAACTTTCACATTGAAAATACAATCACTGCAGATATTATATGCACGTATATATTAGCAATTATTCATAAAATTTATATTTGTATGATAGTTGATACAATACGCAAAAATTGATTAAAAAATAATTTACCCTTACAGTTGCTAATTTTATCAATACCAGACTTTGGCTTGAATTAACCTTTACCAAAAGACAGAATTTGCAGTCAGAAAATGAATGTGCCCGTATCCGCCTCATTGAACGGAACAGCGCCAGCAGCCTCGTTTCGGGAAAAGCGCGTGTGCGGGGACGGCGACGCAGGCGATGCGAAATCGAAGCGCGCGCTAACTCGATCCGGCACTCCCAGGCGCGCGCCACGAAGTCGTCGCTAAAAGCCCTTGAGCGCAATAAACCACGCTATTTATCTATTCATCTACTTCGGGCGCTAACCCGATTAGGGGGACTTTCGCCTATGGCCTGCCGCGCTCGCTGTATATACCGAATATATAGATATATAACGCGTGAACGCGCTCACCGGAAGTTAACGCGATTGGGAGATTACCCGCGCCTCCTGACTCTCTCTTGCCACGAGAGAGAGAGAGTCATTGCCGAAGGAAGGAGAGTGCTTTTTCGCGCTTCCCTTCGCGAATCAGCGCTTTTTGCCGGCCCTCTATCGGTCCGATGCTGAGAAAATTCATTATGCATGGGTATTGGATATACGTCTTCCTCGTCGTCTCTTTGTGCTATCATGGTCGGCGGGAATTTCCGTTGTTTTTGCTAACGCCATTTGATGGGCAGAATGAGTAACCTGTAATGAATCTTTGCCTTTTTATTGATAAAAACGATGGTCAAGAAGTGCGCGGCGTTACAGTTATTATTATTGGAATAACTTATTATTGGGTGACTAAAATTGAATGATAAAGTATACTTTTGTTACAAGATTTATAAAACTAATTATATTAATTGCTTTTGATGATTTTTAATATACTAAGAAGTATTGTCATTTACTGAACATGTTTTTTCGAAATATTTATAATAGACGAAATTTTTATTTGTAAGAATCATATTCGCAATGTCATTTTCATAACGTTGTTTACCTGACTTTTCCTTTGTTCTAAAAATTGCACAAGTTGATTAGTTTGAAGTGACTGCTCCAGCAGTACACTTAATTCAAATAATACTTGATTTATATTCTCTTCTTTTGAGTTAATTACTTCTACACTCAAATTAACTTAGTTCCTCTTCCTTTGACTCTCGTATTTGTATTAACTCAGCGCTATATTTCCGAAAGCTCGTTCGCGCTCCATTTTTTCACTTTTTCATTATCTTTGTTTTACCCTCAATTTCGCCTCTCATTATACTCTCTCATGCTCTTCTCACTTTTTGCCGCAGCCTCCGCGCGATCCTTGCGCAACTCTCCCTTACACCCTCCTTCTCCCTTTTTGTATTTAATGTGCACCATCATCCTGCTTGTTGCACGTTTAAAATTCATAACTGGCTCTCGATAAAATTCCAGCGCTCAAAGAATTTCGCTTACCACTACCTGAAAATATGCCGCAACTTCAACTGAAAATTCACATAATAATTATCGAAGAAATAATCGGGTTCCATTATAATATACATACATTTTATAGGTTTTTCTTATTTAATTAAAATTAGCAAAGAATTTTGTATAATAACACAAAATTATGCGCTCAATTAACTGCCGTGTTACGCAGATGGTAATGGTTGGATATTACGGATGATGTCAGCTCAATTTTACATAGTTTTTCTGGAATAGCATTTACCTTTTAGAATAACGATAATAACTATAGCTTTAAAGAATGAGTTTAGTTCTCCTTCATTATTAACTACGTAAAATATTACTATTATTTCAATATTCTCTTTGGAGAAAAAATATTGACCAAGTATTAATGAAGATTCACGTAGCATCAAAATACAGAATTGATAATCTAAAATTTGTTCAAGTACGTTTCGACTTATACAGAGTAGTCGTTAAAAACTAGAACAGAATTCTTATCAGTATATTTCTATACTTCTCTCAAAATGAATATAAACGTCTGAAAAGTTTCTCTAACACTAGACAAAGGGTACACCGTGCACAATCACAACTACAATCGCTTGAGTACTTGTAAAATTTTCACCAATTTCACATATTATTCTGCAAAAAGCATAACTTTTCCCCTAAATTTTTATCCGCCCTTGTACCAAAACAACAAGAACAGCAATAAACACAGGAAAGTTTCTTTTTGGAGCACCGAAAGTCTGGTTCTGTTCTAATTTCGCCGGGAATTTCATGCAGCACATTTGCTTAATCTCGTGCCCCGTAACAACGGCAGCCCCCACTGCACTCGCGTGCACCACGCGCATACACATCGCGGGGCTCTCGCGTCCGGTCGCCACGTACACACACACACGCTTTATCAATGTTCCACCTGCAGCTCGCGTTCGCGTCTACGGCTGAATTTGCTCAGCCGCGAAATCCCTTCAACAAACTTTGCACTTAATGCGCGTGTGCGGCCGCGCGCGCGTCTCTCATTAATATTTATGAGCCCGCGTGGGTCCCTGTGACACATACGCGATCCCGCAATCAAAGAGCGAAGCCTAATGCGTCCGAAATTAGGCGCTTCTCCTAATCGAAATTAAAAGCGGAGACAAGGCGCTATTGCTGCTGCTGTTACTCGCTCGCGCTTATTCGTCAGAATTAGGCGTAGGCCTCGCCCTAGTCTGTCCTAATGGCCCCCGACGTTGACGAATCTGCCAGAGCTGCGCGTGCTCAACTCTCCGTGAATGTATATCTGTGTGGGTGTACGTGCAGCGTAGGCTCGTGATGTCGCGAGAGCTGACGCGCGGGGTTATATCCTTTGCCGAAAGTTAATTTCGCGTAATTTGACGCCGGAACCGGGACTTCCTTTTCGGCCTCGATGTTTGCTTTGGTAAACACCATGTTAATGAGTGTACTTTCGGCGTTTAATTAGTCTAAATTGCTTTGACCGATTGTTTAAATTATTCAAGATTGACCGACGAATATGCACGGCGCCTTAATTGCCCAATCCAATAACGAAATTGGTTTTTATTCGGGATGTTGATTTTACGACGTGATACGGTAAATAATGCATTTATTCTTTTAACCTGTGAATTGTATCGGATGACAAAAGTTAATTGAAAACAAACTTTACTCGTTTTAAAAATAGAAACATAATTTATATAAGTTTAAATAGGAACTATACCCAATACCACGTGAGTTCTTATAAGCTTTTACTACTTCATCGGGCTCAAAGCACATTTAGTTCCACTCTGCGTTTATGAATGAGCAAGTCTGTAAAAATATCGTTTAATCGTTTCTTGTTTCTCTTATTAGTCAGCGTATACGAGAATACTTCTCCGTCGGCACCGCCGTCAGAGTTTCTTCCACTTGTGGGTACAAAATTAAACCTGGGATTAGTCATCGCGGAAATATAACGCAATGAAACTTTAATATACACGTCGAAATACTTTATTTTACACATATTCCAATGCTATTATATGCAATTAAAAATTATGAAAAAACTTGCTCTATATATATATATCAGGGTAATAATTAAACGTTCATTATAATAGATATATTCGTTATATATTTTCACTCCTTATCCATACCTGAGAAGCCTCAGAAGCCATCAGAGATTCTTCGCAGCGTTAATGAAGTTCGTTATAAAGCTGAAAATATACCGCGTCGTTACACACACACACAGCGACCCGCGTGAAAGAAGCGAAAAATAATAACCGTGACTTTGCAAAACCATTTGCACTCGCGGCATACAATTTGCATGTTAAGTTCAGATAAAAGGGCCTGAAATTAACGCACATATACGAGTTTTTCCACAACAAAGACGAAAAGAAAACCCGCTGCTTGGGGGCCATAGCCAGGCTTGTCTGCACTTATGAAAATGCACACGCTCTCTCTTCCCCATACTTCGTTCAGTTCATTAAACGCACGCGATGTTGATTCAGCAAATGAAGACGCGCGCGTGCGCACGACCGGTTCAGCCGGCGGAGGCGGGCGGCGAGGGCAGTTTGATTATTCTTAAACGGCCTGTGAATCGTATTTTTGGCAGAGGAAGTCGAGGGGACTGACGCCGCTGCAGCAAGGAGCCGTCGACGGCAGCCGCTCGAATGTGTATATATATATAGTATAAATTCTGTCGATAAAAGGCGCTCGTTCAACGGGTTCCACGAGGGAGCTGCGCACGCTTCGTCGAATTCGCGGATGTTTGCGTTAATCAAATGCCTTTTGCATTGGAAAATAAAAGAAGGGCTTATATAGAGCGTTGTTTTTGCCCCGTTCTGGCACGGTGCATTGTACCGCGCTGTGTGTACGAACGAAAAGCGCATTGAATATCGATGCGGGATTGAAATGCATGAAATGAAAATAGATAATTTGCATTTTATTGCGGGCAAATATTGAGCAGCCACTCAGCGGTCAATTTTTAATATTTTGCCGATCGGAATTTTTGACAATAGCATGAATACATTTTTTTCTCTTTTTGTTTATTTATATTCATATCATAAATAAATCTGAAGCTTACAAAGCTATTATTAATATTTTATTTTGCGCTTTCAATAATCGGTTACTTTCTGCTGATCAGTAATATAGTAAATTTGGAAAAATCATTGCGATACTAAAAAATTTGAATGTACGGGCACTTGTTATGAACATAACTTGCGCAGAGAACCGCCACATCGTTTGTGCCTGGAATCGGCCAAGCGTTGTAAATTCTGTCAATAAAAGATACACTTTCTTTGTTAGCGTGACACAGTTCAACGTATTTGGAATGTTACTACCGTGCCATTTTTTTCGGTACAGTAAAACAGTAAAACGTTTTGCGATTCAATTTGCCTTTTCTCGTATTTTAAATTTTTCACGTGCATCAAGAAAATCAATAAACTAATAAATAATATTTTAAATTTTTAACATATAAAATCGTAAAAAGAAGGTTGAAGAGAATTCCGTATTATAATTTGTGCTAATCTATTATATATTTTGTGAGTGTACCTAACGTATTGATGTATATTATGACAGCATTAAGCGATTTACGCGACAACATCTATATTAGAAACCTTAGATAGAAATATCTGAAATGATTATTTCTTACACGTACATAAATATCGATTGGAATTTCACTAATGTAGCTTCTACCGTCTTATAATATATAGCCGTATTCTAATGGATGCCACACGAAAAGAAGCAATTTATGGATGTTTTTCGAGGGTGTCATAAGTATGCGAGACTGACTCATAACTATCAGACACGCGAAGCTTTGTTTCCACATAAAAACGATCAATTTAAGACCACATTTTTCAACAAAACTAATAAAATATCTTTTCAAAATTTATATTGTGATAAGTCTATGCTAATTTTCAAGTTTTTACTTGCAGATTTATTGAAGCTTTCGTTATAGGTAAAGAACGACGCCTTATTTAAAACGTATATTTATTTCAAAAATAATTTTTAGAAACCTATAATACAATTGAATATGTGAATTTCACGATCCAGTATATATACTTTTAAAAAACGAATAAGCAAATTTTACTGTAATCCAGTTATAAGTATACCAAATTCACGGAAATTCCAGTGAAGAATAGTTTTCCGGTACACTTCCAACTATTTTTCAGTAAGACTTCACTAATTCACATTTCAAAAGTAAGTTCGCATAATAACTCTCGAAAATGTTACTCACGGGACGCCGCTTTATAAGCACTTAGAGATTCATCTACTTTTCAGATATTCAACATTAAAGTTATATACGTGCTCCGTGCCACCTTATCTAACTTATATATAGTTGCCGAGAGTCGCGTGCACGCGCTTGAGAGCGTAAAAATGTCACCGGCAAACTCACAAACGAGATAAAAAGTAAATTTCCACTTCGAATTTCCTTGTTCCCGCGAGCGCTCGAAAAGCCATTCCGAGCGAAGGGTAAGGTCGCTCGAGGGATGATTCGAAGATTCGACTTGTCTCTCTCTCTCCTCTCACACTCCTTCAAACAAACTCTCCCTCGCTCGGGTTGACGGGCGCGGGGCGAGTGTCAGCCCTTTGTCACCCTCCGACGGAGGTAAATATTTGATGCAATTTTTCCGCGACTCCGTGACGAGAGAATTCGCTCCTCTTCCATCGCCCCCCGAGTCGATTCTTCCGCCGAGGCGGCGCGCTATAGGCTCATTTAAGTGATCGAAAGGAGCGAGAAACACCTGCGCTCGCCACTTTCCCGATATTCGTTCGCCGCGACATATAGCCGTATAGTGGAAGCTGCCGCCGCCGTCGCCGCTGCTACTCTGCTCTCCTCTCGCGGAACTTGAACACACGTAACTCGCGAGGGAGCATCGGCCGCGCCTTATTTGGAGAGGCACCCGATGCGATGGCATCGATGCCGGTTTCGATATATACCCTCGCTCGTTCGGCCGAGCGTGATTTATGAGGCTTTTATTACCCGGTGCTGCATGCGCGAAGCCGGTAGTAGTAGTAGTAGTATCGGTTCTGAGAGAGACAGAGAGAGAAAGGCCTTGAGGCTATAGGCCCTTTTGACGAGCCTCGGAAGGACTGTTGCACGACGGGCTCCTTCAGTAATGCTCCCTAGTTATTTTTCGTGCCAACAATCATTTTTTAGGGTAACTGCACCTGTGATATAACAACGGAGTTTTTGAAGTTTTAATGCATTATGTAGTATTTAATGCAATTTTTGAAATCTTTTATGCACGCAAATAGCAATCAGCTACAAAATTAACCCGACTAATCGGAACATTCAATTAAATGTATGTCGATCAAAGGAAATTTCTGGCAAAGGAATCGTTTTGCATTTGATATTACAGTTATTATTGGTTCAATGTTGATGTTAATTACACGTATTGCTTTTGATTATTAATATATTAAATTTCGGTTATCCCATACCATTTGCCAGCAGCAGCGGGGGATTAAAACACACACTCACTCTGTTTACATTGTAAAGTAATCCAATGATAATACACTTATTTATACTTGTTTGAAGCTTGCAATAAAATGTACACCCGGCAGCCAAAACATCTGATAGAACGAATCAAATTATTCTAACGTATATTATGGATTCCCGTGAATTCTGGTTAGTTCATTGAAATCGTACCAACATTTTTCTTAAAATAATTTTAAATACATGATTCATTTCACTCTTTTTTTTTTAATTTTTAACTTAACTAAAATGTATGTATATATTATACCGACACTTTTAATCTAATCTGAATTTGCCCAAGTTCATGGTACATAACAAAGTATATAAATAACAAGTGTTAGATTTTTTAGTTTATAATTAAAGCTCATTTGTCTATTCGAAAAGTTTGCTACCACATTAATATTTAAATTTTTTACGACTAATATTGATAAACAATATAATTATTCATTTATAATATGTATATCATTTGCAATACAAACACTAAATCATTTTGTTTGCTTTACCTCAATTACTGAAATGATATACGTATTTAGTAACATAATTTTCCTTACTACTTAAAAGCATTAACGTCTTTCGGTTCTTAGCAATCTGATATCAAATCTCAATCGACGTAAATTTAGCAGTAAAGCCAAGGGAAATCGTATAGTAATAATCCCCGCTCTTCCGCATTTCCGGCCCTGATTCCGTGTTCATTCGTTTCAGAGCAGCGCGTATAGTATTCTTTGAAACGGCTCTTTCCGCGTTTGTCACGAATCGCGCGCTCGCTAACTTTCGCGAAATCTCCGCGCGATAAAGCCCGGACGCGCACGGAAAGCATAAGTTACACCACGGGGGGAGAGAGAGAGAAGTCAAAATGAAAACAAGGACTGCCGGCGACGGGCGCGAGCTGAAATAGCACGAGGCCGTAAGATAATAAAACTGGTTCGCCGCGCCGCAGATAAAACGTAGGAGGGAAAGAGAGAGTGGAGAGAGAGCTTGATGTCGCGTCGAAGCGCTTCGAGTGCTCGTTTCTCTTATATTCTCTGCGTATCCTACCACACCGCATAGCGAATTCGCGACAAACGCGCGAGGATCGGGGGGAGGACGAGATGGCGGAAAATTTGATATAGGCCGGATGCCGCACACAGCTTGGGTGCGAGCGGCGCGTAATCTCGCGAGTTTATATGCTAAGCGCATCAAAACTCGCGCGCAAGGCTTACGCTCGCTCTCGCACTTCTGGATAAGGTTACAAATTCGATAAAGTGGATTTTCGGAACAAAAAGAGGCACGCGCCCGCTATATGCGCTCCTTGAGCGTGAGCCTACCCCGATAATACACTTTGCATTTTTTTGTTGCCAATATACCGCGGGGAGGCGACATCTTTTGGGAAATCGAGCCTTTATATATATGGCGCGTAAACTCTTATTTTTTCTGAGCTACGCTGAGAATATTTAACCTATTATGTTTCCGATCCTATTAAATTCAGCTTTATATAAGGGTTACATGGTACTCTGAAGATGAAATGATGAGAAGTGCCTATTTTGAGACTCTTTTTTGCCTCGTGTACACATTATCAATAATATCAAGATAAATTTTTGGTGTGATTTACAATAATTTAAAATAGGAACGATTAAAATTATAGTAAAGAGCTCATTTAATTATTCTTATATATTTCTCGTGAGTGGGAAACGATCTGAAACCTCTGGAAAAAAGTCTGTTATGTCGTACAAAAAGACGAGCAACTGTAAATGACGAAAATTTCTTAGCAGCAAATTAAGCCCTCAATAGCTACTTCAAAGTTCAAGGTTCTCAGAATTGTTAAAAATATGCAGTGGATAATTACTGAGATAATCGCGTATCCTCGTGGCTTGTGTTCTATTAGAGAGCAACAAAAGACCGGAACCGTGTAACTTTAAAGCAAGTAGTAGTTAAATTGAAGCACGTAATTACTCACTTCAAAACTCAACTTACTTTGCGCGTTTCTGCCTAGTAATACTTAACGGTGCCACTATTATAGCTATAAATAGTATACCGGCTGTATTGCATATAATTTAATTTGGCCCATTTGCATATTTATAAAAGACAAAACTGCGCTTTTTATATTCTTGTCACAGAATGTTATTACCATTTAATATTAACATATAAATTCACTCGTACAATAACGAGCATTTTCCGCATGTCTACTTCCGTCGCCGATTAAAGTGAAATACAGAATCAGAACATTAAAATGCAATTAGACAAGATCTTTACTAGAAGAGCATAACGCAGCTCCGAAATTGCAATGAAACCGTTATCAAATAATTTTGTAATGACGTAAGCGCGCGGGACTAAGAATCGCATATAACCAGCCGCTAAGTATGCGGGAACACGCGCGCGCGCGCGCACAGGCGTTCAATTAGACGGGGAACGATTAGAGGCCCCGGGCGTCGTGTGCGTAGCAGCCACTTATAATACCGAAAACGCCTACGCGCCTCACGTATCGCGCGTAATTTATGCGCCCGATAATATTACCGCTGCACACGCGCAGCGCCTATATATGTATACGCCCGCGTGTGTGCAGCGCGCGCATTATACCTGCATGCGCGTACTCGCGGTCGTCGCGCCCGCGCGCGAATCTCGAGGGCGGCGAACAAAGGATATCCTCCCGGGAGACATTTTCCGCGGGATCAGCGCTTTTTTCTCTTTTCCCTCGCCTTTCTCGCCCAGCAGTGATGGATTTTTTCGCTTTTTTTGGTACGAGTCTGCGCCAGGCAGCTCTATGCATTTTTCACGACAGTCTTGGCTTTCTATAATATTTTAAAATACTACGTTTTTGGATGAAATTATTTGCTTTTACAGATCAGTGGTTCGATTCTTGTTTTGTTTACGAGAGTAGATTCATGTTTAAAACTATAGTTATTATTTGCCTTTGAATAAGAAAAAAGTTTAGTATGTGATTTGATGTTCAATATTGTTAGAAAGATATGTTTTAATTTTAATGACAAAGATAATAATTTATAAGTCAATTAATCAAGTAAATTTCTTTCAGACCTATTCAGCGTACCCTTTGTTATAAGAACAATGGATTGATTCATCTAAAGGTGCTTGGGCTTTCTAATGGGGTACGGTATTAGTTAAGATTTTGTCGCATGCTTGTAACGTTTGTTAATCAATGTTGTATAAGTAAAATGATACTAAAATATTTGCATATGTCCTTCAAATGTCGTAGTGAAAAATGTCGATATGGTATAATGGTAAGATAATGACTAATTCACGATAATGGACATTCACTATATTTGAGCAGTAGAATTGCACTTTTCTAGATTATAAACTTAAACTGTCATTGTTCGATAGTGAACAAAATAGAAGATGCTTATTATTCTGAATTAATAACTGACTTATGGCTGTTTTAGATTTAGAGAATAGATAATAGTTTTTACACTTTCATCGTAACATCTATTTACTTAAAGGAGTGAAATTCATGTTGATTATATCTACGTCTACTTTACGTGTTAATCTTTTAGAAAAGTACTTGACAGCATAATAGTAGTATTTCGACGCTAGTGACTACAATTGACATCCGGTAGTTACCATCCATTACATTCTTACTCTTTTCACCTAATAATTAGTCGGTAGTACATACCATTTAAACTGTCATTGATAGAAATAATTATTTATTAGCCGTTTGATTTTACAGTTGATATACAATTCTACTGATAAATTTACAGTTCAAAACAATAATGCTCTTTTTTTAACATTTTTTAGTTTGTAACACTAATTTATTGTTAAGAAATTTTACTTTTGTGTCATTTTAAGTAATTATATATAATATGATTCGTAGCAATGTACTAAATCAATTAATATTATATAAATAATAAATACATACTACTATATATTAGTGCACCCATATTACAATTATTCTTTCGAAACACGTAGTTATTAATACCTAGGCAATATATTAAAAAATAATAATAATAATAATAATATGAGTTTATAAATTTTATATGTAAAAAAAATTGGCATGCAAAGCACGATTATTTATCAATTCCATTAAGACAAAAGTGGAGCTATTTAAAAGTAAATCTTCCTTATACACATCTTTCCATTGCTTTTAATATTCAAAATCTAAACTACCCAATCTGCATAGACTCAATCCTGATTTTTCTACAAAATGAAATTCAGATTGAAAACCGCGCAAACGCGAGCAAGGAGATCTCACAAGGCGGCGCTATGTAAAAAGGGGAAAAGATAACGACGTTACCGACCCTTAAGCCCGCGACGCAAAAGGCGCAACGTTTAGCAATTTCGTGCGGGTCTTCCCTTGTGAAAGAGCCGCGGCTCGTGCCCGCTGCTAGCTTGCTTCCCCATCCAAAGGGTATGTACGCCGGCCTGCCGGCTCGTTCTTAGTCATGCCGCCCGGGATGTACCCCCTCGAATATCGAACATATACCACTACACCTTCCTTCTTTCCTTTGCGTGTGTGCCCCTGCACACACCCACACGCGAGCGCGGAAACCGGTATCCTTTCACCCTCTCACACTTTTACTTTCGTCTGTACGGGTGCCACGTGTGTGCGAGTGAGAGAGAAAGAAGGAGCGCGTACTAGAGGGGGAAGTGTACCGTATAGTCCTGCGTGTACATATACGCGTACACGAGGGGGGAAGGCATATAGAGCGGCCAGGCGCCAGGGGTTTTTAGAGGGGTAACAACACACCCCTGCAGCCCCGCGACCAGCTCGTTCAACTGTGCGGGCCGCGCTAGTGCGCTATCCGCTGCTTCCTTACCCGGATGCCAGCTCTCAGCCGCGGCCTGCCGCGTTATACATAATTTTTTTTCTATCGCGAGTTCTGGCAGCTACTTAGTTTTCCGCGCTCCAGTCCGGCGCAGGACACGACGAGGTGTTGGAACGTCTCCTCGTCGCGCTGCTCCTCGTTCTGTGTCCGCGCTTGTACCTACTCCGGTTCTTTGTTCGAGAGTAGCGCGTGATGCGGTGGGCTGGATATATACATGCGCGAGGAGTTTGCGCCCTGTCTTCCTCTCCCTTTCATCCCTGCGCGTGCTTGCGAGCGCGCAGGCGCGTGTGTGCTTAACGTGGCGGCGAGGACGACGACATGTGGCGGTGACCGTGGCGGCGACGCGTGGGACAGCCGCGAAAACACACATTGATTGTTGATACGATTTTTCGATCTGCGTTTAATGCGCTCTCTCGGCTGTTTGTTTGTTGGCTCGACGGGAAATTATGGCCGCAGCCGTGGCTGCTGCTGCTGTTCTGTGTTTGTTATTTCGCGCTGATGGCGTGGAAAGGAGCAGGAGGAACTCTCGGTGCTTCGCCGGTGCTGCTGTGTGCGACTCTCTTGCTCTATGTGTGGGTGCAAATGATTTTGCCAGTCAATTATTGATTTGGAGCTGATTCTCATGCAGCCTGGCTTCGGCTGCTAAATTGGCCTGCTGTTTGGCATTTTTATTAGTGGCTTTTTGGGGAATTTCCGCTCGCAATTGAGCGTGTAAAATGTGTGCAGGAATTGTGAAAACTGATAAAGAGGTATTTTGCATTAACCTACTCGTTTGATATTCCTCTGATTATTGTCTTTTAATGTTATATGAATCATAACTACATCGTGGTCGTATTTGCAATATAATAAGGCTATTATCGTATAAGTGTATTTTTGTTCTATTGCAGAATATTATTATTGACATAGTTTATGTGTATTTACCAATTATATTTAGATATGATGCTTTAATTTTTCAAATTAAATGAGTCAATAATTCGTTCACTATCATCAGTGTATTTACTGTCGAATGAATTGGACATTATCGAATAGAGGGTGCATCTGTTCTGTTTTATCGACCCAGATAATATTTGATTTCCACTTTTCGAGATTATCGAAAGGAAATTATGTTATTTGATTGAGTCTATTTATAAAACGAATATAGCTTAACGAATAAAACATATTTTTCCATATAAATTAATTATTTAATTTAAATATTTTTATAAACAATTTTTTATACATTCATATAAATTTCTGTATTTCTGCTATACGAAAATACAAACAAATTAATGTATATTATAAAAAGTGTAAATACGATAACGAGTTTGTATTCATCACAAAAACCAAGGTTCAAATAAAGAAATATAACTTTTATAATTTGTATACGGTGTTGTAATTGTTTTACTGGTACACCAATACAAATTTTTCGCACGTTTTCAATTTGTCCTCTATGGAAAGTCATGCAACATTTACCTGAAAGGTTTGCAGCGAACGTGAAGTTTTCACAACCCCGCCGCTTTACATTCATAATTGAGCACAATGAGCTGGCGCGCTGAATAGATGGAAATGTCATTCGGTTAGGAAAAAAACACAAAGGTCACGCGTCATCCATCGAGTTCGTAAGGGGAAGTCCTAAAGAAGTCGAGCAGATGTTCGAAACAGCAGCAGCGGCAGCAGCAACGCGGTATGCTCTACTAGCAGTATTATCGATCGCGGTCGCCGATCGCTGCAGCCGCGAACCTACGAAATTCACGGGCAAGAGACGATTGAGAACATGGGGTGCGACGTAGACGTTACCCCGGTGATAAAGAGCCCGAGTCTACTGGCCGAAGTGCGATTCTGACGCGCTCTGTGACAGCCAAGAGAAATGTATTGAGAATTATCAATGGATGACTTTTTATTCGCCAACGAGTACACCTCTTTACGGAGTGAAGATTCAATAATATTTTCTATTGTCTACCAATAACGATAAGCAAGATGTTTGGACCGACGCCAGTTTTCTTCGCCGAGACGTTGAAATGGCAAATGGTCAATGTCTACCAGCACCAAATCAAATATGCTGCCATAAGGTAAAGTCAATGTAGAGAGATAGTAGTGCATGTTATGCATGTGGGTTATTTTACGTGTTTCGTATATTATATGTAACATAAATAAGATGATGTACAACGCTACTATGGAAACTACTCATCTATACCATAATTGACCAAAAAGAGAAAGCACGCGTTGCTTAGTTTATCACTAAGGACGAAACGCCTTTTCTATTGACGTGTCTATATTAATAAATTAATATTAGAATAACAAAATTCCAAATAGTATTAATGAAAATCTTCAAAATATTCAAGCTTGCACATAGCTCATTTTACTTTTAATCTAAGAAATAGTAAAATAATGTCAGAAAAATCAGCGTTGGTCCAAAAATGCAAACTGCAAATGTAATTTGTTTTGAAAAAGGGAATCAAAATTTAGTAAACACTGGATGTAGACTATCAGCAAAATATAATTAAATGTTATTAAAAAATTAATAATTGAGTCATTTTTCCACAGGTTTTATTATAATCTTTTTTATAACACAGGCACGATTTTCGGGTTTTTTAAACCTGTAAAAAGAGTCTAAAGTAACCGTTTTTATACTAGCGGGCACAACAGTCATGGAGCGGGCGTAAAAGTGCCGGAGCGGGTATAAAAGTTCCGGAGCGGGCGTAAAAGTTCCGTAACGGGTGCAAATTTCAATAGGTCTTTGGTTACTGTGTCGGGAACCCATTAATGTAGTCTCGCGCTACAGGTACAAAAACACGAAAATCCAAACCTGTTTCACAAAAAATATCGTATCTACCAAAAGCTAAGTAGACTTTTTGACCTCGTGTGGTTGCGGTACTCTTCTACGGCTCGCAAAATGCACTCACATTCGGCTTGTGCTTTCTCGCCTGCAACTCGTACTACAAACTCCACACTCAGTCTTAAATGACCCACTTTACGTCCTTGGGATACAATATACTATTTTATAATTGAGTGCGTAAAACTGGACTTTAGATGCCTGTTTAGAGTGCGAAAAGTTCCCTTCTTTTTCATTGAAAAAAAAAATAAAGTACTGTACGTACGCTGAACAGGTATCTAATGTCGATTCTCCCGCGATCAGTTATAAAAAATAGTAATATACTATTCTATGCAAACATGATACATTTAAATGCAATCAGCAAAAATAACAGTTTCTACTGTCAAAATGACATCATGACAAAAATTAATCTATTTCTGTATGAATTCTAAAAATATAAATATATAATAAGTCAGGTTTAATATACATAATATTGTCAGACACCTAGTTCGAAAAATATTTTTTATGAATTATGATTTCCATGTTATACGATGAATACGACGGTATTTAATAACGGTTCGTAACCTTTGAGATGAGACTGTTCTGATGGCTCTATATATAGCTTTTTACTTTAATTCTTTTTAAAATATATCCAGATACATGTGTTAATGTATAATTGTCGTCAGTTTCTACACTTTAACCCTTTGCGGCGCACATTTTTTAAAACGATATTTTTTGGCCAAAATTGTTACTTGGAGGTTTTTTTGGGTCGCTGATCACGAAAAATACAGTAAAAAAATATTTTATCCCGAAAATAGGTCCATCATATTGTTCGCCATCTTAGATTTGTAGATTTTGAATTTCTAACTTCAGGTTCGTAATCTGCGACCCTAAAAATCCCTGGGTGACAATTTTGATGAAATAATATGTAGTAAAAAAATATTTTATCCCGAAAATAGGTCCGCCATATTGTTCCACCATCTTGAATTTGCAGTTTTTGAATTTCTAACTTCAGATTCGTAATTAGCGACCCCAAAAACCCCCTAGAAATACATTTTGATGATCTAAGTATAACAGCAATTCCAAAGCCGATTTTTTTATGAAAAAATTGCCATTTTCTTGCCCTTCTTGTTTATTATAAAAAAAAATGGCAATAAAAAAGTATAAGTTTGTATTGCTACATGTTCATTGACATCTCAGACAGCTAAAAAAGCAAAAAACCCCCATGTAAAATTTTAATTTTGAGCGCTATACACACAAAATCCCGATTTAGGTTAGGTAGTAAGTATACTTTAATAAAGAGTTAAATATTTATTTGTTTTTGATGCGTTCCATTCATAAACTGACTATCTTCAGTATTTTCATCATAATTATTGACAAGGAACTGATATTTATCTTCAGTATTTCCATCGCAATTATTGACAGGGAGCTGAAAGCAATTATAAATGTCTTCTTCAATGCCATTCATGTAAAATGCTTATAAGAAAATGCCTAAAGTTTTCTAATAAATAATCGAATTCGCAAATATTTAGATAATATTATAGTACTTTTCGACACGGGTGCGGAAGTAGATTATTTACGTACTAGAAATTTCGGCAGCTAATCAGAGCTTTCGGGTGGGGGAGTAAGAAAAATTATTAATTATATACAAATTTTTAAAGCAGTGGTAAACTGTTGACAAGTAAAATTACTCCTTTCATAACTTAGGAGCTTTTAAAGTAGCACTATTGAATCGGTCAAATATATTATTAATGGAATAGCACGAATTCGATAGTTTGCTATTCGCAGCATTAAATCAATTGAAGTATATGTTTCGATTGCAACTGCCATAGTATTACTAAGATGCCGAGCTGCTACATTACGGTGACTCCGACGAATTAACGAAACCGTTAAGTAAGAAAAAGAAAAATACCTATACTGAAAGAATGAAATTGAAATTTTTCATTAATATTTTTTTAGGCAGGGTCATCAGGTGAACTATAAAGAAAATTTTTTGAAAATTTAGTTTTTAACATATAGACTAGTTCTTGTAGAGAAAATAGTACACATTCTTCAGTCATTTATAATTGATAATTATAACGTAGAACCACCGAAGGCACATAGTATTTTTGTCACAGATTCTTATCGTACAACTGAAACATCAACTCTTCATCCGTACCGTCTGTCACACCAGAGCCACCTTAACTTTAATTTGACCCCCCCCCCCTGTTCCCGACTTCCTGCACAAGAGTTTCTTAGATTTTGAGAGAGGTTTGGAAAATGAACGAGATATTTTCTGAGGGTTTTGTTCAGGGTTTACCAATAAAAATATTTTGACGAATATATTCCTCATACTGCACATGGAAACAACTCCGTTTGGGCTAATACACTCGGGATAACGCGCAAGGGGGTTAGTCTAGGAAAATAGAAAAATTAAAATGATTTGCATAGAAGCTTATATCTACGTTATTCGCTTATCCAACAGGCTTTTTTAAATATTACATTTTTGACCCTTTTTGCACAATAAATTCTCCATTGTATATATAATTTGTTATTTATTAAAGCATTACTTGTGTACTTGACCAAGTGTGGTAAATTATTAACGTAATAAATTAATGTAATAAATCAGCGTTTTATCAAAAACAAAATAGTACAACTCTTTCATTTCACCAGTTTCTTGAAAGTGAAGATATTACACTTCAAAGTGAAGATATTATAATATATTCACCTTGTATGAATGCGATAGCGTAAGAAGGTAAAATTTTCTTGTTGTTACTAAATTCATCTAATAAAAAACTATATTCTTCGTCTTATGACATATTAATATAATCATTATTGATAATGGTACTTGATAATGCACAATTGATTTTGTCTCTTTCTACTGCGGTATATGTATTATTATGCATTACTTGAAATTCTATTGTATTATATTTCCATTCGCTATTAAAATTCCCCGTGGCTTCCTCAAACTTAATTTGCTTATTCCTTTAATGAATTTTTAATAACAAAATTTATAATTTTTTCACCAATTTATGACATAATTATAATTAAATTCATTTATGAAGATTAAAAAGTATTAATTTTTAAATTACGTATAAAACATGAATAAAATAATAGGTATGATTTTATTTTTAAATTATGTGTGAAAAATAAATAAAATAATTGATTGTAATATTATCGTCAAAACCTTTTAAAATTCCTAAATAACTTTTACTTCAAATTATATTTTCTTTTTAAAATTTCGCACATAGGGTACTTGTCTCTAGTAATATGCCTGTCCGTATCTGTGTGCTTTTTCTGGTATTTCCGATGTAAGAAAAAGGTTCTAACCTTAAAAATAATAAATGGCTATTACAAAACAAAAGCAGGTACACAACACGCGCGCATAGCGCATGTCATTTCCATTTTCTAGTATACATAAATGCGTTCCTGAATAATTACGATTTTAAAAGAGGGCTAAAATAGTGTTAACCTCAAATGTCTCTGAAATTCATAAACGAATTCTTTTACCATAAGAACTCTTCTAATAAATAATATATAAACTCTACATCTCCACCAAATTTCAAAGAAATTAAAACAATTTGAATGTATAGTGTTTTAATTTTTATGTATATATTGTGCGACAACAAAGTCATTTTCAAAAATACTAAAATTTTAAATAGCAAACATCTCAAAAAATAACCATACAATCTGGATGAAATTTTACACAGGTATTGCCTATATCGCATACAAAATAGTCTATAAATTTCAAGCTGATACATGAAGTCGTCATTGAGAAATTACGATTTTGAAAAAAAAACGTAAAAAATTTTAACCTTAAATATCTCTAAAAATCATGAGACAATTCTTTTACCTAAAGGACTTATACGATGATATATAAACTCTACATCTCCACAAAATTTCAACACGATTAAACCAATTTTGTATTTGTAAAATACGAAAATTTTCAAAATCAAATATCTCAAAAAGTAATCGTACGATCTTAATGAAAATTCGCACACAAATTATTTATATCACATACAAAATTGTCTATAAATTTGAAGCCGATACATGAAGCCGTTCTCGAGAAATTACGAATTGAAAAAATGGTTAAAAAAATTTTAACCTCAAATATTTCTGAAATTTCTAGACTAATCATTTTGCCCAAAGAACTTGACCGAGAGCTCTCCAAAATCTACCTCTACAAGGAATTTTGAAGCGATTAAGGTTGTATTTGCTATACAATCGGCATCAAAAGTTAGTTTTTGTTTAATGTTACGTCCGGAGACGTATCATTTAAACATTCATTAAATAAAACGTAAATCACTGATTTACGTTATATTATTATTCTGTGTCTTGAAAAATCACTGATTTACGTTTTATTTAATGAATGTTTAAATGATACGTCTCCGGACGTAACACCTCCCCCCTTAGACTGTTGAATGTCGTAGAAATTCAACAAGTGAAGTAATTGAATGATCAATTTGAGTTATTAGTAATTTCTTTGTTACAAAAGATTTAATAATAATAATAATAATAATAATAATAATAATATAAAATTAATAATTTTAAATAAATGTTTGAATCGTCTATATATTTTAAAATAAATTAATTATTTTCTTCCTAATACTAGTTTTGCACTTAACTTACTGATTTATTTTGTACCGATTTTTCTAACGTTCAAATTTCAAAGAATTCCTATAGAGAGATATATATATATATATATATATATATATATAGATTTCGATAATTTAATTATTTCGTTATCGGTAATATGTAATAATTTTTTTGTTCTGCTGTATTTACATAAAATAGTCATTCGTTAATTAAGCTTAGAAATAATGTGCTTATTAAATAATTTGTTTCTTCTTTTTTTTTAGTAAATAAACGATGAGAAATATATAGGGAATGATTCAAGTGATCATTCACTTCCCTCCCTGCTTAGATATTTGGCAAGGGATATGTTTTTTCTTTCCTCTCTTTGTTTAAGTAGAATAACATTAAAGGGCTTTTGATGTTATCATAACAAAATTATTTTAACAATCGTATTATAATTATTTCCAAAAGAAAAATACAATTATATATGGTGTAGGTTTTTTTCGTAAAAAGGAAGTGAATAATTGAAATGATATTGATAAATTTTGACTTGTTATTGCTTTTATGCATCATTGTATTTTACCTTTGTTTGAAAACTTTCAGTCATTTCAAAAGTTCATTTTAGAACTTGAACTTTTGTTTCGGCATAGGTAGCATTCACATATCTGCTTTAAAGAATACGCAATCTGTTAGAGTAGAAAAATGTTTTACATACTCAATACAGTGCAGAATAGTGTATCTTATATAGGATGATCATGTTAGTATATGACAGAACTGATCATTCCAAATACATATATTCTATTTAATCTTAGCAATGTGAACGTAGCTACCTGAATAATTTTTTTTGTTCTGAAACTCTTTAATAAATTTTGATGAGTATCAACAATTTTTTTCCTTTTTTTTCCTTTTTTTTTTTTTTTTTTTTTTGTAGGTAAATACAGTTTAATTTTGCATAAAATTAGTCAAATTATTATTATCTTTTTTTTATCATACGTTAAAAGGTTTAGGAATGGGTTCTACTTCTTTTCCTTTTGGATTAGTTCTATACTTTGTTATTCAAAGATAAAATCATAAGCTATTAAATTGATCATAAGTTAATTCGTCCCTGTAATGTTTTCTACTTTGTGATTAAATAATTACTTTGTATATTTTTATTATTTAATAACACATCATTTTCACATGTCAAATTTTTTTGATTGTTTGATTGTTATAAGACCAAAGTTACTTTGTATTAATATCTAATCGCAATATTTATGTATTATTTCTAAAATTTCATTATTCAAGTATATCTTATTTCAATCGCATTTTTCTAAAATTATTAGCTTTCATAGGGAATATAGTTGCTTTTCATAAAATACTGACAAGTTGATACGAACAATTGTAGACAAACGAATAAGTGGTTATAATTTTAAATTGTATATTTGGTAAAATCTGGATCACCTTAGGGTTATATATTAGTTGACCAAGAAGTAGGATGGTTTTGCTTCAAATGGAAAAGTTCAGCTGCAATTATAATTCTCCATTCCTGTATTAAATTTGGAAAAATAAGAAGAGATTATGATAGATGTTAATATTGAGTATGTTGTCCATATCCTAAAACAAAAATGTTATGTTATTATTTGTTATAATATTGCTTTGCTTGTTTTTCATAATTAGTTAAGATATTATTTTGTTCATTTTAATAGCGTTGAAAATTCTTATTATGCTGATCCTTTTGAAATTGATTCATATTTGGTTCTTTAATAGGCCATGTTTTGTCTCCCTTTTTAAACCTTTTTTTGATAGTAAATTTATTGTAGTAACCTTTAGATTTTAATTTTAACTTTGTAATTTTTGATAATTCTTTTAAATATTTTTTATAATTAGATATCCATTTTAGTTTTCTGACGTTTTTATTAGATTTTACTTTGATAGGATAGTTAAAAACTAACTGCAATTGGTGTACTTTATTAGGATTTGTATTTAGATTGATCATTACGTTATGATCTTGATTACCCAAAGTTTCTTTTAGTTGATTTTTATTCTCAAGCTGTTCTTGGTGTTCTTGATTATCAAATATTTTTAGATGACTTTTATTCTCTAAATGTTTTTTTAGTTTTTGATTATCAAACATATCTTTTGGTTGATTTTCATTTTCGAAAACTACTTTACTATTATTTAATAAGTTCTTTAGATTTTTTGTATCATTTAATAAAGACTCTTCTGAATGTATTGATGCTATATTCTCTTTTAACGAATTTTCAAGCGAGTTTTGTTGGAATTTAGTTTCCATTTGATCATCTTCGGAAAATGGTTCAGCTAAAGCAAAAGTTATGTCTAAAATGACTTTAAGATCATCATAAAAAGTTACTGTTTCCAACGAATTATTACCTTCTTTATTATTTTCATTCGAAATTTCATTCTTTTGGTTATTTATATTGGATTCATTAAAATCAATTACATTAATTTCATCACAATCCTCATGGGTTTTTAAATTAGATTCGTTGAAATTCATTTCTTCATTAGTCTCATAATTTTTTACAGTAGATTCAATAGAATCAATTAAATTTGTTTCCATAATTTCTTCAATTTCATGATTATTTTTGAAAATTTCGTTAAAGTCTATAAAATTAATTTCATTAGTATTTCCATGATTTTTTATAATCATATTATTATCTTTTGGTTCATCAGTGATTTCATGTATTTTTATAAAAGGTACGATAATTAAATTGATTTCTTTATCATCATTAATTATTGTAGATTCCTCTATGATATTAGTTTCCTGTTTAATTTTATTTACTTTATTTTCTGTAATTAGTTCATTACCATTATACCTTTCAATATTCGTTGTATTAACTTTGTTTTTCTGAATTTTTGATTCGTTAATTATTTCTTTCGTAACATTATGGTATGATTCATCAGTATTAATACTTGGATATTGTTTGATTTCCTCACATTCTTCAGTAGTATGATCTGGATTTTTACAAAGATCGCAATGATTTCCCATTGCATTATATTGCATCATAAGATTTTTAAGTTTTCTGCAGTTGTCGATGTCATGTCCAATTCTTTTGCAATAATCACATTGAATTCTTTTCCTATTTACTGTATTGGGTTGTTGATTATTAAAAATCGTGTTTCTTGGCTTGTAATTTTGTTCTTGAGTTTTGTTAATGAATCGGTTATAATTTCTTGTAGTATTTGGTAATTGATGAATTTCTTTATTTTCTAAAATTTTGTAGTTTGTGCTATTTTGAGAATGAGCATTTCTTTCTGGGCAATACTTTGCTGTATGTCCGATTCTGTTGCAAATTTGACAAATTATTCTATTTCTTAAAATCGCACGCTTGCAATCTGATGAATCGTGGTCTTCTTCCTTACATAACGCGCACCACATTATTTTTTCGTTTATAGGGCAGTATTTTATCCAGTGCCCGAGTTTATTGCATTTCATACATACTGCTGACAGACAGTCTTTAGTTGAGTGACCCGTGCTTCCGCAATACTCACAATCAAGTTCATATTTCTTTATAACAGGGCATTGAGTAGCTGCATGTCCTATCATTTGACAGTATTGGCAATAATCTTCATTTGTTTGGTTAAATGTACACTTCTCTACAGAATGTCCTCTGTGATTACAGAGTTTACAAAAAAGTTCTATTTTATTTTTAGCATTCTTGCAAAAATAAGATATATGATCTTTACTTTTACAATAAACACAAACTGCATTAGAGCAAAACAATGCTTCGTGATATTGATCTCGGCAAATTTGACAATGAAATACTTTAGTATAATAATGGTTTTGTTGTTTAAAATTATAAAATGTATTAGCTTGATTATTCATCATGGTTTTTTCATTTTATTAAATGTTCGTAATTATTATTGTAGTTTATTTTTGAATTTATCTTTTATTTTGTTTATTATTGTCTTACTTTCATTTTCTCGTTTGAGTATTGTTTATTTTTTTATATTATAATATTTAAATATTTTTCATTTTCTTATTTTATTATATTCCCTTTTGCAATGTAATATTTTATTGTAATTTTTTTTTTTGGTATGATTCTTCATTATAATATTCTTACTTTTATTGTAATACTTTTCGTTTGTTTAGTTATTTTTTATTATTATTTTGATTTCCTTATTTTGATAAAAAATGACTTGATTATTTTATACACTGATTATATCTCTCATATGTTTTCTATTTTGTATTGTGTAAATCCTCTATTATTTATTTCCCTTTATTTATTTCTCTTCATTCATTTCTTATGTTTTGTTCTTTATTCTTTTTATTTATGTATCAGTATACTTAATATTTATTTTTAAATATCTTTTATTATTAGTTCAACTATATATTTTTTTGTGTATTATTTATTTGGCAATTTATTTATTTATTTGCCAATTTTATATCTCTATTCTTAATGTTTTTCGTGTAATTTGATTTCTGATATTCTTATTTCTTGTTTATGTATAATATTTATCCATTCAATGATCATTATTTTGTATTATTATTTCATTTTTCTCCTTCGTGTTGGATTTGTTTTATTTATTTCAATTTCTTTTTATTTATTTATTCATTTGTTTATTTCTTTTTCACTAATATTTTAGTTATTTGTTTTTACTGATATTATTTAATTATTTGTTTCTTAATGTTTCCCTATATGAATTTTTCACTTTAAATTTCTTGTTTGTTAAATATATTTGCGTGATGCTATTTACTTATATATTTTGATTTATTTTGATTTTATCTTTATGTGAAATCTTTTTTTTTTTTTATATTCGTTTACGTTATTTGTATTTGGGTTATCCTTTCTTCTTTCCCTATTTCTATAACATCGTCTATTTTCCCTTTTTTTTTTTTATTTATCTGTTAATATGTTAGTAATCTGGACGAGCCGTACACGTTCATCTTCAGAAGTTTAAACGATCATGCTACAATGATCCTCTCAACTTCTTACTGCAAAACGAGAAGCTCGGAAGCAGTTAGTAGTGATATTTTTAGTAATTTTCAAATACTACTCGTTTCCTCTCATTCCAGTCTTATTTTTTCGTATAAATCTAGTGAACTTACGTTCGATTCGTACCGGAACCACTGTTACGTTCCGAAAAATAGTTATTTTTATTCTTTTATTTTAAACAGTCTAGTGAACTAATGTTCGATTCGTACCGGAACCACTGTTAAGTCCGGAAATAAGTGGAAATAAGTAGTAATTGGTTTTATATAAGTTTATTATATAAAATACAATAATTTATTACCAATACAATCTGCTGGCTTCTGGTAGGTCGAGGTGTTGTAATTTCAATTACAATTCTTTTTATAACGCTTGCTTTTATAAATTTACTATAAATAACTTATAAGATCTGCTTACTAGACGAGTAAGGCTTACGATTACAATTTGAATAACTTATAAAATCTGCTTACTAGATGTGTAAGGCTTACGGTTTCAACTTCTCGATGTCGTAGAGGTACACGGAGTTCGCCAGGTTTCTTGTACGCTGTGACTGATTCGCGTGACGCGCATCACTTCTTTTATAATACAGAATAATTAGGTTAAAGATGAGCCCGGTGACAGTGAATCGAGATCATCTTATTTTGCAATGTAAAATTCGTCAGTCGTATACGATTCGGCGGTGGCATTGAGAAATGCTGACCTTAAAGAGAATATCGTACGTTGTTTTTCGCAAGTGTGATGACCTACTACGTCACGGCGCCGCATGAGCAAAATGCTGTGTTTGTAAAAAATTGCATTCCCGCTTTTATGTGTCAGGAAATATCTGATACTAATTATGCTTTTTCTTTAAAATGAGAATACGTCTCCGGACGTAACATTAAAGTACCAATAATTAGTTATATGAGCTTGTTTTTCTATTTTTTATTTTAAAACTATGTTGAAGGGTGTAAGACCAATAGTTTAAGCTTCTAAAATAAAAAATCGCATAAAAATTTTTAAAGTATTTTGATTTTCAAAAATGTTATGTTCTAAGATATTTTATACTTGTATTTCCAACAATACCGAATTTTTAAATTTTATTTGATTCTTGATTTTTTGATCTTATGTTGTTCAGTAAAGAGTTCTTAATAGACCCACTAACTCAAAAATAAAAAATAAGCCCTATATTTTTATTAAATTTTAGTTTTATGAATAAAGAACTCATTTTTTAAGTTGACTGTACACTTTAAAATGTTTAATTATTTATAATATAAAGTTGGTTTTTAATTTTTGGGTTACTCGGTCTGTCAATAACTCTTTGCTGAACAACATAAGACCAAAAAATCAAGAATCAAATAAAATTTAAAGATTTGGTATTGTTGTAAATACCATTACAAAAAATCTTAGAACATAAAATTTTTGAAAATCGAAATACTTTAAAAATTATTATCCGATTTTTATTTTAGGGGCTTATATTGCTCATTTGATTTATTTCCATAAATTTATCTCATAAAAAAGTAGCAAATAAGGTGTTATATTTAATTGTTAATAATTTTTAGTAATACTGACATTCTACGCAGATAGCATAGCCCATACAACCTTAAGCCAATTTTACTCCCGTAATCGTTGGAAATACAAAACTCATTTTTTTCATATTTCAATTTTTTTTCTCAAAAACTAGTTGACAAAATGGATTCAAATATTTACAGATTATAGTTATTTATATTCTGCATTATCATGATTTTTTTCAAAAAATGTACCTTTTAATTTTGAAATTATAAGCTTTCTTAAAAAATACACGTTTTTGTTAATAACAAAAGAACCATGATAGCTAGAGAAAATTCTTTTTTAGAAAATATTGGTATTTTAATGCTCTTTCGAATGCTATACATTCGATTCAAATATCTCGATCCTATCATTAAAAAAAAGCAAAAATAAATTTTGAGAAAATCGAAAATTCAAAATAAAACAAAAACGCATCGGCGAATCAAAAAACGAATTTATAGTACTGCGTGGCATAAATCCGCATTTATGTCACGCCTATGCGTGACATAAGTAGTCCATTATTGCACCGTGCTTATAACCCTCGCTGACGCTTGGGTTATACTGCACGGCGCAAAAAATGGACTGTTAATGGCACAGATAGGCATGGCATGGCGGATTTATGCAGTCAGTGCTATAAAATAATGTATGATATACGTGTCATAAGTAGTTTTTCATGGCACGGCGTTAAGTGCACTCACTACGCTTGGACGCTTATACACGCCGTGCCGTAAAGTACGACTTATGCCACTAGTATTGTAATGTACTATTTTGACTCGCCATCACACAAAAAAAAACAAAAAAGTGAGACCTGTCCGGTTAAAATCATCGATCGAGTAGAAGCTGAGATCCAGGCGTACACACACACACACACACACACACACACACACACACACACACACACACACACACGCACGCACGCACGCACGCACGCTCGCACACATAAACACACACATTCATATAGACATTTTTCAAAAATCATGTATTTTGATTGCTAACACCTCGAAAAACAATTATAACATGTTTTTACAACAACTCAAAAAATTATTATCACAAAGCTTCCTCTAGAGGAAGCAAAATCTTGATAAAAAAAGATCACAGTTCATTAAACATTTTAACTCTGCTTTGTCCGTCTTTACCATTTAATCTGCCGGAATGGTATAGAAAATGGTATATTTTATAGTTATATTCTATATAATAGATGCTGTATATAAAAAAAGTGTACACGTATACGCATCGTGTTCCTCATGATCTTTATTCCCACACGAGTGCGTGAGTGATGCTAGATTTCTGTCCACTTCATGTTTGTTTCTTGCACATGGCGCAGGGCTTGCCCTTCTTTTATATTTTTTGTGGCCTCCATAAACTTCAACGATATCCACTCCACAAGTATCATCGTCTAGGCGAAGGCCTAGTCACGTACAACCATTGAAATGGGCCGGACAATGAGGGCCTGCTATTTACTGGTCGCGCTGTTTTCCGCTCGATGCCCGCTTTCTAACGCCTAATGCTGATTGTATCAATAAAACCATTTAAAGATTTAAGTTTCGGGATTCGGGAAAAACCGGCAATTTGAACACGCTTTCAAAAGAGAAAATGATAATTTAATCGCGAGTTAATTCAAATATGGCAACAAACTTTAGGTATAGTTATTATAGTTAAATTAAAAAAATATAGATAAATTTAAAAAGCCTTTCTTATACTTTAACTTATTAATATAACAAGACAAGTTTATATGTATGGAGATTAGTATAATAACCTTTTTTAGTATTTAATATTTTTACTAAATTCGTACTTCAAATACAAAATTCTTAAGGTTTTGTAATTTTTAGTCTCTAAATTAATAGCTCTAACTAGAATATTTACGATGGAAAAACGTATTCTATAAGTCTCAGTTTTCATAGTAATAAACAAATATTAATCATAGTAATGAAAATAATAAGATACATTAAATATTTCCAGCCACACAAACTTTGAAATCAGTTGATATTTATCTCACATTTCTTCTAAGGAATGCTTCTTTTAGTGTGCAATCTCTATAGGCAACATCTTCGCATAAAAAATTTATTTGCCATAAGGTAAATATTTTAATATCAAGTAAGGTAGTATTACTATATCACTATAAACTGTGCAATAATAACATTCAAGAGCAAACGTTTATTAGGTTATTAACAGAAAAAACAATATAAAATAACAGTGACAAGTACGAGAATGGTTTATAAATTGTTTTATTTTGCTACCTTGTTTCTTTCTTTACACGTAGACTAAACAGTAGCATTTGTAATAGGAAAAGTATATTTACTTGGTGCATTTACCATCAAGTACTAAAGCATCTCTATACGCGCCTGTATGGAGGCAACCACCAGTTCACAGCTGCTTGAAGGTGAAACATACGATCTAATGCAGTCAGTTTGAAAACTCAATCCTTTTAATTTAATAAAATAATAGATACTTATAGTTTAGAATAATTGATACAAAAAAGATTTTGTAAGAGATCACGTAAAAGTAGTTTTTATTATCTGTTTACAAAAGCTACATCTAATAAGCTATTTCGCATTTTGCTTACTATAGATTAAAAGAATTTCAGTTTCTTTTAATAAAAATATAACTTTGAGTAACTTTACGTAGAGCTTAAAAACAAAAGGATATAATTTTTTACAATCACTTAAACACCGATAGCATCGTGCATGGAATAGCTAATAATACCGTTGCACAATGGAAATTATCGGCTTACCAAGCTGCTCCTGCCATAAATGCCGCTTTCGGAAAACCACTTTCCGGTAGGGGGCAATAATAATGCGACTATGAATTTCCCATTTAGCGTTAAAATATAAACGTGGTCGTGTCTATAAGTATCGGTGCTATGCGGTGGGGTGCACGGCCATTGGCTGAGAGCTTTGCCGTCCAGGAATTCGCCGTAGGACGCGCGCACGTTACACATAAAGAGGAAACTATTCCCGTCGTGTCCAGCGTGCGGGGAAGGGCGATTGCGTAGATGCGCGCGGGAGGGCAAAACGTATAAACGCCCAAGGGTTGTTTCCTTGCTCCTATATATATACACCGTAGATTCAATCACGACCCCTCCCCTACAAACTCGTGTCTGGAATACTAAACGGATTTGTCCGCAGCGACTGTTTTCCGAAAGTTTTTTTCCTTTTTTTCACTTTAGGTTTGGCTTATTTTTACCATTCAAGACGACAGTTTTCCTGCTTGCTTCTACAATTTATAACCACGTCAAATTCGCTTTTATTTTAATGAAAAATTCCGAATACCAGTGTAATTATAATCATAAATAATTTAATAAATCAACAATATGCCATGAATTGACTAGATATATAAATGTATGAAAAATAATTTTGTTCACTAGTAAATATGTAATTGGTCCCAAAATAATTATGCATCAGTATCTTATTGGTTTACGTTGTTATTAAAAATTGTTGTAAGAAATGTAAGTTGATGTTAACATTTTAGTAACCGACTATATTAGTATTATAACAAATCTTCAAATCAATACCGATACGCATGATGGTTTCTGAGTTCGTTCTATAAATAACAATCATGATATAGGAGTCTTACTTAATTAACTTTGTCACAATTTGGTAAGGTAATCTTGTCATGCTTTTCTATTAGACCTCAGATAAATGGCTAGTGGGATTATCCGTTATAACGCGTCCGTTCCTTATTCGCTACACTTACTCTTTTTCCGAAATCGTGCGGCGAATAATGTAGAAGAATTCTTCATGACCATTAAATCGTCCATCTTTTGACGCATGGTTCCTATAATATTTTCTGTGCACATATAGTTTTACTTTTTCATCATCATTTTGATATTTTTACGAGCGAAGATGAAACTACAAATAAATTTATATTGTTATAAACATATGTAAGATTTATTCATTTTATTACTAACAAACTGTTTTACATAAAGCACTACTTGAAATATTACGTAAACCATTTGAAGAATTTTACTAAAAATAAAGTTTATAAAATTTCTGATGCAACAGAAAAAAAGTATGAGAAACTCAAGAACTTGGTTGCCGGAGTGAAACTTTCAGTTTATTGAATTCTTGAATAAAAAACCTTTAGCTTGTACTTTCCGTTCTCATCATTGGATGCAGTAAAAAATTTCCGCAAAGATACACTCGACTGCATCCTCTTTTCAATATTCAATATAACGCACGAGTGCCTGTTCTGAGAGATAGAATGCGTATAGCGTAGAGAAGATGCGTAGTGCTCGCATATAAGTATTTTACTATAAACGAACTAGGTCAGTCGATTTGCTATTCACAGCTGATAAAAATCGTAATTCAATTGACTCTGGAAGAAATGGAAATTTCTTTCCCGTCCACTCATTCACTACATCTCTTTCTCGCGTCGAATTTTTTTTTTCAGCTGAAGCTTTTCTACGTGTCAATCAACGTATTCAAATAAAATATATTCGGTCTTAGTTGTATGCATTTCTTTACTATGATTTTTTCTTTACACCCGAAAGGCGAATTCTTTAATATCGTAATCTTGCCCTGCAGCTTCAATGTGGACTATTAAAACTATTCTGTTACGTATCACTTGAAAAAGGAATTTTTTTCAAAAACCTAAGTTTTTTAATTTTACAATAATTAAAATATAATTAATATGAAAAATCGTTTGATAAATTAAAAAAAGAAACTAAACAGAATCAAATTTATAGTTATAAAGTTTAACATTTATTAAGATATCAAACAATATTGATTATATAAAGTATTCCTAGAAAAGTGCGATACTTGAGATAGTTCGATATTTTTGTATTGAAGTGCTAAAATTATATTATGATTTCGTCGTAACTCTTCCGTCATTGCATTCATGTTTTCTCTCAATAAAGCACATTCACTTTTAATTTTGAAAATTTCTTCTTTTAGGGAACTTTCCAGCATGTCATGGGACCGGCGTTCAAGGTCAAGCAATATATTTATATGCTCCAAATTTTGGCATTCTGATATAAATGTTTCTCTCTGTGCATCTTTGCACATCTTCTCTAATTCTTTGTTTCTTTCCTCTAACAGAGTAATTTTCGTAGTGTACTCACGACGTTCTTTATCATATAATATATCTTTATCATTCAATAAATGTTGCATTTCTTTCAATAATTCTTCATCTCTGTTTATAATTTTTTGGTTCTCATCACATGCATCGCCCGGAATCTTATCTGATTCATTTGGCGTATTATATTCTGAATTTTCCCGTCTGACATCAGATATTTCACGAATTTTCTGATTTAATTTAGAATTTTCATCTTTTAAACGCTCTATTTCATTTTTTAATTTATAAATTAAATCTGACAAGGAAGTTATATACTTGCAATAGTTATTTTCGACTTCTACGCTAATATTTTTTATTTCTTCGCACGGAGTCGGGGAATAAGTGTTTTTTGAATATTTCGATTCACCATCTGTCTAAATATAAAAACATTTATTTTTATAAATATCAATATTTTTAAAGTAATTAAGTGTAATAACTATTGTTTATTTGTAAATAATTTGCTATACACAACAGTAAAAACCGCTAGCGTAGTTGCATTAAAGAATATTAAAAAAAAACTGTTATTTCACACTACTTATGTCTGAAATATGGAATCTCATAATGGCATAACCGAGATCAAGGACAGAAAGCGATCGTTTTGAAATAACATTTTTTCTACAAAGAAGTTACTATTAATATATACTTATGTCATTACCTGTAACAATCGATTCCCTGCTTTTATCTGCCTTATTATATCTTTGGCTTCATTAAATTCATTTTCAATTTTCTTTTCAGTTTCTGCAAACTGCCGTTTGTAAAAATCTTCTTTATGTTTCATAGATTTATTAGTCGAATCTATTTCTTGGCTTGTATTTTCTAAGTTATCTGGAATTTTGTCACTTGAACTCTGGTAAACTAACTATAGTACACAAAAACAAAGTTAAATTAAATTATATTTTTTTGTACTTATGATAGTTCTTATTAGTAATTTTAATGTATTGCAAAATTTAATTTTTATTGAGAAATCGAGTATTTTAAATGCTTACTTTAGCTTTTCGCTTTGCAATATTACCACGTCTTGGTGCTAGTAATACTTTAGGGTTTACTCCTGTATTGTTTACAAATATAGATAATTCTTCGTCATTGCTGTTTTCAAAAGTTATAGAGTTTGATTGGCCAGATTTACTACTTGTTTTTTTATCCTTTTTTCGTGACATCATTATCTACAAAGTAAACAAAAATTGATTTAACTCGTGTACAAACACACACACACCACACACACACACACACACATTATTATTATTATTATTATTCTATTCATATACTTGATATATTGCAAGAGTACATGTGTGTATAAAGATTTTATTACTGATTTGAAACTTTTTTAAGAAAGATAAATAAATGCATAGTAAGCGTGTAAGAACTGTTAAAACTAATTCAAGGAAACACAATATATGGAATGTACGTTAAATTAACTCTTTCCAACCCAGATCGGAATTCAAATTAATTGTATCTTACTGTATATATAATTGCTGAAGTTAACAACATAAATTACGTATGAGTAATTTTTTATCTCATCCTAAAGTTGAAAGATGTAGAGTATATTTAAATATTCACTCACCTTATTTTTTTTTTAAATAAATATAAATTATAAAACTCCCCTTGTATGTATTTACAATTATAAAAAGTAATAAATCTTATAAAATGACTAAATAATAAAATTCTCAACTTGGAAACAAAACTATAAATTCTGTCAACACAATGTTTCCAAGTTGGAAAATTCAGTCCTCCGCGTTCATCAGTTCCAAACAGACTGGCGCTGGCAGACAGTAAGCACCTTCGCGAACTTACCTATATAGGAACTGGCACGAATCAGGCTTCACACTACCCCTCTTCAAATTCATGAAAATATGTGTACCTGAGGCTAGCGTAACTGTTTTCCGAATGACCAATAGACCTAAGATAAACAAGACAAGAAGGGTCTAAGCTCTGTCATAAATCTGAAGATCTTACTTTGGAAAGTTGGAAAGTTTTTGTAAGTCATTGAACGAGAGTAAATTTTAAGTAATTGTTTAATATTTTATGTTAATTTAGCAAAATACAATAATCATACAGAATTTTAGTAACATTTTTTAATGTACCGATTGAATCATACTATATTACTTGAATGCATTTAAAGAAATTTATTTAACTTGAACGCTAAACACAGCGCGCTACGCGCGCATGTAGGTGCTACCTCCCCGTTCTACTGTGTTGAACCACCAGACTATTTTTCCCGCCAATAAAAAAGTATTTATCGACCTAATACTCTGAAGTTGCCGCTATAAACTTCTTTTCACAACTATTGGCATTTAAAGTGTCATGGCGGACCGAAAAGTGGGGACCGTTGGTTGGTGAGGAAAGTGCAATTTACTGCCTTGTTTCGTCTAAGACACTATGTCTATCCTTTTCGTACTCGTATCTTTTAGATGGGTTACTGCCTTGCTTTGGCCATGATACTTTGAATTCCAATCGTATTCTTCCTTTTTTGATAAGATTGATTCAAGGTATGAATCAGATTCTAGCACTGAAAAAAGTACACAAAATCTAACAATATTCTTGCTCCTACAGCAACAAAAGTATTACTGCCAGGCTTATACGAGTACTATATAGCTGCGACAGCTATACTGGCATTGCTGTACCGTGGTTTCGCTCCTGGAAAGGTTCCATGTACTAAATCTCATCATAATAATTATGTGCACAAAATATTTTTTATTTTAATGTTAAACTTAATTTTGAATGATATTTACTCGTAGTCAAAGTTATAACTCTAATATAAATGCAATCGAGAATAAATCAAGGAAAAATTTGTGGGTTATCTCCGTTGTCTCGCGTGCTATCCATATAGCTAAACAAACGTATTTGTGTGAAAACCTACTTTTAACACAATTTCAAGCATAGGTATTGCTCTCATAGCTATACGTACTGAGTTGAGCTTGTGTGTTTTCTTGTGTTTTATGATTCTAATATATGAGGATATTTTTTTATTGTCCACACTTAGAGGGTTCAAAAATTAAAAAAAAAAATTGAAGGCACACCTTTGCGACAAGTTTCTTCTCATTCTTTAAGTCATAAAATATACGAAAAAACTCGTGAACATTAGAAAACGGTCTTGTGACACCGTTTTAGAAAAAAAAAAACATTTTTCTTATGGAAATTTAACGTGGGAAAAATGGACGAAAAGTAGTCACTGATGATGAGCCAATAGTAAGCTTTTAAATGTGCCAACAAATATTCCACAAAAAGTGATTAAAGTAGAAGAAAAGAGCTTTAATTTAAGCTAAAGATCGTTAGAATCGGTCGATTCTGCGCAAAATTACATGCATTTGAAAATCGCGAAAAATGACCAAAAATAATTGAATTACGTGGATTCGGGAAAGATCGCTCATTTTTGGTCATTTTTCGCGATTTTCTAATGTCCCCGAATTTTTTCATATATTTTATGACCTATAGAATGAGAAGAAACTTATCGCGAAGGTATGCCTTCAAATTCTTTTTTTAATTTTTTGAACCCTCTAAGTGTGAAGAAAAAAAAATCCTCATATATAAGATATAGTAGCCCATATAATTAATTGCTGTTCTTTATACACTCAGAAAAATGATGGAGACAAATCTCAAATATAAAAATTATTACTATATTTTATAGTAAAAATTACTATGTACATAGCAATTTCTATTATGCATATATCAATTTTTACTATAAAATATAGTAAAAATTTTGGTTTTTGAGATTCGTCCCCACGTCCCTATATATTATAGTAATTTTTAATACATCATTTTTCTCAGTGTATATGTTCCTTATTACGAGCGAAGAGCCTTACTATAACAAGACATATGTACAAGGAACCAGAAAACATAAAGAACAAGGGGTATATTATATACTAACCCTTGTTATTCTTGTATCTATTTCAATGCATTTTTCTGTAGAAGCCCTTCAGCTTCACTTCAGCAGCCTCGATTTCAGTTAGAAAGCGAAATCACCTAATCTTTTCCATCAATAACAGGCCGAAAAATAGTTGAAAAATGCTTCAGATTCCATTTCGATGTTATACTGCGATATTTTCTCTTTATTAAAATCTCCGAGATAATCTGGTATCCGGTAATTTTATCGGATCATTCTAGATCCGATACGTTTGATAGAAAAATATTGAAATTACAAACAAGCCAGAAAGAGCGAGTGTAGCGCCGTAGAGGTATTATATAAGTAGACTAATATTACAGTAGTTTGTTAATTTAAGTTAAAAAAAGTAGCAAATAGATAAGATTTTCTGTTTTGACTTTTCATGGTTTTTTATTTAATAATACACAAACTACTTATAGTTAATTTTTGCTCTTATGAGATAGGGCAAAAGTTTTAATATATGTTAGTCATCAAATATTCTTTCATTGCTAATTCATTTATTAGTGTTAATAATGAATACGAGATGTTCAAATATATAATTAAACATAGTTAATAAAAAGAATGAATATAAAATGTACTTGTATTTACATTAATATAATACATACTTAATTTTAAATAAGTAAAAAAACATATGAAGACGGATCTTAACAAGAATTTAACATATTAGGATAAACAATTTGCTCTGTAGTTGAACAAGAGCTTCTATTCTCGCCATTACAATTGGTTAATTTAAAAGATTTATCGAAACATATTTGAATTTCACCCAAATACTGTTTTCTCGTCACCTAAAAAACGAAAAAAAAATTTAATTATAAAAATATAGTATAATAGTAAACATAAACATTTTAACTACTAACCGTATTCGTCGAACATTGGACAAATACATTTACTCCTAAACTACTTTTAAGTGCTCGTAGAATGTCGTCAATTTTATATGATTTACCAGGTGTAATACTATATCTCATAAGTATTTTCCCCGCGTTATGTTCGTCGAGCATCTCTATAGATTTAGTAAAATACTTTGGTAATGAATTCGTACGTTCAAGGTTCAAAGCACAAGTTCCATGTTTTTTCCATTCGTGATCCCAAAAAATGCTGTTACTTAATTTTAAATTAAATGACTTCCATTTTTGTTCCATTTGCGATTTTAAAGCTGAATGTAGTAACTTTTGATTGAACTTGTATGTATTATCACAATCAACTGGATGCTTTCCGCGTAAACTGGAAGGCCACACTCCATGTAGTGTCCAACTTGTTTTTGATTCTGGCATTTTACAAGGACTGCAACCAGCGTCTGAGCTAGACCATTTTTTGTTTAAAAACCAACAAGCAGTTTGTGGCCAACTTTGAGCTAATGTCAGTATGTCATATTCCTTAAGAGCTTGAGGAAAGCTAAAAAATCGTAAAATATTTCAGTTTAAAAATATGTGACTCAAGTGCTCAGACAATTATTTTTCATTAAAAAAGAACTAAATTAAAAGTTATAATATATAGTCATTATTTATGTAACTCGAGAATCATAGGATAATTATTATTTTCATAAGAAAAAAGACCTCCGTCTGTATCGTAAGATTAAAGATTTTGTTTAAAATTAAAAACTAATATTTTAATAAGAGCTCAGCAAAATTAAATTCTCGTTGAAAGAATTTTTATGTATGATAAAATTCTGTTGAAAACATTTTTGATGTATGAAAAATTATCGCAGGTGAAAAAACTTATATAATGATTACCTTTCTCTGCTGTTACCAAGCACAATTAAAATTACTATCAATAACTTATGAAACATTTTACACATTACTCAATTCAATTATACGCAAACAATAATTTAATGAATCAATGCAATAAATTGAGGTTCAAACTGAAATCGGTTACATTAAAAAATTACTCTATCTATTATCGGAGAGATAAATTGCTTGCAATAGAAAATAATCTGATAAATTATTTTTAATCACGCATCTAATGTAAATTACGAGATCTAATCATTTACATTGCCCGCCTTTATCATGTTGCGCTGGATAAAGCGCTGGAATAAAAAATGTTAAAACACAACATTTGGTTGAACTATTATAATTAAAATTGACCCTTCTGCACAAAGACAAAAGCGAGACTGAGGGAATAATTTTCTGTCTCATCATTACGCTAACTTACGCGCTGCCACCGTTTCTCCCACCCACTACAAAGTATCGGTTACCCCACCCACGCATGTTGCTGATAATTCAACGCCTTTTCTTTACGGAATTTCGGTTTTTAAAGCTAATTTTTAAATTATACCTCGTGACTCGGAGTCAATACACAAGTTTATGCACTCGCCCATAACGTTGACTTCCAATTATGGCTAGATTTTTTCCCGATGATGAGGTAATCCCAATCTCGGGCCGGTGCATATAAACATCTCTAGGCACGTTAGGCAAATTTTTAAACCTGACCTTAAAGTCAATCATTTTCTGGCAACGTGATCATGGCATTAAGCCCTTACAATATAAACATAACTAATTAACTTAAATAATTACTTTACTAACCAATTTATTTATTAAACAAAATGTTTCTCAAAAATAATTAATATCCTAAAGTCTACTTATAGAAATTATATAAAGTTGATTTACCTTGGAGAGTGATACCCGTTTGGAATACCAGGAGGTCGATTATTTATTACGAGTAATAAAATAATTACGTGAATAAACATATAAAACTGCATACTTTTACTGATTCTCGAATTATTTTCTTATCCTCTTTAGAATATATACAAAATTTTTTTCTGTCAAAGCTTCAAAAATGCGTTTTCAAGGCGCAAAGATTATTGTCATTAATAAAAATGAATTTAACAAGTTTGGATGCATTTTTTACGCAAATCATATTTCATCTTTATTATTTTATACGAACAATTCAATGTTTCGAACTATATCATTAGAAGAAAATTGTATCTAGTCTCTGAATTGGAATTCAATCGGAAGTAGAAACATACGTTTAAAAATGAAATAAAATAAATTCTTGTTATTACTTAATTTCAAGCGAAATGTGTCATAGTTACGAGGAAATTTTAATTCTTATAAGGAAAAAAACGTTAAAAAATATTTATCTCTAAAATTGCTAATGAAGGTTATAGACGTAACAAATCAATTAAGACGAGAGATCCATCGAAACAATTAGAAATACACAAATCAGATTCCACCTCCTTTATTTCCAATCACAGGGAAATAGAGACGTGTTAATTTCATTCCACAGCAATCAGGATGAAACTTAATAAGAGTCAATGAAGACGAACATTCTATTTAATAAAAAATAACAAAATTTCAAAAATAGATTTCAAACAATTAAGGAGGTTGGTTACCAAAATAAAAAAGATAATATCATTCCAAAAATGTAATATGTTGTTCTTTGATTGATTTCCTATAAGTGTGCGAAATTTCTGATCGTTTGTCAATTTGGTTATGAAATTATTCAACTTCAAAGTTCAACTCTTATACACGGCTTCTTATGGAAGTACCTTGATGAAACACAGAACACTTAAGATGCGATTCTTTAAAAATGATAAGAATGATCCAAAAAACCACTGGCAATACAACAAATATACAGAAGAATGTTTATACGAAATCTGAACGCGATAGACAATGTCGATTCGGAGTACTGCAGCAAAACGTAAACACACGATCGAGTTCGTCGGCTGCGGGAGGGGGTGCGCGGTAAGCGTGGCGTGGTGCGCGGTGCGAGGGGACCCCCTCCCCACACCCCGCGCGCTGTGAGCTACCTAACCTCCTTAAAAGGTCTCCATTTTAAATAATGCAAATACATAATATGCAACATAAAACCCACTTTAAAATGGCCACGTATAATATGAGGTCTATTTTTAAATGATCAAATTGTATATTCTGAAAAGGAGCGGGCGATGGCGAAATTTTTTTTGCAATATAGAGATAACACAGCTAATGTTGGTTCAGATAATGTAGAAAAAGCGACAGTACTAATTACGAAAAGTAATAATTAAAGCCTGTACTTATATTTTATCTATCAATTTTGATAAATTTTGTTCTTGTTTATCCTCTGAGGTCACATCACCTAATTTTACGTGCGCACGAAACAATCTAATTTTTATCGTAACTTTTGTTCTTCCCCATTTATAACTCTTCCTTCTTTTTTTCCTTGTCGTCTATTATCTCAACTCAGGTAACATAAGATTCCTTGTTTATTTCTATCTGTTATAACTTTCATTTTCATTTTTCGTTTTTTTTTTAATAAGTGTTTTATTTTTTATTTTTTTAAAGGTATAAAAGTTAATTAAGAGTGCTCTCTACTCCGATTGGAACGCCACCTACTGTAAACGTGTTTTTTGTTAATTAAAAAAATTTGGGGCAATATTAACGTAGATTACAAGAGTTTTCCCAAATTAAATTCCATTAATAAATCTTTATTTTGTAGAGAAAAATTTGGAGTTATTTTCAGAAATGTCCACTGAACGTTTGAATTTTCTCTATAAAATACAAGTTCATTTATTCATTTAAATTCATGAAACTTGTTTAAAAATAATCCTTATTAACTTTTACACGTGGGAAAACTGAGTTATGATTAATTTAAAATTTGTAAGTACACTTAAATTAATGAAAATACGTAAATGAACTCATGGGGGGCGCTGCGATCTATTCCGGAGTTGGGGTTTAGGTAGAGAGCACTCTTAATAAAAGTTTTGACAAAATACAAACTAGTTCTGCCGCCAACATTTTAATAAATTCATCTAAATCGAAATAATACGAAAAAAAAATATTATTTTAATTGACTAATAAAATGGTGGCAAGTAATGTACGCTATTTGTATTTTTGGCCTTTGGTTACGATTAAAAAACCATATTTATGTTTATCTTCTAGGAAATAGATGGTAATTATAATATTATTATAAAATTGTTTTTACTGTGGAGGTTTCCAACGTCAGGAGATAATAAATAGGCGAACAGGTTAATTAAATGATTAAGTATATAATTTTATTGTACTTTAACCACACTGCTCACTACACGGAAAAAAATAAGACGCGTCTGGTTACAGAAGATGCGGAACGGATACAGTGCCGTAAGTCCGTAACTGTATTGATGACAGAATGAAACGGTCGCGGTACGCTATACTTGCGCGCGGGACAGTCAAAGGCGCGCAACGCCAGCCGTTGAGTGATGAAACGTCGCTCGTTCCAGTGCGCTGGAACGACTGTCGTTTCGCAGCCGAGACGCACGTGGTTTCGGGCTGAAACAACAGCGCATTGCTAAAGTTGCGTACGATGGCGTTTCGAGGCCGAACGCGCCCGGTTCGCGCGCTGAACTCGAGTGGTTTCCGCACGCTGAAACCACTACTGTTAAACAGCCGAGACTCGCGCGGTTTCGGGCTCAAACGACAGCACATTGCTAAAGTTGCGTGCGATGGGGTTTCAGTCCGAAACCGTGCGCTTCTTGGCTGGAAAACTGATTTGAACTATTTTCATGCTGAGACGCGCATGGATTCCATCATGCAGCACATTATTGCTACTTGCAAAACCACTGGACAATTGATCTATATATGGGAGTCTTTTTCCTTTTTTTTTCACGTCAACGAAAGTACTTTCATGAATTTTTCTTTTTAAATTTCGTTCAACTCGACACTGATTGTTTTTCGTCATTAAACAGAGATGCTTTTGCTCTGTAATCATTAAAGAGATGACCAATGTATATTCTAATGGTTTATTTGGAAGATAATCTTATACTCAGTGTACTGGTATGGTATAGCCGAATGCTTGTATGAACCTAAATTCGTTATACTAGTAGTATTCCCCGTAGGAAAAAGTTTTGTGCACAAATAAAATTTGTGCATAAATTTGTGCATAATTTAAAAATTGTGCATACATTTGTATATAAATGCATGCACAAGTGCACACGAAAACCGTGCACGAATTTGTGCATAAATATATGCACAATTATTAAATTATGCACAAATTTATGCACAAATTTTATTTGTGCACAAAACTTGTGCATACTTTTTTCCTACGGGTCGCTCTTCATGTAGTGAAACAGGGTTTCCAAAAGTAATTTGTAGATCACCCTTGATTCGTTCACAGATTCCGCTATATACAATCGATTATTATCTGTAAAATTATTAGCCGGTTGCATGGAAACGTAAAAAATAATTTTCAATCAAACAATTTATATTCGTCACATTAAAAGAATAACCATAAAAATCTTAACATTATATTCGCTTTATAAATAATTACTTCTTTTTTAGAAAATAGTGTAGTTGCACTGCAGGAGTGCCGCTACTTTTCAAAAAAATTGTCGTTACACTACTTGTGACGCTATACGATTTTTGGACGATAATGGCACTGCTTTCATCAAATAGTGCGACTACACGGCTCTCAAGACATAAATATTTTTGCCGCAAAAATACTGTTTTCATGAATGTACAAGTCGCAAGCATCACTTACGACTTGCAGATCATCCACTTCTTATCGCTAAGTCTAATTTTTTTAATTCGAAAAGACATACCATACAAATTTTAATTTCATTGTTTTTGAAAGTAGTGCAACTACTTTATGCAAATAGTACTATCACCTTTTAAAAATCGTGTAGCGCTCTACGCAAATATCGATGCCACGAGTAGGGTACAATTTTTTGTAAAGTAGCACTACTACAATAAATTTTATTTGTAGTTGCACTACTTGTACCGCCGCTATTCGTGTAGCAAAATATGTTGCGGTAGCGCAAGTTCGGATTTGCCTAACACTGATTTTCGATAAAACTTTACTGATATCAGTATAAAACATTTATACACGAATTTTTAAAAGAATGTATAATGCTTTCAATGTATATTCAAGTACTTTTTATATCAAAAATTCAAACGTTCGCGCTTTCGCAATACACCATCATCACGTGATCATTTTAATCTACCAATAACAACGATCTGAGTCTTAAAGTATCTTCTTTAGTAAGGAAAAAAATCATATAAGGTAAGTTAGTGCAGGTAAGTTGGTCTAATTTTCAGTTCTATGAAAATTAAATTCGATTCCTTTTTAATCATAACATCGCAGTATCTACTTTTTACGAGTCAATGGACTTGCAAAACAAGATATAGTATTTTGTTTCCATAAATGGCAAACATTTTTACATAATTTGATTCCCGGAAACTGAATAGATCCACGATCTATATACTGAATTTTTCATAAATCTTGGAAAATAACAATGCTTTGTAACCAAAATTTTTAAAGTAAAAGGAAATTCAAACTATCCCGTAAAATAATGCATATTATAACAATTTTAGTAGACTACTCATTACTATTGTACGAAAAAATTTTTGACTAATAATAATCATGATTAACTATTAAAAAAAGGCAAAAAATTAATTGAATGTGTAAAATTTATGTAAAATTCATACAAAATACGTATAAAACTTGTATAAATTGTATACAAAATTTGTACCAAGTGTATCAAATTTTTACAAATTTTTTCCAAAAAAATGCATATAAAGTTTATACAAGTTTTGTACATATTCTTAGACAAATTTCGTATATATTTTGTACAAAATATGTATGTTTTCAGTAGCGACCTGTATTTTACAAAATTCTGCACAAATATGACCAATATTTAACAATTTCCATTTATTGACTGTTTGAAAGAGTAAATTGGTAACATGTAAACAGTCGAGTGCGTAACGCGTAAGTCAACAGTAACGCTTGATAGGTACAGAGAAAAATATTTGTGTTTAAAAATTCTTAAAAAACTCGCTGAATGTGTCAGAATCCGACTATGAACTGAAGCCACAATCAGCCTTGCGATGCGAAATTTCTTTGCAATCGAAAAACGGAAGGAATCGTCAATTTTCCAATAATTATAAAAATAATAGCACATCGTGGATCCATTTTAACAAGATATTTTTTAACAAGATTATATATATATATTTACATCTATTGACTTGTACAAAAAAAAATACCATAATAGTTAGATGCTACACTCAAAAACAAATGGTAAACGAATTCAATTTTTATGTAGCTAAAAATTGGACCAACTTACCTTGCAAGACACCCCATCCAATTAAAAATTGTTGCTTCTGAAGCCGGTATTGCAAATGACTCGTCAGGTCGACAATTTTATAGAAAGTCAAAAAATAAAGGATTTTCAAATGCGTGTCGATGAGAACAACTATTAATTTGTAGTGAGAGGTGAAAATTGACGTCCAGTGCGCGCTCAGCAAGGGAAAATAAGAAAAGCCCAAAAATTTATTTTTTGCTCTCAATATTGCTGAAGGCAAATATTTTGAAGAAATACGCATTCGGCAATGAAAAAATGTATCGCTGAAAGTATTGATCAATTTTGATAAATATATCTTGTATTCATTAATAAAAACAGTATTGATTTACGTGATAAATGTTTTATTGTAATAAAAAAAGGTTACGTAGTCAATAATTTCAAATAAAACATTGGAATATACAAGTATTGGTCATCTCTTTAATGATTACAGAGCAAAAGTGCATCTCTGTTTATTAAATGACGAAAAACAATAAGTGTCGAGTTGAACGAAATTTAAAAAGAAAAATTCATGAAAGTACTTTCGTTGGCGTGAAAAAAAAGGAAAAAGAGACTCCCACATATAGATCAATTGTCCAGTGGTTTTGCAAGTAGCAATAATGTGCTGCATGATGGAATCCATGCGCGTCTCAGCATCAAAACGCCGTTCGTTCCGTCCAAATGAGCTCAAACCACCGCCGTTTTCCAGCCAAGAAGCGCGCGGTTTCGGACCGAAACCCCATCGCACGCAACTTTAGCAATGCGCTGTCGTTTGAGCCCGAAACCGTGCGCGTCTCGGCTGTGGAATGGCAGTGGCTTCAGCAAGCCGAAACCACCCGAGTTCAGCGCGCGAACCGGGCGCGTTCGGCCTCGTAACGCCATCGCACGCAACTTTACCGATGCGCTGTCGTTTCAGCCCGAAACCGCGCGCGTCTCGGCTGTGCAACGGTAATGGTTTCAGCGTGCGGAAACCACCCGAGTTCAGCGCGCGAACCGGGTGCGTTCGGCCTCGTAACGCCATCGCACGCAACGTTACCAATGCGCTGTCGTTTCAGCCCGACACCGCGTGCGTCTCGGCTGCAAAACGACAGTCGTTCCAACGCACTGGAACGAACGGCGTTTCATCACTCAACGGCTGGCGTTGCGCGTCTTTGACTGCCCCGCGCGCAAGTATAGCGTACCGCGACCGTTTCATTCTGTCATCAATACAGTTACGGACTACGGCACTGTATCCGTTCCGCACCTTCTGTAACCAGGCGCGTCTTATTTTTTTTTCCGTGTAGTAGGCTCGTCGACCCCCGGCTATCCAGCCTCGTACTCAGGACTTGCACGGCGGTCCTTTCCAGTTTTCTCGCAGTGGCTTCTCGTCTCTTTCCTCTACGCGAGCGGAAACGGTTCTGTCCCTCCCTCGCGCCCTCTCCTCACTCCCCCGACCCTCTCACAGAGCTACCAACATTCACGCAACAGACCTATTCTCACACTCACACATACAGCAAAACGACTCTAACAATATATAATATTTTTCTATTTTTAAACTACTTGACGAATATCATATTTCAAAAATATACAAAATATTTTGGTAGAATTAAAATTAAACAGGAGGATAAAATGGAACAGTTTTATATGTGCATTTGAATTATATTACGTACAACTATTTGGATTTCTTTGTATTGTTATTAAATTTTATTATAAAAAACGACTTGTAAGTTGTACTTTGAACAGGAAAACGAAAAAAAAGAATAATAAATTCTCCATATCTTATTCAAAAACGTACTTTGACCTTGATAAATAAATATTAGAAAGTCTACCATCAATGATTAAAATGAAATTTTGTGATATTTGTCAATATTTAAAGAATCTAGAAATTATATTTATTATAAGTACTGAAAGTAAACTTTCGCTGGTTGAATGTTTGCTATGTTCTTAATCTATGATAAAAAAGTACTTCTTCTATTACACGTTTTATCAGGTATTTTCACTCGATGATCTCTCTATCTATAACTAGTTTCGCTTCCTCGTAAAAGGTTTATCGCATTTCACCGATTCACTTATTGTTAGATGTGATACAAAACAAACTTGATAAAAGACAACTTTAGGCATAAGCATCTGAATGAGTGGTCTTTTTGCGGTTATCTTAGTCTTTTTTTCTCTTATCTTCCACACTTTCTTATTCATTATTTATTTAAACTTTATAAATTATTTAAAAGCTTTTACCATAAGTTCTACTTATAATTAATTTGAAATCCATGTAATTTTTCAAATACTTTATTATTATTATTTATGTATATAATGTGTGGTAATGTTAAATGGTATCCTATCCTACCTATCTTTAATCCTATCTTTAAAAAATGATGGATTTGTTATATCAATTTATTCGTGATTTCGTTGGTGAGAGTAATGGGTTGCTAGGTTACAAAAACAAAAGTCACGCTAAGTACTGCTAAAATTACGGCACGCAAATTGCGCTTAGAGATGCCTAGTTTTATAAAACTTATCTTGATTAACTTGTGCACTCATTTAAAAAACCGCTGCCAATTCATTGGCACGTAGCTTCCTCAAAATAATTTTTTGATTCCTTTTATTAAATTAAAATTCGAAAAATAAATTTTTCACGAAAAAAATTGGAAAAATTTTATGGAAAATATTAACTTGTAATTTTTTCATGGCTATTCATTGAGGTTCCATTTGCAATTGATTTGTTTGTGATTTTAATTCTTATATGAATGGAAAACAATCTTCTTCAAGTTCTATTCTTCATCAAATTTTTCTTCTTCAAGTCCACTGTCAACGGCTTCTCGTCGTACATTGGTTCGAAATAAAAAGAATATTCTAAAGTTGTTCTTTGATTGTGTTTACCTCAAATATTTCTGAAATTTATGAACCAATCATTTTGCCAAAAGAACTCATCCGAGAACTATCAATAATATACCTCTACAATGAATTTTGAAGCGAATAAGACAATTTTACTCTTGTAATAGTTGAACATATAAAACTCATTTTTTTTCATTTTTCAATTTTTACGTTTTTGTTAATAACAAAAGAACCGTGATAGCTAGAGAATTAATTTTTTTAGAAAATATAGGTAATTTAATTTTCTTTCGAATGCCACCCACCCCATTTAGAGCCGTTCTCGAGAAATTACGATTTAAAAAAAAATTGAAAAAAATTTTAACCTCAAATATCTCCGAAATGTATGGATCAATCCTTTTGCCCAAAGAACTCACTCGATTGGTATACAAAATCTACCCCTACAAAGAATTTCAAAGTGATTAAGCCAATTTTACTATAGTTATTGAACGACAAAAAAAATCACTTTTTTTTATAAATTATTTTTTTTCTCAAAAAATAATGAATAAAAAAACCTAAAAATTTAGTAAGTTATAGTACTTAATATCCTTTATAACCAAAAAAATATTCATGTTAATATCTTTTTTTTTTATTTCGAAATATAACCTATTTAAAAAAATTACGTTTTCATCAATAACTTATGACGAAATATAGCTACCGACTTTTTTTTTTTTTAAATTGTAGATAATTTTATCCTACATACAGAGAATTCATGATATATAAACAATATTTGTTCTAAATATTAAAAAAATCGAAAATAAAAATTTTGAAAATTAAAAAATGGCTATAAAAAAAAAAAATTTAATTTTACAAAAATAGAATATTGACCCCAATTGTGGAAGCAAAATCTAAAAAAATGATCACTCTCCCGTTAAAATCGGTCGAGTAGATCGAGTAGATCATGAGATATCAGCGTATACGGACACACACACACACACACACACACACACACACACACACACACACACACACACCCACACACATCCATACGGACATTTTCTAAAAATAGTGTATTTCGATTCCAAATTTGCTAAATAACATTTCTAACACATTATCTCATAAACTTTGTTTTTACTATCACAAAGCTTCCTCTAGGAGGAAGCAAAACTGTTAATAATTAATCATTAAAAAATAACACAAAGTAACAAATGGCTAATAATAATCTATGAAGTAATAATAATAACGCAGTTAATATCAAAATAGACTAATTTGTCAGACTTCTAAGCAAAATTTCACGTAAATTTTTCAATTTATTTGAACACTTCTTCTAAGAGTAAAAGATAAGGTTGTAGTTTCGTTTACGATGCAATCGAGACTGTTGGTAAAAGAAGTAGGGAGGAAGGGAAACCAATTAATTTGGGGGTACTTAGTGGCTGATCGTAAACGGTCCCTGCCTTTCTTTGATCCCAATTTCTTCTCTGACATTTCCTTTCTCATTTCCTAGATGATACACTAATATTTCAGAATGTACCATCCCTCAGTTCCGCATCCAAAATAATCAACAAAGTAATTAAGTGTATGTTTAACCACAATTTCATCTTCAACAAATTACATTTTGATTGTATATACTTTACGTGTGTGATGCCACTTTCAACTATGAAATAACTGAACAATATCAATGTTACAAAACTATAGATTCTAAATAAATTCGAGTGATAATAGTTATAAAGCAAAATAATGTTGTCTAATGTAAAACTGTTTTTTAGCTTTTTGGCTAGCATTATTTATTATTTAAAAAATCTCATGATTAATCTCATAATAAATCATGAAGCTTATTTTTTTAATTATTGAAAATATAAATATCTATTTTTGGACCCGATTTAGAATTGAATCGATACTTAATTTTTAATTTAAAATATCTATAAATTATACGCAAGTCCCTATTTTTAAAAACTTCCCTCACGTTTTAAAACCAGCTGATAAGAAAAGCTTATTTTATTATTCTTTTTGCTGGCTGTGAGCTGACCAGGGCAATTCCTATTGAATTAGGAAACTCCTCCATATGTCGTTCTTTTATACTGCACCTTATCCGGGAGCACATGGTGTGTGGGAGGGGCGCCTTCTTTTCCCCTTGTGTTTTCAGCATCTGTGCTCACTTTGATGACTTATGGCAGCCATTGAACTCTCCATCCTCTTTTTTATTTTATTTTATTCTATTATTTTTTTTTTTAATTTTTGACATAGAAAATAATCGCATTTCTAAATAAGAATAAAAGATAATAATTCTGATAAAAATGTTGTTATCCGATAAATTGATAAATAACTAAGAATGCAGATAGTATTTTAGTTGCGATAAAACCGTTTATTACATTCATTAACTCGATGTTACTGTAAAAAGTATTTATCAGAAAACGTCAATTTCTCAAAGCGAAAACAATATTTACTATTGCAAAAAAAATGGAGTAATTATATGAAAATTATAATTTCTTTCTTTTGACAATAAATCTAAGAATATTTTTTACTTCAGTAATAAATATTTTTTAATTATTTTCTTGTGATGGTATAACTTTGCATATAACCCTTTATTGTAGAACTTTATATTTATATTGATTGATAATAAATACCTTCAATCAAATCATTTTCTATTTTACGATTCTTATTTAAAAACCTTTGTTAAAATACAAATTATTAAATTTATATTTCTTTTCCTGTTTCAGGTAAGTGTCAACAGCTCATAACTTCGTATATACAAAAACTACATAATCAATATTAACACTGTGAGTATTGAGTACATTATTAGTCACTATCAAACTTTACTGTTGAATTCATTATTTATAATAAAATGAACAACCACATCATATCAATTTGAAGTGCAAAAATATATTTATTCAGATGTTGATAAAGTAATATTGTTGAGAAATTGAGAAAGCCTACGCTGATAATTTACTGCGTTAGAAAAATAGTTTTTTCATATTTTAAATATTTATAACCGTATCGATTATTTATTTATAACAATAATGCAATATAACAGGCATTAGTCATAAAATACTAACGTATAATAAGATCATAAGATAGTTGCGTAAAAAAGCATTAATACTCATCCCTACAAAGCTACTCTTAACCAATTATTGATTCCTTATTCCAATATATAACCGCGTGTGCATAAAATACCAAGCTAGAATTTAAAATCGCGAGGATTTAAAGCGTTCATATTTCGCGAACACAAAAACCAAAAGACACAAAAGAAAGAAAAAAACAAACGCTCGCCCCCTACCGAGCTCACGTGCCCGAGCGCGGCTCACAATAAAATCCGTGAAGTCATCCGGAAGCAATTCCCTAATACACCATCAAACGCGAAACAGGTAACCGCGAAAGCCGTGTGCATATATCTATATGCATAAAGGAACGAGTCGCTCATACAGAGGGTGGGAGGCGCTGCTCCCCGTCGCGCGGGGCATTTAGCTTATCGCGCGCCACTATCTACGGCGGCTGGCATACGCCTCCGGGGGTCCAGAGGCTGGGGGGAGGGGAGCTTCGCACGCGGGACGCCCTAAATCAGAGGGTGGCCCGCGGCTCCGGCTCGAATTTAAAGCCACAGAGGCATTATCGGCGTGTATATATATACGTATTATACAGAGGTGTGCGGGAGGTTATATGGATGGCCGGAGGGCGAGAGAGAGAGCCTAGCCAAAGATAAGGCCCGTCGCGCGCGCGAGAGAGAGCTCGACGGTCTCGTTAACATTGCTCATTTGCTTTATGTCCTCTCGCTCTTGACGCAAGCGCGCCCGTCGAGCTTATAAGCTCGCAGCGAGAGTCAGAGCCAAAATGTTTCGCGGCTGACGCGAACCGCGCGAGAGCCAAGGAATTATGTTATGGCCCCCCCTCAACCCCTCCTCGAACGATGCCGTGCCCGGATTATTTATTAGAGAGAATACGTGTAAGTGGGAGTCGAGGAATACGTCCGCTTTGCTGGATGTGATAAAGTGCTCGAGTGGAATAATTATACTCACGAGGATGAGTGAAAAGCTCATGTATTATTCGTACACCTTATGCTTGTGACCTTTAAGGACAGTACAGAGCTGGATTTGAATTTAATGTGAGGCTTTTTATTGCGAGAAATGATTTACGACGAGGACGCGCTATATCAGTAAGCTTTTGAACAATAACAAATGCAATCTTATCCGAATTTTACTCTGTTGCACAATATTTTTTACTGAGTGTTTTATACAGACCTATACTCAATGATTATCAGCACTTGATTATGAACGATCAAACACTTTAACGTGATAAAAATATTGTTAATGTCTGAAGGAATACTTTAATATTCTCCTATAAAGATAATTGATTCGTACATGCAAGGAGTAAAGCATTTATTAATCGATAATTCCTTATAACGTTAATAGAAGCGTACATAAATAACATCATAAAATGTACAGCGTGTATATCAAGTTAAATAGAAATCTAATGTATATAAAAAAAAAGGGAAAACTTGTTCACGACGATTTATGTGCGCCGGTTGTCCCGCAAGCGAGTTTCGGCAAACTCAGTTCAATTTCCGGTAAGTACCTCGCTCCCTAAATTTTCCGATAAGATCGCAACTTGTCCCCTCGCTACCAAAGTATGAACGTGCAATCGTTGGGACTTCAGTCACACTATAGGGCTAGAATTGATACAAAATTTTACGTTTTCTAAATATAGATAAAAAATAATAAATATTGGCAGTTTTCTTATAGATAATAAATATTGACGCCATATTTTTATACCTAATATTATTATTAATGTTAATTCTTTTCCTAATATAAAATTTATGTATTATAGATCTTGTTTTTTTTGTAATCATGAATTTTAGTGTAAACGGTTAAGCATTTTGCTGGATTACCCGGAGTAAAGTTCCAAATTTCCCTTAGCTATTGGTGCCTGTACTTCTTCAAAATAGGGCAGGCAATAAACTTATTATTACCCGCGTCACCTTGGGATCGTTGGATTTAGTCGGCCTTATGGAAATCCCACTAAATTCCACGATAATAACGATTTTACTACTAAAGTTACAAAATTAAATTTTCAAGTAATATATATGTAAGAGCGCTACACAGTATTACTGATATTTAGAACAGAATATTCAAAAATGATTCATTTTTACTTTTCCCCGCGTTTTTCTCGCTCAAACCCAATACACCGTCAGTGTTCAACTTAAAATCGATAAATATTATCGTACCTACTTCGAGAAGAGAGAGAGAGAAAAAAAATAAGTCTGCTCGCGCCGACGCGCAACGCTCGCTCGCGCATATACGGCCTTTCGTCGAATCAGCAGATTTTCCCGAAGAGATATAGAGCTTAATACCTCTCGAGGCGAGACGCCTGGAGTCCGCGCACGTATATACACGTGCATGCAGGGGCTCACGGCGTCAGCGCGCGCCTCGTTGTCGTCGAACTACGACGACAAGAGCTTAGCTCGAGCCTAGAGCATTAGCATAGGCTATATGCAGCGGCGCGCTCGAACTTTCACTCTCTGTGCATATATATATATACGGCTATTTACTGCCATATATATATATATATATATACATATACTAACACCGGGTGCGCCGAGGGATGGTAAAGCGGCGGTGGCAGACCGATGAGGGCCTCCAGCGAGTTTACGACTTTCCTTCGCCGCACCGAGGCCTCGCACATACTGCCACTAGAAGTTTGCCCGCCAGTGCGCGCGACAGTCAGGGTAGGTATACGATTGACGAAAGCGGCCGAGGGTAGTTTCGCGGGCGGTCCTCGCTCTCTAGTCCTCTCCCTCCGTGCCCACGCGCTGTCTCGCTCACTGTGTGCTTTACGGCGCTGTCAGATTTCATTTTAGTTAAGCGTCGACAGCCTCCATCAGCCCGGGCGAAATCTGCTCCTCGCGATCGGGTGAGGGGGCGGGTGGCGCGCCGCCGCCGACGTCGACTTTTTATGTTTTTCGTCGATTTAATCCGGAAATGAGAGTCCGAGAGGACCGAGGGACAGAAGCCGACGACTCTGTGCTGTGAGTGATTAGAATGCTTTTTCATTTGGCTATATTAATGCTTAGGGTTGTTACATGTAAATGAAGATAATATTTGAAAATCCAGTTTAATCGTTGAAAGTAATAAAAGCAGTGTTTTACTGTTACAATATTCTATTATAAACTTTGGTCAATAGTAATTCTTAAAAAAGTAAAACGAATAAACTTCACAAACTATATATTTCTTTTTAAATTGTCTACGTTAGTTTATTAAATATCGAGACATGTATTGAGCTATGTAATCAATTTGAAAGTGACAGTAATCCGCATACTAAGTTTATATAACTTTGACAACGATAAGCGTGTTCGGGCAGTGTTAATGCAGTGCAGGTGCATGGAATGTGGCATGCCTGTAAAGCTGCAACCCTCCAGGCAGCAGCATTAGCCTGGTTGTCGAACAACAGGTGCTGTTTACATAATATCGTGGCTCACATGCCAAGGCTTGTTTAACTTTCTTTCATAATAGAATTTGAAGTTGATTTTACGAAATTTATAATTTATTAAAAGTTTTTATCAAATCGTTTATTTAGAAATATCGATTTATAAGGATGTAATATCTCGTTAAACTAAAATCATTATATGTACTTTATTAAAAACTGCTAAAATTTATAAAATCTAGATGACATGTATAAATATTATAAATTACAAATAACCTATTCTAAATGTTTTATTTGTGAATAATACTTTCGTAAACGCAGTTCGACGAAATTCATTCTTTCGAAAGCTTTTGTTGACATGAAATATGAAATTGAAATCCACAAAAACTTGACATACGATTTTCTCCGCTGTGAAAAATGTCAGTTCCGAAGGATAACAAAAAGTAAGCCACGTAGTAAGCTTTCTTGCGAGCGACACTGTGTTTATCAGTATAAGTTTTTGGTTTGCTCGCCGGACCGTACGTCAGATTTTCGAGTGCCCCTTTCTCCGTTCTTACATGCACCTCTCCAGGCGTCTTTTTCCCCTTGCCAGTGCGGCGCGCGGAGCCCGCAGGGGCGGGCAAAACCGGTACGGACATCCGTTTGAAAAATGGTTCCTAAAATCTGACGTCTCCCTCGGGGAATAAAAAACGCGCTTTTTACCGAGAGCGAGGGCAGCCGAACTTTACGGAGGTTTTTATGCATTCATAACGTTATATCGCCCGGATGGAAGAAGGAGAAAGAAGTGTAGATGCCAGGGAGCGACGAGCTTCACTCGCAGCTCTAAAGACTCGCTTACACTTTCGCTTAAGCGATATTCCGCGTGTCCCGCTTTAAACGCTTACGAGGCGCGAGAGAGCGGCAACTCGCTCCCTCGGGATCGCGCGGCTCCACCCCGGGAGCTTCTTCTTCTTCTACTACTTTTTCCTCCTCGGGCGCGCGCGCGCGGAGCTTTTCTCCCTCTCGGGGCGCACTTGCACATTTATGCTTCGCGAATCCGCCCCCACAAGGAGGAAGAAGAGAGAGAGAGAGAGAAAGATCATCACCGCGCGCTATGGAGATGCGACGACGGCGGATTTTTTGCCATAACTTTCATTGTGCGCGGCACCCCGTTGACTCGTTAAGGGCCCCGAATATTAAGTTTAAGGCGTCTTTGGATTTTACGGGTAGCCGTAAAAAAACGGAGGCGGGCGAGCCGGTATTAAAAGGGTACCGCTTTGCGCGATGACTCGCGATGTAATCGTTCTGATAATTAAAGGAAAACAGAGGGTACGCGTATTTTTCACTTGGAAATCGCTGAAATCATCTCTTTTGTCTTTATTAAATGGCTTTCCAGCTCTCATTCTTTTATTGTATATTCAAAAACTTAAAAAAGAACAGTCGTTATACGAAATCTCTAATTCCTCTTAAATGTTACGATTTTTTGACGATTTCAATCATAACTGTGAAAGTAAATTCATAATATTGCTCATAGTTTTAAGATTTCAGTAGCCCTAGTAGAAATTCATCTATATGAAATGGCCAAGAAGTTAGAAAATAGCTAGCAAAACTGGCTAATTAATGGCTATGATGAAACGATTTTTCGATTATTATTTGCCTATTTCTTAGATTGACGTCACAATAAAATATTCGTATTTGATTTTCTTACTAATTCTATTGTATATGAAACAGTATTAAAGTGCATCGGATGGTTTACCAAAATATAAATAAATAACATTAACTAAAAAATCATTTGTTGTACTCCTTCTATGAATAATTCAGCAAAACTTTTATTTCTCCATCTGATTCTGTCTCTCGCCGCGTAAAAAAAGTTGAGATCACAAAAAGATCGCTTTAAGATATGTCTCGATTATGGCCGTTTTTGTTACTTTTTAAGATGACAAATCTCAACGAATAATCAAGATGATTTTAATATTTTTTTAATCATCGCTACATTCGGCCTTTTAAAGCAATTTTAAGATGGTTTTGAAACATACGAAATTCATTATTTAATATCATTTTAAGATAAATTTGAGATGCTTTTGAAATGAATTTGAGACCAATTCGAGACGAGCTTTCGTACTGAATTTAAGATGATTTTTAGATTTTTTAAGATGATGATAAGATTAATTTGAGACAAACTTTTATGACAACTTTAAGATGTCTGAAAAATAAATTGATTCCAAAATTTAAAAAAAAAATTTTTGTAATCACTTTTTTAAACCCGATTAAGGGGTTTATACCAAAAGCAAGGCAAGCCTTGAAGTTTAGACTCTTGTTAAAGAGTGATTTAAAGACCGAATCTCTCGGACTTATATACTCTCGGCGTTTCAATGTGTTTAGGGGTGCCCCGATCGATGCGCCGCATAGCGTCTAACGACGGTAAGAACCGATCGGAAGTAACCGAACTCCTGATTGTCGTTTGCCGCCGCTACGCGGCGCATCGATCGGGACACCCCTAAACGCATTGAAACGCCGAGAGTATATAAGTCCGAGAGATTCAGCCTTTAAATCACTCTTTAACAAGAGTCTAAACTTCAAGGCTTGCCTTGCTTTTGGTATAAACCCCTGAATCGGATTTAAAGAACCGATTAAAAAAATTTTTTAATAAATTTATAATTATCGAATCAATTCATTTATCAGACATCTTAAAGTTGTCATAAAAGTTTGTCTCAAGTTAATCTTATCATTATCTTAAAAAATCTAAAAATCATCTTAAATTCAGTGCGAAAGCTCGTCTCGAATACTCGAATTCGTCTCAAATTCATTTCAAAAGCATCTCAAATTTATCTTAAAATGATATTAAATAATGAATTTCGTATGTCTGAAAATCGTCTTAAAAATATTTCAAAGGCGATGATTAATAAGATATTAAAATCATCTAGATTATTCGTTGAGATTTGTCATCTTAAAAAGTAACAAAAACGGCCATAATCGAGACGTATCTTTAAGCGATCTTTTAATCATCTCAATTTTTTGATCTCACTCCTTGTCATAACAGCAAGCCTTCTACTAGCCATTTCCAGACTAAACAAACTGATCAGTTTTAATACCTTTAAAATACGAAAGAACAAGCTTGTGCTTGTCTTCGAAAATCTCATTCTATTTATCAATCTATTAAATGTAGGGGAAAAAGCGTTTCACCGGGAGCTAGAAACTGGAAAAGACAAATTCCTATTTTATAGCAAGTTTCTAAAATAAATAGTCAGTTATTAGTTATAAAATGTTTTGAATTTCCACCAGGGAGTAAGAGAGCGCAAACAAAAGTGTTATTAAATCAAGATTTCTCCGAGATTAGGGATTAAACAAAGGGCGCCGCGAACAGCTTAGAAAGATGGATCGAATAATTTTACGAGGATATGAAGTGCTTGAGAATGAGTGATGGCAGTTACTGGCAACGTGAGGCTGTTATGGCTCCTGGTGAATGCGTGAATTTTTATTAAAGCGTAAAATCAGTGAATAAAAGAAAATTTTTATTATATACAAAGATTAAGGTTTATGCCGTGAGAATTTTATTAGAGGCTATGAAAAACAGATTTTACAATTTATATATAACTCTCGAATGGGGTCCGCGCACTATAACGGTGCATAATATTCAGAGATTAATTTCGACTATATTGCACTTTCCTCTATAATCCTTTTTATTTTAATATTTTTGGTTCATAAGTTTATGAAAACAATGCAATATAAATAAAACAGATTAATTCAAAGAAAAATTATATTTGTATGGCATGTACTGATAATGTGGCATTTTAGTCAGAAAGCTAACAAATACTTTTCTAATAATAAATACAATATTTCTGGTATTTTTTAAAAGCTTTTTAATAATTGAAATGATAATAAAACGCAAACAAAAGATTTTTACGAATATTTACTTCATTCGGGTACATATCAAACGATATGCAAATCACTGAACCAAGAAAGGTTTTAAAAAAATAACTTTTTTATAACGTCATAAAAATTGGCATTTTAGTAATAAAATGGTTAACAAATATAACAGTACATTTAAACAAGTAAAAAACTGCACCAAAAATCTCAAATATAATATATAAAATTGCATTTAATATTAGCCAATATAATGAGTAAAAACTATTACGCAATCATTATTTTATAATGAAATGTTATTATTATACACGTCAATCTGTAAAATTATTTGCAAAATTATATGAGGAATATTCATTTCTCAACATTTATGTATTTACCTATCACAGCCTCACGGTGGCGTCGATGAAAAAGGTAATCGAAGTCGTGAGCTCGCATAATGTCGTGCGGCACGTTAAAACTGTTAATTTGAATACCGCGTAACGTTTCCTCTCCATTAGCCAGGCGCAAAAATACTGCGCCTATATGTATAGGGAGAGGGGAGAATTCACAGCCGCGCGCGCAGCTTATCAAAAGTAAAGCCAATTAAAGCGGAAAATCGACAGCCGGACGAAATTTCTGGCGAATTATCCGCTTTCCCCCCGGCTGCGGTACACGCACCGCATGTCTCGGACACGCACTTTTTATTACGCACATAAAACGCCCGCAGCACGCGCATACCACCCTCGAACGAGGGGGGCGGGAAAAAATGCACGAAATGCCGAACGATCCTCAAATCAAAATTTATTTCCGCGCACGATGTAGCGGCTCTCTACATATACCTATACATTATATGTATACATGCACGCGCGCGCGCAGCTACGATGGAAATTTCATCGCGGAATTCCCGGCGCACGCGTGGCGACGTCCCAGGGCGGCCGTTAATCCCGCGCGAAGCCTCTCTTTTCGCGTACGAATTTCGAGACGGGGCGGACCTGGCGTATATACATATATATATACGAAGGGGAAGGGGGAAATTGAACTCGCCGTTTCGGCCGGATTAGCGCGGCGAGATATTAATTACGAAGGCGGTGCAAGTGCGCGAGCGGAAGGGAGAGAGCGAGAGAGAGAGAGAGAGTCAATTTAGAAACGAGGTTCTCGTTTGCATAAAGGAAAGGGGATAGCCGCTGGCTTGTTCGCGCTCGCGACGCGCGGCGGCCAGAGCCGGACCATTTGCTTGTTAAGGAGGAGGCTATGCGCGCGCGCGAGCGGCTACACCTGTACGCGTGTGTATATGTATATACGCAGCTTAGTGAAAAAAGTGTACACGAGTATATGAGCGAGTCGAGAATTATTCACTGGGTATTTAAAATCTCTTGATAAGAGGGTTTTTTATCGTTTCGTTTTTTCACGTCGTGCCGCACGCGCGCGTGTACCATTTATGCCCCGTGATGTAGAGCGTCTAAGTGCTATCTCTGATAAAATGCTTTATCTCTGATTTATCGGGGAAGTCCGATAAGTTTTGCCGTGTACGGCCGCGATTCTTTTTGAATGATCAAAGAATGCTCTGTTGGCCTTTTTTCGTCAAAAATTCTTAATTTTAATGTTAGATATACAGTGTATGCTGATTCGTTTCCTTTTTATATAGTGATAACGATGAAGAATAGCTATTGCAAAGAACATTATTACACTTACAATAAATTAATTAAGATTAACGAGTTTAAAATTTGAATTGCTGCAGTAGTCGCAAGATGAGTAATTAGATGAATATAAACTAACATTATCGACAAAATTATTACGTTGTGTTATACTGTATAAATTGCGGTATTTGAACTCTTAATGGGCACTATAAATCTATTATCTGAAAATCTCCAAAAAGCTATTTGTAAATTATTAATCTCCGTTAGATATCGGAGTCGTTCTTTTAATCCCTGGGCAATATCGTATAGGGGGTAATAATTAAACCTATACATTCTGTGTCTTTATACCTTACAATTGCTAATCCAGCAATTCCCGATGTTAAATGCGTAAACAAGAATCCAATACCTTGAATATAAATCATAAAAAGAACCTATATGTATTGAAATAATATCTTCATATTGTTTGTAAAACTAAATAATTAAAAATATTCGTTTATTGGTGAAAATAAAAACTTTTCAACGGAATCACTATATATATTATTAAAAGTTTTTAATCTTTTTTAATTCATTTATTTGATTTGATAAACAATGAAATTGTTTGGAGAAGTAACGTTTCATTAAAGCTTTGTGGGCTTTGCCTTAATAAGGGTCTAACTTATTTTCGCGGTTTGCAGTAAAGTTGTGTATCCGCTCTTTCATTTCACGTAAATTCGGTGAAATGCGGTTCCATTGCAGTCTGTGATTACGGCCAAAATTCAAAGCAGATTGTTAGGTTGCGATACAAAGGGAACTCCTTTGTAGTGTATACGAAGTTAAACTAAGCAAAACTGTTTCTTTCACACAATCATACACTCAAGTAAATTTTAATAACATTTATAGTAATGCATATTTCATTCGAACTTTGTTATTAAATTATCGATATAACTTTATCATAATTTTTTTTTTAATAAACCGTAACTAACTGCATCAGACTCTGGTGATTATTATATTATTGGATTTATGTCAACTGTAGAGATTAAATATCAAATTATCGGAAAAATAATTAGTATCGAGTTTATAGTCATCAATATTTACTCATCAATATCCATCTATTCCAAGAAAATGAGGTCTCCTTAAAATTAATTAATATAATCCGGTTATTTTATGATTTTTCTGTTGTTCTTTGATTATTCCAGATTTTTCATAATTTTATAATAGTAATGTGATGTGAAATGGTCCATATCACGATTAACATATAGACTGATGATATTTAAAGATGAGCAAATCCCTGTCTTCATAATCATAAAATTTTAGCAAAGAATAGTCCTTTATCATCTGGCCATTGAAATGGTATTGACTCGATCATCATCGAGAAAGTAAAACCTGACTGCAAACGACTGCAACTGCTTACAAACGGCACGCATTAATCCGCGCTTGCGCACTTGCACTGGGCAGTCTCGAACAATCTTATGCTGTCGGTCCACGACTTCCGCGCAAAGAGAAAAGCGCGCAACAACGCTAGACTATGGGCAGGCTCTCTTCTTTCGCGCAGAGCACGAAAAGATAAGGGCCCGATAGAGCCATTGCGCAAACGCACGTAAAAGTTAATAACCGGTAATCCTGGTACGGCGCGGGGCTATATACGCCAGCCGAGAAAGTGAGAGAAAAGAGAAGAAGAGGCGCTTTTATAGGAGTCGGAAGGAGTTGGTGCGCGTGAGCGCGGGCAATTCAAATTGCAGTACATAGTCGTTGGGAAGGCGACCCTCGTGCGCGCGCATGTATATACGTGCTACGTCAAATAGAGAAGATGAGCACGCAGATGCTAAATTTCATTTATGGCCTTTAAGTAGCGGCCTCCTGCCCGCGGCCGCCTATTCCTTTCGCTGCGAAAACAGCACCGGTACACAAGACGCGCGCAGGAAAATCATCGAGTTTACCGCGAGCGCGCGCGGCTCTCCCTCGAGTTTTTGCGCCGAGCATATGTACACGCGGCCGCGTAACTGCCCCTGTGTTTTCCCCAGCGATTCAGCGCGAGACTTTTTGCTCGCTACGAGAATGGAATGTTATTTCAATTATATTTCGAATTTCGCTTTTTGTACCGCGTGCGGTGCTTCGGTCCGCGTACACGTTGCGAACGAAGGGATATAACGATTTCTCCTAGAGCTTGTAAACATTTTATTATAGTCGATGATTATTTTATCGGCTAGTTGTGTTTTAAAACGTATGACTTATGTTACGTGGTTTGGTTTGTTGTGTAAGGGCACAACCATTCTTCCGTAGAAGTACAGGGAAGAATACGAAATTGACCAAATTGTTAATGGTGTTTGTTTCGTGGAATCGTGAAGTTTGATTAAACTCGGAAAAACGCAATCAAGTTTAATAAAGCAGCACTTAAATAAAAGATTAAAAGTATAATGAGAATCAACGGGGAAAGGTGTTGAAATTAAACATGAAAACGACTTTATCCGCCGGAAAGAGGGTTGAAATCAAGGGTTGTACACTGTCTACGTTTAGAAATTCCATTACAGGTGGAGATGAGGTCAGTTAAAATGGGGTCGTTTATTAACGGTATTACATTTTCGCGTTGATGAACGTCAGTTTGTCGAAATATACCGAGAGAAATGAAATAATTGTTGTTTTTTAACGGTTCTTGAGTAACAACGTTTTATCATTTTTTGTCAACATACGGTCGATAATAAAAAGATGTTGAAAAAAATTAACGAATTAGAAACAGTAATCTTTCACAAGTTTGTCTTCTGACAAATGATAAGCATAGGGGAGGTAATCGAAGAGAATATATATTTACGCAGGATTTCCCCTCAGGGGTGTAAACTGCCTTCATTTTTCATATTGATCAACGACTGCTGCGCAAAGATTTCTTCCTTTCACAATATTTCACGAGATATAGACAAGTATTACTGAAAACGAAAAATTCATTTTACTGTAAAGCATATCACTTGTAAAAACTATATACTTTTTAACAATTTGTACAGTTATTTGCATAAAATAGTACAAATATTAACACGAGTCCGAGTGCATCAAAGTTTCAAGATTGTCTGGCAACTCAACACAATATTACCCCGGCTAACGGCGCATACTGTAGTTTCAGCGAAGAAATTTTTCATCCGTCACACGAGCTCGCAAGGCTCGCGCTTATATATCATCGAAAACAAAGAAAACTCATAGCAGCAGCACCGGTAGCAGCCGGCAGTCGAAGCAATAATTTCCCAAAGACAAAGTGTAAAGCTGTTAATGCCTCGCTATAAATCAGCAGGCGCGCGCGCTCGTAGGCAATTCCGGACTGATTTCCGCGCTAGACGAATAGCCCCGGACGATTTCGGGATATCGCGCGGCGGCTCTAAAGACCGGCGCGCAATAAGGTAAAACGCCGCGCCGATGGATTTTTCCAAAGCCCGCGCGCACCGTAAACCCGTGAGTGCGCTTATGTAGGGAGGAAGGAAGGAAAGGTTTTTCGAGAAGTATATAAGAGCGTTAAATCAAAGCCGACGACGCCCGCGCGCCCCTTTCCGCTCCTTCCCTGTTGGGCCGCGCGCTCCTGGCAGCGGCGCGATTTACTACTTCTGACAGGATTAATAATTTTCGCGCGCTACTGCCGCGCCGAAGCTTGAGGCGAGAAGGCAGCAGATGTCGCGCGACATTTTCGCCCCCTGTATAGGCTGGCTCTTCATTCGTTCTTGCTCCCGCGTACACGTAGATAGACACCCCCGCGTTCTCGCGCACACCCTATATATACGACTCTTTTCTCTCTCTAAGACGTCGCTTCACGGCTTTACCAGGCCCGTGTCTTTTCTCTACTTCATTTTTACGTCCTCACATCTTATTTCACTGTTCCTCCTTCGCTCATTCGCAAGACCGTACTACCCTTTTTTTCAATATACTGCCGAAATAAAAGCTTTCTTTATTTTATTGAACCTTTTTTTATTGAAAGCTGAGGTCGTTAAGTGAAAACTATTGAATCGTGTAAGGATATACTTTCATCAAAGAATTTTTTATTTAATTTAGTATTTCACATAAAAATGCAGTGTAAGTTATTTACTTTTTTTAGCCGTACCTTTTTAGCTTTAGTGATAGCAACGTTCATCACATTCACCAACTTCTTTTCAACTAGCTGCTGCAGTTCATTTTTCAGACTCTTTTCCTTTTAGGATCATCTTTTATGTATTCCCATATCAGCCTGCCAAATATTTCAGCTACTTCAGCCTTCTTTTCTATTCAGATTCAGACCAGACAGATTGAAATGGGGCTATGGAAAGTGAATGATCATTTACTCTTATTTCAATATCTATCCATACAAAGCTTTTATTTATTGTATAGCCATTTCTATGGATTAATCATTTCCAAAATCTAAAGAACATTATAAAATGTAGCGTTTGGTTCTCATAATGAAATCCCGTAAACTCAGACATATAATTCGTATATATGAACAAAAAAGAAAACTTTTTTCAGCTTGAATCTACAGAGAATCATAAAGAGCTGTAATAACATTACAATCATGCTCGCTCGTTACAAAGCATACACGCGCCACCGAGCCATTACAATCAAGGAATTTAGGCGCGCGCTGATAAGCAAGTCAGTCGCGCGGGCTCGAGTGAAAGCGGAAATCGTAGAAAGTAAACGGCTACTTTAATCGGACGGCCCTTAACGGCTTCTCGGGGCGCGAGAACTTAATCGAGCTTTAGTACCGACGCGCAGAAGCTTGAAAATTCAGGACCGGTCTGTGTGTGCGAGCGCGTGTGTGTCTATATTGAGAGAAAGAGAGAGAGAGAACACGACACCGGCCGACCGCCGCCCGCCGTAATTCCGAAGCTCTACAACGCGCCCTCAGGCTTGTAACTTAGAACTGTACAAGCCAACCGCAAGATAACGCGGGATTATGGCAGCTCTATATCCGTCCGTCTTTTTGTATATCCGCTCTCAGTTTACATTGGAAAATTCTCCTTTGTTATAAATTCCATCCTGAGCATTCGTATTTTATCTATATATGTAATCACATTTATGCGTGGCATACTCTGTCAAAGATATAGTCAAATTTTAATTGTAATGGAAAATTTTATAAAAAAAAATAGTATTTTAGATGTTAAAGAGAGTTCAATATATATAAAAGTGATCTATTGTTCCATGAGCATCATTACTCAAGCCATAATTGCTTCACGACGCATAAAAATGTCGACAGATTTGTTTAATTGATGGATCGATTTCAAGCTAAACTTACACATGCTTAATTGTTTCCGGGAAACTGGGCTATACCGTTCATTATTTTTTCCACTCTGTACTGGGACCTTTTATGCTTCTTATAATAGAGCTATCGTATGCATGCCGCGCCGTCATACACCCCTCAATCGTTTTATCTATCTATATATATATGGGCAAACTCGTCTTCACATAGAAAGGCTCACCGCGCCATCGCCTCTCTTGTTCCCTTTTGTCTCTCTGCATTCTTCGTCGATTCTTTTCTCTTTTTCCAACACATTCATCGGGTATGGCCGACGTATAGCAAAGCTTCGATCGATACGTCCTCGTTTTCCGTCGGAACTGCAGACGGGTGACAAGCCAAAGACATTGTATAAGAATTGAGCGATAACTATTCGACAAATCGGCCATATTTTAAGCACTCAAACGCTATAAAAATCTAATTAAGCAGTTAAGTGAGCAGTAAGTTTGTAGAAATTTCTCAAATATAATTTTTGACAATAACATTTGAAATTAAATAATTCAAACGTATATATAAATAGCTAAATTCTTAATGACATCAAATTTTTAATTAATGTACTTAATCATTTCGGCATGGTCATTTTACACTAGATACATAAAATATAATTATAATCAAAGTAGGATTCATTGCTTGACTTTGCAGCATGATAAAAACATTTGCATGTCGCTTTTTGCCATTAAACTCAGTTGATGACCCTTTTTTATACTTCCGCAAGCTTTCTGCCGTCACATGTTCAAAAATTTATAGTGAATCTGGCGGACACTGGCTAGTTATAAATCCACGTGCTCATACTGCATTCGACTGTTGATTTACTACCGTCGATTGCGATATACCTGATTTAAAAACTTGGTAAAATTATTTTATTATACTCAACTATTTTTTTATATTTATACTTTAGTAATGAAGAATATTTTTATAGTAATACTTACGTAGGTAACTTATCTAATATTTTATTGGCAAAGTAATTAAATATCATACACATTAATAATTGGTTATTATAATTATATAATTATAAATGAAAAATAAATTTTGTAAAGATACACAATTTTTAAAATATTTCCATTAATTTAACAGTACGATGTTGAGTACCGTAAATTAAGATAAAACAACTTCATTTGAAATTTAAAGCAGATTTGTCGAAGTACTGTAATAGTAAGAAAATCGGTAGGATTAGGTAGAAGGAAAATAATTTTCTAGCACATGCGCGACCTCGTAGTACGTAAAGTATCCAATTCATACGCACCCTAACTACTTACACTGCAATATCCCAAGTTGGCTATAACGAATTCGACCAGTACTTTAATTGATAGTAATGATCCTGGTATACCTTGCTCGTACTGAAGAGCATTCCGTATTTAGAAGTCTACTCTTGTTAGGTCAATTATAACATTTACTATTAAATACTTGCTTATATAAGAATATGAAAATTATATGAATAAATTGTATATACATGCGTTTAACATTGACTTTATGTAAAGTACTATTCCATAAATCAAGTATAAGTGTGAATAAGAGTGATTAGGCTCGAAAAATTTTCCAATGATGCTTTTTATTACTTTTTCTTGTAAAAGTTTAAATATCTTCTAAAAGGCAGCTTTTTATGATCAGAACACTTATTCTATTGAAAAAAAACCATAACTTTTTTCGTGCTAAAAAGATCTTAATAACATTATTTGTAATAAAATTTTTTTTTATACTGAGGAAATGTATATAGCTTCTACGAAACCATATATTTACTGACCGTTTACATTTTTTGTTACTTTTCATATTCAATTTCTTGTAACTTTTTTTTTAAATATTGAACTATTCAACGCACATGTTTTTATTTAGCTTCTGTTTTTATTTCAACATCAAAATGCCAAGAAATAAACTTCAATTAAACTTGAAGAACTCGATACACGTTAAATTTTCATAATTTGAATAAAACTTTGATTACGAAGGTAGCTATACTTACAGTCAAAGCATGCAATAATATGTCTACAGTATACACATATAAAAATGAAGGAATTTTACATGAAAAGCATACGTACATACCAACATAGATACCAGTAGCTTTGTTTTATTTTCAATATTTTCTAAAGAGTAATTTCAGAGCTAGAAATATTAACCCAAAATTTAAGTTTTTTTTTTATTTCACCATGCACAATCGGTATAAATGTAAATAGAAACCCACAATTATTTTCCGTGGTATTGCGTTTTCCATGAAAAAAAAAATATGAATTCCGTGTGCAATCAAGGTAAAAACTATCCTTCCAGCGGGTTTCACCCAACAACATATGCAGGCTTCATGTACAAAGCGCGATCATTTTTCCCAAAACCCGTGCGCACGTAATATCAGAGTACTATATACACACCGTATGTGCGCTGTGCGCTGTTCGATTTCCTTTCGCGCTCGTATACACGCGCTCGCGCCACCGACAGACTCCAAAACTAAAAAGCCCCATAAAAAATGCGTCTACATTTGCACTTTGTCTCTCTCCCCTGGAGAACAAGGGAACGCGTTTCGCGCACGCGCCCTCTCGCCCTCTCTCTCACGCTCCTCGTTATTTCCAGGATATCGGGTGCGGCTTCTATATACCGCACGCGCTCGCGCAAAAGTGTATGCCTACTATATAACACGTAACGTGCATCCCTCGCACGGCGGCGGTGGCGGCTGCACGCGCAGTTACACGCCGGAGAGACGAAGGCGCCATAATTCACGCGCTCGCGCACTCCGACTCTCTCGTGTACCTATATATACATGTGCGAATTCTCTGGCATTCTGTTCCCTCTTTCCGATATATATAAACCCCCATTGCGCGGATCGCGGGCGCGGCCTTTGTGCGTTTATATACGTATACACACGCGAGCTACCCCTCGCGCGCGTTTGTATAAGCATATAGGTATATATGGATTCGGCGAGATACCTACTCCGCGCGCAGGCAAGTGCGTTATGCGCGCCCCGCGCGCTTTGAACGAGTAGCGCGCGCGTGGAGCGAGGGAGAAGCCGTTGCACGAGCACGCGCGGAGTGTTCCTGACATTGACACAGCGCCCCGCTCGTTCATTCGCGAGCGACTCAACGAGCCCGTGAGAAAATGCACGCACCGCTAAACCCTGATTAATGATCGGCAAGGGTCCATATATATACATTTTCGGATTTTTAATCATCGCTCGACTGTGTGTGTGTGTGTACGCGCCCGATCAGCCAATGTAAGGCTATTATTTATTTCCTTTACGAAACCGTTATAAAGAAGAACAGAGGGATTGATAAACAACAAGTTTTTCTATCATTTCCATATGGCATACATCAAACAGATCGATTTTCAACCTTTGCGATACGTTATATAGTGAGAAAAATGGTGTATTAAAAAAAATTAGACACAAGAAAGAACTGAAATCAATTTATTGTAGTCAAGTACCTATAAGTTAACTTGACTGAATAATACAACTTTTCGTACCTACTCAAAAATATTCAGTCAGCGGGCATAAAGTACTACTTAACGCCCAAGAAGCGTAATAGTTTCCATACTCCTACAAAACTTTATAGACGCACTTTACACCCGTGTGGGCAAAAATTATTTCAATTGTATAATATGTAAGTACATTCAAATTGTTCATTGTAAATCAAACAAACGAAAGTTGTGAAATCAATTACCGATAGTCAAGTAATGCAGACAACTCTCCGAAACAACTGTATGACTGTTCTCATGTTCAAATTTTGTTCATTCTTCTATACAAATTAAACACAAGAAAGTACTGAAATCAATTTATTGTAGTCAAGTAACCATAGGTTAACTTGACGGACATAATAGAACTTTTAGTACCTTGCGTGTAAAATTACATTTTACGCCCACGTTGTAACTTCAAAAATATTCAGCCAGCGGGCATAAAGTACTACTTAACGCCTAACAAGCGCAATAGCTTACATACACCTACAAAACTTTATAGAACCTACGCACTTTACGCCCGTGTGGGCGAAAATTATTTTAATTATATAACTATTATGCCTTCCTTTTATTTCTAAAATTCATAAGAATTTTATCATATATTTATGAAAAGTCAAAGCCTATATAAAAAAATTACATAGTTACCACCACATCCCCATTTTTCATTATTCTTTCTCAATTTTGAAATTTCTATAATATCTTGGGAAGACAATAGAAGTCTATAGAGCTGCTCTAGCAGTGGTGGACCTCCAATCTCCCATACATACTTGGCGGGCCCGAAGGTTTGCAGTTTACCGGTGGGCTTTGTAAATGTAGAATACTAAATTTTTGCATAAATTCATTAACAATGTTTATATCTATAAGCCCACTATAAATAATTACATTGGCTCTAGTTTTTAATTGATACCGCTTTTACTTTCATTACCCAAAATATTTTTCCTTGTGTCCGTCTTTTTTAAGCGGAAATGAGATAAAAAATGCATATACATTTATAGTCTACTCAAAAGTGCTTTAGATTTTATTAACCATTTTGTAAGCCACCTATTTTTTATCCTTTTCCCGTGTGTAAATATCATATGAGATCTCATATGAGATCTGATGTCCGATATTCTCATATGAGATCTCATATGATATTCTCATGCGGGTTTGTACTTTCTATTTAAAAACAGAGTAATAGATTCAATACGGATCAGTATTTAATATGTAGAAGCAACCCATTTATACATTTTATCGGTCTTTAAACATATGATATTTATATGAAAATGACCATGTCTACACCTTAAACTGCAAACCTTCGGGCCCGCCAAGTATGTATGGGAGATTGGAGGTCCACCACTGCTAGAGCAGCTCTATAGACTTCTATTGTCTTCCCAAGATATTATAGAAATTTCAAAATTGAAAAAGAATAATGAAAAATGGGGATGTGGTGGTAACTATGTAATTTTTTTATATACACGGAGAAAAATGTTCTATTAAAAATTACTATGTTTTATTGTAACCGGGGGACAGACTTGAATTCTTAAAAAAATTACTATGTTTTCTAGCAAAAATTGCTATGTTTCTAGTAATTTTTACTACATTTATAGCAATTTTTGCTATAAAACATAGTAATTTTTTTAAGAATTCAAGTCTGTCCCCCGGTTACAATAAAACATAGTAATTTTTAATAGAACATTTTTCTCCGTGTAGGCTTTGACTTTTCATAAATATATGATAAAATTCTTATGAATTTTAGAAATAAAAGGAAGGCATAATAGTTATATAATTAAAATAATTTTCGCCCACACGGGCGTAAAGTGCGTAGGTTCTATAAAGTTTTGTAGGTGTATGTAAGCTATTGCGCTTGTTAGGCGTTAAGTAGTACTTTATGCCCGCTGGCTGAATATTTTTGAAGTTACAACGTGGGCGTAAAATGTAATTTTACACGCAAGGTACTAAAAGTTCTATTATGTCCGTCAAGTTAACCTATGGTTACTTGACTACAATAAATTGATTTCAGTACTTTCTTGTGTTTAATTTGTATAGAAGAATGAACAAAATTTGAACATGAGAACAGTCATACAGTTGTTTCGGAGAGTTGTCTGCATTACTTGACTATCGGTAATTGATTTCACAACTTTCGTTTGTTTGATTTACAATGAACAATTTGAATGTACTTACATATTATACAATTGAAATAATTTTTGCCCACACGGGTGTAAAGTGCGTCTATAAAGTTTTGTAGGAGTATGGGAGCTATTACGCTTCTTGGGCGTTAAGTAGTACTTTATGCCCGCTGACTGAATATTTTTGAGTAGGTACGAAAAGTTGTATTATTCAGTCAAGTTAACTTATAGGTACTTGACTACAATAAATTGATTTCAGTTCTTTCTTGTGTCTAATTTGTATAGAAGGATGAACAAATTTTAATACATTTCTGAGAACAGTCACACAGTTGTTTCCGAGAGTTGTTTCATTACTTGACTCTCGATAATTGATTTCACAACTTTCATTTGTTTGATTTGCAGTGAACAATTTGAATGTACTTACTAACATATAATTTGTTCAGCATACAATGACTCAAAGAAGTAAAAGACTTTTTCACTAGTATTTATTTGATTTCTTTTAAAAAATCATAAATATTATTATTTTTTAGATTATACAGAAAAAACATCTATACTTGCCTTATTTTATACTTTCGTAGAAAGTTTTATATTAACAATATTATTATTGGTAGAGTCATGAAAAAATTATTACCATTTGCAGAGAGTGCTTATTGAATAGATGAGATTCGAAGAAATAAAAGGTCTGTACAAAAATTGTGTTGTTAAATTTCTCATTAAATTTTTTGGTACAGAGTTTGGCGGATATTGATAGATAGGGAGAGAGGAAGAGAGAGATTTTATATTATTTATGAATACACACTTGAGCTACTCTCAAAATATTTGAAACTCAAATTTAAAAAGTAAAAGTTAAATTAAGTTGATTTTATTTATTATTTTTTATTTTATTTTTTTATTTATTTAAATTGTTGATTATAAACACTGATTTAATTTCATGTAATACATCATACTGGTACTTTATTTTGTTTAACACAAAACAATGATTAGATATCACTTTTTGACAATACAATAATACATTTGTATCGGGAAGATCACTATTTATTTTTGGTTATAACACTGTTTATTTACACTACTTATTTAAATTGTTAATTATAAATACTGATTTTATTTCATCATGTAACACATCATACTAGTACTTTATTTAATTTAACGCAAAACACTGATTAGATGTCACTTTTTGACAATAATACACTTGTACCAGGCAGATCACTACGTTCTTTTTTTGAGTTTGTTATCAGTGAGTTTCCAATCCCTCAAAAAAAGCACACTATTTTCACCTAGATTTTCAACTAGATAATCTATTAAAACTAAATTCTCCAAAGATTTCTGTAATAGATCCTGTTTCTATTCCACCTCCTAAAAGTCTGTCTAATTGTATTACTTGTAGCCTATGAAGACTTTGCCGATGTAATGAGAAGTTACTGGTATTACTACTGGTGCTGCTCCTTTGATAAGAATCTGTTCCAGAGGTCAAAGTCTGTGAGAAAATTCTATAATCTGAAAATGAAAAAAATTTTCACAAAGTATCTATTTTTTTTTTTTTAAGTTATATTTATTTTTCCGGCTAAAACCATGTAGAATTTTAATGCCTTCAAGAGATCTACTAGTCAGAAACATAACAAACAATACACAAAGCAACAATTCTCTTGAAAAAGAACAGTTTAAAAACGAAAAGAAACGTTTAAACTTATCTGATATATAATCGCTTTCCATAAAAAGTACTTTGCACGGACATTGACTAAATTTCTTGAAGTAGATGAAAATACTAGATCTAATAATCATACTACTGCATCACAATCAACTAGCAAATTAAAATATTGGTTGCAGATTCAAAAAGTAGCCATTATAGTAAAATTTATATTATAGTTTCATGGACTATATATTCACAGAACAGATGGCTTCTCTGAAACATTTGGCGTCCCTCACCGTAAGCCAATCATTAATTATATTATTTTGAAATTAATTATATTATTGCAAAATTAAAAACAAAAGTTTGTGAACTCAGAATCATGAGAGAAAAAAGCTTTCTCGACATTCTTTTATAGTAGAAAATATAAAACATCTTGATATTTCTATACCTTGTAAATGGGAAGTTGTGAACCTATCATATCGTTCTTTCTAGACCTTCTCAAACTGTGTCTTCGCCTTCTTAGCATTTTTACACAGTTGTAAGATCATCCTTGTCAACATCTGTCAGATTATCCGATAACGAAGAATAATCTATTGTATTACGGCTTTCTCTTTTGTATGGTTTTTGGGTACTAACACTGGAATCATTATTCATCACCAGCAATGCCTTCCATACATATTACCACGAATCATTGGAATGTGGTGATATCTTCCATCTAAAATTAGTATAACATTTTTCATTAACAATACTATTAATTGTGAAGTCATATATGAAAATAATTCTTTTTATTTTTATATATTCCAGGAAAAACTTATACTTGCCTTATTTTATACTTTCTTATATTTTATAAAATAAATTTCACGAACTCGTGTTCCAGCTTTTTTTTCATATTGATTCTGGATTCATAGATTAGCTTTGTATTATTAAGTTGATAATAAAAAATTTCACTAGAATGCATCCTGGTTTTACTTTACATTATTTTTTAATGACTTCAAAAAGTCATAAAATCTGTAACTGTAATAAAAAAAATCACACAAAGTATCACTTTTTTTTAAATGATTATAGTCACTTAACAAATTTATTAAAATACTTATCTAATGTAAAAAACCCCGATGATGTAGATAGATAAAAATTCTTCTTCTTAGATTGCTGAGAATAAGTTCTTAACCTAAACAATCTAGCAACTTCTTGAGATCTTTGAAATATGTTTATTAATTATCTCACGATTATGATAACAACATTTGTATATAAAAAATATAAATATACTGACATGTTATATATAAGGTTAGGTCGATCACATATGTGTGTGTATATATATATATATATATATATGTTATTAACTATCTCACGATTATGATAACAACATTTGTATATAAAAAATATAAATATACTGACATGTTATATATAAGGTTAGGTCGATCACATATGTGTGTGTATATATTAGTAGATAATACAAGCGCAAGATAGACGACAACCGGAAGTGTCGTAAGATATAAAACGGAAGTCTTACGATGAGAAATGGAGAATTGAGAAAAATCGGAAACGAGACATAAAATTTTTCATTATTTAATATCTTTAATATGAGAACACCTTTTGACGTGAAATCTTTTGATTTGAGTAAAGCAATGAAATGGCTATCGATTAAGAGTGAGATGTTATATGGTAAAACCTAATGCAATATACGTAAAAGCGCATTGAATTTTTCGCATACCCATTTCAAAGTATAAGTAGTGCGGTCGTCCCTCAGGCTCTTTCTACATTGGACAGATACTTGCCTTCGGAGCGCTCCCGCGCTCCTTGATTACTATAATATATATAGGAACGTGGGGACAAATCTGAAATACCAACATTTTTACTATATTTTATAATAAAAATTGATATATACATGATAATAAAAATTGCTATGTATATATTTTTCATAGTAATTTTTACTATAAAATATAGTAATAATTTTAGTATTTGAGATTTGTCCCTACGTTCCTATATATATTATAGTAATTTTTAATACATCATTTTTCTCAGTGTACCATCGTTTGATTTTATTGTAAATCATAACTGTCGTTTAAGTTTATAAACTACTTTTTATAATAAATGAAATACTAATACTAATACTAAACTTAAGATATTGCGAGCCAAGAAAAGTAAGTTCGCTGATGTATCTATACGTAAGTAATAGATGATAGTTAAGTAGCAACGTTTTCTTAAATTTACCACAAGTATTTGTAGTCGAATGAAAATTGTTCTCAAAAAGATACATATAAGTATAACAAGAATTCATCGAAAAGCACTGGCGGGCATTAAAGCCTATGAGAGAGGAGAAAATGGACCGTCGAGAGGCACGGCGGCGGGTACAGGTATAATACACTCGCATCCTCGGGCGGCTTTTACAGCGACCGCCTGCGGGAGGATGCTGCGAAGGGGGCAAGGCCGCGGGGTCTTTGAAGTCCGCGCGCGCGGCCCACGGCGCGGCCGCAAGGGAACTTGCCGTAGAGCTCCTCCGCGTACTCTGGTACTCCGCGTCCGAACGGCGCGAGGGTCAAGGCTGCGACGCGGCGAGAAAAGCGTTGAACCTATCTGCTGCAGCCGAGGCGCGCGGTTATCTGGATCGAATCGCGCCTGAAACGCGATTGTCTCGATTTCGCGTCGATTTCGCGGCGCGCGCAGGCGAGAGAGAGAAAGTGGAAGCGGAGAATTCAATTTGCTTTTATTCCGCCGTGCAGCAGCTAACGCGTGGGTAGTAGGTAATAGTCGAGTGCTGCGGAATGGCTTCTATCTCAGTAGAAGAAGTGGAGTGTATTTCGATGGAGAATAGACAAAATCGTGATTATCGGGCGAGTGAATTTCGTAAGCAGGTGCGGATGAAATTACTGCACGTGAGAGTTCATTAATGGAGAGGCATACCGTTAATTACTGCTTTTATGGGAATATTTTATATTTCGTGCATTTTTTTTATGACCTGAATTTTTCGGAAAAATATTAAAATTTTTTTCTGAAAGAGAGATTAAAGAGCATTCTGCGTTTTACGATTTTTTTGTTGACGAATATTTTCACGAAAGTTTTGAAAAATATATTTTATACTTGTTATTTAATGATTTTTTTTTTTTGTAAAAGCAGCGAAATTTTTCGTTTGAAAGCGTATACATATTTTAGTGTACAGATATAGCGTACGATAAACATATAATGCGCATTTTTCACCTTTATAATGAGACGACGTATTCACAAACCTTTTTTCTCTTTTTAAAAAATAATTAACCCACTTCGTTACACAATATCGAATGTACCCGTATTGACTCTTATTTCTACCCACATCCGCCTACTCTTTAGTCATACATTTCCTTTCTAATTTGCAAAATCGCACGACAAGACGCGATATGAAAAAGTTAAGTGGCATTGCCAGCCAAACTGCGAAGAACGAGAAAGAGTGGCGGAGAACACAGCGCGCGCATTTTTCGTAAAATTGCAGTGCCGGTGAAGACCGTTCGTTTCTCGGATGCGCGCGCAACACCCATAAACGGCGCGTCTGCTTAATGGTCGGCGGTTCTGTTTCTTCAAACTTTTCGAGCTTGTGATGAGCCCGAGGTCGAGCATACGCCAGACTGGCGCTTCGCCGAAAAAATACCGGCGCGCGTAATGAGTGACGATTTTCGCATTTCTCAGGCTTGCAGCTGTGCGGCTTGCACTCCCTAAATTGAATTTCCTTAGGTTGCCAATTCGCCAGGTGTTTTGGACGGATTGCAAAACTTCATTTTGTTCTTTGGTGACGTAAAAAAGGTTATGAAATATATGTGAATAAGCCTATGTCTTCGGTAGTGATTTTTTAAATCGTCATTGGAAGGAATAATGGATAGATAAAATATAATGTTATATTTATGATATACGCGCTCGCTGATGCGGAAAATATCACTTAATTCTCTTATTTCAAACTATATTATTACATGTTCTATAATTATAGATTATTAGTTTCATAAAACACAATAATTTAAATTATATATAACTAGTTTGAAACTTAAACATCTATACTTATAACACTATTATTTCTTTTGTTTCAGGTAAGTTTAAAAAGAAACGAAAATAAAACAGTTATGCATGAGCATGAAAACCTGTAAGTTCGATCAAGTAATTAGAGAAATAACAATAAATGTTCACGGATAATAGTTTGACAGTGCATTTCCATAAATTTGAACGATTAACATGAAATATACGCTATTTGCAAATTTGTGAACTCTATATAACGGACAACAGTTTAAAAACTTTCTGTATTAAGCGTGACATAAAATCGAGCATAAAATTAACTAGGATCATTAAAGTGTACTCTGAGCTTTTTCGAGTAGATTTAAATGTTATTATCAGTAGTTAAAAGTGAATTAGCGCTAACAATAATACTGTTCAATCTGGAGCAGCAAAATAATAAATTACTCCGCAAGCGAGCCGATTATAACTCTTGCGGTGATTTACGCTTTATTTATTCAAATTAACTAGGATATATCAGATCTCGTAAAAGCGACCCCAATTATATAAATTACGCGGCAATTACGGCCATGCCGAATAAATTTTTTCTCGCTTCGGCGCACAATAGTCCTGTCGTTGCAACGCGAGAGAAAAACACGCGCTCGCGCGCGTCCCGCGAGCAATCAACCGATGAAATGGTCATTACAAACAAGAGGGAGAAGGAGGGAGAGAGATAGAAAAAAAAAGAAGAACAATGAGCGAATGCACGCAAAGGGCCGAAAACGACGGGCACCCGAACGAATGAAACACTTAAGTCATCAACGGACTCTCGAGCGCGCGGGGAGTGACCGGAATGACTTTACGATCCGTCATGGCGCTTTCGATTCCGGCTCGCGGATTTCCGCCGGCGGCGTCCGCAGCTCGCAAGCGAGAGAGCAAGGAACGCGCTCGTCGTGTATTATATATACCGTAAAGTGCTCGGCCAATTTGCCGTCGTAAAAGAGTGGAAAAGAAGAAGAAGTCCGGTGGAGTGCAGTTGCGCGATGCGACGAAAATGACGCGCGAGTGCTATTGCTACAGCAGCAGCAAACGCGGTAGTGCTAGTGCAAGTACCGGCATTAGAGTTATTACGAATAAATCTTCGCGCGAAGTTGTTCGCACGCGCGCTAGACCGATTACACTGGCTTGTGTAGTATACTACACTCGTCATCTTTGCCGGAATGGTTGTTGTATTTATTATTGCATATAAGTATACATCTAGCATATCAGGTGTACGTCTGTATACCGGTAGCCGTCTATATAATTGTTCGTCCTTTTAAAATATTGACTATTAAACGGTTTTTGCTCTATTGATTTTCTAACAGTTTTTCATTCCTCTCTAATTGTGCATAAATTTTATTTCTTATGATTCGCTGTAAGGAATTTTATCTGAAATGAAATAACAGAATTGAAACTGTCACATGAGAACCAATTATTTTCAGAATTAGTGCAAAAAATGTATGTATAACATTTAATTAAATGCTTATCTCCGTTTCGAGCGTGTTTATATTTTTTCTTCTTCGATCGCGCTAAAACCTGATTAGATAATACATTTTGTACAATAACTTCGCTTGTCTGAGATGCTTAAAATAATGGTGTTACATGCTACTTGCAGTTTGTTTCGTACATCTCACCGGCTATAACTCATATAATAGCCTCATACACATTGAGGGAGCTATACGCGTGCAAGGTGATCATATTCATATGAAGTGACATCCACAAGGTGCTTTATATGCCTTTCGAAAAACCGTTTAATTGTTGTTTGGCGATTACTTCGCAAACCATTCACACGCGATTTGAAGAATATTTTACCTTTATGCGGTATAGAATGTACATATGAAGATATGTGTACATGGTGTTATAATTTATAATTATCATTCAATTTTTCGACGCATATTAAATTATTTTGAATTCACAAGTAAGTATTACAAAGTCATTGAACATATTGATAAATATAACATGAAATATAAAGTGTATTCTTTCAATTGTAATTAAGGAATGCTACAATTCAATATAATTTAAGAAACACGATGTTTTTAATTATACTGTTAAATCAATGAACGTTCCACTGCAACGAGGAAAAAAGTAAGCAAATATATTTTCGAAATTACGATCTTAGTCAAACGTAATAAACTCGGAAGAATATTAAAAAGACGACGCATCCGCTGCGTGCGCGTGTAGATGAAAATACACGTCGAAAAAGGCAAAAAATTAATTCCACAATAATTGCGCGCCATGCCATATTTCAAGGGCAGTCTCCTGGACAACCAAATAATAATTAACATCGCCCGTGTTCTCCTTATCGACATCTATAAAGAACTCGAAGCGACGGCAGTTCATAATCTCGCGCTCGCCGCGCGCAAAGATGATCGCCCGGCGGAAAAAAGCCGAAACGATCGGGACGCTGGCTAATTAAAGGGACGAGGCTCGCGGCGAGAGAGCGTAAGCTTTGCCGCCACCGAAGAGTGAGAGAGATCGTTGCGTCCTGATTGTGCGTGCTACGAGGAAACGTAAAAAAATGACCCCCGTGTAACCTACCCTCTAACTTTTCTGTCAATTTAGCGCTCAATTACAAATTTGGCTGATTAACTGCGCCGGAAAAGAATTTCGAACTTTTATTTATGTCTTAATGATTCAATGTAATTTCTGTGTATCGCGAGACTTTTTTGTCAAGAGTTTATCTTTGTTTGAATTCAATTGTATATGCATATAATTGATTTTTAAAAAATGAGTTGAATAGAAGGTACTATACTTTAATCCTTACTGTAATAGCTGTTTTTAGGCAGTATCAACGTAATAAGCAAAATAAAAAAAATATTGTGAATTTGATGATTTTACTTTTTGATAAAGAGTGCAAGTGTCTTATCAAGTCGTGTCTTTGTATGAGTCTATAAATAAATGTAAAAACCACTCCAAGTGAATCATAGTCGAACAAAAACATGACATACTGTTTCTGACTATTTCTACTTCTATATAGAGGCGAGATAAAATCTCTAAAAGTATCTGGCTATTCCGGTTACGTCATCATTAACAATATCCTAATGAATACATAAATATAAATATTCATGAAACACAGAACTTAATTATCGTAAATATAAAAAACGTATTGCGAAATTAATAAAAAACTAATAAAGATCTTCGCACACCTACAGAAACAGGAAAAAGTGATTGGGAAAAAATTTGAAAGAGAAATTGATGCCTTTCTTGTAGCAATTCTCATTTTCATGTTGACGTTAAATAACCTTTTTTACTATTAGTTTTCGTAGTCTATGATTACAGTTTATAGAACTAATATAAATTCCTGTAAGCAATTTTATAAAATTTAATCTTTGCGTACTAAGCTTAAAAATTTATGTTAGTATAATTAAAGTCATATCATTTTGTATTAATAGGTTTCCACTCTAATGTCGTATAAAACATGCTTACAAGGTAATTATAATTTTTATAATTTAAATACAACAGTGTATGGATGTGTAAACAAGTAAATTAAAAAATATATTTGTCGAAGATGCTTCAAAATTACCTATAACCAAACAAATACTTTCAATGCGTATAAGAGCTTACATTAATTGAATTGTAGATTTTTTCACCCTCCATTATTGTACTTGTTGATAGAATTTTTTTCTCGATCAGGCGGAGGTTATTTAGAAATAAAACAAGTTTTATTTCTGGCGAATATTTAGCGACGTTTCGTTGGCTGGTCTGCCAACCTCTTCAGGCTAATTGTTATTGAAAAAAACCGATGTTAGTTTTTTTTTTTTTTTTTTTTTTACACTTAATTATACAACACATAATATAATTTAACGCAACAATACCTTCAAAAGTTATAATGTTAACACATGTTAACAAGTCAGTGATCGAATTTATTTCGTCAATAATGAATTTTGAAAATACGACAAAATACACATAGGAACCCGCGTTTATATACCCCGTTGAGCTGAGTATACACACCGAAACCAAAACAATAACAAGCATTTAAATTTCCTCAATACCGGAAAGTACGTTTTATTCAGTGTGAAAATATCTTCTTTCTTATTTATGCTATTCAAATGACATTTAATATGTATCATTTCGGATGTGAGTCTCTTTTTGTAATTGCTCTCGTTATCCAAAATTTAAACATTCTCCCAATCGAAGTGGTGATTAAACTCATCTTGGTGTGAGACCACCACTGACTCTGAATTTTTGTTGTATTTATGCTCCTTAATGCGCTTTTTTAAGGTTCTTTTGGTTTCACCTATATATGTCGCCGGACACTCTTTACATGTGAATTTATAAACAATATTCGTTCGATCCCATTTATTCGTAACGTCTTTTCCCAATTTTATAATCGAGTTAAGAGTTCTTTTCACTAGTGGAATCGGCATAATATTATGTGTTTTAAGAATGGCTGACAATTTTTTGTAATTATTAATAAGAAATGGCAACTGAACTCTGGGAAAATATTTAAACTTGTTATTGTTATTGTTCTGTTTATATTTAAGAGAAATTCTACGATTGCGTATGTTTCGGTTAATGAATTCTAGCGGATAATCATTATTGAGTAACATGATCTTAATCTTACGTAGGTGAACTTTATGGAAACTTTTTTGTGACAACAGTAATGCTCGGTCTACCAAATTATAAATGATGTTCCTCTTTTGCTGTATTGGATGATGTGAGAAATAGTTTATGACTCTGCCAGAAGAGGTCGGTTTTTGAAACCAATTAGTGATAATCGAATTATTCTTTTTTATAATGGTTAGATCTAAAAAGTTTATGCTGTTATTGTTTTCTAATTCATGCGTGAACTGTAAACTATTGTGATATGAATTGAATGTTTTTATAACATGATCAATATGTTCCTTTTTTACACAGATAATAGTATCATCCACGTATCTGTAGTAAAAAAGGGGGGTACAATTACGGTTACTTTTCAAACTGTCTAAACATGTTTTTTCCAGATCATCCATTACAATGTCAGCAAAAAATGGGGAAATCGGAGAACCCATCGGTGTACCGAATGTTTGTCTATAATATTCATTATTAAACGTAAAATATGTATTGTACAGAAAATGAACGCAGTTTTTTATTACGTCTACTGCAATCATGCAATTCGGAACAATAGAGTGATGTGCTCGCCTATCTATGCTGTCGCACACCAATTCAACCGGAATGTTGGTAAACAGGGATTTTACATCTAGCGATAATAACACATGATCGTTGTCTAATTGCATATTTTCAAGTTTGTTTTTCAATTCAAAACTGTTATTAATATGAGAAAGTGGAAGTGCTATGCATTTTTTTAACTGTTTAAAATAATATTTGATAATCAATATTTCAATAAAAATTAGCCTGAAGAGGTTGGAAGACCAGCCAACGAAACGTCGCTAAATATTCGCCAGAAATAAAACTTGTTTTATTTCTAAATAACCCCCGCCTGATCGAGAAAAAAATTCTATCAGCTTACATTAATAGTTTAACTGATTTACGTCGGTAATTTTAGGCTTTTAAGCATTTACTTAGCTTGTCGAATACTCATCTTTCTAATTGTTATTAATATTCTAATAAGATGATAAATAAAATCTGTAAAATTAATATAAGCAAACCACAAAAAAGTCGCAAGTACAGAATTTCCAACCATTCAGCAGTACAATAAACGAATGATAATCAAACGCACGCAAGCTCGTACTCCATAAAATAAAATAGTAAACGGCGCCATTAAAGCTTTTAATGCGATTGGGTCCCCACAAAGGCGAACGCGGTACACCACAGACGGGACGTCCCTGCAGCGCATCCTGGCGTAAAATTTCAAAAGCCAACGAGGAAAAATTCTAGACACGCGCACGCGCGGCTTGCGGGAAGAATCCCACACACCTACACACACATGCATTCACCTTTTCTCGCGGGAGAAGCGTGTCGCCGATTCTCGCTCATGCGCGAATCTCGTCTTTCCTCCACGTGGCCCCTCCGCGCGGGACATTCCTGCGGTGCGCAACACGTGTGTGCGGTGCGCTGCTGCAGCTTATAGTCCGTATACGTAGGTGTGCAGTGCTGCATATATATATGCACACGCGAGATTTACGGTGTGTCCCGTAAATCGTGACGCTACCTCCACTGCAACGTTGCTCGTTTCCTCGCGACCTTCGACGTACAGCCTCAACTTCCTCCGTAGGTATAGGTATATATAAATGTCATAGCGAGAATAGAGCGGGAGAAATAGACGAGGAGCGTGAGCGGAGACTCAAAGATGTTGTTTATAAAAGGGGCTTGCAAGCGCGCGGAGAGCTGCCAAGTTTGCTTCGAGGAAATTGGGGGAGTTTGACGTGAAGGAAATGAAAGCGACTTCGCCCTTTCGCGATAATTTAACGAGGGGACAGGAACTTCAGGCTCCACGGAAAAAGTCGATATTTACTCGTCACTTTTTAGTGACACAATACACTGAGCTTCCTTAATTTGTTATCGCACAGTCTCATTAACTATATATAATTTTAGTTTTATAATTGTCGAGAAAATGAAAGTATTGAAAGTGGAAAATTACTAGCCGTTCTGAACAAAGCCTCATCTTGAAAGTTTCTTATTAACACTGTCGAGTAAAAATCACGCCTGGTAAAGTTGTAGGCGTTTCCTTAATAAATTTCCGTGAAATCGAAAAAAGACTTGCCGAGTTAACGCATGCCCGCGCGCTCGAACGAAAAGAAAAGCCACAAGGGAAATAACGCACGCGCGCCAATACCGTGCCGATCAACGCCGTAGAAAACGTAATTATCCCACGGAAAATAAAAAGACAAAGCAAAAGCTGTTCCCGAGTTAACGTAGACCCGCGTCTGCGCGGCGAAGTTGACGCCTGTGAACTCGAAGCCCCTGAACATGAGTATCCTGTCGATAGTCGCAGAGACCAGACAGGAATACGTAAAATCTTACGGCAAGAGAAATTGCCGTGTCGGTATACGTGCTCGACGTGCGGCAGCAGAGTCGAAACGTGTTTCACGCTTGAAGATGATTAAAAAATTAATTGCACGTGTCTCTTTTTGCCGAAATTTCTTCTTATTTTTAAATTAACTCAAAATAAAAGTAAACGTATAAAAGGAACACATTGAACTTCAGGATAAATATACACACGCACACACCATATATAAATATATATGTAATCATATAGAAGAATATATAGTCATATATCATCATATATATAAAAAAAATTGGATGCTACAATCGCGCATTTGTGTGATTTTATCTGGCTATATACGAGAATATGCGGGTATATATGATCATATACTCGGGTAATTTTTAATAATAATTAATAAGTGAAGATTAATAAACAAAAACTTCTTAAAAAGTGAAATTTAAATTTATTTGAATTTCATGTTCAAATACACACATTTACTACAAATTATTTTCTTTGTAAAAATAATTTAGAATAAACGTAGGATAAAAAAAGAATATAAAGTTAATACAAAATTAAGTACATACATTTCCTTATGATCCTTTGTTTTCAGTAGACGAACGTCAGTGTAGCTTAAAATGTAAACATTAGTTTAATACAAAGATACTTAAATCTGATACTTAAATCTGTGGATTATTTTGTGGTGGATATTGAACTCCACCCCTTAATTGTTCATTTTCTTCACGTAACTGGTGAACGTCATTTGACAGAATTTCGATTTGAGTGAGAAAATTGCGTTCGGCCTCACGTAATTCGGCAATCGTAGATTCAAGAATCTCTGATTGTAGTTGATAAGCCAATAATTCATTTTCCTGAATAAAAAATTAAATTAAGAATTTTTCCATTAAAATTATATATGAAAGAAATAATCAAAAGACTTACATTGACTGTCATTTTAGACATGTCATGACGTAGCTGTGCTATGTTATTGTTAGCTGTTTCAATTTGTTCTTTAACTTCATCAAGTTCCGTCCTTGCCTCTTTTAATTGTTCCTCTAACAAAGAATTATCGCTTTTTAATGATTTTTGAGTTCCTCGTAATTCTGCAATCGTTTGATTTAAAAGTAGATTTTCATCAATTATTTCTTTATGATCTTCTATGATTTGATGTTTTTCTTCTAGCAATGTTTCTCGCTCTGCTTCTAGTAAATTTTTGTCCTCTCGAATTTCTTCCTTTTCTCTCTCAATGTCTAATCTCTCTGCTATCATAGATGCTTTTTCATTTTTGCAAATTTGTATATCTTCTCTTAAGCATTTTTCAATGGCAGCCAGATTTTCACTATTATCTTCTTCGATTTCACATTTATCTTTAAATAATTTAAAATTTTCGAATTTTAAAACTTCCAATTGACTAACAACTTTATTGTAGTCCGACAATACTTTTAAATATTGCCTTTGAATGAACATTGTAGTTTGATTATCCTTGATATTTTGCATATGTTCTTCAAGTAACATTTTATGATAGTTTGAGACATTATATTCTTCATTTTCTTCATTTTCAGTTTGAGTATCTGGGAGATTATTGATGGAAATTTGAGTATTTTTAAATATTTTAACTATATTGTCACATTCTTTTGGGAATTCCTTGGTATCTAGATCACGAGCACACGTTTCGAAAAAACAAGTAACCAGCTCATGTAACTTTTTGTTGTAATTTGAGATATCATTTGAATTGCCAGAACTTTCTTCACATGATGGTTTGCTGTTTTGTGTTAAGATCTGCAGAATATTTTAAAAGTAAAATATATTTATAAAAGTATGCTTTAATGAAAGTTTGTAACAAATACTTACATTTTCTGCGGATTTCTTACACATCTTCTCCAAGAAAAATAGTACTTGACAAAGATATTTAGTTTCCAACTTTCTTTTATAAGATAAAGTTATTTGTTTTAACAACTCAGTATGATTAGTCGAGTCGAGTTTCTGCTTCAAAGCTTTTAACTCTTTATGACTTTTTCTTAATTGTTCACTATACTGATCTAAATCTGTTGCGTGTCGGTCTTCTATTTCGGTCAACACTGATTGAATTTGTTGGTAACTTTTTTTTACATCGTCTAAATTTTGTGTTAAACCTCTGATTTGTGCTATTAATCTTGTCTCACGCTCTGATGGTGCATCGTTGGTTACATTTAAACCATCTTCAGTTTCTAGAATGTACCTATGCCTTAATATACTTTGCACGGCTGAATTGGATTTATCGGATACACTGTTTTGAGTATTACGGTTAGATGAGTTATTAGATTCAAGAAGAATCTGAAAAATTTACATACAATTATTTTAATTATAAAATAGAATTGTTAAAAACTGTTATACCGTTTTTTAAATTAAAAACTACTAGAATTTCAGCAACAAATTTGTTTTCATGGAAATATTTTTTTTTATTTTCAATAAATATTTTTGGAGAAAACAAAATTAAATCATATCATTGTAAAATAGTACATACAAACCGAAGTATTAATTCAAATTTAGTTGACCTTAAAATACTTTTAATCCTAATTTGTTATCAATATAATACTTACACGTAGTCCAGAATTTTCCTTTTTCAACTTATTCATTATATCTTTAGCTTCGGAAAATTTCTTCTTGTAATCATCACATATCTGCATTACTTCTTTTTCGAGAACAACAATAGTAGTATATTGTTGTCTGACAGTCCCATCTCTTTGTTGTAAAAGATTTTTAAGTTGCTTATTCTCTAATAATACACTCGATAGTTTGTCTTCTATATCACTGAACGCTGATCCTAGTGTAATGTGATCCTTTTAAAATGATCAAAATAATAATTATTAATTTCTAGAAAAATATATAAATGCAAATATGAATAAGAATGTTGGGTTTTGAAACATACCACTAGATTTGACTGTGTCCCCATAGTTTCTTTGGTGATTCTACTTAAAATATAAAACGAATCTTCGTTATTTTTATTGTCAATGTTTTCACTTTCCTGTACCGTTTCATTGTTTTCAGATCCATTTGAAATATTTGATGTAGGAGATTCATCTATATTTGGATCTGGAACTAAACTCCACTCGGCACTTGAAGAATCGGTAAAAACTGCTTCATCAGCAGACATTATAAACTGTTAAAAAAAACATTTATTAAAAATCAGTACTCGGATAAAATTTTCCCAGAAAAATTATCGTGAAATTCGAGGTAAAAATTACCGTACAGACTGTAATCGTGGGGCACGTTGTCATTCCGGAGCTTTTGCGCTGGCGTATAGAAACATTTTCTCGTGATTGTCACGGTAAAAATTTCAGGTTTTACGAAAATGTGTATTTAATTACTTTTTAAGCATATATTATTCGCAATATTATTCTAACTGTTAGTTTCTAAACAATATTTTACTTCAAATTTTGATAAAAAAAGTTCTAAAAGCTATCATAACAATTATTTTATTGTGAATCTAATTATTGATAGGCAGCGCCACCGTCGCGCGCAACCAACTTTTCCATAAATTCAGGGTAAAATTTATACCCTGTATAAATATTAGTAAAAATTACCGTGACACTCCGGTAAAAAGTTACTGTAAATCATTTCAATTTTTATTGAATATCGCTGGAAAAATTATGAAACATAAAGTGTACGGTGAAATTTCACGTGATTCATATTAAATTTTCTTAAGACCACAGTAATAATTATAGAAAATACGCGTAAAAAGTTACAAAAAAAGTCAGTTTTTCCTCAATCAAGACGAATTTCACGGTAATTTTTCTGAGAAAATTCTATCTGTGTATTTTACGCATATATTAGTACCTATAAAGAAAAATGAACTGTATAATTTAATTATCAAAATCTACTTTTTATATTTTAATTGAGACGGACGTCGATGCTCTTAAGACGGAAAACATGATAAAATAATAATGCAAATAATATAGGTTACAAGATAATCTCATTATCTTTCCAAAAAATTTAATTTGGGATTGATTCTAACTTCAATCTAAAAAATGTTTGCTTTTGTAAACAAATATTTTTTATTGAAAATTTCTATATATGGGTAACTTCATGTCGATTGCTGAAGGCCAAAATTTTAAAATTGCTCAAAATTTTTTTACTCGTTCCAAATTAGCTCCAAAAGACAAAGATACAATTTTAGAGCAAAATATGCAATCGTTCTAAAGTTAAAATTAATTGAAAATTAGAAAATTTTAATTTTTTTCATAAATCCTCCATTTTCATGATCTATTAACTCAAAAACTTTAAACTTTTTGTATAGCACATAGAATAGGAAAAGTTTGTAAAATGTGAGCAGAATTACATAGAATTTTTACAAATTAATCAAACAAATTTGTGTCTTTGATAGTTGAATAACAATCCTTCACTTTATGTTAAAGGCGAACTCGACAAAACCTATTTTTGGTAGCAAAGTCAAAAAAGTATTTTTAATCTATTATCTCTGAGAAAAGATTTTGTTTTTGATGGTTGAAGGTCACAGAAAAAAGCTATGGACATTTTAAGAGTGAAAAAAGTAAAAAAACACATTTTTTGGTCATTTTTTGGCACATCTAATATGATTATAGTCATATTACACCTAATGTCATTTCACAAAATTTGATAGGTTATACTGTTGATTTTTAACTCAAAAAGTATGTGTTTTACGAAAAAACTTTAAGAACACTTTCGATTCAAAAATACCTAAAAAAGGTAATGCAATTTTTTTTAATTGCAAAAAACGATTTTTTGTTTATTGTAAATCAGTAATTTATTTACAACAAGTGGGGGGGGGGGCAAAGTTTAGACGATCCACTTTAGAATTGTAGTCAACTCTAGACGTTCCCCATTCCGACATAAGCTACTGCAGATTGCGCAAATTTCGAAATTCTAAATTACGAAAATCATATTTTAGAATGTAAAAATTCACTGATTGTCCAAAACATCAAATTTCATTAATAGAATTTTAATAGGAATACAATAAAGATATTTCGAAATAAATCATTAGAAACAAGTTATATTCGTTTTAAAATATATATTGATGAAATTCGATGTTTTGGACAGTAGGTGAATTGAAGGGCCGGATGCAATAAGGGGGTTAGCGCTCGAAAACCTGTAAAAGTATTGTCCAAGTGACTAAATTTTCAATGTAGTCAAATTAATTTTTAAAAAATATCACCTTGTAGGGAATGAAAAGAAGTATTTTTACCTAGAAGGAATTTTTTTTATTCGACTTTATTTTTAATATAAAAATTAAAAACTGAAAATTTTGTTCATCTATTTTTAATAGCTTTCAAAAACATTAATCGTCCAAACTTGGTCAAATATCATCGAAATATTTTGAAATTTGACAGGGACGTGCAGAATACTCCAGTGTTGCCTATGGGATTGATAAATCGATGTAAATCGATAATTGTTAATAATCATTTAATTGCAAATATATTGCGATCGGTAATTACGTTTTCTTAACTTTAACGGAAAAAAGTATCGAGGGAAGTTGAAGCTAGGAAAAACTTCCAGCGAGACATTTGTTCCTTAATAGTCTAATAAGTTTCTGACAAAGTTTCAAATTGATTTAATAATAAATGACTTAAATAGAGCGTTATTAATAAAGACGCGCGCTAGCAACATCGGCGGCGCAGCGCGGCGTGAGCTCGGACTGCGTCGCACACGTTTTCGCAGTGGCGTATCACGTTTACAAAAATTAAAGAATTATTACGTTATTATGTTTTATGTGTGTGTGTGTGTGTGTGTGTGTATGTGTGCGTGTGTGTGCGTGCGTGTGTGTGCGTGCGTGTGTGTGTATGTGTGTGTGTGTGTGTGTATCCTTATGATAGTATTAATGAACATATTAAATTTTAAAGTACAAATTTATTTATTAACACACTAACAAAATATAATTATATGTACAGTGCGTTAACTTATAAACTGTGTTTTTACGTTATATAAAACATAATATCGTTACATAATAAATCGTTAATTTTTATAAACGTGATACATCAGTGCAAAAACATGTAAACACATAGGCTTAGCTCACGCCGCGCCGCGCCGCCGATGTTGCTAGCGGGCGTCTTTATTAATAACGCTCTATTTAAGTCATTTATTATTAAATCAATTTGAAACTTTGTTAGAAACTTATTAGACTATTAAGGAACAAATATCTCGCTGGAAGTTTTTCCTAGCTTCAACTTCCCTCGATACTTTTTTCCGTTAAAGTTAAGAAAACGTAATTACCGATCGCAATATAGTTGCAATTAAATAATTATTAACAATTATCGATTTACATCCTTTTATCCCATAGGCAACGCTGGAGTATTCTGCACGTCCCTGTCAAATTTCAAAATATTTCGATGATATTTGACCAAGTTTGGACGATTAATGTTTTTGAAAGCTATTAAAAATAGATGAACAAAATTTTCAGTTTTTAATTTTTATATTAAAAAGAAAGTCGAATAAAAAAAATTCCTTCTAGGTAAAAATACTTCTTTTCATTCCCTACAAGGTGATATTTTTTAAAAATTAATTTGGCTACATTGAAAATTTGGTCACTTGGACAATACTTTTACGGGTTTTCGAGCGCTAATCCCCTTATTGCATCCGGCCCTTCAATTGTTACATTCGAAAATATGGTTTTCGTAATTTAGAATTTCGAAATTTTGCACAATCTGCAGTAGCTTATGTCGGAATGGAGAACGTCTAAAGTTGACTTCAATTCTAAAGTGGATCACCAAAACTTTGACCCCCCCCTTCCTCCCTCCGAACAAGTTTCGATTCTGCGGACCGAAAAACGTAAGAAAATCCTCAAGAGGGGATCTAAAAATTTCTGCTCAAGTGTCACCATCGCCCGGACTATGGGGATTAAAGCTCATCAAATTACGTCAATTTAAAGGTTAAAGAGCACTGCATCATTAGATTGTACAAAAAAAAATAAAATAAAAAGGCTAAGGTGTCGGTAAGTAAATAAATAGTTAAATGCTTTAATCAAATTAGGCTGGAAGAAGCAATTAAATACAATATGTTCTTTTGTTAGAGCAATGCAAAGAATTCTGAGGGACTTCACAGATAGACTTCACTGCTTTATACGTTATCTGTAGCAATGACAGATAAGGCGTAACATAAATAATTAAAAATTACGAAGTTATAACATATAAACAAATTTTTTGTAACGTATATGCATTACGTAAACAATGTATATAAAATAATGCTATAGAAAATTTGATAATACTGACATAAGGGTTACTTTCGATATTATGTAAATCTATACTTATACGTAAAAAATCGAGAAAAAAATAACTCTTTTAATACATAGTCGCTTTTTTTAGTATTACGAAAATTTCGTCAGAATCTAGCCTCGCGTACTTAAACGTGAAAAAAGACTTCAATGTTTATTGGCTGTGATAGGTAACCCGGATCAAAAGTGCGTGCGAACGGAGTCAAGGCTGAAAGGAGGGACAAAGGAAAAAAGAACAGCAATAGTATAAGCTCGTGCAGAATTAAAATAAAAGAAAACGTGATCAACAAATCAGTACCTATAAGCTATTTATATTGTCCATAATTTACAGCGAAGCTTTCATATTATGAATAATTTAGAAATAAGCTTAAGGGAGTTGCTCTCGTACCCGCCTAGTCATACTAATATTTCGAAGTATTTGATTGAAGTAGTAAAGAGATCTGGCAACGACGCTTTCATTCGTATGTGTGTATGTGTGTATACGTGTGCGTTCAAAGTATTGTATGTCCAATGGACTGGGCGACTGTCGATCAGCTGTATAAGCAAATGGTAAGACGCGGTTTGAATATTTTTGAATAAAGTATAATGCCGAAAGAAAAAACGAAAAGATTTTTTTGGAAAGGTAAGCGTGTTACCGAAAAAGTTTTTAAAGCTCGAATTAATCAACAAAAAGCCGGGCAAAACGTTCGGAGCATTTACGGCACAAGAAATGTACAAAGATGGGATAACCTCAAAACTGCATCAAAACAGTCTGGAGAAAACGCATCAAAATATATTGATCTACATGAGGAAGGTTGTAAATTTGTCAATATGCACATGATTGCACATGAACTAATATGCAAGTATTGTCAAAATGTGCTATCTCTTTTGGATTCGACTTCGAGTATTGCGGTTGGCCAGGAGCTACTTATCATATTGATTGCCGAAAATGCGGGCGTAGTAATGATATTGTTACTGATAGACAACATACTGTACCTGGATCGAATAAAAATATTTTCAATTCTAATACGAAAATTGTAGCTGGTGAGTACAAACTAACAATTACATTTTCTTATATACAGAGATTTACATAAATATTATTTATTCACTAAAATGAGTATGATACTTACACGGGGCATAATGTATATTATGTAAGATTAAATCGTCTTTATTATTTCATTTGTAGAACAAATTATAAGCTAATTGTACATAATTAGATTTATAATTAATCTAATTTAATTGTCTGTTATAGGTACGTTGAATGCAGGCGATGGTCGTACTCAGCTGAACAAAGTTCTAACTGTATTGGGTCACTCGCCACTAAACTCGAGTCTTTACACAAGTCATGAAAAACGAATTGGTCGTGTAGTGGAAAAAATGGTTGAAGAGAGTTGCACAAACGCTACTATGGAAGAAAGAGACCTTACAATAAAAAATTCAGAAGAGTTAAAGAAATTATTGTAAGTTTATTTTAAGATTTGATAGTCGCTTTTAAAATCATTAATTATGTTCTATATATATTTATTAGTAAAATAATTTTTTTTAAGAGTGAAAAAGATTAATTTTGAGATTCGGAGTATTTTTCTTTTTTAAGTTTTATAATATTACATTATACAAATCAGATACAAAACAAATTTGATAAATTAATTTTCCTTCAATGTGAATTGTATATAATAATGAACTGTATCGTATACACCGTTTACTTTGATTTTTATTATTTATAATTTGAAGTAAGAATTTACATTATTTTATTAATAATAAACTATAAACGTAATGAAGTAAAATAATCGAATAATGAACTGTACTTATATATGTATAAGTTTACTTTAATTTTTATTATTTATAATTTTAAATAAATGGCATTATTTTTTTTAATATAATAATTATAAGCTATATTCTTATAAGTGATGAACCACTGAATAATTATGTATTATGATCTTTAAATAAAACCTGAATAAAGTTAATATTATAACCACAAATCTCTAAAAACTTTTTTCACTCCCTTTTCAGACCTGGTCATTTGCAAAGCACCTTCCTATTCCCTGATGTATCATCCAACGACGAAGAAAACAAAAATATTTCACCAAAAGATAAGGTTCGAGTTGCAGGATCGTTTGATATGGGGTGGCCTACAAAAGGGTCAGGAAGAAGCTATGACAGCTTATCGGGTACAGCAGGCTTTATAGGATATTTCAGTAGAAAAGTAATGTCACAAGTTATATTGAATCGAAAATGCAGAATGTGCGATCTTGGTCATCCCAAAAATGACCATGACTGTAAGCAGAATTATACTGGCAGTGCAAAATCAATGGAGCCTCAAGCTGCGAAGTTGCTTGTTACTGATTGTAACAAAATTTTGTCAGCAGTTAATGTAGAGATTGGAATTTTTATTGGAGACTGTGACTCTACTGCCATTGCAGCTGCTCGTAATGCAGTTAATTATGAAATTGTGAAGCATGATGATCTAAACCATACAGCTAAAGGAGTAATCTCTCAATTATATAAACACATAAAGGCCCATAAAGAACTGAATTCTAAAAGTATCACATTTCTTGGTAAATGTTTTAACTACTGCGTAGCGCAAAATAAAGGCGACGCTACGGCAATGGCTAGTGCAATAAAAAATATACCACACCATTGTTTTAACAACCATGCTAATTGCGGAGATTGGTGTCAATATTCCAGTGATCCAAATTCTTATAAGCACTCAGTAATTGGGGACGGTTTCACGGATCCAAAACTGTTTGATTTACTACAAAATATTTTTGATAATGTAGCAAATAAGTCAAGTGGATTTTCTGGAGGAGTATCAAGTAATCTTAATGAAAGTTTTAATGCCATGATCGCTAGCAAAGCTCCAAAATCGCAGTTATATGGAACGTCTCGATCCTATAATAATCGTGTTGGCTTAGCTGTCCTTAAAAAGAATGAAGGGGAAAAATTCATGGTTAAGTTATTAGAAAATTGTCAAATATCTCCTACGAAAAAACTTAAAAAATATTGTGATAAAATAGATTCAAATTCTACTCGCAGATACAGTAAAGCTAGTACTGTACACTTCAAACGACGACGTTTATTTTTAAGAAAACAAAAATCAGAACTTCGACATAAAAACGAATTGTCAGAAGGCACAACATACGAATCAAATATTTCTTTGATGAATTATGTATTTGATAATATTGAAGTGGCTTCTATAGATGACAACGTAGAATTAATAATTCTTTTCTTTGACTTAGAAACTGGGAGTACACGTGGTGATTATGATATTTTCCAAATCGGAGTAAAATATGAAGAATATGAATTTAGTACTTACATTAAGCCGACTCAAAAGATTTCAGATAAAGCTAGTGAAGTAAATGGGCTGACATTCTATAATGGTAATCTACAATTACATGGAAAAACAGTGAGCACAGTTACTTTACAAGAGGCATTAGTTAATTTGTACAAATTTTTATTTTCATTAAGTAAAAAGTGCATTCTGACGGCTCACAACTGTGTATTTGGCTACCCGAGATTAATGAAAGCTATCGAAAAAACTCACCTAGATAAGTACTTTAAATCTGTTGTCTATGGGTTCTCAGATACGTTGCCAATTATAAGAAATATTACAGGAGTAAAAACAGCTGGGTACAATAAATTAGAAAATATTGCTAAGCGTTTAAATATACAAGGCTTTGAAGCACACAATGCTGTCGGAGATGTTGCTGTCTTAGAAGAAGTTGTATTAAAATTAAGGATCACTAACGCGCAAATTAGGCAATCAACTTTAACGTGGGATACAGCTAAAGAAAAGATATTATTTTGTATGATGAACTGAAAGACTGTACTTCAGTCGAAATAAGAAAAAGGTTGATTGCCGCCAACATAAGTTTGGACATGGTTATTGATGCATACAAAAAATATGGTCTTGATGGCCTATCACGTTTATTTGGTGCCGATGAAAATGGTAACATTCGTGTAACAAATAATATGAAAGTAAAAACTAAGCTCGTTAATTATTTAAAAACTAGGTATTAATTTAGCCAGTACTAGTTTAATTTAATAACATGTTTATTTCATTTTTACCATACATTTCAAATAAATTATATAGTTAGAAATTGTGATATTCTGATTAAACGTTACAAAAAAAATTGAAAAATGTATATGTAATTAAAAGTATTAATTATATATTAAAAAAACTGTACAGAGGTAAATATACTCAATATTATTAAAAATTGGTGAAACTGTGCCAAATACTATTTAATTAAAAAAAACGATTTTATGTACGTAAGTTAATATATTAAATTTTATATAAAAAGAAAATTGATTTTGTGTACTGATTTTATTTCTTTATTATACCGATATTATAATATAGTTAACTATACGTACTATAAATTAAAAATAAAAAGCTATATTAACTTGTAGCAATCAGCCCAGACGAGCGATTATATGTATTCAAATTTGAAATTGCGCGCGTATAACTTCTATTATGCGACGTTGCCACATCTCTAAGAGAGGTTATAAAATCCATTATTACTACCTCTTTATTATTTTATTGCTCCTTTCATAATCATCCTTTGAATGTTTTTGAACTAAATACATAATTGTACGTATTTCACCTTTCTACTATCTACATTTTATTGTAATTTATCCATCAATTATAGAGATATGAAAGATAATGTACAGCTAACTCCCTGAATTTCTATAAGAACCCATGTTAATTTGGCTTGTTCAAGGCATCCAAACAATTATTAATATCTCGCTTAAAAAGAACCCTCAGCCCACAAAAATTTACATGAGCTATTTTTACGAAATAATTTAACATTCTGCTGAATTTTATATTTTTCTATCCATTAATTCTATTTCCTGAGCAACTCCCTTAAGGACGTTTGCTCATTGCAATCGTAGCCAAAAGTACGCAGAGTCGAACGCCGTACGCCTAGCGCTCTCTCGGGTCTCCCCACTCTCAAAATTTCACGCGAGACTGTACACGTACACATGGCGCCGCTTCATCGGTGTGTACATTCACATCGAAGCGCTCCGTCTGTGTAGACACACGCGTAGCGCGCGGGCACGCCATTGGTTTGTTTACACGCACACAAGGACACGCGCGGCCGAAGTTACCTACTTTAAACAACTGTATCTCGAAAACGGTGCTGCTAGGCTTTCTGGATTTTGGAGAGCTTATTTAAAATATCATCATTAGTAAAATATCTCTTTTTCGTTCAATTCTATAGAAAACTTTTGGCGTTATTAATGAAAAGGTTAATTTTTTCACGACTTTTTCATAAGACACCGTATTAAATTGTCTAACTTTGATAGCTTATATCTCATGAACGGTGTTGCTAGGATTTCTGAAGTTTGCAGATGTTGCACATAATAACAATAAGAATCTACCCTGCAAGTTTCAGGAGATTCTATGGAAACTCATTTTGTGAGCAAGCGTCCTTAAGGTGATTCGGTCGTGTCATGCTGCGGGGTGACGCTATAAGGGAGTAGGGACGTCCTCTCTCTCCTCGCGCGCGCTTCCCGCTCACCGCGCACCACCTCGCGCAGCCAACGAACTCGGCGTTTTGTTTACGTTTTCACCTACTACTTTTCCAAAATCCTTATAATATTTGATTATTTTTCTATTAAAATGGAGGTCTTCTAACTTTATTTCTGCTTTTTTATAAGAGATTTTTATGTTCAAAGGTCACAAAACCTCACTCTACCATAAGAGCCTATGTTAAAAACTCGATTTTCAAGAATTTTTTCTCGAAAAAATAACTTATAAAAAATACTGAAAAAATTCATGTAATCTTCTGTCAAATTAAAGAACAATATATAAAAATTCTAAATTCTTGTCTGTATTTTGATGTAATGACTGAACCTCTACAATTCGTAGTTTAGATATAAAAGTTGCATCAACTTTTAAATAAAATTTTTAAATTTTCAAAAATTGATAATTTATAAAATATTTAAAAAATGAATCACTTTACACGAAGTTACAAATCTTTTCAATCGCGTCTTATCTTGTACTTATTGTTGGCGCAGTGTTAAAAGAATTATTCATTATTCATTATTGAATAGGAATACTCTTATATTATGCTTGCCAATTGCTTATTATAAAAATACTCATGTAAAGCAAGATGAAATAGGTTACTTTTAAATGTTGTAAAACGTAATCAGTCATATTTATTTTTGCAAATAGAAATTAAAATACTCCACAGATTCTAATTAGTTTCGGTCAAAAGATTTATTTGCAACACTATATAATTAATTATAAGTAATAAGATCATCCAAGATGGAGGATAGTGGGCTGCCACCGGAGGCAGTCCCTCCCGATATATACTATCGATGTCACAATACGCAAGCGGTTAAAACGGTAGTATGTATATGGTGTTGCAATGTTTTTCATAAAAGTGACTTTAATAGAAAAAAAAATGTAAGATACATAAACAGTGTGTTAGTTGTTTGTGATGAACACGATTTGAACATAACCTCAAATCAAGATCCCACACGTGCTGTGTTACTAAAACTACAAGAAGATCTGCAAACCAAAACTAAAGCAATTGAGAATCTTAGTAAAAACTATAGGAAAATAGAATCAGAGTACAGTAAACTTAAAATCAACTATGAAGGCCTCCTTCAAGAAAACAGAATGCAAGTTGATGAGCTGGATGAGACTACATGCGAAGACAAGGACAGTGATAAAGTAAGTGCACTAATAACAGAAAACCAGCTGCTTAGGGAACTAAATACTGAATTGAAACATAAAAATCTGCTTTTAAACGAAATTCTAACGAAAGAAAAAGAACGACCGAGTAAATACAAGGAAACATATGCAGATATAATGTCATAAAGATACACATACCACAATCCAAAAAAGTGCCGAAAATTGTAGTGACAAGAAAAGACAAAGAAGAGAAATCGGTGATAAAGGAAAAAGTATTCCACTATCTACTTAAAGAAAAATCAATCCAAACGAAAAAAATTGATTTGAAAAGTAAAGATGTAATTTCAATAACATGCATGAACGAGGAAAGTGCCAAGACAGCAAAAAGATTACTAGACGCCAAGCTCAACCACCTCTACAAGGTCGAAGAAGAACAGCTTAGTAAGCCTGTCATAAGAATAACTGGCATCGAAAATGAATTCAAGTCTGATATAAAAGCAATCGAAAATGACATAAACCAAAGAAATTTTTCAAATTTAGATACAAAGGGTAACGTATTACACGTAGCTGGCAATGACAAAAGCAGTAAAGTAACGGTCATCATGCAAATAACGGGTGAAATGCACAAACATATTAAAGAAAATAAAGACAGATTATTCGTTGGTTATCAGAATTGCAAAGTTTACGATATAATAAATGTGAAACCATGTTATAAGTGTGGTAGATTGGGTCATAATGGCCAAAGGTGTAAGAACAGCCCAACCTGTTTAAAATGTGCGGGAACGCATCTAACAGAAAAGTGCACATCAGAGAAACAGTGCTGCGTCAACTGTAGCTTCTCAAATAAGACATTTGGAAACGACTATAATACTGATCATGTTACCACTGACAGACAAGAATGCAAAATTTTGAATGCTAAGGTAAACAAGGCTATGAACACTACTGAATATATAATAAAACCTGACTTGCCGAGATACCTCGGTAAGGTAGATAACTTCAAGAAACGGACGCAAGAGTTAACTAAATCACCAACTACATTACAAACTCAGGTGGGCGGAACTGAATTAATACTGGCAAAACCCAGGCTTGGAAGTTCGTCTTCACTTACATCGATAACAACAAGATCTAGATTCTACTCACAACAAGACCTCAGCCTCAGTTCGCCTACCAAAAATACGCAAGAGGGATCAACAAACTTTTAATTTAAGTGATACAAACTTTGGCAGTGAGATTGAAAATTTTAAAAAAGCTCTATTGCAAAAGTGTTAATAGGAAACATGAACTAAAAAATAAACTAAAAAATATATATAATAAACAAATGTATACATATTGTTTTACTTGCGTTAAGTTTTGAGAATTCTATTGACAATATTAAATGTTTAAGGTTTAAATATTTAATACTTAGTATATAAGCTTTAATGTATAAGTATAGTCTTAAGTATTCATGTACCAGCCCTCGTACAGGTAGTTAATATCTATCTCTGAGGACTTTACTCTATGTAATTTTGTTCTGGTTTAATAAATAAATAAATAAATAAATAAATAAGTACTGCACACTATTTTGTTTTATTTTAACGAAATAAGAAAATGGCCAATTATCTTTCTTGTTTTACTGTGAAACAATTTAAAAGATTTTTTTGTTATTATTTGAGAACTGATATGAAAACTATCACATGTAACAATAGTTACACAAACCATAAATACCAATTGTAAAAAACATAGTTAATGAAAAATTAAGTTTCTAAAATGAAAACGTCATATAATAGCAAACATTTCTCCTACATATATAGACACGGAAATGTCATACCTTACTGTTTGAAAAAAAAAAAAAAAATAAATAAAAACAAACTTTTTCCCGTATAAGTAGTAACAAACTTTATCATTCGTAATATCTTAGTCAAAGAGTATTATAAAACTAATGAACCTTAGATATACATATATTGATAATTTAAATAACATGTAACTGAATTACTCGTTTTCGCTTCCACACACAATGAATGTCGTTCATGGTTAATTGTGTAGAAAGTTTAAATGATTATTACCTTGAAAAAATAACCTCACTCGACAATATCAAGGCCCAAGGCTTCTGCTGGTTGAATCTCACTTCCCTTTAAGAATATGTCAAGCAGTGACACATAAATATAACCTACAAAGTCACTCAATAAATTCAATTTAACCAACGCACAAAATATCCTTTCGACGCACACCGGCCTACCGGCCATATATATCAACAATGAATCAGGCACGCCGTGACTGCGACGCGCACCCTCTGTACAAAACAAGCCATATCGCAGAATGTCACGTGACCAACTCGCGGGGACTGAATGTCGCGCGCGATTTAAAGAGCTCCCCCATACATTATGTGTAGATATTTATAAGTTATAATAATTTTCTAAATATTCACTTTAGTAATTAGTGTCTCAAATAACGACGTAAAATGTAAAATAAAAAGAAATACTTTAAAGCAAAATTCTTCATTCACATTATAAATAATTTATGTGAAGAAATTATCTCAAAAATAGCAATATTGTTTATTAGTAATAAAAGTTTAACGTTTTCTTATTTGCTTTGTCAAAACAATATGATGTTCGAAATAACCACATGTTATCATCGTACCGTTAAGTAAATAAAATCCGAAACAAGTATTAATTTTTTGTTCTTTAATACTATATAATTTGAGAAGAGAAATTTAAGAACGACAAAAACTTTTCTTCCCAACTCCAATTCAACAGTCTCGAGGCTTACTTTATCGATTTTCCTCGAGATTATTTGCCTTCAATAATCTTGAAACCTTACACCTGTATTTCAAAAGCTACGCAACAATCGCAATCACAGACAAGGCGCATCACACATTATGGAGTATAACGAACCTTTGCAGCACTTTATATAGCATCCCTCGCACACTGACCATCGGCGCACGGGTTATAAGTATAGAAAAGTTAATGGCAGGTGCGGGCTCGCGGAAAAATCGCGAGCCGTCGATAATAACGACGCGGAAAGAGAAACAAGCCTCTCCCTCTCTTTCTCTTGCGCGCGAGCGCGGAGGACTGCTGCGCCGATAGACGAAGAGATAAGAGCGGCGCGGCGGTCGCCCCGATAGATTGATTAGATAGATCGCGAGAGAGTGCAGCAAGCACTCGCAACCCATGATACATGGGGAAAATAGATGAAGATCGATACTGAAACAAATGGGCGCGCCCCTCTCTCGTCCCGACGAAACTATTAAATACCAGCGCATACTTGTTTACGGCCCCCTCCTGGTATACGGACAAATTGCGAGGAACGTGCCATAGCATGCGGCGCGTTTTTTTCCGCGCGGGGATATATAGAAGGGAGGAAATAGAGTCAGCGAGAAGACGATCCTTTTACGAGTATTGACTTTAAATTGCGCTGAAAGGGAGAGGGAGGGAGGAAGGAAAGAGAGGGAAAGGGAGAGCTGACGAGTTTGCCCACATTCCACAGGCGCTCGCTCGCTCGCGCACTGTGTATACGCGCGCGTGTGGGTATAGTTGCCTGGTCTACGCGTCGACGCGTTATTAAAAAACAGCGCCAGCACCATCGGCATGTATAATATTTCGCGTGCACGCCACTATATAAGTATACTATATGCGAACGCACGGACATGAGCCGCGCGGGGACTCGCCCACTCTATAGCGCGCGCGGCCGTACATATTATATATACTTTCGCGCTCTGCTGTCGAATGCGCGCGATGCATACTTTTCATTTTATTACTTTTACTTTTCCCTTCGCCCCTAATATGCCGACGTGGCTGCTTATTACTTCCTTTGTCGTTCTTTAATTTGAAAAGTATTCTGCTGCTTTATATTCGGTAAAGTATACGTATATAAGTTCGGTATAAGTTCACCAGTTGTGCAGGTGTTGTATTTGATCGTCAAAGCTATTTTGTCTTTTATATATAAGGGAATATAATAAATATTTTTGCAAGACGAATGTGAGAAATTTAGAGCAGTCCCTTGTAGCGTAGGTTTTTTTGTTGAGAAGGGTCGAATGAAAAATTTCAACGCTTTAATTAGAGTTTGAAAGAAAAATAATACCACGCTATTGACCATTACTCAAGATACAATCGATTTATCAAAATAAATTGAAAGGAGGAGCATCCGATAAAGTTGTTCCATAAAATTAAAGCTTCCCAGATACATTTGTTTACCTACGTTAATTAATACAGTATAGACCATTGAGGCCTGGTTCGATCGTTGTATCTGTGCTGTTTTTATTCAAGTCTTTTAATTATAATTTCAGATTGTTTATTTATAGTAAAATGAAAAATTTATTTTCTAACTTTCCGACCTATGCTTATACACGTCGTGTGAGCTGCTCAAGCCTCTATTTACATCAATTTCATTTCGAATAACTTCACGCATCGATGATTCTAACAACCAAAATGTCAACGAGTAAGAATATAAACGACCATTACAAAAAGCCATACAGACACTTTTCATACCTATACAATTTTCTCCGTATAAAAAGCATTTGCACTCGTCTAATATGAAAGCGCCGTCTACACGAATGCCTATACCTACCTATTCCATCAATGGGTGCCTCTACAATCAATTTCTCCCTATCCATCAAACTTCTCAGATCCTACGCGATCGAATGCCACGCAGCTCACGCGCACGCGCATATATAATAGATCGCGAATTCCGAAACGCACGAGTAAACTGACGAGGACAAACATCGATCTCGCGCGATCCTCGAGTGCGCAAACACGCACATATCATATCTATATGTATGTATAGGTGCTGCATGCGTGCATGCATCATTCGTGCGCACGCAGAGAGATGCGCAGGGGGAGAAGGAAGCCGGCGCGTCGCCTCGCCTCGCGCACGAATCACGTAGCTCGGCTTCCATCAGAGGCCCATCAGGCCCAAGCCTACAATCTGCATAATTTCCCCGGCGGACGAAGAGAGAGATGGAGCAACATCTCGGGCTGCGTGTGCTGCTGTTGCTGCTGCATGGCGCGAGAGGAACTCGACCCCCTCGAGGGCCCCCGCCTTTCTGTCTCTCTCTCTTGCTTGCTCCAGCAGCCTGGCCCTTTCCACCTATACATATACACACATTTCGCTCGGCCTCTATCCTCATCTCGCTCGCTCCCTGGGCTGCAGGGACGCGTTATTACCGCGCGCGCGAGCCAAAGTGAATGCGTTCTCCGAGGGCTGCGCGCGTAGTTGTAATACCGCGATGACTGCATGCGGTTGCGAGAGAATCGCCTGGCCAGGCCGTATATGTATACCCGAAAAGGAAGAGCGAGGTAGGTATATGTAGCGCCTCGGGGCGATTTTCTGGACCACGAAAACCGACGTGTACACATGCATGTGCAAGCGGCAGTCGGAGAGCCTATGTACCCCCGAAATGGCCCTCGGCCACGAGGATCGGCCCGCTCAAATTATCGGCTTCCATCGCTTCGAGATAACTTCTCTCCGTCCCTTTCTCCCTTTCTCCGGGTAGCAGCTATACATGTCTCGCTTCCTCGTCGCGTGATCGTGCTGGTCTTCCTTGCACGCGCGCGATCGCTCGCTGTTTGAGGTTTCAAATGACTAAACTTCGCCCCGAAGCTGGTACCTCGCCCTCGTCGGAATTACTAGCCCCTCGGTTTAACGTTTTCAGCGGAATCGGCGCGTTCTTCGTGAGAATAAAGAATGAATCTGAAGAAATTAAGATGCAAAAAGCCCGTTTCGCTCCGAATTGAGAATTCAAAACATCCCTCCGTATATCTACTCTCTAAAGTTGAATTAGTGAAAATTGCTCCACCATTTCAATTAGTAGAAAATACTACTAATTTATTAGTGAATGTTCACTATTTCATTAGTGGTTTTTTAAAAACTACTAATTAAATTAGTAAAAACTACCAATCAAAATAGTAGTTTTAATAAACTACTAAATGAAATAGTGAATATTCACTAATAAATTAGAAGTTTTTTCTACTAATTGAAATGGTGGAGCAATTTTCACTAATTCAACTTTAGAGAGTATATAATGACGTACAAATATGCTGGCGAAATTAGGTAGCTCTGAAGACTATAGCGACCCCTCGCCTATCAGATTTCGCAAATTAATATCGTTATGTTTTGAGACGATCGCGCGAGACTAAACAGCCGGTGCGGATTAATTAAAACGACCGCGTCGGTTCGCGACTCGCAGCAACGAGAGCCATTAAGCGAATTTTTTCGGCCCGATAAGATCCTTATCAACGGAACGAATTAAGTGTCGAATCGCGTCTCCGGGGCCCTTCGTGCCCGTTATTACAAGAGATAATCACGAGAGAGAAAAGAGAAGGAGAGCAAGCGAGCACGCGAGGTTAGGTTCGCCCCGCGCGCACTGCTGACAGGATATCGCTTGCGGCCGTCTGAGTGTGTGCCGCTGCAGCGTGCCGCGATGTCTTATAACGGAAAGAACGCTCGGACTTTCTACGAAGTCATGGTGCGCTCGCGGATTGGAAAAGACATTGTCAGAGAGTCTCGACGGGGAAAACGCCAGGGCGTAAGTAGAAGAAGAAGCGCCGAAGAAGGAGGAGGAGGAGTAGGTAGGCGAGCTGAAAGTCGAGTAAACAGCGTGCAGACAGGCAGGGACGACGGCAGCCGATGTTTGCCATGGTACACACGCCGAGTGCGGAGGCACATCGCGAGCAGAGCCCTCCTCTCTCTCTCTCTCTCCCGTTGCGGGTCTCCGCAGGCTCCGTCGCCTCCAGGAGAGAGCAGTTCTCGTGAGTGCACACAAAGGGGGAGCGAAGAGGAGAGATTACGAGAGAGAGAGCATCAGAGGCTTCCACAAATCGCCGGCAAATATTGACTGGCAGAGTTTTCAAGCCGAGAGCAGCGGCTCGCTTTCGCCTCGCCCACTCGCTTACGGCTCGGCACGCGGCTGTGCTGTGTGCTGGTGTACACCGTGTGATATGCTTGCACGGCGATGAGTCTCGCGGACTCACATCTTATATACCTAAGCTATACTTCCTCGTCCATCTCGCGCGATATCGGTGGCCCCGCGCGAGGTCGTCGAAGGTCCTCTCTCGGTTTGTTGATGTTTCACCTTTTTGTTTTTCTTTCGCCTTCTTACTAATTCCGACGCGCTCTCGCACTCTCCTCTCCGAGTTATACATTGACATTCGACGGCAAAGCTTGTCTTTGCGTGAGGTCTGTACTAAGCGTTCGAAGACGTGACGTTTACCTTTTTCGCCTCTTCTTGATATCCAAGGCTCCGTGCCTTGGAATTTTTTCCTTAAATGTACTGAAAGTTACTTTGTATTGAAAAGTGGCTAAAGCTTCAACCGGACGTACTGATGTGTTGTTGTTATATTATTAAAATTTTACTTTTTTTATTAACTTTAATTGCCTTCAAACAATCACTTCTTGGAAGTTATATTGGCACAGTAAATTAATTTTATTAAATAAAGTTTATTAAATATACATACTAAATCACTTCTATTGACCAAAGCTTTATATTTGTTTCTTCATAAAATCGTTGATGTCAATGTGATTGCCTCAAACATAAAGTATTTAAATATTTTAATTGATACTTAGCATTCCAGAAAAATTATTAATACGGTAAGACGGGCAGAGTTGGATAATTTAAAGAAATATTTCTTATATAACCTTGTATTTCTCTAATTAATCTCCTACTATAAGTCTAATTTTATGTCGTAAGATGTAAAAGTATAAAAGTTAATAGAATTTTCTTGTTTCATAATGGATTTTCGATGCCGCGAGCATCCTCTTTTGTGGGACAATTTGCATGATCATTATTAAAAATCTAAAAAATGAGAACGATTATACCTACGACATGCGTGATCCGCATTCATTATTGCAGTCTTAATAAATTGTCCATGGAATACTTATACCCATGCGCAAGAAAGTAAAAGGAATCGACTCTAATTTTTTTGTTATTATAATTATGGGTAAATTCTCATCTACATCGACATCCTTAATGAGGAAAGTTGTATGCAAATAGGATAATAAAAATCTGATTTGCCTATAATGAATAGAAAACAGATAATATACTCACTGACATGGTTTACATTCACTAGGGAAGTTTTGTTATAATAAACCATGCGGTAAATTATCTTCACACAATTTTCGTCTAATGATTCCTGTGAACTAACTAATTTTAATTGAGAAACATATGCAGGGAAATACTAACCCAATATCAAGAAAATGTTTAAATAATCAAAACCAATTTAATTTATTGTTATATATATGGGTAATTTATATATAGCTTCATGTCAACTGTTCAGCTCAAAATTTTAAAATAGCTCAAAATTTTTTCATCAATCCAAATTAGCCCCAAAACACAAATATAAAGTTTTAGAGCAAAATATGCAATCATTCTAAAGTTATAATTAATTGAAATTTTGAAAATTAAAATTTTTTCGTAAATCTTCAATTTTTGTGATTTTTTAACTCAAAAACTTGAAACTTTTTGTATAGCACATTAAATGGGAGAATGTTTGCAAATTGTAAGTAGAATTTCTCAAAATTTTGCAGATTGATGCCAGTTATTTTGCTAATCTATACATGACAGAATACCATTCAAAATATGCTTAAGGCGAATGCGACAATATCAATATCCCTCACCAAAGGCTAAAAGATTTGTAAAAAATGTTACCTTCAAAATGCGACCTTGATGAAGATGGAAATAGATCACTGAAAAAGTTATATGCAATTAAAACTGTCAAAACAGTGAAAAAGCACTATTTTCACTGTTTTTACAGCTTTAATTGCACATAACTTTTTTCAATGATCTATTTCCATCTTCATCAAGGTCGCATTATAAAGGTAATATTTTTTAGAAAAAGTAGCAAAATAATTGGCATCGATCTGCAAAAATTCTGCAAAAATTCTATACTTACAATTTACAAACTTTTTCCCATTTAATATGCTATACAAAAAGTTTCAAGTTTTCGAGTTAAAAAATCATAAAAATTGAAGATTTACGAAAAAATTAAAAATTTTCAAATTTTCAATTAATTATAACTTTAGAATGATTGCATATTTTGCTCTAAAACTTTATATTTGTGTTTTGGGGCTAATTTGGAAGGAGTAAAAAAATTTTGAGCTCAACAATTGACATGAAGTTACCCAAATATGTATATATATTTTTATTACAACCCTGGTAGAAAATAACCCAACCAAAATGGTTTAACTGCAACGGTTGGGCAATCTTTTTGGCCAACGAATAACAAAAATATTGACGAACGGTTGGCCAGCGGTTGGTGAACTATCGATAATTAAAAGCATCGAATACGTGGACTAGGTCCACTCCGCAGTTTTTTGCATCTAGATGTCGGAATGCATTCCGATTATGCGTTAAGATCTCAGGGTGAATCTAATACGTGGCCCAGGTGTTCGGGGTAGCCGATGACGATGTCTAGGTGGCGCACTCCGCAGGTTTTTGCATCTAGATGTCGGAATGCATTCCATGTGTGGTCTAAGTAGTCTGGGTAGCCGATGACGGAGTCTAGGTGGTGCGCACCGTACGTTTTTGACTGTAGGTGTTGGAACTTATCGAATGCGTCGTCTAGATGTTCCGGGTGACCGATTACGGAGTCTAGGTGGTGCGAACCGTAGGTTTTTGGCTGTAGGTGTTGGATCTCATCGAATGCGTCGTCTAGGTGTCCGGGGTAGCCGATGACGATGTCTAGGTGGTGCGCTCCGTAGTTTTTTGCATCTAGGTGTTGGAACACATCGAATGCGTGGTCTAGATCTTTGGGAGAGCTGTCATGATGTTTAAGTGGTGCGCTCCATCGTTTTTTGGCTTCAGGTGTTGGAACGTATCGCAAACATGGTGGACGAAGAATACTACGGACCGCATTACCTAGACACCGTCATCGGTTACCCCGACCATCTAGACCACGCATGGAATGCATTCCGACACATAGAAGCAAGAAACTACGGAGCGCACCACCTAGACATCGTCATCGGCTACCCCGAACATCTGGGCCACGTATTCGATGAGATCCAACGTCTACAGCCAAGAACCTACAGTGCGCACCACCTAGACTCCGTAATCAGCTACCCCGAACACCTGCATCACGCATTCGATGTATTCCAACACTTAGATGCAAAAAACTACGGAGCGCACCACCTAGACATCGTCATCGACTACCCCGAACACCTAGACGACGCATGGAATGAATTCCGACACCTAGATGCAAAAAACTACGGAGCGCACCACCTAGACTCCATAATCGGTCACCCTGAATACCTAGACGACGCATTCGATGAGATCCAACACCTACAGCCAAAAACCTACGGTGCGCACCACCTACACGGAGAGAAATCGTGTAGCAAAATTTACAAATTTCTATAGAAAAAATTACAATTTTTCATAGTAAAATGAAGACAGACAAATTTCCTATTAATGTTTCCAATTTAATATGGTAAATTTTATAACAACTCGTATAGGAAATATTTTTCGAGTTAAAAATTTTAAAAATTTAATTTTCATTTCCGTTATCGTGGTTATTCGTGATATTCTATATATTTCAAGGTTGCTCACACATATATTATTAATACAAGAAATACAAGAAATAAATTAAAGTAAAGAATAAAGAAAATTAAAAATTTTTTTTCGACGGAGGCCGGATTCGATCCTTCGACCCTTGGCACGGCAGTCGGACGTTCTAACCACTTACCCATAACAACATTAGACTACGAATTTTTGGAACTTGTACATTAGCTATCGCTAGATGTATGGCAGATTTGAGTTAGACGCGTTGTTGAATTTCAGTTAATATATGGGATTATAATTAACGTAAAGGAAAATTAGCAACTGATAATGTATTTATAAAAGTAAAAATAAATAGGAATTTATTATATCCGACCAGGTTTGTGTTGCAAAACATATTGTGTGAGATCTAGATAACCTGAAAATTAGGGACGTCGGTAAGACAGAGCAGCAGACTGCGCGTGTTCGCCGCGCGCATGCGCATTTCACACATTATAATTTTTACCATAAATCATTGTAAAACTTAGAATTAAATATCAAAATTTTTGTAACTCCTGCATTCGAATATCAAGTCTTCGCAGTTTTTGCCATAAAATATAGTAATGTTACATATTTTTTATAAAAAAAGAAGATACTTTTAATAGTATATTACAATATGTATATTTTTTGCTATATAAATATAGTAGAAAGTTATCTCGACACTTGTAATATTTAAAATGAAAGTTGTAAAAGGAATACATTACAATGGTAGAAAATCCTATAATAGTAGTAAAAAGCGTCAGAATCAGAGTATATCTTCGCTTTGATAAGATTAATGGTAATTTTCCAAATCAAATTTTTCTCCGTGTAGACTCCGTAATCGGCTGCCCCGAACACCTGGACAACGTATTCGATGAGATCCAACACCTACAGTCAAGAACCTACGGTGCGCACCACCTAGACTCCGTAATCAGCTATCCCGAACACCTGGACCATGTATTGGATGTGTTCCAACACCTAGATGCAAAAAACTACGGAACGCACCACCTAGACATCGTCATCGGCCACCCCGAACACCTAGACGACGCATGGAATGCATTCCGACATCTAGATGCAAAAAACTACGGAGCGCACTACGTAGACTCCGTAATCGGTCACCCTGAACACCTAGATGACGCATTCGATGAGTTCTAACACCTAGAGCCACAAACCTACGGCACGCACCACCTAGACTCCGTCATTGGCCACCATTTACGAAGCTAATGAGCCATTTATTTGTATCAAGAAATCACTTTTCTTATTATAGCATTCATTGGCCAACCGCAAGGCTTATTCCGTGACGAAATAAGCGGTAATTATTACCCACCGTTGGTTAAACAGTTGGCCAAACCATTGCGATTTCGTGAACGGATGGCGAACGATTGGTCACCATTTCTACCAGGGAAATCGCTATTGAATGTGTATTAAATAAAATAGAATTTTGATGTTAATTTAAACCGAGTACTGCATATGATATTTTTTGTAGTTTTCATTCTTACAGTAAAAACTGGCAATAAATAAAAGACGAATTTTCTAGGAAGATCAATTAATTAATTAGATGTGTAACACCGAAAATGCTACATCCGCATAAATAATTGTTCGACGAGTTCCATGGTCCGTTCTCTACTCATTTCGCTCGAGACTTGATGCCAAAATTTCATCGGCGCCTTGCGTTTTCAGGTAAAAAGTGGGGCAGCAGTACAGCGTGCGCGCTGGCGACTGGCCCCATGATAAGTATACTATACCCGACCGAAACGCAAGAGCTCATGAGTTTTGGGCATCATGGTCGAGCGCTGCAAGCTGTGGGCTTTAGATGCCAGAACGCAGATGTTCGGGACTTACTTTCATGACGCAATTAAGGCAAAAATCGTTCGACACCCGGTTATGCGCGCTCATCATAATTGATATAATTGATACGTTAAATGCGCGCGATTGATACGTTAAATGCTCATAATTGATACGTTAAATGCTCATAATTGATACATTAAATGCTCACGACTCACGATTTCTCACCGTGTAGGGTTACCCCCAATAACACTGTTCGGTCAAGGGATACTGGTGAGACTTTAAATTCATAGGGTTCGACAACTGTATGGGACCTCTGCGAATCTTGGATAGAAAAAGTTGTATAGAGAAGAACAAAGGTCAAGAATATTTAAACTTACTTGTATTTCCATGACGCCAATCGAAATGCCAAACTTTAGTTTGCAAAATTTTAAAGAAAAGTACACAAAATATATTTTATAGAGGCTTGCTTGATGGTACTGGTGATGCTGGCGGTGAGTGATGGGTGGAGTTTTTACGGCGACTACAACTGAACTCGCTGGGGATACTGCTTAACATCCCAACTTTCTACTAAGAGTCCGTATAGATTTTACCTGAGGTGATTCCCTATTGGTTGTCTCAAAGATTTAACAAACCCATTTCTAAAGTTTGGCACTGCGATTAATTAGTTATTAATATTCATAACGCCTATAATTTATTCAATCAACAGTAGTTAATTAAAATTATTAGTGTTACGTGTGGATACACGTACGAATATGAAAGAACGAAATAAGCAAGGCATCCGATTACAATATGACGTCGATTAGCAGAAAGACGAGCCGCGGTGGCGGCCTTGGCTTTATAGTAGCGTTTCTGACTTGCGAGTCGGCGATTCTGGTTCGATCCCAGGGTCCGTCAGTTTTTATTATTAAAAGTTGCGAGAGCTCACTCATAACATTAACTTAAACTTGAGATTAGGACAAATAATCTTTTTTAATATAATTGGTTTTCTAAAAGAAATAAATTTTCGTCAGACGTGTCCGTAAAATATGTACTTTACGGACGCGTATCCGTAGAGTAAAATACAACTTTACAGCCTCAAAACAGGCCGTAAAGTAAAAATAGAAACTTTTTTTTTATGTTTAAATAAAAATAGAATAAAATTAACTTTTATAAATGAAAAATATTAAAATAGAAATTGTTGAGTAAAAGCTTTCTTGTAGAACATTGATTAAGACTAAGTTACTCTATATAAATAGTATATTGTCTACCAAAGGCGGAAATTAGGCTTTTTTAGACCGAGTTTGGAGATTCCAGTACGAGCCGAAGATAAATAAAATGGCAAAAAGCACTAGCCCTGGGTGCACATCATATTTTTTGTGACATATAATTTTATGGGGAGTCAAGCTTAATTTCTTCGATTTTTCACAGTTTTAGAGCTGTGCGCGGGAAAATACTTTGAAACGGCAGCGAATAGCACAGTATTAAAAATATGGAGGTACGAATAGACATTTACCAGCAAGAAGACGGTTGTATGAGGGTAAATAGAAAGTTCATTGGGGATTTTAAAATCCGGAAACTCGGCTTCACAGCAATAAAGCTATAAAGCAAAGGACGGCTGTTCAGTTATTACGGTTTGCGAATATTATATATGCGATGGATTGTTATTTTTAATTTTTAATCTTACAAAAATAATTATTTTTTAAAAGCAAATAAAGCTACGTGAATGTTAAATTTTGTGTCTTAAAATAAATAACAATATTTTGACTTATTAAATTTAAATATATTTAATTAGGAAGTACACTGCGGAAATATTCGAATTGGTATTTTAGTCACAATGACAATATATTAAAGAGCAAAAGAAAATTACGATTTTTATGCAATCAAAATTAATTAGTAATTTCTTGATGAATTTGAAGTTATTTAAGTTATAATAACGAAAAAGAAAATAAAAAAGGAACTATTCTGAATTCACGAATATTCGGCCACATTGTTGTATCCTGCGTTGGCATCGCTTTCTCCAACACATTTTATATTGGGTTTTCCGCGGAAGTTTATAAGGTCTTTTCAAAGGGTCAGATGCGGTGGTGAATACGGCATTAAATACGTGTTTGTTCAGTGTAAAGCATTTGGAAAACATACTATAAGAAAACTAGACGACGTTACAGATACGAAGACTAATTAAAATACCACCTCATTTGAGATCGGTACAGACAGCCAGTAAACAAAAAATATTTTAACTCAGCCAGTAATGATGCTATTTCTTTTTTACGAAGCTTTTAGATACATCTCATTAATCGTTGATTTGTCCTCAGTATTTCACATGTCTATTTATCATTTTAAAGATATGAAGCTGCCCTTCTAAGATGTAGCTTCAACGAAGTAATTAATTTACATCACTTATAATTAGTCTCCATTTTATAAATATTTGTTCTAAGACCCTTATATTATTTTCGTGATTTGTAAATTACATCAATAAAAAAAATTCAACGTCTGAAAATTATAATTAAATAAATATATAACATATTTTCTTTTCAATTCGACGTTGCAGTCCTCAAAATGAGAACTCAATTTCTTTCTACGCACGTAAAGCAATACCTCAATTGAAAAGGTAGGGTCGAAGTAGGCGACCACCTCATTAATGCGCGCTTAGAAAAAAGATTCTCAAGAAAGTCACTTTTCACGACGACGACGACTACTGTCTTAAGTATACACTCCGTGCCTTCTGTTTTCACCGAAGCCGCTCGGCTCGCGCTCCGTGTGCGCTGTATATCCCCCGTTCTACAACGCCCAGGAAGTCGTAATGACCCGTCGTGGGAAGAGCGTGCGGGACAAAGCAAGAGAGAGAGGGAGAGAGAGATTGGGAGCGCGACCGCATTGCGGAAAAAGAGAAGAAGCGGTTTTATATGGTGGGGGGCAAGGGGGATAAGCGCGACGTGGCGCTTACAGCGCGAACACGGTGGTCGTGCTGCAGCTACAGGAGACACATATATGAAGCTCCTATATAGATATATAGGCATGAAGCGCGGCGCACGAGGCGCGATATTTATACATGCCGCGTACATACTTACTCTTTCGATTTCGCGAATTGGAAATGGCATTTCGTGAGGATATCGTAAGCCTCTGCGGAAAGGAGAAGGTTGCGTCTTTCATTTGCTTGTCGTCGAAAATGTCGATAACGGGTATCTTAGAGACTCAATGTATGCATAACGGATGCCTTACGTGAAATAAAAATATAGACATGCGGTATACGTGTTCTCATGTGAAGTTCCTTTTAAGGTGTACTTATTTCAAAATTGTAACCAATTGAAAGTCTTCCCGATTTAGCATTAGAGTGCTCATGAATGTAATAAGGCTATACTTGGATCATCGATATCTCTTAAAATCTTGTCGATATTTTAAAAATACTTCCTTCAATAAAAATTAAAAGTTACGGTCGACTAATTGCGTTATAATTTCATTATCAAATAAATTTAACTTTATTTACATTATATTCTTTTATTCTGTTATTATAGTTTTCCTTAAATAAAATATTGATTGTTTATTTTTTGTTTCAGGTAAGTCTATAACATTACTGGTGTGTACAATAGGGATTTAAAGAAAACCATTATCGTAAGTAAAAAATTTATGATGCTTTTAATCATGGTGCCTATAAAATTAGAGAAAATCCTTAATTTGATCTTCTGCATTGAATTGGATGATATGCAACGATGATCATCCTAATTTTCAAACAATAAATTTATCTTATAATTAAATGTCCTTCTTCGCGATGAATAAGTCTATAATTTAAAATGCCTACAAAAAAGTTCTTGTAAATCTTTACATATAACGGAAAGCGCCTGGAGCGTAGTTCCGCAGATCAAACTTGCTGCTTTATGTCTTTACGTCAGTAATGCATTTAATAGCTTTATACAGTTACCTTTTATATAAGCAATCACAATTCTTCTTAATATCCAAAACTATAAAAGTACTTGACCAAACACTTAAATCTTGATGTAAGTATCTTTATAGCGAGAACTTTGTTCTGTTCATCGGGACCGATCATTATTCAATAACTGTTGATTGTAATCAACACTATTTGATAAAAATGAAATATCTCATACTTTTATTCCATTATTGAAATTACAGAATTTTTTACCTCTCCACTGAAAAATATACGAATGAAAACATTATCCACCTTCACATAAATTCCCACCCCATCTGCTTTTTAAGAATGCATATATCGTCGCGCGGTACGAAGAAAAGCCAGTTTGCGTCCTCCCAGACGAAGAAAAGCCAGTTTGACTTTTCTCAAACGAAAGTAACATTTAGGGTATCTTATAGATAACTTTCAGATAAAAAGATAAGATAAAGATAAAAAGCTAACCAAAAAGATTAAAAATCGTTTAAAAAAGATAAAAAGATGATCTCTCAAGATTATCATTAATCAATTAGATAACTAGTAATTGATTAGATGTCGCTAGTGGGAATTGCTCCTCCGCAGGAACGGCGTAAACTGGCTTTTCTTCGTCTGGGAAGATTCAAACTGACTTTTCTTCGTCTGGGAGGGCGCGCAAACTGGCTTTTCTTCGTCTGGGAGGACGAAAACTGGCTTTTCTTCGCCTTAGACGCGATTTTGGCTTTTCTTCGCCTGTAACTTCCAAGTTGGCTTTTCTTCGTACCGCGCGACGATATATACACGCGTCGAGGTCAAAATAAATTGACGACTTGCTTCGACGTCGAGAACACGAAGCACTCGTATTAACGAATACACTCACACTTCTTCACGCCTCCGCGCTCCTCGGCTCATCTCAACCCGTGTGTGTATATAATATACAGCTATACACCGAGCTTGCAATGCACACTTGCGCTCGTGCATCCTCTCGCGCTCGCGTGCATATTTGTCATTGTCAGTGGCTCTTTTTCCCCTCTTCTCTCTCTCTCTCTCACTTTCGCGCGTGCAAAAAGTACACAAGGAAGATACCTAGGACCCGAGGAATTGCTCGTCGAAGAGAGGTCGTCGTCGCGCGTCTATGATTGCCGTAAGTATACTCGGAAGGCCGCGGGGCGAGCGCACAAAGCGAAAGAACGGAGAGCTTCGTTAGCGCGACGCTCGCGCGGCGCTTTAACAATTTGATCCTGGCTCGAGTTAAGACCGAGGGCCCGCGTGCAGCCCGAGCGCGCGCAGATAAACGGTGGCAGCCGCATACCACCTGTTCGCGCGCAACGAAGGCGCGGAGGAGAGAGAGAGAGAGGAGAGCCCTGGCTTTTGTGCCTCGCTCCGCCGGCCGGGTATATATTCGCGCGACTCGACTTCGATGGGGTTAAAGGAAGAGGTTGGGAGAGAATGGGGTCTGCTATGCACGGATGCATGCAGTAAGGTCTCATCGCACGAGTATAGTCAAATTACAGAGCGCGTAGCGGTGATTTGTTCGCTGTGGGTGCCGTTTTCAATTCGAGACCTCGCTGGTGCTATTTTTCCCGTGCGGGAGCCGCGAGGGATAATGAACTCGGGAATTGTCTTGTTTCGTCGGATTAGAGGCGAATTTCGAAGGGGTGAAATTGTTTGTTTAGCTTTCGCTATCAATTTGGTATGGTAGTGAAGGGAAAGTTTCCGAAAAGTGTTAGGGTGACTTCACCAGTGAATGAACGAATAAGGAAATTTCAATTTTTGTTATTTAGTTAAGAGAATTAAAAATCGATTAAAAGCAAAAATCTTTTTTAATTAGTATTTTAAAATCTTCAAACTTTACGTCAGTGACAAAATTTTAGATAAGGAATAAAAGTAGAAATTTTGTTTAAAAGAAATCTGTAAATATCTCCTAAAAAACAGTAAATGAACACGCGATCTTAGTATCTAAATACGTTTCGTCAGTGAATGAATACTTCGCCAGTGAATAAACACTCAATAGCGGCGATTTTATGATTTTATTCTTAACAAGATAATTTCTTTTGTGCAGAATCTTCATGTAAAATGAAATAAAAATTTTAAAAGATTCGAAAATTATCCTCATGTTAGATAAACAATACGTAGAGAGCTTGATATTTTCATATATTTAAAGAAAATGTTCGTTAACTGGTGACTGTTCGGATATTGGTGAAGTCACCGGATTTAAATTTTCAAGAGGAAATGTTTTTAATTAAAATAATACATACATTATTATAAAAAGTCCTGATTCAATGATATTATGATATAATTAGCGTTTAAAATTCTAAAGTCTATTTACCGTTGCTGCCTCTGCGACAAAATAATTTCTATAACCTTTTAAAATTGCAATTCCTAATTATTCTCCTATATACACATTAGTGTAAGTAATTGCGCGAGAATGCACTCATATCCCGCTTTCCGTGGATAGCGATCATCGTGGAGAGATAAATTACGGAAAGAGCCGCGAGATTACAGCTGTCCTGAATAAAAAACGCCTGCTTACCTACAATAAGAAGTCCTCCTCAGTCAAAGTGTTAATGCCTTCGCATTTTCCCCGTTCGCATTTTGCACGCGCACGCGCACGGTGGCAGGCATCATCGGGGCCGTATAATAAGGCGACCGATTCGACGTGCGCAAAACGCAAACGCCGGGTGGTATGGGAATATACTTCTTCTTCTTCTCTTCTGCCTCTTACGCGTACGCGGAAAACGCGGAGCGTGCACTTATATGCAGCTTGTGATTATGATAGGCGAAGAAACGGCTTACAATTAGTATACGCGCGAGGAACCAGTAGCCACCGCTGCGACGGCGGCAGCGGTTTACTTACATATGCAGTACTGCTTTCCATTTGCGAGCGCGCGGCGGAAATTGAATTCCGGATGGAACAGGCGCCGCGTATACCTGCAGCGCGCGCGAGGTTTGCTCTCCACGTGCGCTCGTTCATTTCGTATCAGAGGGAAAGAACATGTGTGCGCGGTATTTAGAATTCTTAAAAGTCTCGCGCGCGCGCTCCCGAGCGCTCGTAATTCATAACTATTTGTCGCGAAATGGCACGGTAAGTGGTTCGAAGTTGCTGGGCATGCGCAGTAGCGGCAGGTTTTTTCATTCGTTAAATTTGTTTTCAATATTGTGAATACATATTAGGGACGTTACAAAAATTGTAGCCTTTTTTCTGATTTTCCATTAATTTTTTGGAAATATATCTCAACTGATTTCACCTTTTCCTTGTGCTACATTTAAGATACGAAAAAGGAAAGGATCTTTAGGATTAAAGATAAATCATTTAATTGAAAATTAATTCTGAAAAAAGTTCTTTCTTAAACAGAAACTAAGTTGTGAAAGTAGACATGATGTTTAAACTCGGAAAAATGACAAAATAGCACGATTAATTATCGATCATCCTTTACTATACTGTACTACTCTACTATACTATATGTATATCGATCTGTCCAACGAGTCAAACCTGTTTCGACAAAAAGGCTCGATCCGTCAAATCTGACACAATTTACATGATTCCCCATCCAGATTGGTCCACAAGAGCGGATCTTAAAGTCACTTCGAATACATCGTAACAAGTGTCGAACTGTATCTCCAGAGACTCTCGAGGCTCCGACTCACAAAATGACAAATCTGTTCCGATAAAAAAGGTCAACGGGGATTCCAGTATGTTAATGCCATTGTTCGTCGATAAAGCAATCGTGAGAATTAAAATAAAACCCTGAACTTGGCAGGACCTTCGTCTGTCCTTTAACCATAAAATGTATGCGATCAGATTAAGTAAAACCAATCAAACACTTATAATAATGATGTTACAAATTGCAATTGAGTTATTTCTTCTAAATTGTATAATTTAGATTATATCATTGTTGCCCATCTAATACGACGTCAATAAAATATTCAATCACTTTAGAACGAATTGAATTATCCATATATATAATATACCAACCTACTGCTGAAGCGAACGCAAATAAAAGGAAGCTGCAGTCGTGACTTCGAAAGCAATCCAACAGAGGCTGCGCGCGTGCCGAGCGAAATTCTTCGATTTCACGATCTCTCCTGATTGCACGTGGGTGCGATACTCGTATATACCTCTACACACACTTACGTCCAGCCAACTTCATGCATATAATACCGTATGCAAAAACGATGGGGCACGTGGGCACGCGTGACTAATGCGAATCATGCGATCGCGCCCTTGCGCATGCACATGTAAGTAGACGGCGATACACGCTCGCACTTGTGCGCGTGCGCGCGCGGCAATCGAACACGCTAAGTGCGCCGGCGACAGATATGAATAGCGTCGGTTACTTACAGAAACAAATTGTCAAGAAGCTGAAAGCTTAACGATCTCTTAGAGAGTCTTTTTGCCACTCTTTACTTTTTTTCGTGTCTCTGGTCGACGGCGGCGAATCGGTGTGCGCTTGCGCGCAAGGTATATACGTGTAGCTCCCTCGGGGATTCCGCACACGCGTCCGACGAACAGTACAGAATGAAATTCCCGAGGCTAATTCGGAGCTGTCCTTTCTTTTTCTTTTTACTTTGGATAAATTCGCCTGCGAGTCGAACGTGTCGTTAATGTACTTCCTACTTGTAGGATTGATCATTGACTTTCATGAGATTTACGCTGCCGTTGTTAGTCGTACTCGAAAGAACGCGTGCGAGTTATTTTTTTGTTTTCGTTTTTCTCGTCGTAAGTACTTACATCATTTGTCATATAGACAAATTCTTACTTCGCATCGAATAAACAATGTTTTTTTTACAACAGAAACAGTAATCGTTGCTTTTCTTATAATATAAATATATTTGTTATAGCTATACTTAAAAAACTGTAACATTAACGCATTTATCACATAAAGAAAATCCGAATTTATTATTTCGAGAATACAACCGAGCACAAAAAAAATAAAATCTAAAATCATATACTATCTCTATATACAACGCGTAATAAATTGAATTCCGCTTTCAGTTTCTTCATATTTCCCCGTAATCCCCGTAAATCAGTACACAACATACCTCCACGACTTTATCTTCCACGGTAGCCTGTTAATAAACCTCCCAACAGTTAAGAGCGCGCTACAATTCCAAGTTAACACCTCAAGCTGGAACTTGCAAACTAGAAAATACCGCCTTACGCACAGCTCCTCTCTATCCCCCCAGTCTACCCAAGCACGCTGGGATATATCTCGTAGCCGCGCATAATGGGCTGGGATCAGGATCTCGGTTTCGCGGGTGCGCGCTAGAAAGCTCCCCGACGGACGTCCTCCGCGCGTATAGTATAGGGGTGATTCGATAGCCGCAGCAGCCGCAGCCGCCCGCCTCCAGGGAGCCTTCGGCTATTAGCGCGAATCTACCTGCGCGAGCGCGATATATTCATGAGCGAGCGCCTGGCATTTCACTCGACGGCGGCGGCAGCCCGGCCCGAACGATTTAATATTAATAGGGCCCATGAACGCGAACCAGTGCAGCAGGCGTCGTCTGCCGCCTGCGGCCACGTCTCCCTTCCTCTTTCTACGGTAGGAGCGGCCCTCCTCGGCCCTTATCTTCCTCGCACCTCCTGCTCCGTGCGCGCATGTCCCTCGGGCGGTGAAATAAGCGGGAGAATCGAGAACCGATAAAAGAAAGACTCGAGAAGGAGAGAGAGGGATGCGGTGAACGGAAAACGCGGAAAATGAAGGATGCGCTGCCGAGCGCGAGAGCGTTGCGGGATATATATCATTTGGTAAATTCGAAAAACACCGTGAAGACCGAGACAGGATGAGATGATAAATTCACGGTCGCCGCAGCAGCTCACACCGCTATAGGTATGTGTGTAAGAGCCTGTGTGTAGATCCCCGACCCACGTGAGTCCCAAGTGTCTTATGCAAATACTGCACACCATTGAAAATGCTCTTTATCTAAATGCATCTCTTATGTTTTCATACAGTGCGTGTATAACGCATTTCAATCGTCTTTTATGTCGTCTTTCGACCAGCGATTTTTCGCGTGTCTTGCGAAAAGTGGGAACAACACTTTTAGACATGTGCCCGTGTAGAAATTTTGGAGGTCATCCCCGTGAATAACTCCGATTCGGACGCGATTTTCTGCATTTGTACCTATCAGTGGATAACACTCGAGATTCGGATATGATTTCCCTACTTTATCCCTTCTTTATTAAAGGCAGAGCCAATTGTACGATTTCCCTGCCAGAATCGGATGTGATATTCGTAGCTTTGTATCAATAAAGCAGAAATCCGCTTTACCAACTAAAAACTTCGATAATCAGACCCGATTCTGCTAGGAAAATCGCATAAGTATCCTTGCTACTATAATTCTAAAAACTAATGTTTGTGCATGTTAAGAAAGTCTTTCTAAAGTATAAAATGACAGTAATAAGCAATGAAACTATTCCATTATTTCGTTATACTCCTAGAGTGCTTAATTTTAATTCATTAAAACTGCAGATTTCTGTTTTATTCGTTGAGAGCTACGAACATCAGATCTGATTCTGACAACAAAATCGTGGGACTATGGCGTTTGTATTAAAATAATGTATATAATAAATAATAATTGCAAATAGCAAAATACATTAAATATTTGTACTTTTCTGAATGATTTTCATTCTATTATACATTAAAATCAAGTTAAACTAAATTAATACATATGAATACTCAAATTATCACTTCACTGGGAAGTACTGTTTGTAGGTAAATGAATTAGACGTTGGACTACTGCACGGGAGACCCAGGTTCGAATCTCCATCAGGGGAAAATTTTTTTAATTTCTTTAATTTTTTAATTAATGTTTTAAACTTAATCATTTCAAATGTATTCATTAATATGTAAATATAAAAGATTTTTAAAAGATAAAAATAAACATTTAAATTAAATACATAATATATGTAATATAAGTATAAGTACTTGAAAATAATTATTCGTGAAAATAACTGTCAGTACAAATATTAATAATAAATCTTATTTGCATCAATAATCTTTTTTTAACAAAATTTACAACTTTACGTTTGTTTAATTTTTACATTCTTTATTTTTTGATGCAACAAAATTAAAATAAAAAAATTCTATAATTTTTTAAATTACCATATTGACAATATAATTAATTTCTTTATTAATATATAACACGAGAATTTGTTGTTTTAACTATTTTCAAACAAACAAAACCATTCCCAAAATGCTCGAAATTCATATGGATTCCTAGTCAGATTCTACCTTGGAATCCTCATCCGAATCGTGGAGAAAACAGTATTCAAAAAAGTGTCCGAATCAAGTACGATTTTCCTGTCTGAATCGTACTACAGTTACGGAAATCGCACCAGAATCGGGTTTGAGTTACCTATATTTTTCTACACAGGTATAGAAAAATTGGTTTGTCGCAGGAAAAAATTTCCCGTTAAAATTGAACCGCGTACATTATTATGCAAGATGGAAAAGCACGAGTTTTTAGTGTTAAAATACTTGCTCTAGGAAAAAGTTGAAAAATATGCGTGTGAAGATATTGAAGAAGCATAATATGCGCCTTATTTGCATGTATGTAAATTAAGGAGAAAAGTTAAGTACACGTTTTATGTTATTTTTCAAATGAGACATAAAAACAAAATATAAATAACTCCAGCCAGGTAGTCTGCTCCGAGCTGTTACACTGTTACCTTTTTTTCTCAGCAGAAATAATTCATTAACATTTGTTCAAAGTTCTTAATGGTGTAACGTTGCTTTTTCCCCTTGAATCAGATACATTGCGAGAACACCTTTCATTACGCGGCATTCGAAATAGCTCGTGAGCAGGTAGGTAGATCAATCTTGATCCAACAAGACTTCTTCCTGATTTTATTAGCCATTTAGCGCGCAAGATTTTCCATATTTTCCCTGCATTTTATAGTTGAAACGCGAAGAAAAAGTCGCCGACTAATCTTTCCTGAAACATTAACCCTCGGTACAGTTAAAAATCACCAGTATCATTGCCGTGAAAAAAACGTCGGGCCGCGATGCAATAAAACTGCAATTAACGAGACAGATATATTAAAATTGATCTTATCGGAGCACCGTAAAATTCGCAATAAAATATTTAAATATCACCGAGCAAGGGCAACTATCGTTTAATTCAATTATTCTATCTAATTAAGGTTGGCAAGAGGAGAAAATCGGTATAATGAAGGAACGAGAGAATGAGCTCGGCTCTCGAAGAGAAAGATATTACGCCGCTAGAGAGGATAGCGGGGGCGAAAAATGCACGCTAGTGCGAAGAAGACGGAGAAACGAGGAAGAGGGAGAACGAGAGAGAGAATGCAAACGCCTAGCTATGAGGTCCAGTTTGCTTCTCCTCTTAGCATCTCGCGTACGTGCGCACATATACATGTATATATACACACGTAGGGCAACGCATATTAGAAATGCATGGAGATACGGCATGCGCAGGAGTAATATCGGAGGCCAGCCGTTCCCGCGGCGCTCGCGGTGAAGACGTTTTTTCCGCGACTTCCGATTGCCTTAAAACCTCGTGGGTAACTAGACAGTCTAATTGCGATCGTCAACTTTTTCGTCCCTCGAAATTGTACCGCGTAAAATAGTTAAGTAGGAAGCAGTTAACAGGCTGTATTTTATTGTCTATTTAAAGGTAGACTATACAGGCGCAATAAGAGCTGCGGGACAGCCGGGATGCCATAGTATGCTAATTTCGCGCGGGTAGCAAAAATCCATAAGTACTTATAATAAAATCAAGGGAGAATTTATCGCGTAGCGCGCGGATCTTTTTTTCAGTGAATATAGTCTATGCTTAAGTATTTTTTAAGCTTCTATTTTAGCTATTTCACTGTCATAAATGGACTGAAAATCCTTACTTGCAATGTTCATGGTATTAATGAAAAGCCATTTTTCATTTTTATACCTCGAAAGCCCTTTACTTTAATAAATCATAACTGTAAATAAATAAAACAGATAACAGGATGGTGGAAAAATTAATTTCACTTTAATTGCGTCTAATACACCGGTATTTCGATCGCGAGGCCCCGCGAGAAGCAAAAACAAGCAGCGAGGAAGAGGAAAAAGGGCAAGCGCGAGTGATTGCCTCGCAGGGGCAATGTAAAATTGCTCTTTAATGTGTGTTATTGAAATACCGCGTGGTGTGCCCAGAAGAGAGAGAGAGAGAGAGAGAGAGAGAGAGAGAGAGAGAGAGAGAGAGAGAGAGCTGAGAAAATGCGCGAGCTTCTTGCGAAATGTTTGGATTTAAGTAGATTACAGGAGACGTTGGATTAACAAAAGGCAAAAAAAGTGTGACGCACGGGGTATATCTTGCAAGATAAATTGGCGCCTTTGTAATAAAGTTAATGCAGCATATAAGCGTTTATGCATACTATCATGCGAACCTGACAAATTATAAAGCACATACATATAACGTGTGTGTATATAAATTACAATATGGAACAGGAAAGAAATCGAATAAGTCAAGAATTAAGTTTATTCGCAAACATCTAGCAACTTGAAGCACAATAAAATGATTGATCGGCCATCTAAAAGAAAGTTGCTTAAGTAACTCCCATTGATCTTAGCGCGTCTTTATGTAATTTTGAATTTCTCTGAGATAACTCTTTTGGGCTTGTCGAGCAACAAGGCATTTTTATCTTTAAGAAATATTTTGATTACACTTTCTAATAAGTTTCTACTTTATAAAAAACTTTATACTCGTAAAGGATAAAATATCTTTTTATAAACATAATAATGCCTGATATATATCCTTGGAACTAAATTCCTATCCTGCTTCGAACTTCAGAACATCAAGGGGCTTTTATAATCCGCAGGTATATAGAGATCCACGCGAATTAATTTTTTTGTTCGCTAAGAGCAAAAAAGTAAGTGCTAACATTCGCAGTATACACTCCCATCTTTTAATTTGGCATAGCCTTAAAAAAATGTATAATCATCCAGATCTCTTCATCACGATTGACAAAGGCCATCAAACATAGTAAAAACTCACTCGACAAATGAATCTAACAAATAACTTCGTTAAAGCCTTATTAAATATCCATCAGATCGGTCAAATTCGACAAGGGCAAAAATATGAGCCTCAAAAAAAAGAGATCAGCTCGACTCCGCTCTGTATAACAGAAAGGGTCCACTGCGTATATAGATAGCCGTGTGCTGCATCCACGCTGGCGCGCGCGGGTAAGACACTTAAAGTAACATTTAGCGCGCGCACTCTCTCTCCCTCTCGCACACAGACACGTGCGCGTGTATCGGGGCTCTCAGGCCCCTCGTGGCCCCCACCCCGCGGGCCCATCTCGCCTCCTTCTCCGCGGCGCGCGGGGACTTGGCTCTTTTCTCGTTTCTTCGACGCCGCTCGCTGCTCCTGCCGCTGCCGCCTTCAGTCGCAACTTCGGTTAGCCTCGAAGCGGAGCGAGGCGAGCGCGAGCGCGAGTTCAGTATATAGAGTGTGTATGTGTATCTCACGATTCGTTCACCTGCTTCGGTAGCGGGAAGAGGAGGAAATTCTTTTTTTTCCCTTGGAGCCTCCGTCATCGTCGCAAGAGCCAAGAGAGGAGCATGTTTTTTGTGGTGCGTGTATGTGTGCGCGGGTGCTTTTTATTCACTCAAGATGAGAGATTGAAGTTCTTTCTTTTCCCGCGTCTCTCTGTGTGTATGTGTGTGTGCCCCGGAGGTGTTCGATAATTCGTTGTGCGTCGGCCGATTAGTCCCTGCCGCCGTTCGAGAGTAGCTTCCTTTGATTACATCGACGACTGCTCCGTATGCCGGGGCGAGAATTTCGATGGGGCTTTTTCATTGTGGCGATGATGATGCGCGCGCGCGTGCTAGCACTCCCGCGGTAATTGTGCCGTTATTAAAATAATTAAAATGGAAAAAGATTAATTTCGTCGTGATTATCGGGACGGAAAGAGCTGAGCCGACGAGGGCCGCGAGTGTGAGGCTTGCAATCAACGAAATTGACGTCTCACCGAGGCTTCAGCTTTGTCAAATGAAAAATTTCAAAGTTATAATGGTTCGCGCGTGCGCAGGCATATAGTGCCGCGATATATAGCTTTTATCGCAATCATCCAAAAACAGGAGTCTCGAACGAGGCGGGTAAATGAATTCGCTCCTGTATAAATGCGTGTATGCCGAGTCGCATTTGAATCGCAAATTGCGGGAAAGCAATATACTCTGCAAGAATAATTCCACTAATTTGCGCGGGAAAAGAATGAGAAATAACCTCCGACTTCCTGTAAAAGCGCGATGCGAAAGGATCGATACACTTCTCTCTCGCGTTCTTTATGAAAATTATATTAAAACGAAATGTTAAAACTACTTAAAGGTAGCGGAAAACCCATATAAAAATATCATTTCCTTTTACAGTTTTAAGAAATGGTTTAATTAAAGTTGATGAATCACGAACGCGTAATCCTATACATAAATTAATTACTAAAACTATTTTTAGTGCAAAAGAAAATATTAAAAATTTGAGAATTAAAATCACAAAACGCTTTACAGTGCTATTATAAAATATCGATCACATTAAAAGTCGACATTCACCAAAACGACAAATATGATTTTGGAAACTTCAAAACGATTCACCCGATTCTTTACTCGGCCACATATCCAGGTGTAAACATTGACTCGAATTAATTGAAAGGTTTCACATGCGCAGGCTGCACCCATTCCAATCGCAAAATCTGGCGCACCACACCGATACGCACCTCACGGTCATCCTGCGCCGAAGGCTTAAAAATATGTAAAAAATAACAACAACAGTCGCCGCGAGGGGAAAGCATCGAAAAAGGCTCGATAAAAGCGTAAAAGGGTGCTTATCGCCGCGTGCAAAACTCCAACTAGCCTGCAGCCATGCTTTCGCGCGTGCGTCGGCCGATCGAGCCAGTTTTTCGCGCGTCCCACGTACGGCACATACCACGTTCCTCCCTTTCAGTGCGCGCCTATATGCTGCCTACACGCTCGCCGGGGCTGCGCGGATCTAATGAATCACGGGCCGGTCGCGAGCGCGCGACAAAAATACAAACGAGTCGCGCCGCGCGATAGAGCTTCGTTTATATATATAAACGCGCGCGGAGACGACACGCGCTCGATCATATCGGAGAAACCGTACAGGGAGTGGGGGCGCCGAACGAATCAATCGATCTGCTGATTTATCGCGCCCCATTAGGCCCGAGCTTAATGGAATTACATGCCTCGCTCTCGCGCGTGCTCACGTATACCAAGGGAGAGAGATGATGACGCTCCAGTTGACGACGCGCTAACTTTTTGCTCCTGTCCATGCGAATGCGTATATCGGCCGCGCGGGGAGATGCGCGACGGCTGCTGAAATGAGGCGATTTTTCAGCCGACCTGGAAACCGCTCGGCTTTACGGCTATATAAATTGCCCGCGCGCGCGCGCGCGCGACTATAAACTTGGATTGCGCGCACTGCCGACTACCGGAAAGGATCCGCTGCAGAGGAATCTGGAAGCGCTAGCGCACCGGCCGACTGAAACTTGAATTTAATGGAGTTGGGGTGTATGACGTTTTTATACGGGGGAAATATCACTCGTCGCGTGCGAGCGCCGATAGTAGTACGTGCTTTAGTTTTTCGATTTGAGATGAAAGATGTCAGGTTAACTGTATATTTTACTGCCTGTTACCGGAGATATATCCTTTTTGCGCTAAGTACCTTGTTTTGCATACTTCAACGTTTGGATTTTTACCCAGCGGGCGAAATCAATTTAAGGATAAATACCATATCAAGATTTCACGAGCGCGATAACCCGTAATCTCGTACATGCGACGGACAAATGCATGCCTAATTTAACTTGTTTTTGCTTCTATAAAGTCGTACTTATGACGAAACTATAAAGTTATTTAATTTCCACATAAATATAATGCCCGGTGGCATTTAAATTCGGTTACCACCGTTTATTAAAATTAAATGATATCTAATTGTTCGATATACCCATCTCCACAAAACTAAAATTTCTCATTTGACTCGGGAAGCCTCGGAGAGCGACCTTCCCGGCTGCCTCGACCAAGACGTATACGCACGTGTGTACACGCAGAAAGGGGGGAAAGAATATAAATCGTCGAAGGCATCGTCGAGTGCGCGCGGGGACTATAGGCGCAAGCCCGGTGGTGAATAAACCTTTCGAAAATGGCGCGAGCTATACGTATATACTGCACACCTCGACGACGCGAGGATGGGCTTCACGGATGGACGAACGGCGTGTGAAGTCTAGTACCTGGCACACACATACATATACACACCTTATGGCTGAGAAGTGAGAGAACGGAAATAACGTGTGCCCTCACGAACGCGTACGCGGCGCAGACTTTGCGAAAGGGAGAGATAGAGACTTGTGGAGTGCGCGCTCGAAGTTTTTTTACAGCGCACGCCGCGAGTGTTTCGCGAGTTGTTGAGTGTACCTGCGTGTACCTACAGTGCATCGGAAAACGCCGCGTGCGCGCGCGGCAGTCGAGCCGGTCGCCGCCGGGATTTCTTGCCCGCGCATCGCTTACGCAAGATAAGAGGAAAAGTGTAGCATGTTGTGTACGTGTGCGCCCCGATGCACTATGATGTATACCTGCACGCTTCGTTTCCGAGGAAACCGAGCGAGTTATAACCCACGCGCGCGTAATTCTTCCATCCTATGTCGATGCTTATATATACGCGCTCCAACTTCTCTCGCTTAATTAATTTCCCGCGTGTTTTATCGCGCGAGCGCCTCAATTGTCCTGGATTTCGAGCTCGCTGTGCGACTGCATTTGGTAAACGCTCGCACACTTTCGATGTTCCGTGCAATTGTATAATATGGCTCATGTACCGGAGTTACGCGGGAATCCTTTCAGAGCGGTTCACGGAACGATGATAAAAAGATTTAATTGCGTGTATTTCATAACTTAATTAGGGTTAAAGAGTGTTTCTTCTGCTGTAAGCTTATAGAAAGTAAATTGCATTCTCTAAATGCTTGTCGCTTTTTATCGGTAGCAAAAAGACATCGGTAATCCCTGCCAGTCATTTTTTTTTTAACAAACGAATTTGTGAACATCGAAAATCGAGCGCTTATTAATGCTGAGCATAATTTCATTGCAATTTTATAATACATTTTAAAACCTTTTAGCGCATACTGAAAAGAGAGATTTTTTAAAATTATAAGCTATATTATTTTTTATCGTTGCAAAATTGCATATTCAAAATGTAAAATAATATTTTCCTTTATTCGAAAGCACTTTCGAGTTCTGGTGCGAAGGCCGCACACATGTGACAAAAAAAAATCCGAGAGAGCCTGAATCGGTGTCGACGCAGGTACACAAGTGCTTCTCAAACACGCGGTCGCGTGTTATTTTAAGGTCTCGAGGCTTATACAAAATTGGTAGAGTACACAAACCGTAAAACCCTACGAAAATGTCAACGGAATAATTTCTGGATAGCGCACATTTGCACCGCCAAGGAGAATTAATCTTATAAAAAAATACATCTTTTATTATTCTGTTATCTCCATAGTTCTTTATCCGAGGTTATTTCTTAGAGGAATTCTATATAAATGATACGGAAAATAAAAATACCTTTAGCATAGGAGTAGTAAACCATTATTCAACAATTAATTAATAATTCATAATTCATGTGGACCTAGCCTTCGCCCTTCTTAATCCGTTAATAAACGTTCTATAAAAAAGGCATCATGCGCGGAGTTGCGGAAGACGGATGACTGGCATTCGCATGACTGTGTGCTTTCAGTGGCACTTTCATCGCTTTCGAGGTAAGAGAGAAAGAGAGAGCAAGAGAAGAGACGACATATACTTATCATTTTGCACTTAACAGCGCATTTAGATCCGTCGGTCAAACTTGGACCGCAATCTCGCATCTAAGCGCGAGATGCAAGATAAACAGCTCGCAGCCCCGATCTATTAATTCGCTTCGTTGTAGCCACATCCTTTCCACCTCCTCCTTCTCTGCCTTCTTCATCGACCCGCGACAAAAAGACGACGCGCGCAAAGTAAAACAGGACTGCGCGGCTTCGAAAAATCCGGAAATTAATCGCGCAGAAGTGCGAAGATCCTATCGAATATATTTTCGCCGATCTTATCGCGAGCGAGCGAGACGATGGCGCGCGTTATATATGTATATAAGTGTAACGACGGGCGGCGCGAGCGTGAGAGTAGGATAGAGAGGCTAGAGGGGCTCCGATAGGGAAATAAGGAAGATAGAGAGGAGATAAAGGGGAGGAAGCGCGCGACTGCGATAAAGCATTCGCAAATTGAATGATGAAATGGTGGGAGAAGAGGAAAAGCTCTTGCGAGTCCGAGCTGAGAGAGAGAGGGAGAGAGAGAGAGATAAGCTAGGCGAGAGCCCTATGAAAGAGGTCCGACTGTAATCCGCTGTTACGTATGCCGGGCATAAATAACGTGTAAACAAGGACTTTATTTATCAATCTATTTGTTACCTGCGTTTCTTTTCTCCCTTTCTCTCCTTTTCGCGACATTTTAATCAGTGATCGCATACTCGAGTAATTTCTAGTAGTAGCACTCGCGATATCTCTGGTAGCTCTGAAAATTCAAATTCGAATAAGATTGGATGCGGGAAGATCATTCTAATATGTCACTCAACGCAACGGTAAAGTTGTTTTACCATGTCAAATTATGATTATACGTATATTTGAATTGTCGAACGGTAGTATACATAATGTCATTGCCAAGGCATCAAACATTTCTCGTGATTGTATTCGGAAGAATGAAAGAAAGAATGCAATAGGATGTCGAAAGACAAACATACGGCCCGCGAGGAGTAATTTACTTTAACCGAGGCAGGCATTGCTACTAGGGAATAAACGCCTCGTCGTGAGAAAGGCGCAGACGCGGCGACGGAGCTGCAGCGGAGAATAAGAATAACGGCTTCCGAGAAACCAAAAATCCATATGGATGCTTTCACATAAACCACACATCATGCAACCAGCACAGAATTTCAAGCGCATGCAGGTGATGTAGGTATAGCATTCCTTTCGTCTCGCTCATTTCGGCTGTATCTTATCCCGCGCGCGCGCGCGCACGCGATTGCTTTTGCTCTATGCACCACGCCGGAATATTTTATTAGATGCGCCGACCGAAAGTCAATTACGATAAATCTATACAAGTTATAAACGCGCGAGTTTACCTGTGGTCGTAGTATATTTTTAACTCTATATATATAAATTAAATACGCATTCTGACCTTTTCTATATTAAATAAATGTGATATTAAAAGCCAATGCGCGGGGTGAAAATTATTAATGATTTAATGATTAATTAAAATTATCGTTCGTGTGTATGGGTAATTATATTTATTTAATCTTTACTTTTTCATAAATGTAATAGAGTGCTATTTGGTTAATAAACTATAAATTAATAATTTTTCATATCTATAATTGCCTCTCATGATTTCGTTTGATATAGAAAAACTTTAAGTAGGACGTATACACAACTATTTTGTAAAATCGCAAAAAGTCCATTGAATCTAGCACGACAAAAGAATTCTCGTATTACTCTACCGATAGCGAAATCAACCGCTACAGCATTGGCAATTCGAGAAAAAAAACTTTTGAATCACGACGGCTGGCAGCATAACCAGCAGAACCCCGTTAAGCGATAAACAAGCAATGAGCGCTGAAAATAACACAAATCAGCCGTCGGGAGCGCACAGAAGAATATCGAGTCAGCATAATAAACAAAGGCAATTACAAAACGCACATCCCTGAAATATGGCGAAAAGAATAACGTACACCGGCTACAGAAGGAACGAGAAAGAGAGAGACAACGACGGCGGCAGAAGGGGAAAGGGAGAAAAGATGAAGATAATCGGCGGGCATCGCTGGCGCGCGTCGGCCCAACAAGAATGCGCCGCGGAGAACCGCAGGGATAATCCGAGGCGAGCTTAATTAACCGCCTCTGCTGCCGCGCGCGCGTGTGCGCCGGATAAAGAAAATTTCTCTCTCGCTCGCGCGCGCGTGGGGAGAGAAAGAGAGAATGATGCAGCGAGTGCGCAGCCGCCGGCTCGGACGTGGACGAGCGCAGTCCACTTAGGCTTTAATAGAAAACGAGGAAAATTATTATACGAGCGAGCAACTGGCGTGATACGCGCCCTAATTTTTTATTGGAGCCCCCGAGCTAATCGTTTTATTTACATGCCTGACGAGATGGCGCGCGGAGCTCCACACTCTTTTTTCTCTTTCTGCGGGGAGGGGTGCGCGCGCGAAAGTCATTTCGTGATTTACCCGTAGGGTTGGGCTAGTTAGAGGGGGTGGGTCGTGTCGTAAAATGTCTCGAGTGTTGCGTGATGTGAGCTGGCGTGCGAGGCTTGATTACTGCTGTAAATTAGATATAGTAAAAGCCTTTTATACGTATTGTTTTAATAATGCGTCTATGCCAGAAGCGAGTGAGAATATAAATAACAATTTGGTCAAAAAGTTTGAAAATTATAATGACAATATCAATGGCAATAGTATCCAGGACGTTTGCGCTTAGGTTTCGCAGAAATTCATGAAATATTTAGAAATTGGCGTTTGCTATGTAATACTGCGATCAAGGTTGCGGCTAACCGCTTGGTTCGCACCTAATTACCTATAATTTGATTCCTCGCAGGGTACTTTCCAGCTCATAAGTGTTTGAACAAATTTTTTGTCAGTTTCGGTAACCCTGTAATTTACGAAGTAGTCCTAATGATAGATTCACGTATATTAAAAATAGTCAGAAAATCTGTCGTAATATTTTGAAATAGTATGGATGAAATACACACATTTTTAATGGTCGAAATTTTATGGTCAATATATCATAAAAAAAAAAATTATAAAATTACATTTGTAGAAGGCATCAAATTATTTAATACGATGCAATTATACGAAAGTAAAAATAATGTTTGTAATTCAGAGCGCGTATAAAATACACATACCGCCTCTAATGCTAATTGCAAAAACTTTAATCGAGGCATTAGAGCACAGGATTAAGAAATAACCATGCAAAAGCCCCCACATCATTTCTGCAATTTCCGAAGTTAGGTAACGACCACAGAGGAGCCGCGGGACTTTCGTTGAAACCCAATAACAGCCGATCCTAATGCGTTTCCACGTATCCGTCGGTCGCTCATTTCTCTCTCTTTCTCTCCTTCTCCCTTTCTCTTACTCTTCTCGATTTTTCATCCGGCCGGCTCACGCTTGCTAGCGCGCGCGTGCGATAAAAAGAAATTGCAGAGCTAGCCGGAAGATAATCGCCCGGTAATGATAGAGCCCGAGCCCCCGGGAAAGGATCCAAGGTCGCGTATAGTATAGTCGCCGAACAATGGCTCGCGCTGCTGTGCCACGCAGTTGAAAACGCGGTCCCTTTCGCCCGGTACGCACGAAACATCGTCAGCGTCTCTCCCCTGAAAAAGTTGAGAATGGGTAGAGGGAAGAGAGGAGGCTGCAGCCGCGGGGCTCGCAAGTTTTGCAGAAAGGGAAGAGAAAATGACGTCTCTCGCCGCGAGGTAGAGCGAATGCTACCGCCGGCCGTACAGGAAGAAGTCTCGCGGATTCTCTAGAGTGACTGGGCGAAAAGTCGTTATTTTACGACGAGGTGAACTTATCTATGCGTTTTTTCTTCCATTGATTTCTCCGACTGTAAACTCCATGAAAGATTGATATTTCATTGCAGTGTGGTAATAAATGTTTACGTATAGTGCATCCCAATCATACTTTCTCAAGTAAATCGACATCGATTCGTCTATTTGCCTTTTTCAGACCTAATACGCAAACAAAACCTTAGCGTCGATGACCAACAATCTTCTACAAGCCAGCAGCTTTTATTATTACGAATCCCTAGCTCAATATTCCTCATAGCTCATCTTTTTGTTTGCACTTGGTCGAAGCAGCACTTAGGCGGCCCCGCCGATAGAGTCCTTCAATTTTCTTAACCACCCTCTCTTTCTCTCTTCTTCAATAATAGCATTATCTGTCGCCCTCTCTTGCTCACTCTCCCTCACTTCTTTGCCGATCCGCCGATTCATCTCCCTCGCTCCTGTCGATCTCCCGTTCGTAGAACGACGACGCGGAATAAAAGATCGAGACTTAATAACAGCTCGGCGATCGGCGCTCCGGAGAGAGTGCGCTGCGCGCGCGAGACGTTATCTCGCGCAGGCGCGCAAGTGGCCATCTTTAAGAGTCTCCGGCTCTCTCCCTCTCACCGTCGGCCGTATTAAAACGTTAATCTCCGCTCTCTACTACCGGTTATATACATACAGATCGGCTCCTCCCTGTCCAACCTCTTTCTCCGTTTCTCTCCCGCCCGCTTCGGCGCTCTGTCTCTCTTTACCGGGCAGCTGAGAGAGTGCGACTACCGCCGCGCGCGACGCTGTGTGTACTGAACGTATACGATCGCGTGATCGGTCCGATCAACGAACCGTGGCGTCTGACGATCCCTCAACTTTTCACGACGCCTGTATAAGAGTTCGCGATGCCTGCAGCTCTTTTTTTCATCGGGATACTGTTGTTGGTTTCTTCGTTATTGCGAAAGTATTCCGATATATTTTTCATCTCGATCCTCTCGAGAGGAGTACGATCGGCCGATTTGCTTTACTTGCTCTTTCAGAAGAAACATTACACGTAATGATATATAATAAGAAGACTGTTTACTTTTACTTCCTTTTTTATCGTGACGCAGCAGCGATGCCAGCCGCTGCAGCATTCCCTTACACGATACGATACGTGAAACAAGTCTGAAAACCCTTACTTAACATTTTTCAACTTTCCAAAGATATACTCCCCGCGCTATGGCAAAGTGCATTAAAACGTGAGAAGCACTTAAAATTAAAATAACATCGTCCGTGATTGTCCCTATACGCAATTTTACTCATTATAGCTACTAACTGTTTCTATCATTGAACAGGTAACGTTACTACAAAATTGAATTCGTTTTAAAACTACTTATACGCGACTTGCCCAGTCACTCCACAAATGATTTTCCAATAGTACTCCACAACAAAAAAGAGAACCCGCGAACAATAGAATTCCTCGATCACCAATCATGTACTCGTCCCAAAATCAAGTCACGTAAAAAACCGGTACGCTCTGCGCAAAGCCTGTATCAACCGATTGAAAAATCCCTCAACGCGGTCGCTGCAGGAACGATGAATTCGGGCACCCCGGACTATACACGCGCTGTAAGCGCGCAACTATATAGCGTCCGTGGACAGTGCAGCAGCGCCACGAGTTCCGTTTAGGTGCCTAATTGCGCCCCCGCCGTGAGAATCGAGCTCGCGTATATATGTATATGTATAAATACAGTCGCGCTACTAACGCGGCGTCCTGCGACTTTCTCAAGAATGCTACCGCGCTCGGTTAAATTTCTTGGGCGGAGAAGGGAGTCGGTTATAAGGCATTTTTTCCTTTAAGGTCTTTGAAATTTATTTCGTGTATATGGGTTTACGTTGGGGCCGATCGGCTTTATACGGCCGTTTTATGATGCCGCGCGCTGGGTTTTCGTATATGAAGCTGGAATTATTATAAGCCAGTCGCGACGAGTGCTGTGTGCATGTTGGGAGTTTTTTTATTGCCCCGACGACACATAATATGGCTGATGTACTTGTAATAAATACTTTTTAACGTTTAAAATCGTGCAAGTTTATACTACTGTGACAATGTTGAGGCATTGACGCCACTGACGCTTATAACGTAAAATTAGACGTTCTGTTGAAAAATTCAAAGGAAAAATTCAATTGCCTTTGAAAATGGTTGAATCCCAAATGAACAAATAAATTAAAATGGGCGTAGACGCTCGCAATAAAGCTAATTCAATCTTCATCTTAATCGTTATTGCCGACCACCGCGCAAGCGAACGCCTGCGCATGCGCATTCCAACCGGTGAATCAATTTAGGCCTCCTTTACGAGGTGGAAGTTGATTAAAGAAAAACCCTTGCCTCGCAGATAGCATCGCAAGAAATTTCGATTTCAGAACTCGCGAGAATTATTACGTCTCGAAACCTTTGACTCTTCTGCGCCGATATATAGATGAGGCCAGCCGATAGAACGCGAGAGCAACTGCGAGCTCGAAATTGCCCTTTCGTCGATTGTAAATCCAGCTTAATCAGCCGTGCGGATACATAGGTAGGGACATGCGCGCCGTATAATAACGGGAAGATGCCGCGAGAATGCTGTAGTGAGATTCGCGAAATTTAACGGCGATAACGATCGGCTAATCAACCGAACGCCGCGAACTCGTTGATAGCAAAATCATCGCCTCATCATCATTATTGTGCCCTCTCCTTCGCTCGTCCTTTCTCTACAGTTCGCTCGCCGTCGAAAATGAACCGCAAAAAGACGAGCAAGCGTCGAACCGTATTACCGAGCTAATAAAATAAAAATTAAGTAAATAAAACGTCAGATGTAAAAAGGAGGAGAAAGAAAAGGGAGCCGCGCGAACTCCCGTTGAGAGTTTTGCGCGCGGCGAGTACCTATATATATAGGAGGTGGAGGACTGACGCCACCGGCGTGGAATGCCGGAAGTTTGAAATCCTCCGCTCCGGCAGTGGTAGAAAACGCGAGAGAGTTAAGGATCTGCGCGCACGCGCGGGATGGACTAGAACAGTGCATTAGGAGCTCGTGCAGGAAACACAGACAGAGAGACTCGCGCTCGGGAGCGGAATACGCGAAAGAAATTAGCTACGTATATACCGCGATGATTACGATCTCGACAATTACGCGCCAGGGACGATAGAAAAAAATTGCGTAATTGCGAATGATTCAATAAAAAATGAGCAAATGTTTCTGGAACTCTTTGTCCGTGACGGAAGAGTACCGGGGTTATCTTTACGTATGTGATTAAGTGAGATTTTTAACTGCTATTGTTTTTTTTTTTACTGCGTGGTGTAATGTCTGGTAATTCGCGTAATTACGTCTCCATAGTGTACAGTAAACGGCTTTGTTTAGATTAAATATGTACTTCTACATTGCAGAAGTTAGCATAAAAAACCTTCATGCTTATTTTTATGGTTATAGCACATTATATGTGCATAGAAACGGCTAAATTTTATATTTATGTACTCCAAGTTGACGTTTTATGCCAAACTTTTATTAATAAAGTTTTTATATAATACACATTATAGTTTTATTCATAATGTCCATTAATGCGAATTATTTGATGATATAAAATTTACATAAACCAAATTAGAATTTTTTTTATACGTTTACGTATAAAGAGATTCAAAAGACATTCAAAATTTTAATTCAATCTAAAATCGCTATCGAAAAAAATCTCTCCTTTCAGTATTAAAAACCAAAAATTATGACACATGAGCTTAACCAACCCCACATATTTACAGAATGCGAGGCTACACTTAAAAAAATCGATTTCGAATAATCGTTTAAAATGAACTCAAACTTTAAAATGCGAAACACGGAAAAACAGTTACGAATGTGGTGAAAGTGACAGTGCATCAGTGAAAGCATCAAACTACACATTCGACGAAGTGACCCCGTTAATATGACGGTCGAAGGACCGACGAGCGTGACGGCTCCTGGAAAGGCCCAGGACACCAGCAGCAACAGCAGCCACACCAGCCAAGAGCAGAAAAAGAGCAGCGGCAACCCCATGGACACGATAATCTCGAGCCTGGCGCGGAAGCGGCGCACCTCGGGTGTCTTCGGCTCAAAACGCTGGTGGCAGCCGAGTTGTTGGGCCTCGCGCAGCCACCAGGAGGCCTACCTGCGCAAGCTCTACTCCAAGAAGTACAGCAACGGCGTGGCCAATCCGGCCGTGACCACGAGCGACGAGCTGCCGGCGTCGGGCAACGCCAGCGGCAACAGCAGCGGCGCCGAGAGCAGCAACCCCTGGAAGGCGCCGGTCTACGAGCTGCCCACCACCGACGAGCACTACCTCGACGCTTTTCTGCGCGCGAGGACGGAGAGCGAGTGCCCGGCTCTGTCCACGCCCAGGGCCAGTCCGACGGAAAAGTGCGTCGAGTTTCTCAGCAGGAACGAGGCGAGGTCGCGCGAGTGCATTATCGATATACATCCCGAGCAGCATCAGCAACAACCGCAGCAGAAGGGTGTTTTGAAAGTGACTGAACGTAATTTTGACGATATCCTCAGGAATAAGACGTCCAATTCTACACTCGAGTAAGTCTACGATATTTTGGTTAAAGATTAACTAACATTATTCGACAATGAGTTTAAAATAAACACACATTTTTTGGATCATAGAGTGTTGCCGATTAATGTGATATATAATCCGCTATAAGGCATAAATTCACGATACACACACACACACACATACACATACACACATACACACACACACACACATAAAGCGAAAAATCCTTTCACGCAGAAAATAAATCAATCAGAATAAATTCCCCACATTTGCCGCATGTCTCGAGTTCTGATAGTTTTAGTGGAAAAGTGTCGAGATACGCTGATTTAATAACGGAAAAAAGCTTCGGAACTGGATGTTTCCCGGAATACGCGAGTTTTTTTTTTCCAATTATCAGCGTTTCACATCTGGAAGGGCTCTCAAATATTCATGTATTTGCAAATGATATATAAGGCTGCAGCTATTTCGACGGGAAATGCGCTTTAAAAAAATGGGAAAAGTTATTCCATTATACGACGCTATGGTGTGTTGGTATGATCTCTGCGCGGCCTTTTACGTATATACCTCGTACTTACTCTGCAGTTACACATTACCCGTTTGGGATCCCCTTTTGTTCTCGACTTCCTTCTTACCTTTACGATCGTCTAATTTGTTTCAGCAATCAGGGAGAAAAAGCGACTGTGGTAATGCATTACAATCCTCCATTGTACTGAGTGCTACCACTGAAAGTTATTAAGATTAAATGTTATTGACTGTTTAATAATAATAATTTATTTTGCGAAATTAACCATTTTCACCTCGAGACATTACCGATTTGGAATGTACGAAGCAGACGGTGAAAAAAAGAAACGATTTTCATTCGAGGGAGTGTTACAGAATTAGATCGTATATAAATCATATAGCTGCGAGGCAGAACCCGTGACATTCACGGTTTCCGGCAGCGATTACTCAATGCAATTAATGAAGCGTAAGAAACACGTATGGTAGCTCAATCGCGCTCGCTCGGCTGGTAAGCGATATAACGACCGATCAAATATATTTCACGCGGTAAATTTATGCGGTCAAAAATGCAACCGATAAATATATAGCTCGGATCGGCGCAATGAGAGCGCCTCGCCGGCAGGTATGCAATGCCGAAACGCAACTTTTCCTTAAAACGCGAGCGAGTGGTTTAATCCTGATTATATTAATGAACGGCATTACTCTTACGGCATTCTATTGAAGTTTCAATTAATCATATATTTCAGATACGAAATTGAAGTACCGGGAGCAAAACCGGTTTCTACGTTACAAAGAGCCATTATAGCTTGTTACATTTTAAATGTATGATCGTTATTTTATTTAAAAACATTATATACTTTGATTTATTTTGACACCATTATCAGCAATTAAGAAGTTTGTATAAAAAGAATAACTATTTTTAGGAATGCTTTGTCAATTTCTAACTTCGTGATTAATGAGTGAAATAAGTCTTTTATATTGAAATAAATGATTATATTGATCTTAGTAATAGACTATATTCATCGATCAAGTTCAAATGAATCCTTATAATGATAAGTTCTTAAGCTTATTAATAATTAAACGGTATAGGTAACACCTTTAGAGCATGTTAAAAACGCGAATGCAACCCTGCTGGAAATCATCCATTTTTCTCGAATTTCTGAAACGATTTTTCGAAGATTTTCTAGCCATTTTATAGCGATTTCAGCCAATTGGCTATACGATGGGTAGAAAATGTTTGAAAACTCGTTTCAAAAATCGGAGAAAAATGGGCGATTTCCATCAGGGAACGTTCATATTTGATTATCTTACAATACTAATTTCGGCACGCTGTAAAACAAGGGTAATAAATTATACGATGTAAAAAAAATAAACGTTTTTATAATTATTTTAATCTGGAGAAAAATAGCAAATTAAATTTTATTGTCATATAAAAATAATTGTACACGTAATTAAAAATTGAATAAAAGATTTGATTATTTGAATGATAAAATAACTCCCACACTGTACATGTCACCGTGAAATTTAAAGCTCTTGGAAATGACCAAAAAACAATGCTTAAAATTTATTTTTTTAAATTGATGTTAACATTTTATAATAAAAATAAACTCACAGGGCGGAAAAGTTTATAGAAATACTACAATATATTTATTGTGCCGTCAAAATTTTATAACTATTTTTTATTTAAAATTTCTTAAAATGCTATTATACTCAACCGAAAATATTTTTATACTTTTACAATAACGTATATAGTGCAGAATTGATACAACGATACTTTATAGCAAAAATTACTATATATTATTGTTACATATACTAAAATGCACTTAAAATCGCCGGTACTTTGCAAAAGAAAAAAAAACTGTATAAATGTATTGTTATACGACTAAACCCGCCGATATAATAGCAATACCGATGCATATTCTAATTCTCGGTTATTCATCAAACATAACATCTACATTTAATTACATACTTCTTAAAATTCAATCATCACCACTACTTCAAACTTCTCACTATATCATCATTATTTACGTTAAAAAACTAACATCATTACGACCCGACGCAAAAAAAGAGCATCGTATAAGAATCCACAGACAATGACACATTGAATCCAATAAAGCGAATAATGCAATTCGGCGCGCTCGCGCAAATAAAATAGAAATCCTCACGGCCGCGTATAAATCCCAATTGAATAGGCCATTCCTTTTATTACACATAACAATTGGAATAAAGGCGCAATAATCCTCGCCACGGCGAAGTAACGATCGTGATCCACGCGTACTATACCCCACTACGACGCATCATTCGACTTGCGCGCACTCGAACCGAGCAAAGTAAAGAAACTGCTCGGCGAGTTGAAATTGATGCGGTCGCGAGATCGCTGCTTACCCGCGTACACGCTGGGCGTCGTCGTCGTTTGCTTTCTATACGCGCGCTCTGAATTATCGTCTAACCATACGCGCGATTCAGATTCGCCGGCGACAGGAAGAAGAGCGCGCGGAGCAGGAGAATGCCCCCGGAGAGAGAAAATTATTCGGGCCGTTATATGCTGTGCGCGATGCCGTTATCGGATTTCGATATTTTCAATGCGCTAACCGCCCGCTCGCGATCTCTTTATATATATATGTGTGTACACGTACGTACGTACGAACACATATTGTGGCCCTTAGCGCTCGGCGCGGCTTGCCATTGAGGCGGAGAGAGCGCCTGCGCGCGCCATCGCCCCATTGTGCGGCCGGCGATGCATATAGGTGTGTATAATGTATATATAGGCGAGATTCGATCTGATTTCGCGGAGGCCGAAAAGAGCCACGGGGGCTCGAGCGAGTCGACCGGCTCTATCTATTTCCCCGCGAGTGCCGGGATAATGGCTTTTTTACCCTGTCGCGGATTAAAAAGCTGCGGCTTTGTTTAGCGGGAGCTTTGCGCCCGCGAAATGGCCGAATAAATTTTAATGACTTTATATATTGCGGGAACGCGCGAGAGGAGCAAACGAGACGATTTTTTCATCGATCGAGCGTGCGTATGTTGACTTCGCTTTACTCGACGGCGCTTGCGTGCGCTTGTAATACTTGTTGCTGGTAACAAGCTGATTTTTCAAGCGTATAATGGCAAAAGAATGTTGTGTATAATGGTGTGTTCCGAGAAACGTCTTCAATTTCCACGAATAAAAGGAACGTATCACTTGCTTTTATTATACTACTTATGGGTGGTAACATAATGAGACCTTGGAAAACCACCTAATTGATTACTTTCATTAATTCTCATATAATCAATAAAGCACAGCGGTAATTAAGTAAAAATGATAAAATACACTACGGCGACGAGGATGTAGCGACGCTAAATATAATAAACATCCTTGTAAAATACAGATTTTTAAACAAAATTTTGCCTGCTTTAGTGGCGCTATTAAAGCGATTTAAAATGTTGTCGCGCATCATCAACATTCCAATAACATAAAGTAATTGGATAAAAGTGCAAAGTTTTAAGTCCATTACAGCGCAATATCTCTCAAGCCGGCTTTCGGAATAATATACCCGCGCCATACATACATAAACGTTATAGTAGTAGATCTCGCGGCCTGGACCTCTCTCCGGCCCTCTCGACTCGTAAAGAAAATCTTCCAAGAATGTAAAAAGTGCGACACGATATCATAGCTTTATAGCATTCGCGCGGACTGAAAAAGGAAAGTCGCGCGCGGCCGCTATCAATTTATCGACATTGCTTTCACATACCCAATATGAATATTGAGTTTCGCTCCGCTACGGCGAAGGTCTCGCAGGACGCGCGCGCATGCACCTGCCCTCGAATTCATGCACAGCCGTCTTCGCTCTCCTCTCCGAACTGATCGCGCGCGCACGAGAGAGAAAGAGAGACGACGACTCTTGAGTAATTTACTCGTGTTTTTTGCCGCGCGAGTCGCATGTAGCAATTTGGAGCGAGGGGGGGAGGAAAGGCGCAAGGGCCGCTAAAATGACGAGCTGATGCGGCGAAGAGTCTCGAAAACGCAAGGGAGAGACACGCTTCTAAGTTTGTGTGCGAGAGGGACAGGGAGAGGGAGGGGGTATAATTTATCGCGGCGCTTAAGCCCTCGCGGGTCGGCAGAGTAGAAGGAGAAAAAACAACGAATCGGCGTACCGACGACGAGCCGAAAACTCAACTGACCGGTCGTAACGAGGCCTTGCGCGCGGACGAGGTCGACGTGCGCTGCTCTCCTCGCGCCACTCCGAACAGAGTTGACGAATAAAATTTCGCCGCCGTCGCTGCCATGGAAATCGCGAACTTCCTCCGACTTTTTTTTCATATATATTCCGTCGCGTGTTGAATTTGTAAAGGCGAAACCGTCCCGCGTTATATAGGTAGCATAGCTCTTTCGTATTCTGAGGTATATAGTGACAAGTTTTCTGCATGATTTATGGCCGCGGTGCATGCGCGCGCATACGGGAAAGCATTGTTTGAGAAAATCGTTTCCGGTCAATTTACGAGCAGTTAAACGCGAATTTCTCGCCGATAAATTCTCAGGGCGGAATATATTCTTTTCTTCGCGCGATATGAGAGTTCTAAAAAAATTTTAATCAAAGCATAAACTTTTCATCGAATATTAATAAATTTGCCGTTGGCGACGAGCTGGACGCGCGCTGAACAATTACTGGTTTTATTGTAATATATTTCACGTGGCTCCAGTATTTAATCAAATGAGCATAAAAATATTTCTCGGAAATTTTCGTACTCAATGTCTGAATATATATGTATAAGTATGCTTTAAAAATGCTTAAAAATACATAAATTTTGTTACTTTATTCTAACTTCAGAGCTTTATAGCACTCGTAGTATAAGTATCTATAATATTTTCTTTATAACCATAAAAGTACAAGTTTGAAAAAATCGGTTCACCAATAACTCAAGGCCGTCGATCGATCAACAACACAAACAAAAAATTCCTTTCACCGCGATCACTGGAGCGACCGAATTTCTTCTCAATCATCAGCCGCCAAATTAACACGAATAACTCGAGCTCTCGCACAGACGCGGATCATGCCATTCTCTCCCTCACTCTCCGGCTTCTATACCGTTTAAAGCCGTCGTTAACGTCGCCTCGCGTCGCGGTTCCTTCTTTTCCGAATTATGCTGACGAGTCTCTCTTGCTCTCGCGCGGAAACGTAAAAAAAACGTACAACTTGTGCGTACGTGGGGGCGGGGAAAGGCCCGTTGTACATTTGCCTTGGTGGAATGGGGCCGTAAAAGCGTGCCTTTATGCCGGCCAATGTGTGCGTGTGTGCGTCATGGCTCGATGCGCCGACGGACAGGACGAGGATGATGCGCTTCGAGGGCCGTGTGCGACTTTCCAGATACGCCCTCCTGGATTTTAACAAGAATCCTCGGATTCTTTTATTGGACAACGCCTACCCTGAAATTGCTAAGCTCTACATTAGCCTTTTTTTCGCTCGGTTAAGTTCTGTCGAGCTTGCGTGGTTAGTGTATACGTGAAAGCTGTTGTTTTTACAAATACTGACGTTTCTAGAGTATCTTTGTATATATACATGTATAGAGATTTCATATAAAAATACAATTTATAATAGGTATCGCAATGTTTGCATTTGGAGCAGATATATATTTGCCAGTATCCGGTTTCAGTATCATGTACGAAAATTATTGATCGTGGTAATTATACACTATTGATAAGGGAAAAATGTTTCAACTAGGTGGAATGTTTTAATTACAAATGTAATTTATCGCCGCGCAAATTATACTCCAGGTTACAGTTTCTCTGAAGAATTCATATTTCTCGCAGGCTGTTTATTTACTTAACGATTTAACTAAATGCGCGAGAGAAGAGAGAAAACGTAAAGCAAAGGGAACATGACCGAAACCAGTCCAGCGAAGGAGAGCGATTATTACATCGATATACATCGGAAATCATAGAAATTGGATTATTTATCTACACCTAACAGTTACGTCCAGTCAGCCAATCCCGCTATCCCACTTCTCCTATATACTCAAGCTCTGTGCGGAAAATAACAACGTTGAAGTAAATTATTATCTTTAAGCGCAAAAGTTAATCACCAGTCTTAGATTACACTATATAAAGTGTCGCAGCTGCATAGTATTGCGAAGAATTTTACGATGAGAAGCTGCTCATACAAACGTCGAAAGGCTTTGAATAAACCTCCACCAACGCGAACAAATTTTCGAAGTCTAATGACAAATTCGTTTGTGGCACACGTCGCATGCGCAAACAGCTTCATTTTCATTTTTCGCCTCAATAATTTTCCCGCTTAATCGTATAATTACGTTAAATAAGTACGCGAATTATGCAGCGCGCAAACAGACGACGCAAAAGGAAGTAAAATAACGAATTTTACCTTTAGGCGCGAAACTCAGTTCTCGCTTTATTTCCTTTTTTTGCGTTAACTAGATATTTGCACTCGCGATTTTTCGTGAAATAAAAGCACGTGACGCGACGCGATAAATATCCCGACGAGGACATCGATATTCCGTTAAGTCTCCCGCGGCGGCGGCGCGGCGACGACTCTAAAAATCTCGGGCACGCGATCATCGCTCGCAGCGTTGGCGTACGTACACGTATATATACGAACGTGTATATATATACACACACACACGGGGCGTTATTAATTACGCGTTTTACTGGCGACTCCTAGGCCTTGCGCCTTAATGAGCCTGCGAGAGGCTGGCATTATGGCTCTGTTTTATTGTCGGACTTCGCCCGCAATCCGCGCTGCGCTTTTGGATTCGCTTTCGTTGAGCGACATTGGCGACTATATGGCTGCGAATGAGTGCGGCGGCAGGGCAACGTTAATAATTACCCAACTGAGGTAATAATTATAGCTCCTTTTTTGTAAGCAACGAAACGTTTCTTGTCCCGTTTGTGCCACGGTCATTATTACCTTTAATTTAATACTTTATCGACTAATTAGCGAACGCGAATGGAGAGTAAAAGTTTTATTTACTTTGCAGCTTTAAAAATACTGATGTTATATTTTTAAACATAGCAATTTTATTTTGTAATATTTTTATTGCGAAAGAAGTATTTCATTTTTATGGCTCTTCGTAAGTCATTTAATGCTCATTGCCGTCTTTTAGAATCCTTTTAGGTTAAAAGGAAAAATACCAGTATCAAATGTGCTACGAGAAAAAAGAATTTCGCGTAAAAACTACTCTTGAAGCAACAACTACCTGCAAAATAATACACGTGAAAAATATTTTTATCTTCGCATTACGCAATAAACATGAAGAAAAGGAATGAATAAATTCAGGCACACACGTGTACGCTGCTGAAACATTTGCGTATCTTGAACCAGTTTTGAATTAGCTTACTTTTAACATGAAAAGGCATGCCACATTACAACATATAAGCAACTCTAAACCAACTTCTGGAAGTGCTTTTATCCAGAAAGTGCAGATAAATTCGCAAGAACTTTTTAACATTTATACTTTTTACAAGAAAATATAATCTCACCTTTCTGAAAAATGACAAGGATAATTTTCTATCTCATACAAATGTAAACACGTATACATAAGTCTGTACTCGCTCGCGCTGAATTGAAAACCCGAAGAACCACATTTCGAGTCAGTTTTCGTTGGAAAAATGCCAGAAATTACGGTAATTTCCAAATAGAAATGTTCCACTCTGAGCAAGTGAAATTATCTCGACGGAATCCTCTTGGCGGCACACACGACCGCGTCCGTCCGCATGCAGACGATCTCCGTCCGCGGCGATAAGATATATTTCAGGTGCATTCTAGCGATTTATTCGAATGCGCGGCCGAAGCTTTTCTCTCGCGTGGCGGCGGATCCGCAAGCCATTCCGAGACTGCGCGTCGATCTCGCGCCTATCAACGTCCCGCTTTTATAGATCGGAAAAATTTGTGCATTCCGGCCAGCGCGGCTCTAATTGTTATCTCCGACTTTATCGCTAGGGGGAGAGGAAAAAACTTTAATCGAATTAATGGATAGATGTGGCTATAAAGTGCAATTAATTACTTTCAACGATCAGCAGAGATAATTCGTTTTTGCAAATGAAATTGTATATACAGCGCGGTTCGCGTTATTTTTGCACACCGACAGGTTCATATCACTTGCACTATAATACGTAAGTGTTAATTAAATTAATCTGTGAGCGGGCAGTCGCAATTGTATTTAATTACTCTAATTTGTTTGATAATCTATATAATAAATATAATACATTTATAACTTTATTTTGTTGGTTCGTATTGCATTGCAAATAATTAGATTTTTAATGCACTTTTAAGTTTCAAGCGTACGTTAAATTTAATGTAATTATTACAAAACTCAAATTTCCGTACAAAATATGATATTTAATTATTTACATTAAATTTAATGCATCTACATAAAATTGCGTACACATTTATCAACATTAATTTTTTGTTAAGAATATCTGCTTATCTCTGGCTCCCCGTATAAGCACATGCAATTCGCTACCGAACTCTTTATGCAGTTAATGTCTTCCCCCTTTATACTTACATTTACGTATGCCACTTGAAGTGACGTCATAATCACGATTTTCAATATTGGCCAGAATGCAAATTCACTTGATTTCCCTGGAAATAACGAAACCCCATTAACATTTGCATATTACTTTGAAAACAAGAAGCTGTAACAATTCAAATGAGAAACTTCGTAAAGTTACATTTCTCTTGACAGCATTACAATTGTGATAATAAATAATTTTGTGATGACATTTCGATTTATGGGGTATGACTAGATGAAAACTAATCTGCACAGAGAAACCTGTTTTTTCCCCCGCCGACCGCTATATGCATAACGTGTACACGTCTTGCGGTACAGGGTGTAATAAATCCTGAAATGTCTTTCACAGTAGGTTGTCCCCTGACACAAATGATGTGATTAACATTTGCTTTCATCGACCTTGGATATTTTAACTCGAGTTACATCTGTATTTTTACAGTTACAGTCTCGCTACAGGGGTTTGATTTCATTACGGTGCATCGGATACACATTATATCAGTCTGAGACACCGTGGCAAGCTGCATCCAGTGGTAAAAATGATTCTTCACGCGTATCATCCTACGCTTCTTTCTGCATTACGTTTTTAAATTTATTCAATAGTACCAGTACTCGTCTCATCAATAATAATTTTATATGGAGATAAAAGTTTAACATACTAATAAAACCTTTTTCTTTCCTACTCTTATATTAATTATATTATAACATCTCCTACATACATGAGCAAGCTCACCTTACGACAAAATAAATCAAGGCATCCATTCGCGGGAACAGAATACTTTAACCAGCCGACAGTCCTCTTTCCATTCTCTCAGGATTTGTAATCCTGCAATTATCCCCTCGAATCGAGCATAAAGACAGATCCTCAGATTTCGAGCGATAAGCTCGCGCGTGCAGCCGCGCGCCGAGGAAAAAAGGAGGAAAAGCCTGCGCTCGCTCCGGGCAAAGCTCGCGGCACGACTAGGCGCAGAGTCGTATAATACGTCCGACTGGCTTTCGCACGCGAGCTCTCGCGCGAATTCGATCTCGTGGACTGTGCTCGAGTCTCATTCTGCTGCTCGAGCGGTGGCGGAGAGGAAAAAGAGCGAGAGATGTCTTTTGATTTACGAGCGGTTTCTGCTCCTAATTAGAATTCAAAGGGGCCCTGCAAGCGCACGCGCGCGCGGGCAAATAACGCGACCAGGTGGCGATGACGCCCGCGGGGAGAGGCGCATTCGCGCGCACTTGAAATATCCTCCCGGCTTATCTCTTTGTTACATCTCGCGATTCCGTCTTAATTTTCTTTTAATTTCTCCTTTAGCGGAAAGATTAATGACGGGAAATTCCAATCTTATGCGGCACGCCGCTGGTGCGGGGCCGTAAAAGTTAGCGGCAATGATTTTGAAACGTTCGACTGGCTATACGAGGCGAACTGGCTTGCCGGCCGAAAAATTTCGATGAATTTATGCTTTTATCCAAGTTGTAAATTATTGCGCGCGTGTGCGTACATATAACCTGGTCGGGACTTTTTTCCACGAGCTACAATTATCTTAATGCCTTTAATTAATGTCCGCAGATAAAGAATTCGAATTTTAATTTTTATTAAACGATCGCCTCGCGGTTACTTTATATGTTTGGTCTTGCCTTCCAGGAGGAAAAATTATGAATTTGCTTGTTGACGATTCTCGGCTCGCTTGCTTTAAGTTATAGGTTCGCAGAGTTTTTAGATTTATACGTGTACATCTAATTACATATTCTTCTATTAGCTTATCTATGCTAACAGCTAATTTATGTTCACACCAATTATACTATATTCGATTTTTTGTCATGTTTTAAGTATATTTAAGAAGAAAAGAAAATAATCTGTATCAATAATCATAGGGATGCATAATCTTTAAGAATATAGAGCAAAACAATTTTTTGGATAATTTTTTAAATAATTTTATTATTAATAGTTTATACTATACTTTTACTTACGTCTTAAAAGTCCTGCCATTCTCATTCCTTGACGACTTGACGGGCTAAGCGTGTGTATAAACGCACTGGCGGCTCGTTCGCCATCTTTCTTTTTACTGCACGCACGCATATATACGGCCCATAAAGACAGGATTTTACGATTATTGGTACCATCACGTTCTCAGCTCTGCGCCGGCTATAAGAATTCGGTTGATTAATTGAGATTCTTTCATTTCGCGCAATTTTGATGAGTTTGAATTCCATGAATTTTAGCCCCTTTACATATAGGCTTTTCCCCGCCATAGAATAGAAACGGTTTTGATGATTGCACCATTCAGTGAGTAATCTATGAAATGGCTGAGAGTAAAGGTGCAAAAGCAATCACCTCGCCAAGTCATATTGAACGAGAGTAATAAAGTATTTTTTAAATTCCAATTGATATGACTATACAGTTTAACACAGAGAAAATTAAAAATTTAATGAAAATCGCCAAGTAAATTTTACTTAATTTCAAGATAGTCATAATATAAATTGGGCATGAAATAAAGTGAAGTACTCACTCTGAAAATTATTTTCAATCACGTCCCGTAAAAGGGTAATACAGATAATTATATTATATATGTAATTATTGATTGAAAGTTTACCTGATTTTGGTAACTTATATGCATAATCATAAATTTTAATTTAATTTAAAAGCACTTTTGCAGTATAAATCACTTACATCATCGTTCTGTTAGCAATATACATAAAAAACCACATTCTATAACAATCTTTTTCTTTTTATTTGAGACAGAATAATTATTAATAGCACGCAACAAAAAAACAAATATAGTCTTCAATGAGTGTAATAAGTGGTTAAAATTTCACGTCGATAAATAAAACATTTCTTGAGAAATTAATTTATGAAATATAAAAACGTTTTCCTTAATAACAAATGACAGAGTGAAGATAATTTAAATATTAAAAAAGGAAACTACAGGTAATTCAAATACCTTTCAAGAAAAGTTCATTATATTATGTAATAATGGCTGTAAGATATAAAAAAATCCAAAAAACTAAAAATTCAAAATCGTTTTTTGGTTATAAAAAAAAGAAAATCAATAAAAACTCAAATCCATCAGAGTGCCGAGTTTTTTTCGCGAGTCGAGGAGAATAGTCTTTGTCCAACGAAGATCGGTCAATTGGTTTCCGAGATATAAAGAGTTCACACACACACACACACACACACACACACACACATTCACGAAAAAAAATTTTCTCAAAATCAACAAATATCAACATATATCGATACCGTTACAAAGCTTCCTCTATGAGGAAGCAATATATTATTAAAATCTATCTATAATGATGAAAAATTAAGGAGCTAATTCGATTTTACTTAAAAAACAGTTTTTAATCAACATAAATCTAATATTTTAAATTAAATATTCCACATAGTCGTATACTTCGTAAAAACTTGATTTCTAGGAAATAATTACGAGGAAGAGTGTCACTTAATAGTGTAACATAAAGAGCAGCAACATTTTACAGGATAATGTATTGGAATTATAAAATATCAAAGATGCGAAACTCATAAAACGGGTGCTCGCTATACGTGTAATTTCGCAAATAAGGAATCGTATAAAATTCTTTAGCAATAAAACTTCAAAATGATTCCAAAATTAAACTTCTGTAAAGCTACACCAAGGCTTGATTTTATTACCAGTTGATATTGACAACTTATATACACGAATACAATTTTACCCGCACCGCCATTATAAATATTTAAATTTTATACCCCAAGAAGCGTTTACATCTTGGACTGCAACCTTCTTTTTTTTATTATACTTTATCCTGCATCATAAATTTAAAAGCACTTAAAGAATACGGCAAAAGGTCAAAAGATTTAATTACTCACGGACGTTTGTTTTTTTTCGCGTGATTTCAGAAAGGTGTGCAAGAGCTGCCGGTGCCCACGGGAGGAGCACCAGCGCAGCCCCTCCGAGCAGGGCGGTGTGGTGGGCAGTCCAGGTCTCGCGCCCGGTACGCGCATGCCTATGGCGATGGGAGGTTTCCAGGGTGGCGGCCCGGGCAGCCCTGCGACTCCCGGTGTCGTTACAACACCGGGCGGCGGCGTCGTGGTACCCCAGCACCAGCAGCCGCCGTCCCACCACCAACCGGCCATGCGACCCGACAGCTTCGAGAGTCCTGTGCACCCGATTATGCCTGGCGGCGGTGGCATACCACCAGTCGTGCAGGACGCCCTCGTTCAGCAGCACCATCATCAGCGACACTCGCAGAGCGACGACGATAGCGGCTGCGCCTTGGAGGAGTATACCTGGGTGCCGCCCGGTCTCAGGCCAGATCAGGTTAGTATCATGCTGCGTTTTGTGGTTTAGTATTTTATTAAATAAATTCTCGTGATCTTTATAACTCATTGGAACTCTTATTGAAAGAGTATATAAATTGTATGCATTGAGGTTTGATGCTAGTGAAGTATACTTATGATTTACATGGAATCCGTATTAGATTGAATAATAGAATAAGCACGGATCCTGTTTTGATTATAAACGAATTCTACTATACAGTTTCCTTTTTCCTTTTTCAATAAGATATAACCTTTTTGCAAAAAATTACGGTTTTATGAATATATAAGGACTGAATATATAGGTAGCAAACGAATTCTTATTATAAAATGTAAAGAATTTGGCTGATGCTATTTGTACGACAGAAATATAGTACATTAATTCAGAATATAAGCTCCAAAACACTCCGCTGTGATGTTTGTTTTATTTTGATATCTGACTAGAGAAATTCTATCCTATTACATATGTATATACTTTATGTACATAAATTTGTCGTACAAATAGCAGAGGCGAACGAATTTTATTCTATATTGATTACGTTGATAATACATAAGCAATTATTATTGTTAAATTTGGAAAATAAAAAAATTTAATTTTCAAAATAATAAAAATTGCTATAAGATAAGGAAAAGTTAAAGTTCTATTCAGTCGAAATCGACATAATAATAGACTTTGAAATCTGGATAAATATATAGTATGTACATATGTGTGATTATAATGAGAGTGGCGTTATAAGTCACATATTCATCGTTTTGAGATGTTCAATGTCAAAGTTTCAACAATCAATACATTAATGTTACGTGCTATTTTTTGGATTTTTTATAATTAAAAGAGCAAAAGAAGCCCTGTTTTACGGCGTTAATAATAGTTTCAGTTGTGAGATATTTTAAAAATAGTTTATTTCAACTCCAAATATCCTGGAAATAATTTTTATCTTTTTTCTAAAAATGAATATGTATATTTAAAATTTATAGTATGAAAAAAATTTCGAACATATTTTTTCCAAAACCTTTTTTTATGAAACGTGAAACAAAACAAATCTCGTTATTTCAAGTTTTATTTTTTTTTAACTTCATGTTACATATCTATTGAACAAAATAATAATTTTCAACCCTGTGATTGCTGTTTCCATTCTATTTTCTTACGTTACTCTGTCAATCCCATGATTGAAAATATTGGATGCGAAATATTTTTTGTAAAACTTCTGGCCAATACTGTCCGGCAATGTTAAACTATAGCTCTTATATTGCCATTATAATTTGCTTTCAAGTTTGGAAAAGCAAGTAAATATGTACAAATAATGTTAAATTCAAAGTTTACATGCACCGTCAAGTTCGCGAAGTATATTTAAGTGCCGTTCGTGACTGTTTTACCTAAGTAAAAACTTTCTTAATACACAAGTTACATCTATAAAGTAATGATGATTACGGTAGTTTAGAATGCTGCCCAAGTAAACGCATCAGTGACAAGACGTAGCACCGTGAATTTCAATGATTTTGTGGGAAATTCCAAACTGAACTTTGAGTACTTCACAAAGTCAATGACTTCCAAATGGTAATGAGTGCATTATACGGCATTAATCCTCTTTATTATTTCATGCAATATATTATTGTAAAATTATTAAAAATAGCAGATTATATTTAATTTCTAACATTTGAAATCTACTAAAATATATATATATATATAAGAGACGATGAAACATCACTTGAAGCATTTTGAAATGAGTTTGTAAGCATAACCATAAGAATCATCTGGAAACTCAAAGCCACATTATACCAAACCTACGGTCTTAAGATCTATTTTTTCTAAATAGCCACTTAATAGCAGTGCTCGAATCTCTCCGAGCAAATATTATAACGCGCTGACCGCGGGGAAACACGAACGACACGAGTACTACACACGATCACGAAAAACACCTGTCAAGAGCCACGCAAACGCGCTGGCTCTGCCCACCGCGGACGTGCTATCTCCTTCTCTCTCTCCCTCTCATTCTCTTCACTCACTCTCTCTCCCTCACGGGCTCCTCGGCATTTGAGAGGCCGTGCGCGAGTGGCAGGCGTCGAATTTACATGAAAGGGAAGTGCCTCCGCGTGCGCGCCTCCGCCTCCTCCTAGACGTCCGTTAGGCTCTCGAGACGGGCTACATACGTGATGCTGTGGAATGAGAAAAAAAAATTGCGCTGGAAAAATATGTGTCGAGAGAGTGAAAGATGCTGAATGGAACGCGCGGCTTGCGTGTTGTTTGCTGCTTGCCGACTTACGCGCTGCAGGAAAAGTAATTAGAGGTTGGTTATTTTTTTTAGCGGATGTAAGGGATGACGAGTCCGAGGTTGAATAATATACTGCGCTTGTGTACTAACGAAATAGAATTATTATTCATGCGAAAAAGGGTAATGGTTAATTGTAATGTAATTAAAATTATTACAATAACTAACTAATGATATTCTTTACGTAAAATTCTACAAAAGAAGACGTACATTCAAATAATTTTTTATATTTAAGCCATTAGCTCTATATTATAAAAAATAATAAACAATTTATTAAACGTTAAATATTAGATAATCAAAAAAAGTATCATAATATTTAAAAATATTGAGAACAATTCTCCATTAAAACATTTTGAAAATCGATGTGAATATTTGTCACCGATGATTATACCATCCAGGATGACTATACATCTAAATCCTGCATAAATCAAACCATTCAATCTCGTTCGATATAATTAATCTGTTCAAAAATATAATCCAATGCGAAAAAAGTCTATAAAATTCTTTCGACGTCTTTCAGTTTTTAAATGACGGAATATTTTTCAAAATGAAATTTCAAATTAAATTAAAAATAATCAAAATACGTTGTTAACCTTTGGATATTTCGAGTATAACACCTTTTTTGAATCTTGTTTGTTAAAAAGGAAAAAATATATATTTACTGCTAAAACGACTGAATTCCGATTAAAGCAGTATGAAAGTCTACCATCAAAATTTACGTTCGCAATTTTTTGATCCAACAGAATTTCATTTTACTTTACAACATGCCGGACATGCGCCGCTACGATTGAAAGCGCACAAGACAAAGGTCGAGATTGCGGAACATATGGCAAGTGCGGTCACGTTCTCGTATACATAAACCCGCGAGAGGCCGACTCGAAAATTTGAGTTTTTGCACAGCACGTACAAGCGCCCACAGACCTATACGCGGCACCGCGGGCCGTTACACATACACGCGAAACGACGGGAAAGAAACTTCCATACGGGCAGGTATACATATACGTATGTGTACATACCATTCCGCTCGCGCGCATATACATATAGCATCCGCGAGCGGCGGCAAGTATGTCAGGTGGGCTTTCTTCCTGGCACCTGCGGCGCGCTGCGGTTGTTGTACAAGAGGACGCGCACCGCGCTCGCAAGCGTGCGTATATACACAATACACACCAGGGACCGGAAGAACCTGCAGGTTCCCCCCGCGCCCGCGACGAGGGAGAGTATGTAGCTGCGCGCGTGGCCGTAAGTTATTGTGCAGCGTTCGGCGTCCGCTTATTAGATAATGTAATGATTTCGCTCGCGCGCGCCGCCCGAGATTCATTGCTCTTTGTGGCCAGGGCTAAATTATGGCGCGTTACACAACGCGAATCGCGTATATACGGACGCGCGTAGGTAGTGTTAGAGAAGTGGCCGTAGCCGCAGCGCCGCCAACGCCGTTCGCCTTGCGATGGATTTTATGGGGCTGCGCGGGCGAGTTCCGGTGTGTCACGGCTGCTCATGTCGGCTGATAAATTCGCCCGATCAATTGTGCTGCTCTCTGCGAGAGACGCGTTAATGATGCCGATTTACAGGAGGCGCGCGCACGCGCGCGTGTGCGTCCCTATATACGTCTGTGCAAATAGATGTGGCGAGGAGCCCGCGAGGATCTATCGAGAGCTTTTTAATTTATCTCTCGAATGGTATATAGCTATTATTAACGCTCAATTATTTAGAATTTATAAAGCATTTTTGCCCGCTACTCGTATCGAGCGTATCATTGATCAGTAATATCGCTTGCTTATAGAAAATAAATTGTGGCGATTTATTAGGGCTGGCTGCCCGATTAAATCAGTTTTGCGTGTAAAATTTTTACATTTTATATTATACGCACACTTTACTTCGACGATAATCTCGTATATTTATGGCTAGACTTTTTAAATTGTGTGCTAGAAATACTTTTTTATAATATTCACTTCCTGTATGAGTATAGTAAATATATTAATAAGATTACTGCTTTTAGTGTCACTTATATTAGAATATTGCGAACTATACAATATTTTATCAGATTCAGCATACACTGTTTAGAGTTTTGAAAGTTAGGCCATATAAATTAATACTGTATAAAGAGTGCTAGTTTCGTTAGTTAAGTAACCTCCTTTCCATTTCCATACAATTTCAAGACAATACCTGACCCGTTCTAAATTCAAAAATCATATTATAAACCGTGAGAACGGGGGAGACGCCCGCGTTTCTCGGGATGTAATAATTTAGTTTCGCATCATAGATGAAGCTCGTTAATAATAGACATATATGTCTCTTTTATATATGTAAAAAAATGCAATTACCATATTAAACTTGCTATAATGAATTGACAATATTCTTATATATTCATAAAACTATATTTATCATGCAAACTCCTCCGATCGCTTAATTATGACAAAAAAAAAGTCATAAAATCCCACCTAATAATTTTCCCAAAGTACGAAATAAGAAGGAAATATATATATGAAATATCAATCGCATAATAATTCAGCGGAGAAGCAAAAACAGAAGAGAGAGAAAGAGCATCATCTCTCTGGCCGTAATCAGATGCATAGAGTATATAGAGAAAAGGAGCATATCGAGTATAGAAGAGGAAAATAGCCACTCACGCTGTATAGCTATACATGTATGTAACGTGTGTATATCATGCCCGCAGGTCCACCTGTACTTCAGCGGGCTGCCGGAGGACAAGATCCCGTACGTGGGCAGCGCCGGCGAGCGGGAGCGCGTGAGGCAGCTGCTGCAGCAGCTACCGCCCCACGACAACGAGGCGCGCTACTGCAGCGGCCTCGGCGAGGAGGAGAAGCGCGAGCTGCGCGTCTTTGCCGGCCAGAGGAAGCGCGAGGCTCTCGGCCGAGGTCAGGCCAGTCAGGTACGATCTCTCTTCTATCTCTCTTTTATTTTACCTTCCGTTGTTCCTTTTTTTGTATACTTTGCCCTCCAGCGCGCGCCCGTGTTCACGCTCCAACGAGCGAGCGCACGCCCTGTATGTATACTCGCTCGGCTTCCTCGTTGTTTCGCGGTGGAAGATGATCTTTTATTGGGGGCCAGGGCGAGCGATCGACTTTCTCGCGCGGCGAGTGTTGAGTGGTGACGAGGCTGCTGAGCTGATGGTGATTTTTCGAGCGAGCTATTGAATTTTCGGCGGAGACGGTGTAACAGGATCAGCTTCAATTTTTCCTGCTTACGGTGCCGCTGACATTTTATCTACCTACTTGGGAGTCGAAATGTAATCGTGTTGCGGGATTTTTGCCCTATAATATTGCGGAGAATTGTTTCTGAGAATAACTGCGATATCCTATACGGTTATCAATAATCGTGTTCTAAATGACCGTGTTAAATTCAACAGTTACGTTTGATCAGATATGTTTCGAATTCAGAATTCCATGCTAAAATTTTTATCGTTTCATCTAAAGCTCAAGCCAGTTTTAACACAAATTTTGCTGCTTTATGTCATAGACGTCAACCACTTTATGATTCTATATTTAATACATTACTAGTCCTATTCAAACTGCAAGTTCCAACCATAATTTAGACATTCCACAATTTTTTTATACACACGCACACATCTTGTATGCTATTAAAAAAAACATTGATATTTTCATCAGTAATTCTACATTTTACGTTATTCAAATAAAAATTCTCATTTAATGTGGTCAGAAAACTTTCAATTAATGTCGGCGGAATCAAACGTTCCTCTTCGCGTTGATCTTAGTAAGGCTTTGAATAAGTAATGAAATATGATTTACCTGGCATTTATGAGTCTAAATTTCGCAAAACTATAAAAACGAATGTTTTCGGCATCCTGAGACATACGCACTTTTAATGAAATGCCAGTGGAATTTATTTCATATTCCTCTAATTTATTCGATCGACTTAGGATCATTCGCCGTTGTAATTATGACTAATTCATCTCATTAGCAATTCAAATATGCGCCTGGGATATTTCACACACCTTTTGTGTAAAAACGTGTAAAGCCGCGCTGAAACTTCTGTTTGAGTTGAATTTATAAAAGTGCTAAACTTATCGAAGATTTTAAGATGCTATATTCCGTCTATTTTTGAGTTACTAAACATTTACTGCCAATTTATAAAAATATACAAACACCCAAACTTGGTATAATATTACACTTAAATAAGATTTTTAAACAGACATAAATTATTGAAATAGTTAAATAATATCCTTAAAGTCATAAATTAGTGTTGTTCAAACAATTGTAAACAAAAAGTAAAGTTCTTCGATTGAGAATTCGCGCATAAAATATTTGAATAAAATAGTTTTGAAAGCGTTCTATCGAGCAGTTTATCGCTTTTTTTTCGTTCATTCTTCGCATACAATCCTGCCGCGAGAACTGGCGAGACCTTCTTGCTTATAAGCCCCTGATAAGGCTGCAGACTTTCTTTGGTCCACAGGGAGTTTCGACATAAATAATTCAACGTCTTTAAAAGCCCCAACCGTTTGCCCGATATGCAGGCAAAAAGTTTTATTCGTTATGCTGAAAATGAAAACCGCTTTGTTAAGTAACTCCTTATTAGCCTCTTACAACTTTATCAATACTTTGCGATACCTTGGAGAAACGTTTAATCACTTCATAATAATTAAAAACTCTGTAAGATCGGTTTTAACTAGAAAGTTCTAATATATAAGGATGCCATAAGGGTACCATAATTTTTGTTAAACGTTAAATATACACAATAATAATGTGTGAACTTTTCGCTTTAAATTTCAATTCCAATCAAGATACTATTTCATATATACAACAAACATAAATTTTAACAACATATTTTTAACTGTATATTGACAGTAATTATATATTTTTTATAATTAAAAAAATTAAGTTCTATTATTTAATTAAACATAACGTTTCACAAGTATTTCAATAATGTTCTTATTTATAAGCCGTAATTATATGATTCGCGTGACGCTATTGCAATTAAGCATTGTATATACATAATTTTTTTTTAATTAGTAAGAAATTGAATGCAAGATCTTTCCATAAAATAAATTACACACAAACTTTTTCTAGTATCAACAAAATTGAACAAACAATTCCGTACAAAGCAAGCCGATTCTTTCGTTCAACTCTAAGAAAAACCTCAAAACCGCGCGTACGTGCTCGAAAGGGGAAGAGCAACCGAATAAATTTCCCAGGCTCCGCAAGTAATACGTATACCTATACGCACTGCAAGGCGTGCCTTTAAAAAGTATCTCATTCCTTCAAAAGCCAAAAAAAAAGATAGCGGGTAGATCAATCCGTCGCGATTGAGCTATCCAGCAACTTCTTGCCGTCGTCTCGTCTTTTAAGTCTCGGCTGTGCATAATGAGGAAAAGCCTCTTTTGGGAATGAAAATTACTACCTGCTCGCCATGGGAATAAACTCGGCTTTTACCGAATAATATATATACGCGACCTAGATGAAACGATAAAACATCTATGTACCACAAGATATTTAATATTAATTTTAAAAAGATAACAAAAGGTATAACATAATAGAAAAAAAAAGATTAAAACTTTACGGACAAACCAGTTTTATATAAGTCATACCTAAAAAAATACACCATTATTATCATTTGCGATCGAAATATCTGCACATAGTACAATAAAATTCCCATATCTCGCAACCGAAAATTCAGCTATATATACGAAACTTTGTTTCTCAAGCACAGCTCTATATCACGCTACCGAGAACCCGCGATGATCATTCCCCGATTATACCATTATACACCCTCTGCGTCTATATATCCACCTCTCCCCAAGTTAAATCGAATTCATATCGCGCCCGCATCATCATATCACGATCGTACGTTACGTGCACCGGCAGGTGGAGCGAGCGCACGGGAGCGGCTGCCGGGAGTGCGGTCGCACGATAGCCCAGGGCGAGATCGCGGTGAGCGCGAGCCGAGCTGGTCCCGCTGCCCTCTGGCACCCGGCCTGCTTCGTCTGCTGCGTCTGCCGTCAGCTCCTCGTCGATCTCATCTACTTCTGGCGGGACGGCAGGCTCTACTGCGGCCGACATCACGCCGAGACCCTCAAGCCACGATGCTGCGCCTGCGACGAGATCATACTCGCCGACGAGTGCACCGAGGCGGAGGGCCGCGCATGGCACATGCGGCATTTCGCCTGCCTGGAGTGCGACAGACAGGTGAGTTTCATTTAAATACGCGAATTTCCTGTAAATGTATAGATTTTTTTATCGGGTGGATTGTGTAAGGTTGGATGGATGGTTATAGATTTATTTTAGTAAATTAAATTTCATAATTAAGGATAGGAAAATGATGAGGTGAAATTCTTATTGAGAAAGTTAGTGGTATAGGTTATAACTTTTATAATGAAGAGATTTTTCGTAATCTTCTTAAGTGAAATCTCTATCAGCAGAATTTTTGTGTAATATATATATACTACCTTCTTCGATAATATGAAATTATTTATTCAAAAGCCAACACAGTGTATGAATAAAAGTGCCATTCAACATACTTAGACTGACCTCAAGTTGTCGGCGTTAGGATCTTGCGGGATTTACGATTCACCTCCAGCGCGCGTCTGCGTCGGAGGCGCTTTTTTCGCTCGATGGAAGGCGGAACTCGTATCGGCGAGCAATAGGCGCGGCCAAGATTAGCTCGCTCATGCGCGCTTTTTTCGCCGAATGCGTTTGACGTTTCTATTGCTTCTTACCGTCTTTGGAGATCTGAAGAGTCCAGCCCAAGGGATTGATCGCAGTGTTACCAGAGAGGAAAAAGTTATACGGTGATTCAATGGACTTGCGCGAGCAGAATATAAATTATTCACTGTATTTACTTTAAATCGCCGGTTAAAACAATTGAAAAATATTACTCTTCAAAGATTAATAATTTGACATTGATATTTTATGAGGTAATTTTTCATATACGTTTCGTCGATTTTCCAATCGCCTTCCAATTTCTATTCTCTAGTATCTTAAAATATTTCAACCAACGAAATGGTTCTTCCTTCATTCAAACCTAAAGCCGTTTTATTCCGTGTACTGTACGTGAAAGCCGAAAAGGTCGAGGAATGGAATTCAAAAAACTCCGATGCCAGCAATAAATATTTAGACCGTTTAAAATTTGGCGCGTACATCCTCCAAATCGAATCTTTCCGCCTCTTAAAATCCAATAAAGAAAATTGATAGGTTGTGTACAACAAAAAAAAAGGACCTCGGCATTTAATCCGAGGAAAAGTTAATTGCCGCTTATCGGGACATCGGCATAGGGCTTCTATATATAGCGGCACTATGGGCTCAATCGTCGGATTCCTATTTTCCGTAACGCGCGCCTCTCGCGCGAGTTAATCGTGGATGAGCATCCGTGTTCCCTGCCGATCGACGGGAGCGACGAAAGAGAACCCGCTTGCTATATAGCGCTGCCGCGCCTTTATATACAGCCCGCCACGGCGATCTTTATCTCTCTCTCTCTAGCGCGGCGCATCTCGTTGGTGATTTACGATTTTTTTATTTTTTCACTCCTATACCTCTCGTTCTCTCCCCTCCTCCTCCTCTCGCTCGTTTTCTCCGCCTGTCTTTTCTTCGTCTTTTCTCCGCTGTCTGTCACGACTTTTTGTGTCTTCGAGATTCTCGACACCTTTGGTGCGCGCACGCGCCGCTTTTATGATCGATGGCCGGCTTTCGAGCAACTAGACATGCAGCTTAAAAAAGCGAGGATTTCTGGTGATTCAAAATAAACGATAATCGCGCTGATAAGATGAGCCGCAGATTACATTTCGTGTTGTGAGGACTCAATTGTGAAATTTGTTTTGAACATTTTCACTATCCTATCTGTGAAGAAGTTATATGTAAATCTTTAATTTTTTGTAGTTGTCTGAATAACATGTAAATGAATATTTATATGATCCGAGGAAAGTATTTTCCGGTACTTACTCCGCATGCATACGTTTATTTAAATGCGAGATTTTACGATAACCCTGCAATGTAAGAAATATTCAACAAATAAAACGGGACTCATAAACATTTTAAAATTAGGTCACACTATTTTAACTAGACTGTTGGTATATTGATGACATTAATGTAGCCTGAATTCATTACGTAGACTGCGTGAACTAATAAAATTTTCTTCTGCAATTTAACGTGACTTACTTTCTCAAAGAGAAAGCTTTGTACTCGTAAACAATTTTAGATCATCCTGAAGTTCACATACGTGCATATCTTTTAAATATATGAATATGTAATTCTTATAAAATAAATTTGCATATATATATATATATAGAGATATCAAAATTCCCTACATAGTTGTACATTATCAGTTTACTCAATGCATGCAGGTTTAAATGTTCTGATTGGCAATTTTCGTCAAATTTCATAAATAACAAGAACAACAACGAGATCCTTTAACGTCATGTAATTTACCGAATGTCTGATACCGTGACCCTTGTTTTTCAAAATGTCCATCAAGATCGTCACCCAAAAACCAAATAAGACCACTTTATATTTTGTCATTTTCCAGCTGGGCGGTCAGCGCTACGTGATGCGCGAGGGCAGGCCCTACTGTCTGCACTGCTTCGACGCGTCTTTCGCCGAGTACTGCGACAGCTGCAGCGACCCAATCGGCGTGGACCAGGGTCAGATGTCGCACGAGGGTCAGCACTGGCACGCCAACGAGTGCTGCTTCTGCTGCGCTACCTGCCGCACGTCCCTCCTGGGCCGGCCTTTCCTGCCGCGCCGCGGTGCCATCTATTGCAGCATTGCCTGCAGCAAGGGCGAGCCACCGACGACGCCGAGCGACTCGTCGGCTGGACCGACGCCTGCGCCGCCATCCTTCCCCAGGTATATATTATACGTGACCAGATGGATGGGGTTATATCCGCTTGGGAAAAAGACCTCGCGGATCGCTTATATATTTTTACCCATAGAGCGCTGTTAAATGCTGGTCGAAGTTATATGGATATACTAATTAGTAGAGGGCTTATTAATTAAGATTGATTGGGGTGAGATGGAGAAGGAAATACGATTTCCACGGTAGTTTGAAATGACAAAGTTTTTCCCACCGGGATAATAGCTCCTAATTTACGAATTAATGTGAATAATTTCTTTAGTAAACTTCAACTATTTTAATTAAGAGAAATGTGAGAGTGTATATAAACTTACAAATTTCTGCCCGAAATCACATTTTATAACAGTTATAGAAATCGTGCTTTTATGTGAAAGTATAAGAATTGTTTGAATGCATTATGAGCTGCTGAATTTTAAATAAAAATTTTTTTTATTGTTTATAATTTTTTGTACATTTTGATTGACTTTGCAAAAAGACATTACTATAAAGTACCTGCTCGGATCACACGTTCTTCAACTATCGAGTTCCATTCAAATTGATCGGCAGTAAAATTTTTTGCACATGTAACTCCGCGAGGAATGCAAAAAATCGACACGCAACTGTGCTTGATCAGCATCCGACAGGTCGATTGATCGGAACACTTATCTCGCATTCCAGATGCTCGAGGCCACGCCTTTATACACCTGCATAGCTCATATAGCAATACAATAAAATTAGACTAATACCCTTCTCAATCCGATCTATCAATTAAAAGCCCTTGTAGGAACGATCCACAAAAAAATAACTGATTTAACCGCTCTTATCTTCTCCCCCTACAGAATGTCAAAACGCCACGGGGGCAAGAGCTCGGGCGAGGGCTCGCCGCGCCACCCGATCGGCTCTCCCCGGAACTCGCCCCGCATGGCCAGGAAGCATCACCAATCGCCTTACCGTCAACAACAACAACAACAGCAACAACAGCAACAACAGCAACAACAGCAACAACAGCAACAACAGCAACAGCAGCAGCTGTCGTCGTCGGGCTCGCTGGCGGGCACGCCGACGCACGCGCCTCCGCCGCCCCCGGCGCCTCCCTCCTCCGGGAGCAACAGCGAGCTCGACGCCGGGGGCTTGCGCGCCGGTGGCCTCGATCGCGTCCTCCTCGAGAGGAACCTCGAGCGGCTGCTGCAGGAGCGCGGCACGCAGGCCGAAGAATCCAGCACCGAGCTCGGCAGGTCAGTGACTGCTGTGGGATCTCTTTCGCGCGAGAGGGAGAGAAGGGGATAGGGAGTTACGGGAGCCCGGCTTTTTCGCATTGTTCGAGGAAACGATTCATTTCCGCGAATTACGAGCGCACCTGTATAAGCGCTCCTGCCCTCTCTCTCTCTCTCTCTCTCTCTCTCTCTCTCTCTCTCTCTCTCTCTCTCTATCTCTCTCTCTCTCTCTCTCTCTCTCTCTCTCTCTCTCTCTTGCTTTGCCCTGTCCCGTTCCATTGTCATTTTGCGCGTTATGTAAACGTTGTAGTTAGAGACGTTTTACGACGAGGAAGGCGTTTTTGCCGGAGTTTTCAGCTTCTTCATTTCATTATCGAGGATTGTTTCAGCGGCAAACGAGATTGTATTCAAATTATAATTTTAGAAGAACGCCCGTGTAAAAATTTTAGTCTCGGATTGATCTGCCAAAAGTCTCGCGAAATAAGTCTCGAGTAACTCTTGCAATAATCTCGCTAAGGCCACTTTGCGAGACTAATCTTTTTTTAGTTTGTAAAGTCTCGCAAAAAATCCAAGATGAACTGCGAGACTTTTGGCTGGACAATATTTTTTCTTTAAAAAGTCTCGCATAAAGCCCAAAACAAACAGCGAGACTTTTGGCTGGATAATATTTTTACTTTAAAAAGTCTCGCATAAAGCCTAACACGAACAGCGAGACTTTTGGCTGGACAAACTTTTGTCTTAAAAAGTCTCGCATAAAGCCCAACACAAAATGTAAAAAATGTAAAAAAATGCCTGCAAAGTTACATAATAACTATAATTCGCATCAACACCCACACTCATACACACATATACACACACACGCACGCGCGCGCGCAAACAGCCTTGCAAAATAACCCAGACTTTGCCCCAGGAGACGCTGTTGGCGTCTGCGAACAAGAGACGCTATTGGTGTCGGCAAACAGAAGACCCTGTTGATGTCATGAAAAGAGAGGTTGGATTCGAGATGCCGGTACGGCAGCAAGGCGGTCCGTAGCTGCGATTACCACGACTCCTTGAGGCTGCTGACATTGAGGCGTCTTCTTCGGGGAATCAGGAATTCGCCACCTGGATCCCTAAAATTCTTCTGACCCGATTCTCTGCCATTGGAATGAAAATTTTCCGCAAATTCATGAACGACATATAACCGCAAGACGACTATTTTCAATTGAACATGAATGCAAACATTTCAACTGTTTTGTTTAGTTTCCAAGTCTACACGCGCGTTAACTTGGAAACCAAACAAAACATTTGAAATATATTCGTTTATGTTCACTTGAAAAAAATCGTCATAACTACGAAATATTTTCATTTCAATGGCAGAGAATCGGGTCAGAAGAATTTTAGGGATCCAGGTGGCGAATTCCTGATTTCCCGAAGAAGATGCCTCAATGTCAGCAGCCTCAAGGAGTCGTGGTAATCGCAGCTACGGACCGCCTTGCTGCTGTACCGGCATCTCGAATCCAACCTCTCTTTTCATGACATCAACAGGGTCTTCTGTTTGCCGACACCAATAGCGTCTCCTGTTCGCAGACGCCAACAGCGTCTCCTGGGGCAAAGTCTTGGTTATTTTGCAAGGCTGTTTTGGCGCGCGCGTGCGTGTGTGTATGTGTGTATGAGTGTGTAGGTGTTGATGCGGATTATAGTTATTATGTAATTTTACAGGCATTTTTTTTTACATTTTTTTACATTTTGTGTTGGGCTTTATACGAGACTTTTTAAGACAAAAGTTTGTCCAGCCAAAAGTCTCGCTGTTCGTGTTGGGCTTTATGCGAGACTTTTTAAAGTAAAAATATTGTTCAGCCAAATATCTTGCTGTTTGTGTTGGGCTTTATGCGAGACTTTTTAAAGTAAAAATATTGTCCAGTCAAAAGTCTCGCGTTTCGTCTTGGATTTTTTGCGAGACTTTACAAACTAAAAAAGATTAGTCTCGCAAAGTGGCCTTAGCGAGATTATTGCGAGAGTTACTCGAGACTTATTTCGCGAGACTTTTGGCAGATCAATCCGAGACTAACATTTTTACACGGGCGTTTATATTCAAAGATGTTCGTTACTGAGACTTATTACAATTGCGTAGAAGTTAAATAAATGATACTTAATTTATTTCTTTTCGCTTACAGGCTAATGCAAGCGCGGGACCGGGAGCCGTTGCGTTGCATCCCAAACTCCTCGAGTCCGTCACACGCCTCGAGTATGCCGGAACTACCGAACCTGCTGCCTTGCTCGAGCAATAACAGCCAGAGCGGCGGTCTGGCGACGGCCGCGACCTCGCCGTCGACCTGCGTACCCGATTCGCCGGCGACGGACGGCGAGGGTGCAATGGCACTACCGATGTCTTCGTCGAGCTCCGTGTCGCCGTCGACGCCGCCCGAGGACAAACCCTCACCGCCGCCACCAGCACCCGGACCCTCCCACCACGATCCCGTGACGCCGACCTCGAGGCGCGTTCGCTTCCAAGGTGACGACCTTGTTGACGAGCCGTCCACCTCGAGCGGGTACACGAGGAACCACGGAAGACGCTCGCCCGTCTCGCCCTGCCTGCCCAGGCGGCCACAGCATCATCAGCAGCACGTGCCAAGATCGAGGAGCTTGCAGTCCGACGAGATGCCCGGTTGCTCCTCTTGGAGTGAGTATTATGTTTATAGTGGTTAAACGAAAATTATATTTGGGTTGTAAATGTACCAAAAAGGCAAATGTGTAATAGAGTAAATTTTGTAGATTTTTAGATTTTCATTTATTTTAATTTACTTTTTTTTAGTTACGCTTTTTATTTGCGATTTCGTTTATTCTCTATTATTCACTTACCAGTTTACCATTTAATATTTCATTCAGTTTTACGATATGAAAAATTAAGAAAATGTGAATAAAAGTTGTACACGGAGAAATATTTTTTATAAAAATTATTTTACTGTTTCGTAACGCTGTAACCGATTGTGAACAACCAATAAATCACCAGACTTTCTGGAAAATTTTTCTAGAAATATATGGGAAATTTACTATACTTTTCGTAAAACTTCCCATAAAGTTTGGTAATTTTTTTGATTTTCACAGTCTCTTGACGTATTACTAATCAGTATAGTAATTTTTCCTAAAATATTTCGCTCCGTACAGGAAAAGAAGTAAAAATTGAAAATCTATGTAAATTATTATCTTCTGTGATAATTTTTAAAATTTTACTACATTTACATGCATTCCTGTTTTTTTGGATTATCGATCAAAATTGTTGTCCAATATTCGTAGTTATTAATAATTTTGAGAAAAAAGTTATAATTATGAAAATTTATTTTGCCAATTATCAAAATTTCAATATAAAACATAAAAATGTTACTTTCTATTACGATTTGTCATAGGTTTTCTAATGTTTGCTAATACCTTTATTTTCGCTAGATTAATCATTTATAGTAATTTATTTTTCTACAAGTTTCATGAACCAAATCGATATTAAATTATTTGCATTAGTCTTCGTGTATTTTTTATTCAAATAGAACAAAACCAATTCGGAGTCTGTATCGAGAACTCAACTAGGTGTCTACTTTGAAAAGGATTCTACTAAAGTTTTTTCTTGAAATTTTATTTTAGCAAAACTAACACTTAAATTAGTTTCATTTCCAACTAAACTACTAAACTCCATTTCAAAGCAGACTCCTGATAAATTTTGTTTTATTCAAAATCTTCATAATTGATTAAATCAAATAGATTCAATTGATTACAAGTAATTCAGAACATTAAAAAGTACTGAATAAACTAAAAAATAAAGCTTTTTATCATCAAAACTAATAAGACATTTGTATCTATAGACACACACATGGGCCCTCGAACGCGAGCCGACGACGAGGAGAGCTGCTGTTCTACGTGCAGCTCCTCGAGCAGCTCGGACGACGCGGAAGCGTACGCCCTGCCTCCACGACGCGCCTACGGTGGGGTGCGGCTCGCATACGTGCCCAACGACGCGGTGGCGTGCGCTCGACGACGCTCTGCCAGCGGGCCCAACTCGTCAGTCGCGGGATCCGGCAAGGACAATGAAAAATGCGTCATATCTTGATCGGAAGCGAGGCATAAGCAGCAGCAGCTACGGCTGCCGCCGTTCAATCGCAGTCTTCCGTCCCGGGCAATCGGTCAGATCTAAACGGGATCAAAATTGCTACTCGGACACTTTTTATAACTATGTCTTCGTCGATTTTTTTTGCGAAGCGTGCGCATGTTTTCCATTGCGTCGAGAACGCGGGCTGAAATAAGCCGTTGACAATATTACACGGGGTTGGTCGTGTTATATATGCGTAGAAATCAGGTGGCGATTCACTTCGCACAGTGTTCACGTTTAAAAGCAAAGTTCATTGCTTTGTCAGAACTTGTGCATAATTAGCTTTTGTAAAAACATTATGATTGCCGTAAACTATTACATCCATATACCGCATCGTTGTTTGTTTCTGCGCATAACTATATATTTGTTCAATACCTACCGCAACGTATTTTCGTAACCCGATATATATATCTGAAATGAAATAAGTTATTTTTGAAAGATACTCATGTTGTACATTTTAGCGTATATATTCAGTTGCCTCGATCGGTTGATAAAGTTTTACAAAGAAATTGTCGCGGTGTGAAGTGTCTTAATATTAGTACAATTAAATACGCACCTTGTCTACCTCGTGTACCTATAGATGGACGCTTATTCATTACTAAAAATTATTATTAAATGTTACGATTATTGAGACACTCGCACTATGGCATAATTTAGCTTTATTATTGTCGTCATGAAAAAATATATATATATGTACGTAACGTAAAAACATATCATATAACGATAAATTTATTCTTTTAAGGCACGAAATGAAAAGAGCATCGAACTGTGAATACTTTTAAAAAGATTTATTATTATAATTTAAATGTTGTGTTATAAAATCTATGTTCAATAATACAAATTGTAAATTGGCATCGATATCAAGAAATAAATGCCAATTATGTGTGGTAACACAAGAACATTCAAAGTAATAAACCCATGACCAGAAAATAGACACAAACTGTTGTCAACAGAGAAATATTTTTAAATGTTTTTTAAAATGTGTATTGTGCACAATATAAAATTATAACATATCTGTACTGTTACATATCCTTGACCTCTCTCTTCTTATTATTAATTGAAAAATAAATGTCTTTATTTTAATCTGACATATATATCTAATACTGTATGTACAGTAGAGCAATTTATTGTTTTAAAAATTAAAGTAACACTTTACAGAATAGTATATGAAGAACCAGAATTGATCCATTTTTCGAAGTAGTCTTGCCAAAAGGTTGAATCACTGCCCCATGGAAAATGGTGCCGTTATCGCCATTTATGAGTTAAGACTTTCGACAAGGATTAATTCCTTCCTTTTATAACTGAATCATAGTTTTAAATTATGAATATGTAATGAAAATAAACATAAGTGACCGCAATTGACTAAAGCCATATATTTATATATAATTAAAGTACGTTGAGACGGCGTTATGTACTATTAAATGTAAGATAAATGTATAATTTATAGAAAGAAATGATTATTATTAATCTAGTGGGTGATTTTGTTACGAGTCGTTCATTTATGTAACAAATGTACAGAATCGCCCATAAACAAACGCAAAAGTGTTTTGAGAAACTATCGATAAGAAAATCCTATTTATTATTTTATTTATATATATTTTAATTTCGATAGTTTCGATAATTTATTAATTACTTTAATTAAACATATAAGAAAAACTGTGTTGTCTTTGTACATCGAAATTACGTATAACAAAATTTTGCTATTTGATTTTTAAAAATCAATTAAGAAATGATGATAAACGAATTGATTCGAAACAATTCTGCATATTCTAAAAAAATATTGATAATTAATAAGAACTATTTAAAAAGTATATTCGAAGATAATTAATAGATTTGTTCAAACCATTATTTGTATAGGAACAAGACTGTATTACACTTAATTCGTTATAGGTATTCTAATGTACAAACTCGTATTAAATAAGAAGTCTCCCTTTAAGACACAGCTGTAAGCACATTTTTTTATCTGAAACTAAGATACGTGTATATACTTTTTAAGATTTTGCGTACTCAATAATATAATAGAAATTTATTACATATGTACATATCACAAATACGATTAGAAATTTGTAAGAGACAAAACGACTCATTAATAATTAAAATGATATTTTAAAAAATCGTGATTATGTAATTTATTTTATTTATGCTCCTATATTTTATTACATGTATCCCTGTCTTCTTTTATATGAAAATAGTTAATTAATTAATTATTCTAATTATAATTAATAGATAGGACTGTAGGTATATAATCATATTATTAATACATACAGTAAACAGAATAAATATAAATATTATTAATAGACGACAAGACCCTACACAGAATTTTATATTTAAATATTATAAATATAAGGTACTTCAAAAACTAAACTGCAAATTAAACCACGAAATATAATTAGTGATAATAACTATGAATTTTTACAAGAATAAGAGAAGAAACAAAAAGGTTTTTTAGATTTAGTACTTGCAGTACATAACATCATACTGGTCCAGGGCTAAATTAAACTTCGAGTTAAATTACAGCTGGGAGGTGAAATAATACCAATAATAATAATTCAACATAAAAATTGTATGGAAAACACTAATGAAATCACCTAAAAACAGTGTGAGAATAGTTATTGTATAAACAAACACCCTGAAGATTTTCAATTTGAAATAAAAATTAAAAAAACGAATTAATTAATTAAAAAATAGCATTGGTAAGGTAACGATCATGTCTACATGCTATAAATTATGCTGATTTTTTAATATAAAAATATTATAGAAGATACTAATAGAATTCCTAAAACAACAATTCTTGGTACAATTTTTATGTAACCGAAAATATAATGATATAGTGAAAATATATTTAAATAATAAATAAAATATTTTTATATAACGTCAACGCCCTAAAGATCGTGATTTTGCAAATAAACGTTTACATCTTAAACTTATTATTATGTATTTCAAATGATTAATCAATTTTTTTTTCTTTAGCCTAGTGGAAATATTATTTGTTCAAAACTGTTTAAAACTATTTTAAACTATTCAAACCTGTTCAAAACTGTTCAAAACTGTTTTAAACGTCCAAAAATACGTACTTTTGAATAATTTTAAACAGTTTTGAATAAATGATATTTCCACTAGGGTATATATTTTACAGCTATCTGAAGTCTTCTTTGGGAGTCATATTGAATCCCACCCGTATGGAAATAATAAATGTATGAAAACATATAAAAACGTATATAAAAATGAACCTTTCTATTGATTTTTGGACATATTTTATACGGTTTATTACATTTTCATACAAAATAAAAAAAAAACGAATAGAAAAATAAATAAATTATGTTTTTATGTTTATAAAAATGTAATTACGTTTTTACGTTTTTTACGTTTTATAAATTCTATAAAACGTAAAAACCATATGAAATTGTATAAAATATAAAATCGTTGCAAATCGTAGAAAACTGTATTAAAATGTTAGAAACCGTATGAAACCGTATTAAAACGTATCAAAACGTATTAGAACGTATAAAGTTGTCCAAAAACCAATGTTTAGATCCAGTTTTATGCATTTTTATACAGTTTTGTACGGTTGTATACGGTTTTATACATTTATTTTTGTCCATACGGGCAATAAGCGAAAAATATTTTTGAGAGAGAAAGTAAGTATTTTTTCATGAAGATATATTGATATTTCATTCTGATCAAGAATGCCAAATCATATTATCATTATCAAAGTATTCACAAAGATTTCTTTACCTAAATAACTTTGTGATTTCTTTTTATTCATATTATTTTGCTTTATTATAAATATTTAAAAAAATATTTTCACAAAGTAATTTTCCCGAATACTTGATGACTACTTAAAGTAATCTTTTTGATTGGACATTCGTGATTACTTAAAGAATTTCTTTACCCAAAATCTTTGCTTATTGTGTGGGTGTGTGTGTGTGTGTGTATGTGTGTGCACACACACACATTTTTTTTATATTTCTTAAAATTTTCGTTATACATATAAGACTAAATTTATAAGTTTTACGGAAATGAATATAAACGTATATAAATGTCAAAAAATCGCTGCCAATTCATTGGCCCGTAGCTTCCTCAACCGTAATTTGTTGATTCCTTTAATTAATTTTTAATAACAAAATTTATAATTTTTTAAAAAATTTATTGCATAATTATAATTAAATTCATTTATGAATATTAAAAATTGTTAATTTTTAAATTTATTTATTTATTTATTATTTATTTATATCAAATTTACATAAATTTTGAGCTGATAAATAAAGTTTTCATTTGAAATACAAGTAAAATATCTATATTTTATAATAAAACAAATAGCTATCACGGTTGTTTTGTTATTGACAAAAACGTGTTTTTTTTTATATTTCATAATTCATATTTTTTAAGAAAAAAAAATTATAGCTATCATTGTTCTTTTGTTATTAACAAAAACGTGTTTTTTTAAAAAAGTTCATAACTCACAAATAAATTATAATAATGCAGAATATAATGCATTCATAATGCATAACTCATAATTATAATAGATTATAATAGATATAATTTTTAAACATTTTAATTCATTTTGTTGGTTGGTTTTTTAAAAATTAAAAAAAAAATCATCGAATGCCTACTCAATGACGTTTCCTCATTCCACACCACCTAGCGGTAGATATCACTGCGCGTTTTTTTAAAATAAAATATAAATCTTTTTTAATTTAGAGATTAAATTAATTTTTGTAACACATGAATGATTTTCTGCGTTTTCCTACATAAAAATATGTTCTAAAAAGTGACTTTTTTTACCTATCGTGTAAAGAAATTCATTCTCTCCCTCTGCTCTAAAATTATGTAAATTCGCGAAAATGAATTTTGCCATGCTTTTAGGTTCAAAAACGCATACAATGGACTTATGAGTTTTTAAAGAAAAACACGGTTTTGTTTTTGATGATAACTAAAGAACCGTGATAGATAAAAAATTAATTTTTGTTTAGAAAATATAGGTATTTTAATTCTCTTTCGAATGCCACCCACCCCATTCAGATACATAGAGCCGTTCTCGAGAAATTACGATTTAAAAAAAATGTCAAAAAATTTTTAACCTCAAATATCTCTGAAATTTATGGACCAATCATTTTGCCCAAAGAACTCGACCGAGAACTATAAAAAATCTACCTCTAAAAGGAATTTTGAAGCCATTAAGTAAATTTTACTCTTGTAATCGTTGGACATAAAAAACTGATTTTTTTCATTTTTCAATTTTTTATTCAAAATCTAGCCTACAGAATGTATTCAAATTTTAACAGATTATAACTATTTATAATAATTTTATCATGATTTTTCTCAAAAAAATTGACCGTTAAGTTTAGGAGTTATAAGCTTCTAAAAAAAAAACACGTTTTTGTTAATAACAAAAGAACCGTGATAGCTAGAAACTTTTGTTTTTTTAGAAAATATAGGTATTTTAATTCTCTTTCGAACGCTACCCATCAGATTCGAATAACTAGATCCTATCATTAAAAAAAAATAAAAAAACAGTTTTGAAAAAATCGAAAATTTGAAAAAAAAAAACAAAAACGCATCGCCCTAATCAAAAAACTGATTTTTGACCCGCCATCACGCAAAAAAAAAACAAAAAAATGAGACCTGCCCGGTCAAAATCAACCGAGTAGAAGCTGAGATCCAGGCGCACACACACACACACACACACACACACACACACACACACACACACACACACATACATCCATACAGACATTTTTCAAAAACCATGTATTTTGATTCCTAACACCTCGGAACACAATTATAACATGTTTTTACAACAACTCAAAAATTTACTATCACAAAGCTTCCTCTAGGAGGAAGCAAAATATTATTTACATTTTTTAAATTGTGTCATTTAAGGTGGTTCTATGAGCAGATATAGTACTTAAATATAAAATATTCTACAATAAATTGTTCTTATAAATAGGCCAGGAGCAGTACACTTTCACATGGATGCGTTCTGACGTAGATTATCTTTTTTGGCTATAGCTTCTCCATAACATATAAAACGAAAATATCGGGGTGCACCAAAAAAAAAAGTTATGCAATTTGCAGGAAAAATCGAAACGTGAAAAAATACGTCAAAATCGTGGTTTTTCTCATATATTATTGAAAATAACTTCTTAACGATGCGTTTTAGAGAAAATATTCATAGGACCAAAGTTGTTTCCCATGAAATTTTCTACAAGGTAGAGTTGAATCAAAAAATGGAAATGCAATAATTATATTGCAAAATAGCAATAAACACGCAAAAAAAGCATGAAAAATAGGGTATTTTTGAAGCACTTGTAGAATTGTTAAGGGCCGGTCCTATCCTTTTGAAAATTTGTATGTAAGTACTTCAAAGCAATATAAATAAAGCCCCCAAAGCTGATTTCGATCAGTCGAATAGTTATCGCACAACTCTTTTGTTAACTAAACTCGGTGGAAAAAAACACTATTTTTTTGCATTAATACCAGAGCCAAACCGATTATTTAAAATCGGTCCTGATTTTTGTACGTACTCATAATGTTCCCAACTATCGCCTGGCATCATCAGAATATCAATTTTATAATTATTAACAACTTTTTAAGCAATTTTAAATGCTCGGAAATTTTTTTCCTTATAAATAATTACTTTTACCTTACACGAGTAACGACAAGACACGTCAAGTGCAACAACAAACTATAAAAAATTATATACAAGCAAGTATCAGAAGACAGGATGGAAAACATTTGAAATTGAGGAGATATTGTTCTATTACTGTTCATGAGAGTTGTGCGAAGACTTATACAAATGAGCCAAAAATTTTAGCCCAAATACGTAAGTTAGAAGCCTCGACATCACCGGCAACTCGTTCTGTTGCGGAATTCGATTTTAAAAACTGATGCTTTATATGTGGAGAAGATGCATCGGATACATTTATAGAAAAACAGAAAAAGTATTCTGCAAAACAACGAAATATCATTCGAATGGTTCACAGTAGTGATGTAAAACAAACTCTTTTGAATAACTTTAATAATTCTACGCATAAGTTATGTATTACTGTGATTTCCCGCATTACTCCTGTGATTGATTTGAAAAATGTAGGCGCAAGATATCACGATAATTGTAATAAGGAGTTGTATAACACACTTAAAAAGAGTAATGAAGTCGAAGATTCAAATACTGCGAAAGCTGCTAAATTCATAAGTGAATATATTCTTGCAAATAAGGAAGAATGTCAATTTAGTATAAAAGCAATACTGCAAAATTTTTATAACGATGAATGGGCCAGCATGAAATATCTAAAAAAACATTTATTTAATTCTTTTGGAAGTGACATTATAATACATTCGTCTAAAGACGGGCCTATTTTAACTTTTACTGACATGGGTAGTAAAATTTTGACAGAAAATTGGTATAAAAATAAAAAAAACAACGAGAAGGAAGAGCGTGTACGACTGGTTAAAACTGTTTCAAAAATAATTTTAGAAGATATTAGATCAGTAGTTTATGACGTAAATTCGTATCCCGCTCCAGATTGTTTTCTTGAGAATGTCAATAACTGTATACCCGAAACTTTGAAAATTTTATTAGATGAAATTATATTAAAAAAAAAGTCCAGCACAAGAAGTTATGAACCAAAAATTACATCTATAGCTCACGCCATAATAACAGCTACTCGTCCAAGATCTTTTGTATCATCTATTCAAGTCGGCTTGGGAACTATGCTTAACAAAAAGTATGGTTCAAAAGATCTTATAAAAATTTTAAATTCTTTAGGATTATGCTGTTCTTATGAAGAAACCCAATTATTTGAAAGTTCAGTATTAGCTTTTCCGCAAGAGACGAATTATGATGATACATATATGCAGTTTGTTTTTGATGATGCGGACCATAATATTAACACTATAGATGGGCGTAACACTTTCCATGCCATGGGTGGCATTCAAATTCTTACTCCACAATCTTCAGTTTCTTCCATTAAATCTATCGACAGATTATCCGCACGGACATCTTCTGTTGTCCTTGGAAAATACGGTAAAATTGATTTAGAAGTCTTTCACAGGCCCTCTCGTTCGGGAATGGAAAATATCATTGTTCAAGATTTAAATAAAATAAGCCCTTTCTCTCTCGATATACAGTTATCTAAAACAGATTTTTTGTGGATCTTTGGAAAACACCGATACTCACTTGATTTTCCAGGCTGGAATGGATTTATGGAGTCTATAACAAAAGATCTCAATTATGAAAAAAGTAGAATTACTTTTTTGCCATTTGTTAATGCTCCACCAAGCAATTATGACACTATTTATACTGTTCTTCAGCAAGCCCGCATAAAATCTCAGGAGATAAACCAAAAACATACTTTTGTCACATTTGATCAACCTCTGTACTATAAAGCGCGAGAAATACTAGAATGTTGTAAAGGGGAATTATCATCAGTAATTGCCAAATTAGGCGGGTTCCATTTACTAATGTCTTTCATGAGTGCTATTGGATTCATAATGAACGGAAGTGGCTTGAAAGAACTTTTTTGTAAAACTTTTGCAGAAAATTCAGTTGATAAAATTTTAAATGGCCATGCTTACTCAAGAGCTGTACGGGGGCATATCCTTACTCATTTAGCCTTGGGAAAAATAATGGTATCTTCCTTTGATTTAATAGATAATGAAAATAGAATTTTAGATGATAAACTCTGTTCTGGAACAAATACATTAAATGAGATAAATGATGAAGATTATCTCAAAATTTATGACAAATTTCTAAAACATGTTGAACAAATCAAACAGCGAGGGCCAACTGCTAAATTATGGTTGCAATATTTTGATATGGTTACAATAATGAGACAATTTATAGAAGCTGAGAAAATGGGTAATTGGAATTTACATTTAGAAAGTATAAGAAAAATGTTACCATTTTTTCATGCGAGCGGGCGCTACTTGTACGCGAAATCTTGTCAACTTTATTTACAAGACACGCTAAATCTTGAACAGAAAATGGATCCGTTAGAATACGAAAATATACAAAAAAAGGCTTTTTTACTATCAGAAGATCTGATAAATTTTGGAGTGGCATTTGGTCTGATATGTCCATTGAACAAGTACTTATGCGTTCAATGAAAAGCAGTGGAGGACTCACACACGGCAGGGACATAACGGATTCTGTTTTGTCAAAATGGATTTGGACAATGCCCTTTCTCGTTGATATTATTAATTCAATGCAAACATTTTGTAACGTATCTTTCGCTACCTCAGAACAGCACGTTGATGCTCGTCCTTCGCGCATTAAAGAAGATACCTCAGCTTTGACGTTATTGTTAGATTTTTTTTCAATTAATCAACCTTTTCCAGTTTGCGATGCCATTGTTTCACTTAGTTCAGGAATAAAAGGCACTGAAAAAATCAATTGTCACAATGCTTTGGAAGTTGGTTTGAAAATGATGGATAAAATTGTTGGAAATAATTTCAGTAAACTTAAATTTCAAAGAAAAGATCGAGTCGTGCCACTTCAAGATGTACATTGTATTAAAATAAGAAATGAAGATGTCAGCATTAATCCTACATTAATATTTCAAAGGATTGTTGTAGCAATGGAGGGTAAAACTGAATTAAAAGATTGTTTTGCATATGAACTAGCCCCCTATCCACTTTCAATTTTTGACAATGGTATAATGCGCAAAACTGAAAAGTCAAAATTATACGATTACTTTCAACTAATTTATGAGGAGCCATTCTTGCAAAATTGTATTCATATTATTGACGGTGGATTTTTATTGCATAAAGTCGTTTGGCCACAAAAAGAAAGCTACAATGTTATTCTGGATCGATATGTAAGCTATGTTAAAAAATACTACGCTCCAAATAGTTTTATTATATTCGATGGCTATCCCGAAAACTTGAAAAACAGCACTAAAGGCGCAGAAAGACAGCGACGACAGGCTAGACAACAGTGTACAGAAATTCAATTTGATTTATCAATGAATGTTACAGTATCTCAAGAAAAACTTTTTTCAAATGAGAAGAATAAAAATCGTTTTATTTTACATTTACGTCAAAAACTAGAAGCATTTGCTTTTCGCACTAAACAAGGTGACGAAGATGCTGATGTTCTTATCGTCGAAACCGCTATAAATGCAACCACTGGAGAAAAACCAGCCGTAATCGTAGCTGAAGATATAGATGTATTAGTAATTTTAACAATAAGAGTGCCTACGGATAAAAAAGTATACTTTTATGAATACATCTTTAAAACCTTTAATTGGATTTATTCACGCGTTTAGTGGTTGTGATACGACTTCAGCTTTCTATAAACAAGGAAAAGGAAAAATTATTAAGCTGCTAGAAAACGATTCTTCTTTGATTAATAAAGCGTTAATTTTTAATACACCATGTTCTACAGCGCAAGATATAGAAAATGCAGGTCAAACAATAATTTCGGCTATGTATAGTGGCAAAAAGTCAAGAAATTTAAAGTTAAGTGAACTACGATACTTATGTTTCAAAAATAGTTCAACTAAAAAGGCATTTAATTTAGCAATGTTACCACCAACCGAATCTGCGGCAACACAGCACTCATTTCGAGTATATTTCCAAGTACAGCAATATCTTGGAAATACCTTAGATCCAACACAATGGGGTTGGGAAATCAAGGAAGAGAAGCTGCAGCCAATATATACAAATGGTCTATTAGTACCTGAATATATTTTGAGGAATATTAGTTGTAAATGTGCAAAAGGGTGTACCAAAACATGTAGTTGCCTTAAACATGGATTAAAATGTTCGGATTATTGCGCAGGATGCCATGGCCAAAATTGTAAAAATAGTTATGAAGCTATAAAAAGTTGCAATATAGAACTTGAAGAATCTGATGAAAGCGAAATTAATACAGATACAGATGAATTCGAATTAAATATTGAGATAGAGAGCCGAGTTCTGGATGATCTTGAGGATGATTCTGTCTGCGAGAGTGATAATGATGATGATGAGATAATGGCCAAAAAAAACGAAAATTATTATAATATATATATATATATATATATATATATATATATATATATATATATATATATATATATATATATATATATATATATATATATATATATATATATATATATATATATATATAAAAATTTAATAAATAACGGTTACAAAATTATTCTTTTTGTTTTTTCTCATACCTACTATACATTAAGAAAAAAGGAATAAAAATAAAATTTTTATCTATAAAAGTATAGTTAATGCAAAATTATTTAAACTAATACATGTCTACAGTTAATAATGTTCACTCTTCAGCGATATTTTTATTAATATAAAATTTTTTGCAACATTTAAAAATAATAATTTATTTTAACAACAACATGACAATAACGGTTAATAATTGGGGGTCGAAGCATACCTAATCGTATTCCTCTCATTTCGGCATATCGATTTAAAAAAAAATGATCTCATTTGGAGTTATAGAAGCCGAGATACGACAAGTTTAGATCACGCGTTCATTTTGAAGGCGCGGTTTCGGAATTCTCCTTTACCTGAATTTCATGCCCCGACATCCAACTTCGCAATGTTTATTATTTTTTTATTACTAAAAGAACGTGTCCAATGAATTCAGAAATTTGTATAAAAAGAGTTCTTGTAATATCCTAACAAGACCAATTTTGATTGTTGTTAAAAAGCAAATAGTTTAACGATAAACACTCGTCATCTTTGGAGACTTATATCTGACGATCTATACGTTGAATCGAGACCAGCGTGATTTTAAATGAAAGGCGATTGCAAGAACTTTCTTTATGTGTATTTATAATATTTTTTTACTTGCAAAATGGCAGCGTAAAAGTAATTATTTATAAGGAAAAAAATTTCCGAGCATTTAAAATTGCTTAAAAAGTTGTTAATAATTATAAAATTGGTATTCTGATGATGCCAGGCGATAGTTGGGAACATTATGAGTACGTAAAAAAATCAGAACCGATTTTAAATAATCGGTTTGACTCTGGCATTAATGCAAAAAAATAGTGTTTTTTTCCACCGAGTTTAGTTAACAAAAGAGTTGTGCGAAAACTATTCGACCGATCGAAATCAGCTTTGGGGGCTTTATTTATATTGCTTTGAAGTACTTACATACAAATTTTCAAAAGGATAGGACCGGCCCTTAACAATTCTACAAGTGCTTCAAAAATACCCTATTTTTCATGCTTTTTTTGCGCGTTTATTGCTATTTTGCAATATAATTATTGCATTTCCATTTTTTGATTCAACTCTACCTTGTAGAAAATTTCATGGGGAACAACTTTGGTCCTATGAATATTTTCTCTAAAACGCATCGTTAAGAAGTTATTTTCAATATTATATGAGAAAAACCATGATTTTGACGTATTTTTTCACGTTTCGATTTTTCCTGCAAATTGCATAACTTTTTTTTTGGTGCACCCAGATATTTTCGTTTTATATGTTATGGAGAAGCTATAGCCAAAAAAGATAATCTACGTCAGAACGCATCCATATCTGAATGACTATGGGCTTAATGCTCCTGGCCTAAAAGCAAAGTGAGAACCTATATAGTATCACAGACCGATACTTTAAGTTAGGGAAAAACATTTTTTTAACGAAATTTCAGTACTAACAAAGTAGATATCGTTAGTGTAAAAAAATGATGCAACAAATCGCTTTAATCTTTTTCAGTTTTGCTTCAATTTCAATTTTTAAAGGCTCATTTTCATCTTTGTTGGATTTCATTACGAGGTATTGAGGATCAAATTAAAAAATTTTTAAAACCTTAAAAGTTACAGGCAATTGTTTATGGCAAGTTTGGGACGAATACGTGTCAGATTCGTACAAAACTTGATAAACAATTGCCTGTAACTTTTAAGGTTTTAAAAGTTTTTTAATTTGATCCACAAAACCTCGAAATGAAATCTAACAAAGATGAAAATGAGCCTTTAAAAATCGAAATTGAAGCAAAACTGAAAAAGATTAAAGCGATTTGTTGTATCATTTTTTTACATTGACGATGTGTACTTTGTTAGTACTGAAATTTCGTTAAAAAATTTTTTTTTCGTAACTTAAATTCCGGTCTATGATACTATATATGCGTTCTCACTTTGCAGTATGAGAACAATTTATTGTAGAATATTTTATATTTAAGTACTATATCTGCCCACAGAACCCCCTTAAGGTGTACAAATAAAATAGTATATTACTAACGCGGGCGGAAGAGGATTATTTACCTCATGCGACGTTTTTCGGCCGAGCGAAGCGAGGTCGAAAAGTCGCATGAGGTAAAAATTCTCTTACGTCCACGTTTCAGTAACGTATTTTTCCGTCCGAGGCCGCAAAATGACATTTAAGATGGCATTTTGAGGTTAAAGGGCGGAAAAAATATATCTTTGTAAATAAGTGTAAATTTCTGTAAAAAACCCGTATATAAACGTAAATATCATTTTCGATTTCCACTAGGGGGTCCATCCTATTACTTAGTAACTCGCGCCGCAATGGGGACCTACAGTTTTAGGTAGGTTCCGAATCAGTTACAATCATCATTTTTGACACTCCGTACGTAATAAGTACTACTTTTACACACGCTTAAGTTTGCAAGCGTGAGCTAAAATAGTACTTTACGCACGGAGTGTCAAAAATAATGTTCGATATATGTGAAATATAGTAATATATATGGGATCCTGTGAGGGCCAATACGTATAGAAAGAAAACACAATTGTAGCTTGTGCGACGTTTTGTCAGCTTGATTACTGACCTCTTCAGGCTTTATTAAAAAATATACAAAATGGTTAGAATTTATTTTACAATTAAACAGAGATAATAAATTAACAATAATAATTAGACCAGGCTTACCGCAACACAAAATCTATGCTAATAAAAGATGACTTTATTAGCAACGTCGAACGAATAAAGTCAATGTTGTGGGAAACCGTACACATCTCTACTTATATATATACGAGTCAGTTTGTTTACATATATAAGTCATAATAGAAAGTTAAAGAGCGATTTGTATACATTATTTAAATTTTGTGTATCCTCTGTTTTGTTAACTGTATTTTTTGTACTATTGATGTAAATCATTTCTGAAATTTTTCGTTTTTTGTAATCAACTTCTTTATCCAATATTTGTGTATTCTTCCAACCTATAATGTGGGAGTTGTTTTGAGCATGTGCAGCTATCATGGATTTGTCTTTCTTATCTTTTTCATGTTCTTTGATTCGAATTTTTAAAGCTCTTTTAGTTTCTCCCACATATGTAGCAGGGCAGGTCTTGCAGTTGATCTTATATACAACTCCACACGTATTCATTTTTTCAAGTTTATCCTTCCCAAGCTTAATAACGTTATTAAGTTTTTTATTGATGAGTGGCACCGTGCGTATATTGTGTTTGGAAAGAATTCTACTACATTTATGAAAAAATTCTTCTTGGAATGGAATAGAAACAATAGGTTGCGAGATCCCTGTTGGACGATGTCGTTTTGTTGGAGTATTTTATTTTGCGAAGTCTGTTGTGAATGCAATTGTCTATGAATGTTTTAGGATAGACATTTAAGGACAGTATTTGTCTAATTTTACGAATGTTAATATTATGGAATTCTTCATCAGATAACAGAATCGCTCTATCCACTAAGTTAGAAATAATATTTCTTTTTGTGTGTACAATGTGGTTAGAGTTATAATTTAATAATCTTTCGGATGTCATTGGTTTTTGGTACCAATTTGTAATTATTTTGTTGTTTGATCTGATGAGGGTGATATCCAAAAAGTTTATTTGATTATTAACTTCTATTTCATGTGTAAATTTTAAGTGTCCATTATAATTATTAAAAATATTTAAAGTTAATTCCAAATCATCTTTTCTAATGCATAATAATATGTCATCAACATATCTAAAGTAGAAGAGAGGGACAATATTGTATTTTCTTTTTAGTGTGTCTAAACAGTCGTTTTCAAGATTTTCCATGACTATGTCAGCAAATAAGGGAGAGATGGGTGACCCCATAGGTGTGCCAAATATTTGTTTATATATAGTGTCATTAAAAGTGAAAAAGGTGTTGTCAAATAAGAATTTAACTGCATTGCGAATTTCATCACACGGAATTCTGCAATTATTGTGAATGTATGTAAAGCGTCTATCTAAACTTTGTAAAACCGATTCACAAGGAATGTTGGTAAACAAAGAGTTGACATCTAATGATATTAACACATACTCATCAGGAATAACAACCTCTTTTATTTTCTTTTTTAATATGAAACTATTGTCGATATGTGAGTGTGACACTGGTATGCAGGTTTTTAATTCATTGAGAATAGTTTTTGATAAGAAATGCGTTGGGCTACCAATAGTTGAAATGATCGGTCTTAACGGTATATCGGTTTTATGAATTTTAGGTAAGCCATATAAGCTCTAGGGAGACAAGAGTTAGTTGATATGGGTAGTATTGTTTACGTAGATATTTGTTGTTATTCCAAGAAGACAAATACTTATATACTTGCGATTGTAGTTTGATCAACGGATTTTTATTGATGATTTTATATGTATTTTTATCTTCTAGTAATTTGTATATTTTGTTATAATAATCTGTCGTGTTTATGCACACAGTGAGATTACCTTTATCTGAGGGTGTAAAAAAAAATGTGGATTTTCTTTCAGAAACTTTCTAGTTGCAGTTAATTCCTTTGAAAATTGTCTATTTTTTAGTGTGATGTGTGTGTCTTTGTTAATATGATTTTTTATCGAGTTAGAAATATTTTCACGGATCTCATCTTTTACTTCCTTATTGATTTTCAAATTATTAAGTTTACATTCCAGATTTTTTATTGTAGTAACTATGTCTGTTTTGTCTATGTAAGGAACGGTGTTAAATTTGGGCCCCAACGATATCACCTTCAATACCGATTCTGGGATGTGCGTGTCAGTTAGATTTTTAACCCAATTTTGTCTGTTTGTAAACACTTGTTTTTTATGTTTATTCATCAAAACATCTAATTTGTGATTAAGTTTAGAGGATTTTACTGAAAATATTCGGGAACTTTTTTCCTCAGTTATTGCGAAAAAGTTTTCAAGAATTTCCGGGTCAATATTAGAATGTCCTATTATAGTTTTAAGTTTGTTCAATTGTTTTTGTAAAAAATGTATGTGTATGTGACAATCTTTAATTTCAAGCTTTAAAATTCTATGGAGAAGTTTTCGATTTTCCTTTATAAACCGTTGGGAACAACACTTACTATGAAATGTTGTGTGGTTGAGGCGTTTTAACGAATTCGTGGTGTTGCTGGGGAAGACATCATGACTTCTGCATCGTAAAAGAAATGTGTTGCAGGCGTTGGATTCCGCTAGTTGATATCTCTGTTTTAGCCAAGATTTCAATAGGTGTGTAAAGTAAAAGCCATAGTGTGTTGACGTGTGACACGCACATCCCAGAATCGGTATTGAAGGTGATATCGTTGGGGCCCAAATTTAACACCGTTCCTTACATAGACAAAACAGACATAGTTACTACAATAAAAAATCTGGAATGTAAACTTAATAATTTGAAAATCAATAAGGAAGTAAAAGATGAGATCCGTGAAAATATTTCTAACTCGATAAAAAATCATATTAACAAAGACACACACATCACACTAAAAAATAGACAATTTTCAAAGGAATTAACTGCAACTAGAAAGTTTCTGAAAGAAAATCCACATTTTTTTTTACACCCTCAGATAAAGGTAATCTCACTGTGTGCATAAACACGACAGATTATTATAACAAAATATACAAATTACTAGAAGATAAAAATACATATAAAATCATCAATAAAAATCCGTTGATCAAACTACAATCGCAAGTATATAAGTATTTGTCTTCTTGGAATAACAACAAATATCTACGTAAACAATACTACCCATATCAACTAACTCTTGTCTCCCTAGAGCTTATATGGCTTACCTAAAATTCATAAAACCGATATACCGTTAAGACCGATCATTTCAACTATTGGTAGCCCAACGCATTTCTTATCAAAAACTATTCTCAATGAATTAAAAACCTGCATACCAGTGTCACACTCACATATCGACAATAGTTTCATATTAAAAAAGAAAATAAAAGAGGTTGTTATTCCTGATGAGTATGTGTTAATATCATTAGATGTCAACTCTTTGTTTACCAACATTCCTTGTGAATCGGTTTTACAAAGTTTAGATAGACGCTTTACATACATTCACAATAATTGCAGAATTCCGTGTGATGAAATTCGCAATGCAGTTAAATTCTTATTTGACAACACCTTTTTCACTTTTAATGACACTATATATAAACAAATATTTGGCACACCTATGGGGTCACCCATCTCTCCCTTATTTGCTGACATAGTCATGGAAAATCTTGAAAACGACTGTTTAGACACACTAAAAAGAAAATACAATATTGTCCCTCTCTTCTACTTTAGATATGTTGATGACATATTATTATGCATTAGAAAAGATGATTTGGAATTAACTTTAAATATTTTTAATAATTATAATGGACACTTAAAATTTACACATGAAATAGAAGTTAATAATCAAATAAACTTTTTGGATATCACCCTCATCAGATCAAACAACAAAATAATTACAAATTGGTACCAAAAACCAATGACATCCGAAAGATTATTAAATTATAACTCTAACCACATTGTACAACAAAAAAGAAATATTATTTCTAACTTAGTGGATAGAGCGATTCTGTTATCTGATGAAGAATTCCATAATATTAACATTCGTAAAATTAGACAAATACTGTCCTTAAATGTCTATCCTAAAACATTCATAGACAATTGCATTCACAACAGACTTCGCAAAATAAAATACTCCAACAAAACGACATCGTCCAACAGGGATCTCGCAACCTATTGTTTCTATTCCATTCCAAGAAGAATTTTTTCATAAATGTAGTAGAATTCTTTCCAAACACAATATACGCACGGTGCCACTCATCAATAAAAAACTTAATAACGTTATTAAGCTTGGGAAGGATAAACTTGAAAAAATGAATACGTGTGGGGTTGTATATAAGATCAACTGCAAGACCTGTCCTGCTACATATGTGGGAGAAACTAAAAGAGCTTTAAAAATTCGAATCAAAGAACATGAAAAAGATAAGAAAGACAAATCCATGATAGCTGCACATGCTCAAAACAACTCCCACATTATAGATTGGAAGAATACACAAATATTGGATAAAGAAGTTGATTACAAAAAACGAAAAATTTCAGAAATGATTTACATCAATAGTAGAAAAAATACAGTTAACAAAACAGAGGATACACAAAATTTAAATAATGTATACAAATCGCTCTTTAACTTTCTATTATGACTTTATATATGTAAACAAACTGACTCGTGTGTGTGTGCGTGTGTGTGTGTGTGTGTGTGTGTGTGTGTGTGTGTGTGTGTGTGTGTGTGTGTGTGTGTGTGTGTGTGTGTGTGTGTGTGTGTGTGTGTGTGTGTGTGTGTGTGTGTGTGTGTGTGTGTGTGTGTGTGTGTGTGTGTGTGTGTGTGTGTATATATATATATATATATATATATATATATATATATATATATATATATATATATATATATATATATATATATATATATATATATATATATATATATATATATATATATATATATATATATATATATATATATATATATATATATATATATATATATATATATATATATATATATATATATATATATATATATATATATATATATATATATATAAGTAGAGATGTGTGCGGTTTCCCACAACATTGACTTTATTCGTTCGACGTTGCTAATAACCCACATAGCATGAAAAGTTTTGATGAAACCTTTCAAGAAATATTTCATGAAAAGCTTGCCACAACCTTGCTGCAATATTACAGAAACCTCTCAAAAATATTTTGTTAAAAAAAATTATTAAAAAATTTATAATTCCGATATTTTTTAAAAAATATTTTTTGAAATCTTTTTAAAATGTTTCAAAAACCTTACTTGATGGTTTTGAGGCCTCTTAATTAGAAACTTGCATAAAACATTGTCATATTCTTTCAGAAATATTGCACAGAACTTTTCAGGAAACCTTTCCAAAATCTTTCACAAAATATTACTTGAAATATTTTTAAAAAATTTTCAAAACCTTATGTAATGGTTTTGCGACCTCTTAGAAACTTGCGTAAAACATTGTCGTAATATTTCAGAAATATTTCACAGAACTTTTTCAGGAAACCTTTCAGATACCTTTCGAAAAATATTTTAATAAATCTTTTTAAAATATTTCAAAAACCTTTCGTGACGGTTTTGAGACCTCTTAGAAACCTATGTAGAACATTGTCGTAACTTTTCAAAAATATTTCACAGAACTTTTCAGGAAACCTTTCAGATACCTTTCGAAAAATATGTTTTGAAAACTTGTTGAAATATTTTGAAAAGTTTTCGTAATGTTTTGAGACATCTGAGGCACTTGCATGAAATATTGTCACAACCTTTCAGAAATATGTCTTGTAACTTTTCAGGAAAACCTTTCAGAAAATATTTCCAGAATTCTTTTCAAAAAGTTTTAAAAACCTTTCATGAAATTTTTAGGTATCTGAGGCACTTTCCTGAAACATTGTCAAAACCTTTTAGAAAACTTTCATGTATCTTTTTAGGAAAGGTGTCCAATATATTTCAAGAAATGTTTTTGAACGTTTATTGTACGGACATATGAACCTTTTAGAAACCTTTTTCCGAAATATTTTTGCAAGGTTTCCAACCTTTCATGAAACCTTTTGAAAACCTTGCAGAAATATTTCGTGCTATGTGGGAAAGTCATCTTTTATTAGCATAGATTTTTTGTTGCGGTAAGCCTGGTCTAATTATTATTGTTAATTTATTATCTCTGTTTAATTGTAAAATAAATTCTAACCATTTTGTATATTTTTTAATAAAGCCTGAAGAGGTCAGTAATCAAGCTGACGAAACGTCGCACAAGCTACAATTGTGTTTTCTTTCTACGTATTGACCCTCACAGGATCCCATATATATTACTATATTTCACATTAACAATGGAGGGTGCCTCTATCAACTTTAATGTTCGATATAACAGGTGATAATAGTACATTACGCAACTAGTGCGTAAGAGTCATTTTGGCACGGGTATTGTTTGTCGCCCTCGCTTCGCTCGGGCGACAAGATACCCGTGCAAAGATTACTGGCTTTCGCACGTAACTCTACGTTAAATGCTTGTTCAGCGTGCGTAAAGTATCCGGATTTCTTTCACGAGTGCGTAAAGTAAACACTTTACGCCCTAGTGAAAAAAGGGGTAGTTTACGCACGCTAAACAGGTATCTAAAGTCGAGTTTTACGCACTCAGTTATAAAAACATGATTTTCACACTCATGCAAGAATCATTTTTATTGCACTAGTATCGAAAAGTAAATTAATCTTTTTTTAATATTTGAAAATAAATATCTTTTTGTTCATTAGCTTCAATTAATTCTAAAAATTATTGCAATAATCTAATTAATAATTCTTTCTTCTATTTATAATTAATACGATATTATATAAACGTTTCAGAATTAGCAACATATTAGGTGTTGCTTTCTCCACCTATATAAAAGGCGCCTGTGTTTTGAATATTGTACGATGATTCTCGAATCTCCACCTATATAAAAGGCGCCTGTGTTTTGAATATTGTACGATGATTCTCGAATCTCGGTATTGCGTATCTGCAATCGATAAATGCAGCAGACGACATTTTAGTGTACAGTCAGTGGCTCAGTGCTGTCTGCTGTCTAGTGAGGTTGTTTTGTGCAATATCATAACACAACAAAATGTTTTCGTGACAGTAAATATTTTTATAAAAATTAGTAATAGAGCCAAATTATGTTATTTTATTAAATCTCTGTAAATAATTCAAGTGTTCATTAAAATTAAAAATGTCATTACTCTCATCGACCTTTCGGGGAGTAAATTTGAAAAATCCTGTTTTGACGTTGACTTTTTCAGGTTAACAAAGATATTTTATATTACATCATAACAAACGCACTTTAAAATAAAAAACACTGTTATTAATAATGATCAATTTGAACAAATTTAACAGATCGAATCTACTACCTATCAAATCTCGCTTTTGTTCCAAAATGTGAACCAACAAAATCAGAGGACATTGAATTATTCAAACAATTCATAGATAACTCCAGCAGAATATGTGTTGTGACTGGAGCTGGGATATCTACAGAAAGTGGAATACCAGATTATCGTTCAGAAGGTGTTGGATTATTTGCTACAAGTGATCGGAGACCAGTTTCTTATAAAGATTTTTGTGGAAGTGATAAGGTCAGAAGAAGATACTGGGCAAGAAATTATGCAGCATGGCCACGGTAATTTATTTAATAAAATGTTATTATAAATATTTCTACTAATGTATTACAAATAAGTTAAAATTATTTTATAGATTTTCAATGTTTGAGCCTAATTTAACACACAAATGGTTAAAAAATATGGAAGATATTGGAAAAGTAGGCTGCGTTATTACACAGAATGTAGATAATCTTCATATAAAGGCTGGTAGCAAAAATGTCATTGAATTACATGGAACTGGGTACAGAGTTATGTGTCTTCGTTGTGATAATACAATTAATAGGTTTGCTTTTCAAGAGATTCTCAATCAATTGAATCCTAATATGAAGGCTACATCGCAGAAGATTCGTCCAGATGGTGATGTTGATTTATCACAAGTACATATCAGATTATTTAAACTACTAAAAATGCAAAGTATAGTCTTAAAATAAATTTTATTTTATGACTTCTACCTTCTTGTAGGAACAAATTGATGATTTTAGAATACCACCATGTACAAAATGTGGAGGAATACTAAAGCCAGATATTGTTTTTTTTGGTGATAATGTACCTCGAAAAATTGTTGATCAAGTAAAAAGTGAAGTTGAGCAAGCAGATTCTCTTCTAGTTCTGGGTTCTTCTTTAACTACTTTCTCAGGCTATAGAATTATTCTTCAAGGAAATGAAGCTGCGAAACCAATAGCTATAATAAATATTGGAGAAACTAGAGCAGATGAGCATGCCCATCTCAGAATTCATGGTAGATGTGGTGATGTACTTGAAAAATTAAGTAAAAAAAACTCATGCAGTACAAACTAGAAAAAATACTTTTAATCTGTATATAAAAATTTGAAAAGTATTTTTATCAAATTATATTAATTTATAATTGAATATGCAAAAAGAAAAGGGCCTATAACGCATTTAGTTAATATACGTTATATGCCCTTTTTGTTTCCGCACCTTCAATTGTATTTTCGCTTTAATAATTAGCGAAGAATGTAAAAAAAATAATGTATATTATAAAATCTAAGACACTTGTGTTATATAGTATATTTTAATACATTTTGAAAATAATTAAATTTTAAATATCAGTTTAAAAATGAATTGAATTACAATTAACGAAAATTCTTTCGATAAATGTTATTGTTTTGTTTAGAATAACATGTGTGATACGTGGTAATTGTTAACTTGAGAAAAATAAATATATTTCAATGTTTTATTCATTTTAAAATGATTACAATTTTCAACAGTTAAAACAGCATACAATAAAAGTATTGATAAATACTTTTATTTTTATATCGCTTACAGATTTTTTTTTTAATTTAATTATATCTATTTACAGTTTACAAGTGTTCATCTGTCATCATTCTAAAACTTTTAAACTTTTAAAAAATATTCTTAAAGACTAGATATCACGTCAATTAAGATTTATCCTTAAATAAACAATATAGTTTTCAATAACATCAATGTAATTGCACTTAAAAAATTACGTTTGTTGTAAACTTTTAACAATTTGTTATTTATCGTAGCTCTTTAGTATAATTAAAATACAAAAAATCGAAATTGTAAAGTATTCTATAAAATTCTATGAAAGTAGGAAATAGTTTTTTATATTTTAAGAATAAATATAATTATACTTTCGTAATAGTATTTAAGGAAGCACTCTATGGAAAGCTAATATTCCTACAGTGCTCCTTCAGAATACCGCCTCCGTGTGTCCTTTTCTATCTCATAAACAACTCGTAAGAGTAAGAGACACATAGCGGCGGTATTTTGAAGGAGTACTGTATTACCAAAAAATTTGATTTTCATATTTGAAAATTAGAAATTCTTCAAAGATTTACATTATAATGACTTTAAACTGTTAAATTTTATTTATTTCATAAGCCAATCAGTCAACTCAGATCTTGTAATACAGTCATGCAAACCAATTTCGTTCAATTACACGTCCTTGAAAGACTGAAATTTGAGAATGAAGTTAAATGAAAATATAAATAAAATAACATCATTAAAGTAATTTAAAATGTATACCATAAAAATTGAATTGTCTTTTATTTATCAAATTATTAAGTGTTTACAATTATTTTATAATAATTATTGAATATTAATTTACTTTGAAGAAATATTGAAACATTTGAAAATATAATTATATTCAAGCAATCTTATATCATTTCTTCTAAAAGCAATACTTTTAAAAATACGGAAAATTTTTGAAGTAGATCTTATAATAAAAAATAAGCTTGGCCTATGATCGCGTAGTAGTCGTAATATATAAGATAGTCAATGCAATAAACGCCCTCTTAAAGATATAAAATTACTCTAAATTAGGAAGGCCACATGGGTGCGAGGTAATTAATTGTGTGCTTAAACTATCTACTCAAACAGCGTCATTATTGTAAAAAAAAAATAAAAATTCGCTCGCTAAAATACTATTGTTGAGACTCGATAATATAGCGGTTCCGCAAGAACCTTCGATAGACCCGTTTTTTTTATTACGCTGATTATCATTAGCATTATGCTACCACGGTATAAAAACTAAAATTAGCCGCTGCGTAGAAAGAAAACGTCATGATTTCCATTCCGCGATTCGCAAGGAGTACCAGAGACTTCATTACAAGTTCAGCGGCATTAATGGCACATACTTGTCACTTGGTTGAAACTTGTACTGAGAACATACTCGCTCCCATTCAGCCTCTGTATAGCCGTTTCTGCAAATAAAAGTATTCATATATTTAATGATGAAAAAACATAACTTTAACACGCAAAATAACTATCACCATTGTTAATGTTAAGAGCTAAATAATTATTACCGCAAATATCCCAAAGTTATTAGAAACATTAATTGCTTACTAAAATTTTATTTATTACAAATTAATGTTAGAAATGTCTATCATAATTATTGTATGCACTTTATAAATAAATAAGTATTGACTTAATATTTGGAAAATAGAACCTAGCAAAAAATGCATGCAAAATTGAGAATTGGCCAAAACAATATATGAAGTGATGAATTTCGATATGTATGTAAAGGTTCACCATTTAGAATATTGCAAAAGTAAATATTATTTACATTTCCGCAAAAGTAGTCAACATTCAGCTATGTAAATACTAACATTTTAGAATTATTCTCTTCGTTATTTTCAATTTAAAATTTTCATTAATTAATGAAGTTATTTGTCTATCGTTGAAATTATTTCTATAATGCAATGGAATTTATAGGATATAACACCTGTAATAGCACCATCACCCACCACGTAAAACGTTCGTTAAATATATGATAAGCTGATAAAGTTATGTTCAAATTATTTGTAGTCAATAATGAGAGGATTCGAAAACACAATTATGGAACCCCTTCACCAGAAACTCTAGCATCGGCTGGAAAAAATATATTTACAATGTAAATTATTTATCACAGTCGCTGTAAGATTTGACGTTTGTTCGAGAACAGCTGTTGTAACCACGTATTAAGACCCTGTAAAACTGTATTCAACGTTGCTTGTTTGTTGTACGTTGATCTTGGATTCCACTGGTTTTGTAAAATATACTTCGGAGATTTTCGCCACTCATACCCAGTGCTAAAATATTCAAAGTATTCGCTGAAATATTATACTGTTATATACATAGAATTTCTCGCTCATACATAGATTCTTTAGCGCGAACTATGTTTTCTCAAATCGCCAAAAGATTCCATCTACTATTGAATTTTTTGTTCGCCTTGTCAGTCATTCGAACAATGGAATAAGCTCATAGATCGACGCGCAATATAAACTCACCTCTGCCACTGGGAGCAGGGACGGCGCTCCTTGAAGCACGTGACCTGTATGACGTTGAAGAAGAGTGCGCCGAGGGTGTTGGCGACCTCAGTGTTGATGGTCTGCAGGCATCTGCGGAACTTGGCGTCGCAGTCGCAGTGCGAGCGCGTGAACGGCGAGGTGTTGCAGATCCCGTGGATGCACTGCTGCGGCGCTATCGTCATCGAGCAGTGGTCGTGCTCGCGGCAGCAGGCGTCCTCGGCAGCGTGCTGGCCCAGGTCGTCGTACGACTTGGCGATGTTGCCCGGGCCGCACCACTTAGTGCCGGGGTACATGATTCCGCCGCCTGGAGCCTGGTTCTGCGGATTAAAGCGGTAGTCAAACACTTTGATCATTTTATGTTCAAGTTTAATATTTCAGATTTATACTTTCTTTCAAATATTAATATTGTGTTATTTCGTTGTATCCATAATTTGTTTACAGGTAAACAGATGTAGATATGATCTGTCTACAAATACTTAGAGGTATACCAGTCGAATGGAAATGTTTTCAAATCCGTGAAAAACATTTTGCAAGGCTAAAACTGGTGGTAATTAATTTTCTTTTTTGCAAAGGCTAACGTGTACGAGTCATAATGCATAATATTCTTGATGCTGTCGATTATATTATGCATTGCTAACGGAATTATAGGAGGAATTCTGCAAGAAATCCACTCTTAGGCGTTTCAAAAACATAAAAAAAGAAATCCAGTCCAGTGACACTGTTTTAACCGCACATCAATCTAACATAGAAAAATTAAGCTACCAAAAGCGCGAACAAATTTTGCATAGAACGAGATTCTTGAAAAACATCATATTTTGAAAATAACGTAAATAGCGATTTGTTGTGATTTTTCGAGACTTTCAAATGCTTACAACTTTTCACGCGATCTTCCGATTTCTACGACTGTTAGCTTAAATTAAAACTATTTTCTTTATCTTTGGGAGCTTAATATTAGCTAATCATCAGTAAATGCTTTTTGTCCAATTTTCCAATCTTAAATTTCATAAGAAAAATTGATGTACGGTTAAAACAGTGTCACAGAAGTCTGTTGTGATGGGATGGGTTTACCGTATTTCTTGTGTAATAGAAGTTGTGCTACCATTTTTGTTTTTTTGTCGTTTTTGATACTTTTAAAAGTGCATTTATTGTAGAATTCGTTATATACGTCCTAATTCCTTCTAAAGCATACAATTATGTTATATAATTTTTTACCAACTTTCAGTTTCTATGTCGAATGATAAACATGCAATTAAATCTATTTTATTTATAGAATTTTTTAAGTTAAAATTTTTCGTAATATCTCTGAAAACATCTATACTTTTTCCTTTTGGTATACATATTTATAGTCGAAAATTAAAATTTGAAATTTTATATAATAGCATATGCGCTTTAACATTGACACTTTTCTTTCCTCGCATATTCTACTGGCACAGTTATTATGCAGTCCAATAAAAAAACAGTCGCAAGAACTACGTCCCACGAAACAAAAAAAACCTTCTAAATCTGCATAAATCAAAAGATAAGAGAAAAAAATAAGAAAAAAATATAAAAATGAATGTATACCTTTCCTTTTCTGCGCGAGGCCTTGCAGGTCTCCTCGAGATCAGCGACGAGATTGTTGGAAATTTGGCGGACCTTCTTGGGGTCGGAGCCGAGGACCATACGTTGGATGGTGCCGCGATCGTGGTAGAGCGCGCAGAACGGAGCACCGGCGTTCAGCTCCACCATGCGCGTCATGGCCAGATCGGCCACCAAGACGCTCGAGTCTACCTCACTCACCCCTACGGCGGCTAGTATCACCGCCACCACCAGTGTTGCTCGCATCTTTGGATCAAAAAAGGGTGAATAGTTAAAGGTGATATTGCAATTTTGTTGAATAGTTTTGTTTTCAAAACAGTATTTTGAGAATAATTATAGTTGCTTGTAGTGTATGCATTATAGGAAGTTTTTTCCAAATGTTTGGTAGTTATATTAATATTTTTAGTATTTTTTAACGATTTTAATTGTATTCTATTTAAAATTGATGGATAATAAAGATAATTAATGGAAATTAAAAAAAAAGAATACGCAGAAAATAGTTAAGTTTCGATGATAAATGTTCCCGAGAATAAGGAAAAATACAATGTAGAAGCCTGAAATAACTCCGAAATCTTTTGAAGGGTTTACTGGCTATAAGACGAAAATAGCGACAAGTTGTTCAAAATAGTCATTAATTATGATGAATATAAAGCCTTGTGAAAAATGTCAGTGACTTAACGAGAATAATTACGGAATTATTGCTATTTGAATTTAACATTAGTCCGCAAAATAGCAACTAGATATAAAAAAAAAGATAGATGTCAATGTGTCATGGCTTTGAATTTCGTTTAATCGTTAATTTATGATAGATAAACAAGTAATAAAAAGTGGAAAAAATGAGTATTGAAATCTTCTGGTATCAATGTAAAATCTTCTTCATGGTTCTAAAAATATTTTACATGATTAATTGTTTACTGTGAGTACTGTAGAATATTACCGTTCGTGGCGAATTATACAACCAAAATATTTGTCTTAAATTTTTAAACAAGGCCTTAAGGCCAATTCATTCTTAAAAGTTGAATAAAATTAAACGAAAAAAAGTATTTCCTTATATAGAGACCATATTAGATCAACCATATTTTTAATTTAATCAGGTCAATAACCAAACAATTAGCCAAATAGTTGTTACTCGACAAGAAGGATTAACATAATTAAGTATTATGTAGCCTTGGTAGTCACAAATATTTCTACTCTATTATAATCACAAGGAAAATATCCTTAAAAAATAATCGGGATAACATAAAACTCGTATTTACATGAAACCCACAAGGCATAGGTATCTTCATTAGTATGTGGATATATTTTATAGGCGATAGATTTAAATACTAGTATCTGATGTTACATTTTAATATACATTTTGTTTTTTTTTTCTTCGCGTATTTAGAAAAAATATCTTTAAGCGTTATTGATACTTTGGAAAATGATAACTAAAATCTCTATTTTTTATATCCAAATTTTGATGTTACTTTTGAATTTGTTAGTATTTATTATTCGTAATAATAAAAAGATCTTTACATTTTGGTACAAACGACTCCCTTACTTAAAAAGATTGATTGCTTGTTAAAATATCAAATTAAAATCATGAAACTATGGCAACCCGTTAAAAACTTGTTGTTACCACGTCTTGATGAGTAAAATGAGTCTTTGAAACAATGACAATATAAACGATTCAATTAAATCATTGAAGTTCATTACAAAATCGCTGATCACTTTACTGTCTTTTAAAAGCCTAACTGACAGTAGTATAAAATAGGTCTTTATAAGTAGTGTAGTAGCAGCAATCAAAGTGACTTGAAACCAATAAATATTTTTTGCAATTGATCAATGAAAATATTTTTCCATGACAGTTCGAGCTAAATGCACGAGACTAACTGACGTCTTTCCAACTCGCCAAACAGAATCTAAACGAATAAAGCACGATTAAAATGAGGAAACGCGTGCGAACGAAAAAAACCCTATGAAGAAGTGCCACAAAGATCGCGGAAAATAACATCGGAAAGTGATTCATCTCTAGTTGCGCGAACGGATGGCTATTAAGACTTGATCATCGTTAATAAGTACAATAAAACCGCGGCGGTATGACGCAGGACGCGAACTAGAAGATGATTCCGTATAGCACGCACAGCCAACAATGCGACAACACACGTCGTCAGGTTTCGATGTTTAACTAACTGTCCCGCGCATATAGACGCGCGGCTACAAGAGAACAGCACGGGCATATGGTGGATGCATGCATATACATGCGCGCGCGATTAGCAAATCAAGAGCGGCGGGATGTAGTATATAATACGCGTGGTGTATCTCGTTGATTACCCCGCGGGCGACCCGCTCGGCTGCATATACGCTCCCAACGAGCCACGCAGCCACTTGTACGCCTCTCTGTGTACTACGTGATGTGCACGCCGGTGCTAGATTGGATAAATCTCCAAAGCACATCGTGAAGGTGACTGCGCGTGGCGCACTCCCGGCACTTGCACTTTTGCGCGTAATCTTGAGCACCTTTCACGCTTCATGACACGCACGCGCACACAGATGCACGTTATAGACACAGAATTGAATAGTTGTATGATGATTCCGCGTTGGATTATTGTATACATTGTAGCGGCGCGCACTGGTCGTTAGCATGTACGCCCGAGAGAGCTTTACGAGGATACTCCGTGAAGTGCATCTCACGTGCGAAGACTCGGTTATAGGTATATATAGGCATAGAGGTGCTGTCGATGCCGCTCGATACCTTTCTTTTCGGTATCCTTCGGACCAGGCTTCATTGTTCCGCGCAATGCCCATTGAGTGTAATTTAATGGTGATGGCTCTGCGATGCGGAGAATACGATAAGAGTAGTCGTATATGGTGATTATTTTAATTTCATTATGATTATTCGAGATACGGCAACACTATTTTTCGTTAGTAGAATGAAAGATACTTACAAGGGTTTTATTGAATTATAGAGGATTTTGCAATAAGTTTGAGATGCAGAGTTCATTTACCTACGTTTCTATAATGAATATATGAACCTTTACATGGTTTCAATCAAACTGATACAGAATTGATAATATTTTTACTATCTCTTTTTAATAGAATCTTTTAATTAAAATTCTTTTGAATATACTTTTTCATAAGCAGATGTAAGTGCTTGAATATTTTTATGCTAACAAAGTTGACTTTCGTATAATTGCAATCCACTTATTACAATGAAGGTTTGAAATAATTAAAAATCACAGTATGATTAGTTTTATCATTTCCAAATTAATTAAATGTATAATCGTATAATCACTGTTATGATATAAAATAAATTTTATATTGCATTATTGCTTATTGCATTGCAAATAAATGTTCAGCATATTTGCATGAAAAATTATAATTTTAGTTAAAATATCTTAAATTTTTTCCATATGTAATTGATACAAGTGATTGAATGTATTTAATTTTGCAAATTTATAGTTATGGATTTTTACATATATCTAAAAAAATGATGGTTATAGAATTATTGACGGTAGTTCGATAAAAAATATTGTAAACAGAAATATTAAGTTGGTAATAGAAAAATAAATAAATTTATTTCATACTGCTTATATATGTATAACTTCCTAAAAAAGAAGTTTTTCTTTAATCGATATCATTGTTTTCTAAAATCGTTTAGTAAAAGATTGTCATCAGTTTTTATAATAAAATAGTGATGACAATTGAAAGAAGTCTAGATTTCCACGTTTCCTTCACGTAATAAAAAAATCATTCAATTTCATTGATAAATATTAAGTACATATACTTTTTCAAAAACAGGCGATTATGTAATCTGAAGAAAATCAATAAAGATCACTCTCGATTTATTTTTTTTTTCTTTACAAGAATAATAACACATTAATAAAAAGAATTTTGTTATATTTGCACCTTTCTCTATTTTCTAAAAATGTTTTTCTATTTTCTATAATTTCTTTTATAATTATACAGTAAAATTGTTTCACGAAAGATTACAAAAAACGGGCAGCATTTATTATTGTTCATAATAATTGTGCTCGTCTATTTATTGATAGAATATAAATAGACAAAAAATACATTTTATTATAAATAAAGAAAATTCAGAACATCTGGATTGATTTTAGAAATATATCGTGACACTAATAAATTAGTTAATGTTATTGCGTGAAATAAAATTCTTGAAATTGTTTTGCAAATCGTTAACTACAATAAAAATACAACAAGTATTTTGCATTATAAGATGTATACGAAATCATTACAAAATTACTCATAATAGGTCATAAAATTTTAAAAGGGATTTCATTACAAACTAGATTGCATAAGGCAGTTAGAAGTGCTTGAGCCACTTTATAACTGAAGACTGTTAATTTTATTGCTCTTTTTTTATATTAAATTTCCTAAAAGCACATTATAACTTAACTTCTTTATTTGTTACTTAGGCATGCTTGTCCCACTCTTGCAAACAATTACGAAAATAAATTTAATTATCATTATATTAAAAATTGCAACTATGTTGTAGAATTTAACTTAGGGTGCATATTTTCTTAGACTAATAGTTCTTCAAAGATTTATTTGTTTAGAAAATACAAAATTGTTTTGCAAATAAAATGTTATAAATTTTATCAAGAGCACAAACAATATCACTATCAAAAGTAAATTTTATTAATGCACGATTTGAAACCATTCAAAGTAGATTTGTAGATTTTTTTTCTATGATGCATATTAATTAGTATTTCTTCAGCAATATTTCTTTCTTTACTAAGTTATTTTTAAGAATCCGTCCTGCATTTCTTACATTTGAATTTAAAAAAGAGACTTTTTACACATTTATACATCATTATATTTAAGAAGTTGTGACCTTCAATACATTTTATGGATATTTTATAGATTCTATATTTATAGCCAAAAAGTTTCCGGCACTGCACATATTTGAATTTTCTAAAAAAAAAAGGAAGAAAAATCTGAAAATTCATTAGACCAATAATATAATCCGCCTCGATGAAAAAATCTGGTTACTGTTTCTGAAAACTTTCTTGTTAAAACGTATTTTAATTTTGCTTACACTTTGGTAAGTTCTATATCAGTTATACGCGATTCTACTTTTTTCTTTATTTATATAAACTAAAAAGAAATGAAAACAAACCGACACTCACCATGGCTTTACTTATTTCTATACTTCAAGAGTACTTCCTTAAAACAAAAGCACCGCACTAACGACGTCTCACTGATACTGGACAAGGTCCGCGTCACGGTAGTCCTGCGCGCATTCGCGTCGCGAATAAGAGTGATGCCGGAATATACACAGACCGAGCGAAGTTTCCTCCACAAGTGCGCGCGCGCTTATCCCGATACTATGCCGGTGGCGGGGCGAACGGACATATCCCCAGCATCGTTGTCGTCATTTTTTCGCCTCTCCTTCTCAGGGTTGCAAGGCTACACGCACGAAGGCAGTCCACACCGGTCGACCTTTCGCGCCTGCCTCTTCTTCTTTTCTCACGCGCGCGCGTGTAGATGTACGCATCTGTTACGGAAAAAATGCGTGACCGAGAAAATACATTGAACCCGCCTCTTTCGAGCCGGCATTTCCAAATGATCCGCTCCTTGCGCGCCGTGGCGGCGGTGAAGGACGGGCAGATTTCTGGGTGACGAGGCGTAAAAATTGCGGAAACGTGAATGAGTCGCGCGACTCGTTTGGCTTTATTACGCGACTTAAGATCATTTAAATATTTATTATCGCCTTTTTATTGAGGCGATGATGACGTTTTGAAGTGGAAACTTGTTAGACGCCTTCTTCATTCTCTAAAACTTATACGCATTTTTTTGCAAGGATATTCTAAGAGCTTCATCCTGCGTCTTCTGTAATAATCAGCATTAGAGATCTAATACTATATCTATATTTTATTGATTCTCGAACAGTGTTGTTTTGTTTTTGCAATCTTCCCAGTGCGGTAGTACAATTTATCATACATATAGGAAATCAACAATGGTAATCACATGTAATAACACTCTGAGCATAATGTCTATTATTTACTTCGATTATGTAGAACCGATGTGGCTGAGGATAATAAATAGATTCTAATAAGACGCCAAGACTGAAAAGATTATAGGATACATAGAGCAGGAAATTTTTTTTTTAATTTCATCTGTGAAGGTCAAAAAAATAATTAATTTCACTATATGACTTGCAGTTTTGATGTGGGAATCTATTATATTTGAGCTATTTGTAGCAAATGTATAATACAAATGTTGCAGTAATAGAGAACAATAAGATAGCTAATCTAAAAGTTGTGTAATATTATATCAATAACGAATTTTTTAAGGAGTTCAGGTACGTGCGTATTTTCTTACCTGCCACGAGATAATTCATTTCATGAAATTTAAATAAAATCGATACGAAACAAGACGTCTATTAATATTTTGCAGGGACTATTTATAGCCAGAGAGCGGTATTATACTGACGCCCCCCTTGTGAATTGGATATGTGGGTCAATTATTCGTGGTTCCCCGACGCGAACCTTGCCACTTGAACCTGGACCAAATATTACGCGTTAACTACATCCTGGAAAATTGCGCCGTGTTGTAACTAGTAATTCGCGCCACACAATAATGCTGTACTTTTTTCTTAGTTTTTCTTCATTGAAGGCTGATATATATTTAAACAATAAATTATACAAATATTTTTATATTAATCAAATAGTACAAAATAGTAACTTTTTCTTTTATTAAGTTTGCATTTAGAAATAAAAATAAGCTACATTGTAATCTTGTAAGATTAAATTAACTATAGTTTTCTAAAACTCAATTAATAAATCTGATACCTGCAACCTTGTAACACTCTCACGCAGCGCAAGATTCACAAAGGCTTTTTTATACTCGTAAAAAATGATGTCCATGAAATGAAAACATATTGACTAGTAATAGATTAATTATTAAACTAATTAAAAATTATTTTAAAAACTTATTTTTAGGAATTCAATTTTCTTTTGCTGCAAATTACGCTATACTATTGAGCTAAGGTATGTAAATTTATGCCTAAGGCATCTCAGCTGAATTTTGTCAACATGTTTAGAAATATTTTGACTTTTTTAAATAAAGAATAAAGCCGTGACCCTGAAGCTCAAAGAAGCATTCGCTATGCCTATCCGTTAAAACGCACGAGTCTAATACGAAAGAACCGAAAAAGGATGCGACTTAAGTATATCCACGCGAGAGGAGAATCCTTTGTTCCGACGGGTGAGCGCTCTGCATGGGTTCGTCTTTTGCGCCGTGTGTGGATGTATTTCGCAAAATGACTATATTTGCGATTGATTTGACGCCTTTTTCAGGCCGCGCACGTACAGGGCAGAAGTTTCTTTATGCGTCTTTCTTGTCTGACTTTCCGTGCATAAAGTTGCTCGACGCGTACAGTGGATTCCTTCTATTTTTAAATGCTTGAATAAAATGTCACTTTTTTATGAAAGTATTGATTTGACTTTTTCTCACACTATCTCTTTGCTTTGAGAACTGTCCTTCCGCACGAGTGATTGATAATAATAATGATAAGCATGATGAAAAACAATAGAAGAGCAATTTAAATACGTGTGAAACTAAAATCTTAAAGAAACTGATTAGAAACGTTATAAAGCTTTTTGTATAACCAAATGTTGTTTTGTGAAAAAATTATTTACGGAAATGCAGAGTGAAACCGTAGAGTGAGATAAATGATGCAGGCTATACGATCAGAATAACGAAGAAGTAGTAAGATTGACGATAAAGGTATGCAAATTGCTGTGACACATATTTTTTATTTAAAAAAAAGAGCAAATTCATTCTCTTTATGCTTATTATTCCATTGTGTAAAACATATATTTGCTTTGTTTTTGAATTATTTAAAAAAAATATATTTTTTTAAATATTTGCAAAGAATGAATCACAAATAATTACGTATAAATAGAGGAACTTTTACATACAGATGTTTGTATGGCCTGGTTTTTTGCAATCAAATATATCATAACAATAACTTCCGAAAAATGTTAGAAACTTAGGAAATACAAATTTTATGACGTTTTTGATACCTTTTTGTAGAAACATGGCAGTGCAAGATTTGGTTTAAAGTTAATGATTGAGAGTAGCAAAACAGATCTGATTGAAGAGGGACATATTTATAGTTATAGTCACAGCGAATACAAAATAAATCATAAAATGGTAAAATACAGTCCTAGGTTATTTAAAAATTCATCAATCTTCTAATTTTTAAGTGTTATTGCAATTTACCAAAATAGATATCGGCAGTATGCATTATAGTACTTTCAGGTATCAAAGGTAAAATCTTTCTGCAAAGTCTCATAAATCTGTTTTGTCCCGATAACCGTAATGGGATTCGATTAATCATATTGATTTTCGTTTGAAAAAACAGTTTTGTCAAAGTGTAAATTTGTATATTAATTACGAGTGCTATATTTCTCTATTTAAATGAATTTTTCATACAAAAATAAGATACTGCTTTTAGGAAAAGTATGTTGCCTTTCTAACTTATTTTCATTGCAATTAAATTAAATGATAAACTGTATTAAGGTAGTGTAAATTACGTGTGTTCTTCTGAATTGGCGATAATATTGAATGAATTCCTTTATAAGATAAATACAAATGGAATTGCAAAAGTTTCATTATGTGAGACTATATATTTACATTTATAGATAGTTTAAAGTATGTTAATAGAGCCGAGTAAGCAATTGAAAGTATGGTGGTTTGTTAGGAACACAATTATTTTCTATATTACACAAATATAAATTTTATACTTTTACAAAATAAATCAAAGTAGTGTTTTGTCATAAGAAACTGTTGATTATACTCACATGAGTGTTTATTTATGCAATTTCAAAACAACTTAAAATATAACTATACACATTAAATACTTACACAAATAAGATATTTAAATAAATGATTAATTTAATATAATACCTGAAATTTCATTCTTAAGGTGCAACTTTAACCATTAAACAATCCAACTTCTGTCCACGAACTTACAAGTACAGTAGCGTTAATAATAATTAACGACAACAAACTGACCATCAACTTATCACTTCGAAAACAGAATCCCCAAAGTGTGGCTTGCGCAAATGAGCCGTAAGGTCAGCTGCGCCGCACGTTTCCCACTTCCTCTACATACCGTGTTCATAGGTAATCGAGACTCAAGCTCCACTCGTCAGTATGTATGTATACGTACAGATAGACAATAAACCGCGAAACAGAGTGTAGCACACAAGCCGCGCGCGCTTGTGCCTCACGTTCGGCCGCGGTGGCAGGGTTACGACTGCCGCCTATCGCGTATCTACAGGGGATGTGCCAGCGAAGCCGCTTTCGGGGCTCGAATGGCGTGTGTGTGCCCGCGCGGGGGGAGAGGGGGGGGCGAATGCACGGTGCACCGTGTGCCGCAGTGCACTGCGCATTCCGACTCCCCCGCGACGGGGGCGCGCTTCGATTCCGCGGCTATATGTATAGATATATATATATTTGCACGTATACTCATGTGAAACGTGGATGTGTATGTGGGTGTGGATCTGCACGTGCGGCTCACACGCGAGGTTACTTCGGTAAATTGGAGCTTTATACAGAAAGTTGTTTACAGTTCTCGACTGCATTCTCTGCGTGTGTATAAAGAAAAATATCGTAACTTTCGTGTTATACCATTGGTTAAACTGAAAAACTTGTAGCAGTATATGCATGGTTTTTTTATACAAATTAAATCAACTGCTTTTTATTAATAAGTATAAGTACTGAATTGACAAATCACAACTTCGAAAAGATGGATGATGCTTAAATTAGTTTAATTTTCGTATAATATGATTATTTTTCAAAGTTATTAGAATTGAATATTAATGCTATATAAAATATTGTAATACTTAAAATAAATTTTTTCGAAACATGTATGTATGTTATTTAAATAGATATTCAATTATTTATTCAATTGCACTTGAAGCAATTAAATTTACAAAAAAAAATACGGTGATATCAAAAGCTTCGGTGTAAAATTAGTATTTTGTAATATAAAAAGCTATGAAAACACATATTGTCATTCTAATAAAAATGACTTTAAAGCTGCTACAGATTAACTCATTTCCTCCTTTATGATAGTACTAGACCCATTAGTTGGACCTAGGTAAGCTTAGTTATAGCCTAGTTTTTCACTTGTAATTTTTCAAATTAAGCCTGATTGAAAAGATTTCCGCCATCTGAATCTGTCTTAGAACTTTTCCACGATAAAAATTAGAGTTGAAAAAAGTATCAGCCATTAAAAAAAAATACGTTCTTTGGAATATAATGTCCTGTATGATTGGTTATAAATGTGTGCTTCGTATATAATATATAAAATTTTGTACACAAAATATATGATATAGTCATTTGTGTACGTACGTACACAAATGACCATATCTATATGTATCTAATCATTTTATAATCAGTTAAATATTTCGCAAAAAGATTAATAGCAAAATAATTTTTAAAAATTGATAATGAAATATGATATTGATATTAGCTATACTTCATTTAAAATATAGATCGATTAATTCATTCTACATAAACTTGTTCAATAAAAATTCACTTTATCACAATTTGCAGTATAATAATTAGTATTAAATTTTAAACTTACTGTTTTGATAAGATTAATAATCCAGTCAGTAAATTAAAAAAAGTATTGGTACAGGAAAGAGTCCAACGTTAAAAATCAATCAACAGCCAATCTGGTAGCGGAATCAGCTATATACGAGAAGATTGTCGCAATAGAGACAACAAGACGCTCCTTCGCAGCCCTAGATTGTTCCATATACACAAAGCCGACACGACGGCAGTACAGACGCGTGCGCGCGGCTTCTGCCTCAACGGTCGCTGCCGTACTAGCAGTTTAAACGCGCCGGCGGGATGATTTATCCGTACAACACGCATTATCTATACTGTAACGCGACTCGCAAACTCGTGCGCTCGTCGCCCGGTCATACGGCGGTCGCCCGCGCGCATGCCGGCAGCAGGGCATTTTACTAAAGGGGGGGCGCGCTATTTTCCGCGCGCGCTAATATACCCGCCTCTGCGGCGTGTATACTATTTACGCGAGCTTTTCATCGCGCGGCGGGTGTCGAATGAAGAGGATCGCCTGTCCCCTGTATGTGTGTATATATTATACAAGTGACCGAGAGCGAGCGTGCGACCCGCGTGTATTATCGGGTCGACGATGGCTCGCGATCGATGATAGTTGATCCCGACGATGTAAGGTCAGGGCTGCTGCTCGATTTAAGGTAGTTGTGTCTTTAGGGTACGGTCTACAATGACGCAAGGTGCTCACTACAATAGTTACTGCCTCATGGTCTCAAAAAATTAGAGTAGCACATGTGTGTATAGAAGGATGTGAGTGTACAGTTTGCCTATAAATAATACGCAAACATATACAGTTACTTGAAAAACGCATTTTTTTGTATGTTTTCCTCTCTCGAATATGTCTTAGCTCAAATATTCCATACTTATATGACCTTTATAATAACTTTTCTCGGAAACTATACGTGTCATATGTCCGAATTTTGGTGACAAGCTTTTAACCATAATGATAAATAATAGGTTAGTTTTTTGTTATGATCTTAAGAAAGGTTTTCCAACAATGAATTTAAATGCTTTTTTCCGGTGGTTGTTCCTATGCTTCCCATGTTAAAATGCCCAACTTTGATATTGAATATCTCAAAATCGGCACGTGTCATCTCTTGGAAATTTTTTCGCATACGCATGGGCAAGACGAACGTGTGCTCGAAGTTTCAAAAGGATCCTAAGAAACTTGTTTTTTGACACAACTACCTTAATTCAATTTTCCTGCTGTCTGGAGCACTGCCTGTGTGTTATATATTGTTTTGCGCGTGGCACCATAGATGGACACGCGCTGCACAATGGAAAATGTGCCACGCATTTGTTATTGGCCGCTTTTCAAGCTGTTTCTATCGAGCTCTACAGATTACTTTTACATTGTTCTTAAACAATATTTAAATACATGAGTTTTTTTTATATTGATCTAGTTTACAATATTCATGTCAAATAATGCATCTGATGCATATTCTCAAAGAATGTATCAAAAAGATACCAATTAGTAAAATCCTGTCTAAAAGAAAGTCTGGGCGAAGTCTTGCAGAAGTCTGGCTTCAAAAGTCTCGCTTGTCGGACGATCCCAGACTTTTTATTTTTTTCTATTAAAAGTCTGGCAAAAAGTCTGGGATCGTCCGACAAGCGAGACTTTTGAAGCCAAACTTCTGCAAGACTTCGCCCAGACTTTTTTTTTACACGGGATGTCAATAAGCCTTTTATTTATGAATTCCCACTAACAGACGATTTAAAATAATATACATGACTTATAGAAAGTGAATGTAATGAATTAAAAGATTTTCGTCTCGTGTGACGTTTACACCCGAGCGAAGCGAGCTTCGCTCGGGTGTAAACGTCACACGAGACGAGAATCTCTTTCCCGAACATGTAGCGTACTGAAAAAAATTTGGCACTCCAGCTGACCCGATGAGTACATACGCTATGCCAAAAGTAGGGCCGACTGTTGTACCGCGGTTCGGCACATCTCCTGCCCCGTACTGGCACAGCTCCTGTCCCGTAAAAGCGTCGCGCGCCCCGTACTGGCACAGCTCCTGTCCCGTTAGGGACAAACGCTGTGCCAAAAGTGGGTGGTCTGACACACGCAGCGAAGGGGGCGCTGACGAACTGTGATGGAAACAGACGCCGTGCCAAATTTATTTCAGTGCGTACAGTATTTTTTGATACGATGTGTGGAAAGCTAGATTTTGAGTACACGTTTTTTGCCAAACGTGTGCAAAATCGAGCTTTGCGCACGAGTATCGAAAAGTGATTTTATCCTTGTGATGAGGACGTTTGCGCCCGAGCGAAGCGAGGGTAAAAAGGCCACGCAAGGATACAATCACTTTCTCGATCATACATCGAATAGTATTTTTCGATACAGTATGCGTAAAACGCGATTTGACACATTCTGTAAATTTTTAAAATCGCTTTTACGCCCCATGTATAGAAAAATGTCGTTTGATATACGTGCGAAAAATGATTCTACACTCGTGTGATTGTCACCCTCATTTTGCTCGGGCGACAAATATCGATATTTTGATGTAACGTGTGCAAAGCTTAATTTAGCGCATGCTTTTTATTCAAGGGTGTAAGAAATCGAGCTTTACAGTGTCAAGAAGTATCTAGTTTTACCACGTAGCAAATCTTTGTAGTAAAACCATTTGGCTTTTTCCACAGAATTAACTTCCAAAAAACTTTAAGTTACGGGCATTTCTGTTGTATTTAAAAAAATGTTTTTCCTCACACCGGGCCGAAAGTGCCTCATTCCCGCCCGGCTCCGGAACGGAAATATGGCATTTTCGGCCTCGATGTGAGGAAAAATAGTATACGCACCGCGGGAGTATAATTGGCCAGCCCCCAGCTCGTGTTTGCCACCCTCGCCTTCGGCTAGGGGGGCAATTTACACGAGCTGTGGACTGTCCAAGTTTTTTCCTCCCATGGTGCGTAATATACTATTAAATAATAGCCCGATCAATTAGTTCAGAAACTTTTTATACAAATTTTCAGAAGAAAGCATTGCAAGTTTTCATTCATTTTTTTTAACAATAAAATAAATACTCCGTTGTAACTGTTTAAAATTGAGCAAATCGAAACTACGATTTTTACAATTTGTCAGCATGCTTGTAATGTTGCTCAATTTTGACCTATTATTGTTTTGATAAAGGGTGTTACTAAATCAAATGATTTAGTTTAAACACACAGATATTTTAAAAACAAATTTTAAAATAACTAAAAATATCTACAAAACTAATTTTTCGGAGCAGTTATATATATATATATGTGTGTGTGTGTGTGTGTGTGTGTGTGCGCGTGCGTGTGTGTGTGTGTGTGCGCGTGCGTGTGTGTGTGTATATGTGTGTGTGTGTGTGTGTGTGTGTGTGTGTGTGTGTGTGTGTGTGTGTGTGTGTGTGTGTGTGTGTGTGTGTGTGTGTGTGTGTGTGTGTGTGTGTGTGTAATTTTATTCTAAGATTAAAAGAAATAGTTTAGAGTAAAGTATTATATAACCAATTTTCAACAAAATCTAAGCTTTTTCGAACTTTTAACGGTCATATTGGAACTGCAATTTAAAATTTTGAAAGTCTTATAGTAAGATTCTGATTAGCGACCTCGTAAACCCCTGTATACAAATTTTAAGCAAAATCTAAGCTTCCTTTGAATTTTTGACAGCCCTTTTGAATTTCAGAAGGCTGATAGCAAGATCGTGATCAGCGACCTCGAAAACTTCTGCATACCAATTTTCATCAAAATCTAAGCTTTTTCCAAACTTTCAATCGCCATATTGGATCTACCATTTCGAATTTTGAGAGTCTGATAGTAAGATCGTGATCAGTGATGTGAAAACCTTAGTATACAAATTTTAAGCAAAATTTAAGCTTCCTTCAAACTTGTTACCGCCATTTTGAATTTCGAAAGTCTGATATCAAGAACGTGAACAGCGATCTCGAAAATCCATGTGTTACAATTTTGAACTAAATCTAAACTTTTTTCGCACTTATAACGGCCATATTGGATCCGCCATTTTAAATTTCGAAAGTCTTATAGCAAAATTGTGATTAGCGACCTCGAAAACCCCAGTATACAAATTTTCAGCATAATCTAAGCTTCCTTCGAACTTTTGACAGCCCTTTTGAATTTCGGAAGTCTGATAGCAAGATCGTGATCAACGACATCGAAAACCCTTCTATTACAATTTTGAGCAAAATCTAAGCTTTTTTCGAACTTTCAACCGCCATATTGGATCCGCCATTTTGAATTTCGAAAGTCCAATAGAAAATTTTTTATCAGCGTTCTAATACTACCGTATACCAATTTTCAGTCAACTCTAAGCACTTTTCCAACTTTCAATCGCCATATTGGATCCGCCATTTGGAATTTTGAAAGTCTGATAGCAAGCTCGTGAACAGCGACTTCGAAACCTCTGTATTCTAATTTTGAGAGAAACCGAAGATTTCTTCGAATATTTAACCACCATATTGGATCCGCATTTAGAATTTTGAAAGTTTGATAGCAAAATCGTGATCAGCGTTCTCGAAAACCCCTGTATACCAATATTTCGCCAACTCTAAGCACTTTTCCAACTTTCAATCGCCATATTGGATCCGCCACTTTGAATTCAAAAGTCTGATTGCAAAATCGTGATTATCGACCTCGAAAACCACTGTATACAAACTTTAAGCTAAATCTAAGCTTCCTTTGAACTTTTGACAACCATATTGGATCCGCCATTTTGAATTTGTAAAGTCCAATAGAAAAATTTTGATCAGCGTCCTCGAAAACCCCTGTATACCAATTTTCAGTCAACTCTAAGCACTATTACAACTTTCAATCGCCATATTGGATCCGGCATTTTGAATTTTGAAAGTCTGATAGCAAAATCGTGATCAGCGAGCTTGAAAACCCCTGCATTGAGAAATATTTCTTAAAAATAAAGCAAATTTCTTTGAATCAAAGAAATCGCGTCATTGCGGGCAATCGGTCAAATATTTCTTTGAATGAATGACAATATTTCTTTAAATGAAAGTAATATTTCTTTATTTGAATAAAATATTGCGTTAACTTGGCATTATATGCCTTACATTGAAAGAAGTATTTCTTTATGGCCAGAAACCGTCTTTTTCAATATAAGAAATATTTTTTTATTTTAAAGTTCCCGTGATCATAACAAAAAAAATATTTCATTCAATCAAAATTATATTTCTTACAATAGAGACTCCGATTTCATGGTTTGAAGAAAAATTCTTTCATTTAGAAAAATATTTCTTTACGGCAAGAAACCGTCTTTTTCAATGGAAGAAATATTTTTTTATTTTAAAGTTCCCGCGATCAAAACAAAAAAATATTTCATTCAATCAAAATTATATTTCTTACAATAGAGACTCTGATTTCATGATTTGAAGAAAATTTCTTTCATTTAGAAAAATATTTCTTTACGGCAAGAAACCGTCTTTTTCAATAGAAGAAATATTTTTTTATTTTAAAGTTCCCGCGATCAAAACAAAAAAATATTTCATTCAATCAAATTTATATTTCTTACAATAGAGACTCTGATTTCATGATTTGAAGAAAATTTCTTTCATTTAGAAAAATATTTCTTTACCGCAAGAAACCGTCTTTTTCAATAGAAGAAATATTTTTTTATGTTAAAGTTCCCGTGATCAAAACGAAAAAATATTTCATTGAATCAAATTTATATTTCTTACAATAGAGACTCCAATTTCATAGTTTGAAGAAAATTTCTTTCATTTACAGTAAATTTCCTTCATTTACAGAAAATTTCTTTCATTTAAAGAAATATTTCATTGATGCCGAGTATTTTTTTTTTAACTTTTATAAAAAAAATTCAAACCACTTTCTTTTATAATTTTTATTTAAGTGAATTAAACTTACCTTTCTGTTTCTGCAGTACAGATAGAGAATATATTCATGATGGTGATGATACATACATTTATTTGGTTGTGTGTGTGTGTGTATACATACACACACAAATACACACACACACACTATGTATAATTAACGCTCGCTAAAATTTACATTACAGTCAATTTAAAATGTATTTTTAAATTATACGCACATTTATTTCGCAGAAAAAAGTTTACAAATAAAAATGACCTAATCGAGATTCGAACCATCGACCCTCGAGTTCCCTAAGCAAGCACGCTAACCACTACGCCATCGCACGCTTGTATTTGGTTCTTTCAAAAGGCTTCTATAAGCCGCATTGATCACATTCAAAGAAATATTCCCGAGTAGAAATGAAACACGGCGTGCCGTAGGTATCACACGAGCCGGATGGCGTATGCCGTGCAAGGCCCTCGCGCGGCATGTAACGCTTTTATTGTAAGGTACTTGCGTTTCTGCCATACGATAAACTCATTTACAGCAAGCCTTATCCGGGCCGGTACAACGCCGTGAAATTTTCCGGATAAGGTACATGTTATTTTTCTGTTATATTAGCATTAGTATTTGAGCATTTGTTTACGCGCGCGTCATAGCCTCAAACCTGGATCCGTTTCTGTCGTACGAAGAACAACCTAATAAGTATAATGGATAAACAATGAAGGAAAAAGTTAAGTACTAAATTTCCAAAAAAGAAGATATTTAATAAAAATAAGTAGTGTTTAATTAAATAAAGTACAAATAGATGTAGAATTATAATTGTTCGAAAAAGTGCAAATATTAGTTTTATATTTGTTATAAAAAAACAAGATTATAATGTATAGTGTCCAAATATATAAAATACATTAAACATGATTTAATAAATACATCAAAAATATATTAAATGTTGTAATTTTTATTAAGTATAGAACATATTCGCTTTCAAATTATTTAGACAATAAGCCACGTGTTGCCCGAATCAGGACCGGATCAGGGCCAGATGTTTCACCGGACTTAAGGATATAGATAGGTAAAATCATCCGGCCCTCATACAGTTCAGCGTTACATGCCTCGTACGACACTCATCCGTCAACAACATCAGGTACGGATCAGGAATCATGGCAGACGGATCCGTCCCGCGTCATCGCCGTTTGAAAATTTCTACTCGGGTTGATAATTACAATACATGATTATTTTACTTTAATAAAGATACCTTTGATACAAAGAAAACTTAATTGATCCAATGAAATCGTCACTGACAATCAAGGAAATCATTTTTTTAAATTAACGTAAATGTCTTTCAATGAAAAAATATTTCTTTGACCTAATAAAGGTACGTATTAACGAAAAAGTCATACATCTTTGATTGAGTACAATAATTTTTTTCGAACAAATAAATATTTCATTTTTTTTACTATAAAGTTTTAACATGGCAATCGCAATTTGAAAGAAAGCATACATAGTAAGGAAGCCTCCTGATTTTGACTCAATGATACCGGTAATAACGGCAAAGCAATGATTTTCTTGAACGAAATTGAAATTTCTTACGCTGTATTTGCTCTCTTCAAAGAAATGCGTTTTCATTCGACAGTAATATATTTTTGATAGAATGCAATCATTTTTTTCGAACAAATAAATATTTCATTGTTTTTACTAAAACGTTTTTAAATGTCAAGCTTAATTTCAAAGGAAGCATGCATAGTAGGGAAGCCCCATGTTTTTGACTCAATGATACCGGTATTAACGTCAAAAAAACGATGTTCATGAACGAAATTGAAATTTCTTACGCTGTATTTGCTCTTTTCAAATGAACGCGTTTTTGTTCGAAAGTAATATATTTTTGATTGAGTGCAATCATTTTTTTCGAACAAATAAATATTTCATTGTTTTTACTAAAAAGTTTTTAAATGTCAAGCGTAATTTCAAAGAAAGCATGCATAGTAAGGAAGCCCGGTGTTTCTGACTCAATGGTACCGATATTAATGGCAAAAAAATGATTTTCTTGAACGAAATTCAAATTTCTTACGCTGTATTGACTCTTTTCAAAGAAACGCGTTTTTGTTCGAAAGTAATATATTTTTGATTGAATGCAATCATTTTTTTCGAACAAATAAATATTTCATTGTTTTTACTAAAAAGTTTTTAAATGTCAAGCGTAATTTCAAAGAAAGCATGCACAGTAAGGAAGCCCCATGTTTTTGACTCAATGATACCGGTATTAACGGCAAACAAAAGATTTCCTTGAACGAAATTGAAATTTCTTACGCTGTATTTGCTCTTTTCAGTGAAGTGCGTTTTTATATATATTTTTTATTGACTGCAATATTTTCTAACAGCAAATAAATATTTTATTATTTTAACTATTAAATTTTTTAATTAAAATTCTATTATTAAGGAAACATGTATTCGGCGACAGGTCTAATTTTTTTATTGTAGGACGCAGATATTGATCACAATGGTATTAATTGACCTTTCCTGCTATGCATACTTTCTTTGAAATCGCGATAGACATTTAAAAATTTTGTAGTAAAAACAATGAAATATTTATTTTTTCGAACAAAATGATTGCATTCAATCAAAAATTTATTCTTTTGCATAATGATTCGTTTCTTTCAATAGAGCAAATCGACGGCTGAGCGGAAGAAGATGCTATCTCGGCCGGGGCTCACATAACATGCTGTCTCGGCCAAAACTAGCTGGAAAATGCTATGCTACTCGGCCAAGATAGCACGTTCTCTGATCCTCGGTCGAGATAGCATCTTCTGTGAGCCTCGGCCGAGATAGCACATTCTGTGAGCCTCGGCTGAAATAGCACCTTCTGTTAGCCTCGGTCTAGATAGCATCTTCTGTTAACCTCAGCCGGGATAGCATATTCTTCCGCTCAGCCGTCGAAATACGGCGTAAGAAATTTCAATTTTGTTCATGAAAATCATTTCTTTGACGTTAATACTGGTGTCATTGAGTCATAAACATTGGGCTTCCTTACTATGCATGCTTTCTTTGAAATTACAATTGACATTTAAAAACTTTATAGTAAAAACAATGAAATATTTATTTGTTCGAAAAGAATTATTGCATTCAATCAAAAATTTGTTCTTTCGCATAATGATGCGTTTCTTTGAAAAGAGCAAATACAGCGTAAGAAATTTCAATTTCGTTCACGAAAATCATTTCTTTGCCGTTAATACCGGTATCATTGAGTGAAAATCAGGAGGCTTCCTTACTATGCATACTTTCTTTGAAATTACAATTGACATGTAAAAACTTAATAGTAAAAACAATGAAATATTTATTTGGTCGAAAAAAATGATTGCATTCGATCAAAAATATATTACTGTCGATTAAAACGCGTTCATTTGAAAAGAGCAAATACAGCGTAAAAAATTTCAATTTTGTTTAAAAAACTCATTTCTTTGCCGTTAATACCGGTATGATTGGGTCAAAAACATTGACCTTTCCTATGCATGCTTTCTTTGAAATCGCAATAAACATTTAAAAACTTTTTATTAAAAACAATCAAATATTTATTTGTTCGAAAAAAATGATTGCACTCTATCAAAAATATGTTACTGTCGAATGAAAGCGCGTTTCTTTGAAAAGAGCAAATACAGCGTAAGAAATTTCAATTTTGTTCAAGAAAATCATTTCTTTACCGTTAATACCGGTATCATTGGGTCAAAAACATTGACCTTCCTTACTATGCATGCTTTCTTTGAAATTACAATTGCCATTTAAAAACTTAATAGTGTGAAAACAAGGAAATATTTATTTGTTTGAAAAAAATTATTTTATTCAATCAAAAATGTATTCTTTCTCATATGCGTTTCTTTGAAATTAGCTAATACGTCATAAGAAATTAACACCAAGTTCAAAAAAATCATTTCTTTGGCGCTAATACCTATATCTTTGAGTCGAAATCTTCGACCTTTGCCAGTATACATGCTTTTGTTGACGTTAGGATTTAAATTATAAAAACGAATAGTAAAAATAATGAAATATTTCTTTGTGGTTAAAAATTATGGTATTCAATGAAATATATATTACTTTCGCATTAATAAGCGCTTCTTTGAAATTAGTAAATACATCGTAAGAAATTAACTTTAAGTTCAATAAAATAATTTCTTTGCAGTAAATATCTGTAGCATAGAATCAAAAAACTAGAGCTTTCTTAGTATGCACGCTTTCTTTGATTTTAGTGAATTTCATTAGAAGACAGTTTTCTTTAATTAAATGTCGTTATTTTTTTAAACAAAAGATCCAACTTTTGAAAGAAAAAAATGTTTCTTTAGACTGAAAAAATATTTCTTCAAAAAGATTTCGTCAATTGAATGACATCAATTTTTTTAAATCAAAGATACCTTCGTATTGAGACAAAGATTATTTCTTTACTTCAATAAAATAATTCATTGACTGCACCTAGTAGATTTTTTAGCATATTATTCTTGAGGAAAAAAATTAATTTTTTGTTCCAAGATTATATTTTTCTTGTGCCAAAGTCTTATTTTTTACTCTCACAAATAGAATCCTTTTTAGGCAAAATAATGTCATCTTGCTAAATGAGGATTTTTCTCTTGAGAACGGACCATGTTAGTTTATAAAGTTTTTACTACAAACCCTGTTAAAAATGATCTTCGAGGTTCGAAAATGTCCCGATCTAAGGAACCTTTCCGATTCTTTCTGGTTTTTGGAACCAATTTCTTCCGAACTCTTTCGAACTGACATGGAGGTAAACTGTTAAGAATGTTGATGATCTCTTTAGAACCTTTGCGGCCTATTAAGAGTTGTTACGAAATAATTTGGTATATTTATTCAGGATTGGTTGGTTCGTTCCGAACCTGGTTGAAGTATAATGAATTATTACGATCAATTCAGGACTTTAATGAACCATCATGTTTCTGTCTATTATCAACAGTGGAACCGTTCGAAACTGTCCCCGTGTAGGGAAACTTACATGAACATTTATTTAGCGTTGTTAATTAATTTCTCACGAAAAAAAAATCGTTATTTGTTTAAATTAAATTTATATTGATATATAACGATTATTTTTTAATAAATAATAAATAATAAATCATAAATAATTATTTATTAATAAATAATAGTTGTTAATAAATAATATTAGGGATACAGAAAAAAAATTATCCTGATTTTCGCGCTTAATTATGGAAATATTAACGTCATGCCTAATTTAATGTTTATTTAAATGTTTATTAATAATTTGATATTTTGTGATTGAAATTAATTATTTTTAATTTATAACATAATTTATAAGAATATTAAATTATATAAAGCCTGAAATTGTAAATAAAGAAAGTAAAAAATTTTCGATGTCATCGGGATTCGAACCTGAGTCCTAATCGAACCCATGTCTGAGCTCTAGTTAAGTTTTACAATAAAAAATAATAAAAAAACAGTTTTGAAAATGTAATAAAAAACGGTGCCCTTTAAGGGGGCCTTGAGAATTTAACCAACGTGGGATCTTTACAACATACAAAGGAATTCAACGAGGGAGACCTCTACACTGCAAAAACATTGAAAAATAACTACCTGGTGATGGCAACAAGGGCATTAGCCCAAAGCCAAGAAAAGTGAAGAAGAAGAAGATCCTGGGTCCTCAGCTTACTAGTTCAGCGCCTTAGCCATTACTCTAAAACGGGTGTTGGCATCAGAGTTATAATTTCGATACTTGTGTGATATGGAGGTAAACTGTAATGAGTTTTGATGATCTCTTTAGAACCTTTCTGAACTATTATGATTTGTTAAAGTATAATGAATGATTACAATCAATTAGGAATTTGGTGAATCATCATGTTCCTGGCTATTAGTACGTTCCGAACCTTGTTTAAGTATAATGAATCGTTACGATCAATTCAGGACTTTGGTGAACCATCATGTTTCTGGCTATTAGTAACCGTGGAATCGTTCGGAACAAATGCACTAGATTATTAATATTTATTCCAATATTTATTAAGAATCGTAAAGTATGTTGGTGTTATGCCAAATAATTTTGTAGTTCAATGATAAAGTTTTAAATAAAAGAAATACTTCATGTGTTATTATCATTTTATATATAAACGATAATCTTCTTAGAATTAATTATATATTATGACAAAGGGAAAAAGTTTATTGGTATTCGATCGATTTCGGTATAGTTCGTAACAGTTCATGACAATCCAGAAACTTTCGTAATGGTTTATAAAGGTTTAAAAAAATCTAACAAACTGGTATTATGCTATACTTGCTTTCTCAATGATTCCTTATGCATTTTTATGTATTTTATTTTTCGGTTAATTTTTCAAGGTTGGCATGAAACCGGAAAGATTCAGAAAATCTATAAATTGTTTATTCTTGCTCTAATCAACGTATTTCATTCAAACCTTCGTTAGTCTAAAGATTATATTGAAATTATTTTCATCTTAAATATTTCGGAAAGGAACTTGATTGATCGGATAAGTTTACAATTTTTTAAATAGAGAAATAAAGCGTTTAAAAAATTATTGTAGACAAAAGACTTTCGTAATTCGGCGATTCATAGCACTGAAAGTAAAAATCTATTAAGTTCGGAAAGATTTACCATTTTCAGGATATTCCACTCCACATAGGTTCGGAAGCGTCCTTAATGGATCTGAAAGGATCGGAAAAAAACCGTTCCGATTCATTCCGAACCTTAACGGGCACTTTAACCAGGGTATCTATTCAAGTTAAGTAACTGTCGAGATATGAATTTTTAAAAATCAGTTGATTCTTCTGAAATATATATTGCTTTTTTTATACTCCCCGTCAGAAGCTTAGTTAGACGTGTGGTTAAAATACCGGCTTCCCAATCCAAAGGTCGAGGGTTCGATTCCCAGTCACTGCACTTCCAGAACTATCCTCGAAAACATTTTTTCTTCGATTTTTTCACGAAGTTAACCAATATTAATTATAATTATTAAAATAAAAAAATATATAAATAAAATAAAACAAATAAATAATAAAATAAAATACATAAAAAATATGAATAATAAAATAAAAGTTAAAATAAATAAAATTAATAGAAGTAACATTTTTTTTATTTAAATAGAAAATACGTTTAAATTTTTTTCTCAGGGGACAAGAGGTTTCTTCTTCATACAAAACGATTTTGGTTAGAGAGCATTTTCCTATTGGTCAACTAGACCTTCTATTTCCTTGAAGAGGAATCCTTTTCGTACAACAATAATTTGCCAGAAAAGGATTTCTCTCTTGTGGCAAGAGGAATTAATTTTGACAACCAAAACAAGATTATTTTCCTCTTGGATCAAAAGGATTCCATTTGCTACTAATGAACTTTTCCCTGTGCGCGCGTGTTTGTGTATATAAGACCGACTTTAATCATACTTTGATATTCAAAAATCAATTCTGATCAATAAAGTGTTATCATGATACTGTCTTTGCAAAATCCAGCCAATATACGTCAGGTTTACTATGTTATAGATAGTTAACAAAATCTAAACTCGTTACCATAAATGAATCGTTGGATTCATTCAATGTCAAACCGTTTGTGTATTCAATAGTTGCACACATGACTTTGTGATATTTTTGTTAACATCAATTGCATACAAATATTAGTAGTAAATTTAATTCTTAAAGTAACCGAAATAATGTCTTTTTATTGAAAATCACGAATTACTATGATTATTTTCTAAAACTCGAAATAACTTGCTGGCGATAACTACTTGGCTAAATGAATGAAATACGGATTTGACATAATATAGTTTCATTAGATTGTATATGATGGATTTTTTCAATAAAAATAAATAAATATATTAATGACTCATACAAAATATTTAACAAATTATATAAAAAATCCTGACTTCCGGTTGGATGGCGCATGGCTGCGCATCCTTGCGAATACTCGCATATTGGATCAACGATATAAGCGGTAGAAGAGAGGCAAAGTGAGTTATCACGGAAAGATAAGCAGCTCCTACGTTTGGGGCAGTGTTATCTAGGAGAAGCTCGGCCAGATAAAGGAGGTATCGTCATTAAAAATTCACGCGCCAGTGAGAGGTTAGGACGACCCAGGGAAGGAGGTATGGCTGGCAAGATGGCGAGTCAGGGAGATCCAAGCAGCGTGGAAACCAGCGTTGGAAAGGAAAAATTGGAAAAGAGAGGCAGAGGTAGGCCAGAAAAAGGGCAGGAAAAACTGACGCATGGAGCTGCTTATATGGAAAAGTTCCTGACAACGGGCAACCTAAAAGGGGAAGATGCCTTCGAAAAAAAGGACAAAATAATACACACCCCAGTCAAAGTGGTGGCAGAGGTTGGTATGGTAGGAAACAGCCAGCAGTTACCAAGAGAGCAGAGCGGGCAGTCCGGGAGAATAATGCAGAGGGAGCTATAGGCGAAGTAGGGGAGACGAAGATAACGGGCCCACAGGAGAACGAGCAGGGCGACCCCAGCACAAACCGCAATGAGGGGGGGGGGGGGGCACGGCCGATGGAACGGCGGAGGCAGACGAAAACCCGGGCAACAACGAGACTGCCGAAGCAGAAGATGGAGAAGGAGGGGATGGAGCGGCAGTAAACAAACCCGATACCAAGGAGAAAGACGTCCAGAGCCAAAGCTGTGAAAAGGAAGGAGACAAGAAAACAGCAGAAAATACAGGCAAGGATGGGGACATGGTGGTAAGAAGGCTTATGGAAGAGATCGAAGCATTGAAAGAGAAGGACAAGGAGAGGGAAAAAAAAGAAATGGAACTGGAAATAAAGGTCAAAGCCTTAAAAGGAGCTAGAAGCGATCAAATGGGCAATGATAAGAGGAGCTGTCAGAAAATGAATACGAGTGGGAAATGAAAGAAAGAGCAATGAGGAAAAGAAACATTATAGTGAGGGGAACAAGAGTGCTCGGAAGTGGCTTAGCAAAGGAAGTGGAAGAAATCATTGAAAAATGGTTAGGCATAACAGCACACATAAGGAAGGTCATATCCATAGGAGGAGGACTGGTGGTAGAGCTGGAATATTTAAACAATAAAATTGAAATAATGAGAAAGAGGGGGCTACTGAATGGAACGGGTATTTGGATAGAGGACGACTACACGACTAGGGAGAGAGAAATAGAGGACTGGCTAGCGGGAATTGAAGAAGAGGAGACAAAGAACGGCCTTAAAGTTAAGGTAGGGTACCTGAAGATAAATGTGGATGATATATGGTACCAATGGAATGAGAAGAAAGGTGAGATAGAAGAAATGGAGAAATGAGGACGAAGAGCTACGAGGAGGGAAGAAAGGATCAGCGGGTCAACACGGAAGACATCAAGTCAAGAAGAGGAAGAATCGGGGACAGGTAATGGGAATAGGCTAATGGACAAAAGCAGAGCAGTGATGTGGAACATTACAGGCATCAGAAAAGTTTTTGAGGTTTGGGATTTTCTAAAAGTTTTTGATATAGTAGTACTTTTAGAGATGTGGTTAGAGAAAGACAAGGAGCAGGAGTTTGTAAATAAGTTAGATAAAGGGTTTACGTGGGAATGTAAAGCAGCAGAAAGGGTTAATAGAAAAGGCAGGGCAAAGGGGGGTCTGCTAATAGGAGTTAGTAAAAAATACAATGGAAAAATAAAAGTAACGGAATGGGAATACGGGCTGATAATAGATTGCATTGACCTCTGTAAAGATTGTAGTAGTAAAATAATCGTAGCATATAATAATGTAGGAATAAACACTGTGATAAGCGAACTCAAAGGTATTATAGAAACGGGAATTAGAGATAGGCAAAAAATCATCTTAGTAGGGACTCTAAACGCGAGGATAGGCACGGAACAATTAACGAATGTATTAGGGATCGCTCCTTTAGGCTTCCTCTATCCTTTAGGCTTCTTCTATACTTGCCTTCGGAGCGCTCCCGCGCTCCTTGATAGAAGATATCAGAAACTCGGAAGATAAGATCTTAAACGTGGAGGGGAAAAACTAATTGATTTCTGCGAACAATTCGGGGGATTAAGGTGATGTTAAATACCGACATAATTTTCAAACGAGTACATCTCATGAAAATACCAATAGAATTATCAAAAAAAAATCTGAGTATAGTATTAACATATACGGAGCGCTTGACAAACGTGTTTTTCCAAAAAATATATGAGAATTTATTTAATTAAATAAGAACCGTACTGTCGGTAAGTAGGAATCTGCAATTGACCTACTTTTCAAACGAGCATATCTAACGAAAATGCTAATAGAATCACTCAAAAAAATTCCTGAATATAGTGTTTATGTGTACGGAGCGCTTGACAAAATTTGTTTTCGGTATAAACGTTTGAATGTTGATTTAAAAAATATTGAAATTCACGGTTTCACATGGCCTTAACGCAAAGGCCAGCATGATAGGTGCACACAGTGAAGCCACAGGGAACGGCATCAAAGAGTTCTTAAAGTAGGATAGCAGGAAAGAAGAACACTACAGGGAGAAAATGAAGGTAGAAGGGGAAGCCATAGCAGAGGGGGAGGGGACGGAGCAAGAGAGGTGGGAGAAATTAATAAATACAATGAGGAAAGTCGCAAAAGAGTTAGGTATGCAGAAAAAACTTAGCAAAAAGGGCGGTAAGGAGATGTTTATAGTGGAAGCAATAGAGGAGAGAAAACGCGTTTGGCAATGTCTTAAAAAGTGGCTAAAAACTAAAAATGATACAAACAAACTAGAATTAAAAAAGGAGAGAGAGAAATTAAATGAAATCAGACGAAACAAGCATAAAGAATATATGGAAAAGAAATGGGGTAGGGTCAAAAATAATAAAAATATGTCTAACTTCTGGGAAGCGGTGGGTTTCTTTAGAACCAGAAAGCAAAAAAGAGGAGACAATATCAAAGGAGAAGAATGGGTGGGTCATTTCAAGAAATTGTTGGGTGCGGGAGAAATCAAGAGTAGAGTAGAAAAGGAGAATAGGGTGGGAGACAGGAGAAAGGGGTGAGGCAAGGCTGTCTGCTAAGCCCCAGTCTGTTCTGCTTAGGCCTAGGTGACATAGATGAAATTTGGGAAAAAGAAAGGGTAGGGGGGACTGTAATAGGTAAAAATAAAATATACTGCTTGAAATTCGCTGACGATATAGCCATAGTTGCAGATGATAGGGAAGGTTTGCAGGCGATGTTTGAGAAGTTGGAAAAATATACTGACAAGAATAAAATGACGGTTAACACGTCGAAAACAAAGGTTATGACATTGAGGAAAGGGGCTAGACAAAAAAGGGGGGGAAAATGGACATATAGAGGAGAAAAAATAGAAGCAGTAAACACATATAAATACCTCGGATTTAACTTCACGGTGGGAAACGGCTACTCACATCACTTAAATATAATCGCGAAAAAATTAAAAAGGGCTACAAACGCTGTTTGGGGAATTACAAAAAGGGCTAGATTAAAACATTAAGCAAAAGGCTGTATCTAAAGAGCAGGGTGTCTCTATGGTGCGGAAATCTGGGGGTGGGGTAAAAAGAGGAAATTGAAAAAGTCCAAAAACGGTACGTAAAAATGAGTATGGGCTTGAGCATGAACACACCGGACTGTATATGGCGAATGGAGGCAGGCACTAGAAGTCTCGAAATAGACATGAAAAAGAGAGCAGCGAGCTATTTAATAAGTATACTACAAATGGGGGAGAATAGATGGCCTAAACTCTGTTTGAGGAAAGAACTGAGGGGAATAATAAATAAATATCCGAGTGAGTGGGGTAAGGAGGTGGAAAAAAGCTTTAGGGAAGTGGGAGACGGCAGTACGATAGAAATTCTGTATGAAGGAGGAGAGATCGAAGAAGTCAGGGCGAATTTGGAAAATATGATTAAGACTAAAGTAGAGCAGGAGATTCAAAAGGACTGGGGCAGGATAGAAAGAGCAAGTTTTTGCAAGGAATACAAAGAGTGGAAAAGAGACATAGGTAGAGATCCATACTGGGAAAATAAGGAATATAGTGGGGAAATAAAGGAGCAGTGGGCACGGATCAGATGCGGGTGCGTGAGCAGAGGGGGGAAGAAGGGATTTAAGGAACAAAACTGCAGGTTGTGTGGGTTAGAATTGGAAACGTTGCAGCACATAATAGATTGTCAAGCTGCAAAAAGTACTATAAAATGCAAAGAGATCACTGGTGGATGGTCCGAGTATAGGGGAAACTTAAAAGAAATAATGAGAGGGGCTCTTAACAAGGAAGTATACGAGTATTTCAAAATATTTGAAAAATTAGCCAAGTCTAGGGGTGAATCAACCGGGCAAATTCTAAGAGACTAGACGCTGGAGAGATTACGAGCGGGAACTGTGAACGTACTTATACCGAAATGCACTAATTGTAAATGCGGTAAATAAAATGTAAAATGTGAATAGCGAAATTATAGTGTTGAGCGTAGATCAAATGACAAATGTGAGCAAAAACCAGACAATAATCTTAAGATGCTATGTATGACGGAAAATATGTTAAAAGATTAATGTAATCTGAACAGGAAATAAAGAATATTAATTAATTATAAAAAATCTTAAAAATTTTGTTCATAAAAATTAATTTTAGAATTTTATATTAACATAGTAAATTAGATAAAGCCATGTAATTAAAGAAAAAGCGAGACAGTTTAATAATACCGCTTATTGTTAACATTGAATGTGATATATGTATATCATATAAGTTTTCATTACAACCATGTAGTCCTCATTTTGTTATCTTTTCTTTTTCTTTTCCTTTTGCTTTCTAATATTATTTTGTAGGTGAAAACTTCACGCATATTTTTCGTATATAAATTTTATAGAACACTAGCCCTTCCCTGGTAAAAATTTTTACGCGATAAATTATGTGATTAGACACATACTAAAACACGTGCTTTATCACGTGATTTGCCATGTATAAAAGCACGTGCTTTTGCACATGCCGAATCACGTATTAAATAATGTGACTAATAACTTGCTTTTTTCGAACCGATTTGGCATGTATAAAATCACATGATTTTATACGTGATAAATCATGTGATATAAGAAAATTTGATATATAATAATATAAATAAGAAAACTATTATTTTTAATTCTTTCATAAATGATATTAAAATTATGTTGCAAATAATAAGTAGGTGTTTTATAAAAATTGAAAACTGACTTGAAGACCTATATTTATTGATATGGCCGAGCGGTCACCCATCCAAGTATCAACCGCGCCGATTGTTGCTTAACTTACGTGAACCGACGGCCATGCAACCAAGAACTCCTCCAACGATGCCTTTGATCTACTGTTTCTATAAAAGCGATTAGCAAAACTATATCATACCAACATTAAATTTGCTTTTTATTAAATAGTAGTATTTATTTACAAATAATTTATTAATAATAACAAATTATGTATCATAAATATTCTATATATTATGAATATTTAGCTTGAAATGAAATTCGTTGTAATTTTTGTTTTGGATAAAGATAAGTTTCTATTATAGTTAGTAAATAAACAATAAATGATACTTTGGTCATGGTACATATTTTAACATTAAAACAAATTTTAAAAAATAGTCAAGGACATTATTATTTAATAAAACACTGTACTACTATTATTTAATAAAAAAAAAAAATTTAGTGTTGGTATGATATAGTTTTGTTATATCGCTTTTATAGAAGCAGTAGATCAAATACATCGTTGGAGGAGTTCTTGGCTGCATGGCCGTCGGTTCACGTAAGTTAAGCAACAATCGGCGCGGTTAATACTTGGATGGGTGACCGCTCGGCCGTATCAGTAAAAAGGCCTTTTTAAGTCAGTTTTCAATTTTTATAAAACATCTCCTTATTATTTGCACCATAATTTTAATATTATTTATGAAAGTATTAAAAATAATAGTTTTCTTATTATATTATATATCAAATTTTCTTATATCACATGATTTATCATGTATAAAATCATGTGATTTTATACCCGAGTAGAAATGAAATACGGCGTGCCGTAGGTATCACACGGGCCGGATGGCGTATGCCGTGCAAGGCCCTTGCGCGGCATGTAACGCTTTTATTGTAAGGTACTTGCGTTTCTGCCGTACGATAAACTCATTTACAGCAAGCCTTATCCGGGCCGGTACAACGCCGTGAAATTTTCCGGATAAGATACATGTCATTTTTCCGTTATATTAGCATTAGTATTTGAGCATTTGTTTACGCGCGCGTCATAGCCTCAAATCTGAATAGTGCTCCGTTTCTGTCGTACGAAGAACAACTTAATAAGTATAATGGATAAACAATGAAGGAAAAAGTTAAGTACTAAATTTCGAAAAAAGAAGATATTTAATAAAAATAAGTAGTGTTTAATTAAATAAAGTACAAATAGATGTAGAATTATAATTGTTCGAAAAAGTGCAAATATTAGTTTTATATTAGTTATAAAAAAAAAACAAGATTATAATGTAGTGTCCAAATATATAAAATACATTAAATATGATTTAATAAATACATCCAAAATATATTAAATGTTGTCATTTTTATTAAGTATAGAACATATTCGCTTTCAAATTATTTAGACAATAAGCCACGTGTTGCCCGAATCAGGGCCGGATCAGGGCCAGATGTTTCACCGGACGTAAGGATGTAGATAGGTAAAATCATCCGGCCCTCATACAGTTTAGCGTTACATGCCTCGTACGGCACTCATCCGTCAACAACATCAGGTACGGATCAGAAATCACAGCAGACGGATCCGTCGCGCGTCATTGCCGTTTGAAAATTTCTACTCGGGTACATGCCAAATCGGTTCGAAAAAAGCAAGTTATTAGTCACATTATCTAATACATGATTCGGAATGTACAAAAGCACGTGCTTTTATACACGCCAAATTACGTGATAAAGCACGTGTTTTAGTATGTGTCTAATCACATAATTTATCACGTAAAAATTTTTACCAGGGTTCAAGGTCAAGTGCGAGGTGCGCGAAGAGGTACTATGAGCGTGCGGTCTTTCAATAATCAATCATATTTTTTGCTCTGCAACATATCTACGTCCTAGTATCCATCTACTTTAGATTAGAGAAGATAGGATAAGATAGAATTACAATTTCTTATTAAATTTCTTATCCGTTGTGTATACATATTATAAATAATAAGCAAAAAGGAAAAAATTAAAATGCAATAATCAACTATTATAATACAATGAGACAATTTTTTTTAAATTGGCACGTGAGAATTTATTATCTGTCTGTGTGAGTATACAATTATTTATTTAAACAATTATTAATATGAGTACATATAGTAGAAAATGCACTTTTGTTCTTTTCAAACAATTATCACAACCTTAACATCAATAAAATGCAAGTATCAAAATATCTTTTAATCGAAGTTATACCTGTATACCTGTAAGATAAAAAAAAAATTTTTTTATTCACATGACTCGTGTATAATTTATTTCAAGTGCACCTACTTCAAATAAGGAATGCAATAGATATTTTAGCGAATAATTTTTTTACAAAAGTTTTATATTAAAATACGTAGAAAATTTACTATATGAAACTACAATAAAACTCTACGAAGGCTTTTCAAATTAAAACTATAAGACGTACATTCAAAAACTACCAATTTTAACTTACAATTAATTAAAGATATCATCTAATATAGCAGTGCGCATATATTTTGTGTTTTGCTTGTTTTGTAACTAATTTTTTTTAATAAAACACTAACGTTTTTTCAGTCGTACAAAAATATTTGCCTATTTATATTTACTAATATCGTTTTTTTTTTTTTTTAATCATCTAGTAAAGCAGTAAAACTTTTATGAGTATTGTTTTCAAAAGCTCTTAAAATATTTTGTACTGAGTATGATCAAGACAAATGAAACAAAATGTAACAATACAATACACGGTAATTATATCAAAGAGCCAAATGAGTCAAATTGTGGCAGTATGCCTAATCTTACAAACAAACTAAAAAGAAGAAAAAAAGTCAATAAAAAAAAGGTGCGCTCAAAATACGAAGAGAAAGTCTTCTACAGTCGATATACGATATCATATTCGTCCAAAGAACTTGTGTTTCCGCGCACATGCTATTTACAAAATATAGTCAGCGATTGATTATCTGTCAGCTTAGGGTATCCACTCGACCTCGTTGTTCTCGAACTTTCCGGCCACATCTTTGGGTGGCAGCTGCGATGGCGCCTGTGGGATCGACGGCTGGGGCATGCTCACGCTCTTGTTCTCGGTGCCGGCGATCTTGTGGTAGACCTTGCTACCCTGCTCGCCGATCCACTCGACGCCGTCGCCGATCTTCTCGCCGGCCTTTCGCACCACGTTACCGAAGTTCTGGGCAGTGAAGGTGTTCGGGTCGACGTTCACGTCGAGGCTGTTGTTGCCGCGCGGGCAGTTGCTCTGTACGATGATGCTTAGGTCGAAGGGATCGACGCCAAAGGCGCTCAGCTTCTGGCGGATCTTGTCGATGTAGGCCTTGTCCAGATCGCGCGTGCGCGACAGGATCGTCGCCGACTGACGGTGGGCGAAGGCGAGTTTCTGGCAAGTGAAGATGCCGGCGTAGTTCTCGTAGTCCGTGGTGAAGACCACGTGAGACGCGCTACCGGCTACGCCTGTAATTCAAACAGATAATGTTGAAGGCTTCGTAAAAATGTAATAACTAAATTAAATAAAGTGGCAGATAACTTATACACAAGGTCTATTGGATAATCATTATTGTAAGTGATATTAATAAACTTTTTGACAAATAAAATATGTATGATGGTCAAAGTGAAATTGATTACTGTTTATTTATTATTATTCAATTATTAATTTTATGGCGCATCGTTAAAATTTCTGTATAGTGATATAAATGGATATTTTTTTTTAAACGACAAAAGCTCTACCGGTCTTTAAATCAACACTTTCAGAACAGCTGTCATAATAGTTAAAAAAAATTACTTGGAACGTTTTTCATTCGCACACTTTACCTCCTTAAATAAATCAATTCTTTTCTCGTTAGCCGCGTGTACCCGCATACCAATAAAAAAAAGTCATTCACCAGCTGAGCAAACATATTAAAAGTGACTTTTATATTTTTGTATACCAGCATAACGACACGCTCAACACAATAGGAAGCAATCCATCAAACCCCATAGCAAACCCTAACACTAAAATTCTTCCTCCGCGCGTTCATCTCAAGCGCAGGACGAGAGAAAGAAAATAAGAAATGCATCTTGCGCGCATATGATAATACTTACTCAGGGGGAAGCGCACGGTCATGCGGCCGGGCACGCTCGGCTCGGGCACACTGAGCGAGCCCGTGTAATGGTACTCGTGCTTCAGCGCCGTCAGACCTGGAAGAGACGACGAGAAAGAAAATATCATGAATTATTATCATCGCTGCTATTGCTAGCTATATGTATAGATTGGCTTTAAAGGATACGCGTCTACGTGGGTATATGCGCGACGGGGATGATGAGCGGCGACGTGCACGTGCATAAAGGCAATTCATGTATGTATTAATGTATATACGAGCCCAGCGCAATTCATGCCACTTGAGGGCCTTCGCTTCGCTTTCTGACGAGCTCTCATTGAAGAGCCGATTGAAGCAGCAGCTGCTGCTGCGCGATGTGCCGCGCGCACGCCTTGCTTGCACTCATCTCCGAGTCGCGCTATAAATAAGTCGTATCTATCGAGAGTCCCCTTGAAAAGACGCCAAAACTTCCTTTATCTTCTCGTACTATTCAAAGGACTTCTTTTATTGGCGAATTATTTTCAAAAGAGCTGAGGATTTTAGTTTTTCTCGTAACTGTTTAGGAACGGGACTTCCTTTATTAAATTATATATGTGATGTCTAAACAAGATTTAAAAAATGTTATGCAACAACGTTATATATTATTTTTTATACAAGAAGTTGTGGTCTGAACCAAATTATATTTTTGCAATATACTCTAATAAAAAATCTATAATTACGAACAATTATCATTTTGTTATAATAAAAAAACTATAGTTATATAGGCCAAATGTTTGTGATATTCTCCTTTCGATTCTTACTCGTTTATTATTTTAATAACGGAAAGAAAGTTTTAGGCGGAAGTGTTGTTCAATCAGTGATTGATATGTCATACCTAAAATTGGTATATCAGAATCTTGCGTGATGATATATTCGCCTGGCTCGTCTCCCCTCGTGTAATTATACGTGATGCATTTGCTGGCCGTCGACGTTTTCTGGATCACATACCAGTTTCCAAGAAACTGAAAGAGCAACGATAACATTAGTATGATTGGCACAATTACAATGGCACACATAAACATTTTTTTTTCTGTCACTGATTGCGCAAAAAAACTAAACTTTACTGGCATTTCTACGCTGTTCCTACTTTCTACAATTACACAATTTTTAAACGTCGACCTAAATAACTATGCGACAGAAAACTATCAGTATTGTAGTCCAGGAAAACTAGCTCAAAAGGGGGCCAAATTTGACCATGACTGTCAACAGCAATCTCTTGCCGGATTCTTTTAGTTTCCGATGGTAGAAACATAATTTATATAATCGCAACTCGAGAAAAATGTATTTTCATTGTTTAAACAATGCTCAAAGTTGAAAAAAATTGTTTTTCGCTTATATTTTTGCAACTATTGATCTAACAGACAAAAGTCCTAATTGAAAGATGTAGATATTAAAAAGATCTATTGAGTAAGCCGCTTACCGAAACGATGTGTTAATTAGTTCATTAGATATTACAAATAAACCGTCTAAAATCGCTATTTTTTAAATTATCAATAAAAATATCAGATGTTGTCTTTGAGGCTCGAAAAGTGCTTTTCAAGGTAGGTCTTATTAATATATTATTATTATATTAAGTAACTTATTATATTAAGTAACTTTTAATTTAATACAGTTTAAAATTGAATATTTAAAAAGCGCGCGGTTTGCTATCCGATAGCAAATGAAACTAATCTATAATATAGAAGAGCATTATTATCATAATTTTTATTTACTTTTTGTGGTTTGTCAACTGTTTACGAAGTCTTACTTCTTTTTCTGTTTATTTCTCTGATTTTGTCTTTCATCGAGCAAAAAGGTATAATAATATCATTTTTCACAGAATAAAAACATACATCGTCAGTGTATCTATAATCTTGTAAGTGCCTTTTAATTGTACATATTTCCGGTATTTCGCCCGTATAGGGGAAGGTGGGGCGTCACGGACACCCTAACTTCAATTCATGATTGTATTAAAGATCTATGGATTTCAATTCTAAAATAGTACATTTCGACACTGGTGCGGAAGGTGATGATTTACTTCGTGTGACGTTTTTCGCACGAGCGAAGCGAGTGCGAAAAGTCACACGAAGTAAATAATCAACTTCCGCACTCGTTTCGAACGGTATTTTATACCACGAGAGCCGAAAAATCATTCCAAAGTTGTGATTTTGAGGTTAGAAGCAAGTAAAAGAATGAAGTGACTAACGAGCAAGCGGAGCGTTGACGCACCCTTTATTCTTTGGAATTATATTTAGTTCATGAAATACATAATAATAATAGGAAATTTATTATTGCATAAGATTTTAATATCTAAAAAATTCATGTTATTTTATTGCTTTGCGCGACCTTATTATTACATTCAAGTAATATATTAATAGATATTATTAATGAAATTAATATAATAATTAACGCACTCACAGATTTATGCTGAAAAAAGAAAAAATAATGAAATTCCGATTAGTAGAAGCCGAGAAAATGTATTAGTCTTCATGTATGAACGTTCGAAGTTCACGAGTGGAGTCGGAGCGCGCATGTGCGCCAACCGCTAAGCAGCCGCCGCGCGCGTTCCGTTGCTGCGAGTGGCTCGCGGCCGTAACAACGTTTGTCTTTATCAATCAATCACGCATGCAATTGTAAATAATAACTTTCAAAATTTTGTTACTATTAGAACAACTATTGAACTTAGCAAAGTACCATATTTCGTTCCTTAATGTTGAAAAATAAGGCCGCAGTAATTTTTTACAAAAGAAAAACATTATTCATCTTCTAATTATGCTAGAGCAACCATTCAGGGCTCAAAATTTTTTAAAAGATTCCTATTTTACGAATATCAAGTGGAAAAGTTTCTAACTATAATAGTCTGACCGTGAGAGTCAATTGTTTATAAATATTTCGGAGCACATTTTTTAAAGCCACTTTTTTACTGGTCTAGGTATGTAATATACTATTTCAGATTCGGCTTAATAGCTGGTAATAAAGGGGACCTACCTTTAAAAGCACTTTTCGAGCCTCAATGCCAAAATCTGATTTTTTTATTGATAATTTAAAAAATAGCGATTTTAGACGGTTTATTTGCAATAACTAATGAACTAATTAACATATCGTTTCGGTAAGCGGCTTACTCGATAGATATTTTTAATATCTACAACTTTCAATTAGTACGTTTGTCTCTCAGATCAATAGTTGCAAAAATATAAGCGAAAAACAATTTTTTTCAACTTTGAGCATTGTTTAAACAATGAAAATACATTTTTCTCGAGTTGCGATTATATACATTATGTTTCAACCATCAGAAACTAAAAGAATCCGGTGACAGATTGCTGTTAATAGTCATGGTTATGAAAAATGCTAGTTTTCCTGGACTATATCTAACATCGGAGAACCGTACTCTAACAGTACCAAAGAAAAACTCTGCAGTGTAAACAATGGTAAATGAAATTTCCATATTAAGATTAAATTAATGTTACACGTTATAATAGTTATGTGAAAAGGAACCACAATTGACCATTGTTTTTATTACTGGCATTGTAAAGAACATATACTTTGTACTTTAAATACTTATATTAGTACTTCTAAAGAAGAACTCTATGCGCCCTCCATGATAAATAAATTTAATAATTCTCAAATTACTTCCAGAAAATGAAGTTTTTATCTATATACAATTCAATTAAAGTACACTAGATCTAATACGTACCCTGCTCATTTGGAAGCCAGCCATTGGCTCAACAACGGGACACGCCCCGAGGTGGTACGAGTGAGCAATCGCAAGAGCGATGCATCCCGCTAAAACGATACATGCTGTCAGCGACTTCATCTAGAAGATAAATATTTTATTAGTAAGATATAGTAAGATTAGTAAGATATAATAAAATAAGTTTGTATGAAAAAGGAATATTTTTATATTATTTTCTAGTGTTGGAATAGTGGTCTAAGTAACTTCTTGTAAAAGCATCTTCCGGTGTAAGCACTACTGATCATATTTATTGGATTTTTAATACGCTTTTTATAAGTATTTAATATTACACTACTTATGTAATTTCATTTATTTAATTTTCAATAAAACTTTATACATATCTATATAGATTATCACATGTAAAAAGACTGACCATGTTTCAGACTTTGGATTTCATACAGACTCTTCAAAACGTTGTCGCGCATCTTTATTTTCAAATATTAATTATTATTATACATTTACATTATTTCCTTCAGATCGATAATAAAAATCAACATGAAATTTAAATATTAATCAATAGATACTCGAGTAGTATGTAAAGCATTATACGAATAAACTATTTTATGTTACTAGAAATTACTTAATGTTATCGCAAATCGCAACTTCATTATCCCCAATGCTAATTTCATGAATGTAAAATAACACAGTAGAAACTGTTAAGTAAATTAAAAACAGTCAATTAAAAACCCATCAATGTTAAAATAACCTGCTAATTACAGCATTATTTCTGCAGGAGGCAATAAAATTTTAATAATTGTTACTGATTATTACATAAAAAATGAGCTTACGGGGAAAAAGAGCATTGTTTAAACGCTAACGTGTAAAATATCGAGAATTATTATTACTGCATTATCAATATCCTCCGCGCACTATATATCATAAACATATGTAGTAGAATATTGAGTAGCACGTGTTGTATAATCTTCACAATGAAATATAATTTTTTTTTTTTATACAAAAGGGAAGATAAAAAAAACTTCTAAATTGTTAAATCGAAAAAATTTTGAGGCAGGCCATAATATAATTATTATACAGACATCACTTTTATCATAACTTCCGTAACTCATTTATTTTGCGGAAAAAGGAAACAATTATAACAAAACTGTTCAGTGATAATAAAAGTAAATAAAAAACATACTCATCAAATTATACGTTTCTGTGAACACAAATATACATATAATAGGTACAAGCATTCAAATAGTCTCCAAGATAATGACTAGTTTTTCTGTTCATCTAGTTTTTCTATTCAAATCTACACTCAGTGCATATTCATTCATAACGATAAAATGCATAACATTAAGAATCACGTGTTGGTGATAGGAAAATAAATGAGTAAGTGCGTTGTTTATCTTTAACATACTCGTGCGCGCGTGGAGAAATAAGAGTCAATGGCGCGTTTCCCATTGCGAATCACTTATATTATAATATGATTATCGTAATATTATCTGAAAAAGGAAAAGTATTGAACTGTTACGCATATATGAATCATGCAACATGCCCAGTTGTTTACGCATGTCTCCAGCTAATGGCAAGAATAACCGAATGGAAGGTTCAAGTTGAACAGGCGGAGTTTGCAACGCCTATGTAATTTTCGCAATCGCCTTGAAGTGGAATAAACTACCGAGCAAAGACCCCGACGGCTTTTTTCTCTCTCTCACACGCTGTCTCTTCCTTTCGGCCCTCGCTCTTTTCAGCGTCATTTGACCGTGCGAAGTTTCTCCGCTGATATACAAGCGGACTTTCCCAAAATGACATAAGTAATAGGCAGAAAAAATAATCTGTCCTTCGTTGGCATCGTTTTCGAAGAATTTTCTTTCTCCAATAGAAAATTTTGCGTATACTTTCTTTGTTAATGCAATATGTTATTATATACATTAAAAACCCATATTTTACTTGAAAGTTATAGTTAATAATTGAAAAGTAAGTCTATGCAAGTTTGATTAATAAAAAGTAGGTATAGAACAGTTTTGTTTCAGACGTTTACGTAAGAACGTTGCATTTTAAAAACTATACGTTCTAATAATATTGCTCCAAAGCATAATTTTAGTTTGATAAAAGTAATAAAATATAATTAGAAAATATTTCTTTACACCAGATATCATAAACAGATCGTGTGGTAAGAACATTGATCCGAGGACCTCTTGATGCGAAACCTTGTTACAATTTTTATGCAAACTCATGTTACTCAATGAGATTAATATTAATACATGTTATAAAAACCTTGCTTGTTTAACCTTGAAATCTTTATATTTATATGAGTTAAATGCGTAAGTTTTCACATATTTCCGTATAAAAATTAATAAAGATAATATATGAATGCAACTATATAGTTATAATGTTTGTGATTCGTTGCTTTGAAAAAAGAATTCGTCAGAATAACGTACTCTACAATAATCAAATAAAAATATAACTCACGCAGTGAATCATCATGCATATGTGAAATTGAAAGATTACTTCAACGGAGAAACAATCTTTCAAATAGTTAACTGAATCACGTATCTACAAATAAGAAGATTCATCTGCACAAACATTATCGAATTAAGCCTTATCAAGGCGGTATAGTGCGCGCGATCTTTCGTGACCCTTGCAGAATCAGCTTTTCGCCGGAAAAGCAATATTACAAGTTTGAATAGCAATTTCGTAGTCTCCAATGTTACAAGTCTCCACAATTATGTAGGTATTTGTTATTAACACATGTCCACAGGCACGATTTGCCTCACTGCGTCTGTTGCTACATGATGTCATCACGGCTCACACACACATGTCTACGAGTTCTTTCTCTTTCACCCTTATTTCATTAAAGGATTTCTCTTATGCAATCTTCTATTGTAATGCTTTTCCGACTAAATACATCTTTTAAGACTTTTCTAAGAATGAATTTCTAAAATTCTTTTAAGTTAAATATAGTTCGCGAATATTTTCGATTTTTTTAATTAGGTTTCTCGAAATACAAAAGAATGTTTTTGAAGTATGTATACCACAGGTAGATTAAGTATAATCATTATTAGTATAAAGTTATTAAATGGCATGCACCGTAATAGTGAGCAACAGATTATCAAAATATAATTTAAATTTCTTAAATTGTGAACAAAATCCATTTTCAAATATAAGGCTCTCCCGAGAAGCGGTCGTGCCTAAAAATGAACCTGTGACTCTATACTACTTACATCACATGTACTAAATAAGTTATAGTTAATACTTCTGATTCATATAAACAAAAACATACTTGATAAAATAGTGACTGCAACTTTCATAAAAATGAAAAATTATTCAAAAATAATTATCAAAAGATACATAAGTATCTCAAAGTACAAGTGCAACTCAACGGTTTTTCCTGCCTTCATTACACACAGTAAACGTGCTAACCTACTACACGAGAGCATCTTATACGCTCTCGCTTACGTATACGATCGCACTCGCAAACGTTCAAAAAAATAAAAACTCGTGTAACACGATTCTATAAAAAAAAATCCTCCGATACAAGGAAAAAAAATCGCACCCGGAACCGAGTCATTCAACTCAAGAGAAATAATAAGAAAACTCACTTTGTGATGTACGATCTGGAGCGATGCGCAGAGAACCGATATCAAGAGCCTTCTAGGCCTCTGCACGCACTGTAAACAGTCCATTCGGAGCGTTTCAGCTTTTATACGGCTGCCCCCACCGTCGTCAGAGGCAGCGGCGAAGATCCACAGACCGCCACTGTGAACCGTTCTCTTTACGTGTATAAGTGAGCGAGCCTCAAAGAGTCGAAACCCTATAGTCGAAGCTGCCAGGCTTCTCCCTTTCTTCGTCATTTTCCCTTCTCAAAGCCAGTTTTCGAATAGTCACCTGCAGGGATTTAGGAAAGCCTGTTTTTATTTTTTATACCTTGTAGGAGGATGTGTACAGGTTTAAAATATGCCTCTTAGAAGCGCACGAATAGTTACGATTTATAAATAGTATTATCATCGTTTCTTATAGGATTTTATTTTATCTTTCGTTGAGCAAAGAAATTTTAAATTAATATTTAAGAATTTCGAAAAATTTTAGTATTAGTAATTTAAAAAATTACTTAAAATTGATAAAGTTTAAAGATAAAAAAAGAAACATTTAAAAAATTAAGAAACCCTATAGGACTGTTTGGATGTTGGCGCATGTACAGCCAACAAACGTAGATAACTTTTTTTGGGGCTGCTTGAGTCAGCGATGACTCACCAGTCATTGGTTCTTTAGATGTGACAACGATATCTTAATGCTAGAAATATATAAACTTTTATCTATATGGTACTTATTATATTGCACATTTTGTAAATGATATCTTTTGTGATTTTGCTTATTTACAAATTAACCTTTAGAAGGCCGGCATTTCAAAAATTGTAAGAGTTTATTATTTACATAGAAATGAGTTCTGAGTTCCCCTCCCGGTTGAAAAGATCTGATAAGAACTAATCAAAATTTGCAGATTCGGGTGTAAAACCCGCATAGGTTATTAGGTTTCTGCACCCTTTTTATCTGGTTTTATCAGACCTTTTCAACGGAGCTACTTAGTACCAAACGACGGACGGATGTATTGTACAAAAACTCATATATTTTATATAATTCATGTTAAAAAACAATTATTAATTATTAAGCATCAGCTAGCAGTGGATACTATGATTTGTAAATCAGATAAATATGAATTTATAGTTTATTTATAGTTACATTCCAAGGAACCATTTGAATTTCATCCTTTATTAAAAATTCATGTAAGCTAAAATGCTTTTTACGCGTATTTGCGGATGCGAGAATATTATGACCGTCGTTGTAATAGAAATAAATCTCTCTAATAGTACACAAACAGTTAAGGTAAAAGTACCACTTAGAAAGGCTTTTTCGAAAGGTGTTTGAATATTATGAAATATTAAATTACTAACGGTGATGATATGTAAAATTAATATACAAATCGATGGGCTAATGGGCTTAGGATGAATTATCGAGCTTAATCAAGCTTATTTATTATAAAATAAAATTAATATTTAAAAATAACAAAGGTACTAATATGTACGACTTAGAAACACTGATTTAGAGGATGTCCGTCTTGAAAACACTTTATGTCCCTCGTAGAAACACTTACTTACACGCTATAAAACTGTTTTACAATACTTTTAATATATTGGAATGCATAAATCATTATTAAATTTTAATATTTAACGCATATTATGAGTGTTTATTATACTTTATTGCGTTATACTAGCTTTTTAATGTAATGATAAAACATAACCTATAAAGTGTAGTTATGCATCGAAGCGACAAAAATATAAACATTTCTCCAAAAGTAAAGGGTCCTCAAAACACTTTATAGGTTATGTTTTATGAGTTCTATTGTGACGTTAAAAAGGTAATATTGGGCATAATCATCATATAGAATATACAATAGAGGCCTTAATTTGACAATTCATTACGTATTCAAAAGTATAAAAAGTATTTTAGCAGCTGTAATTCTGGTGTAAACATGTGTTTCTAAGACGGCATAGTATGTCCCTCACTTGAAACACGTACTCCAGTCTCCAGAGCGTTTCAAAAGGGGACATGAAAAAAAATTGATGTACCTCGTATGAAACCGAGGTTTAATTAAATAAGAAACATTAAAAATCGAAAAAATAGTACATTAATAGAATCTATGGCACGCCAACTTTCGTATAAACTATTACATATAGATGGATTTCTAGTAGATCTTAAAGAAAACTCGAATTAAACATGAAGTAGCAATCCACTAATTTTACTTGAATTATAGCATGTTTACACTACTATGCAGATACCTTAATCAAATAATATTTTTCTATTAGTTATATGCAACAGAACTGTTCAGAATTTTAGCAACACAAATAAAAATATCTATTGAAACTAATAACATTTTTCTATTTTATGAAAAGTGTATTATATTTCTTTTAATATTCAATTAATGCTAGTGTTTCTAAGAGGTACCACTTTTCATTAAGTGTTTCTAAGAGGTACCACTTTTCATTAAGTGTTTCTAAGGGGTACTTTTACCTTATATCAGAATACTATAAAGCAGCTCATACGGGCTCTTGCAAAACTATTCTTATTCCGTTATTTGCACTTGAATGGGGCGAAAAATTATAAGAATTAGAAAAAAACAGTGAAGCCTTCGAAACAAGGTTTTGCGCATCCGCACATTTATCAGTCGTGCTCGATTGCCGGAAATTCACATATTGTGAATATTCGCTGAAATACGAAATTTCTTGTGAAATAAAAAAGAAATAAGCTTCTGGTCCATATACAGAGCATGTTAATGCATATAGTACGCGAGTGACATGTCGACCCTATAGGTAGTTACACTAATGCGATGACGTATGGCTCACGCTGCTTTTATGGATGACGCATAGGTGTTACTTGTAAAGATTCGAAGAAACTGTCGGTAATACAAGCTATTTCCCGCAAAAACGTCTTTACCGGATGCCCAACTCTATAAAACTTTAAGTGGGAAGAGGATGAAAACAATAAATCCAAAGCTTCCGAAATTAATATTTATGTAAAAATCTTTTCTTACGTAGAGAAGTGGTTTTTAAAAACTTTTTTAATCCATTAAAAACTGCGATTCTCAAACTTAGAATAAATATTTGATAATTTTGATATTTCAATAAAAGCACCACACAAAATTTATATGATTTAGCTCAAAATTATTTAACTCATTATTATTTAACTCAAAATTCAAAGGTTTCAACCCTACCCGACTATAATGAATCAATATTCATTTAAAATTTTACATTATTTTATCAGCTTTGTAAAAAAACTTTAAAAATGCAAAAATTCAAGTTTCAAAATAATAAAACTTTATTGCTCAGTAATATAAAAAGGCTGTGTTTTCTATGAAATATCTCGCCATTGCATTTATTTGTCAAAGTTGTCATAAGCCTATTTTAAAATAAAAGCCGACTTACTTTTTACAAGTAGGCAATTGGTTACTTATATTTATTTTTATTACAACGAAACTAACGCAAAATATTTACAGTTTCGCAATATTTAAATAGGTTTTCATATTTTTTTCAACAATTACGAAATTTGTGATTGTACAAAATTATAGTACAAATTAATTATTCTAACGTTCCAGTGTGTATTTAAAATTTTAATTCCTAGTCTTTAAAATATTTTATTGAATTTCAATATTTTCATTTATATAAATAGTATAAGATTAAAAATTATTACATAATATTGAGTTGAATAAGAAAATGTGTTTATAACTGAATAAGCAGTTTGGATGAAATCGTCAAAGTTAAAGAGAGCTAAAATTTATTCTAAGATTGTTTAAAAAGATAAATATGGTACTAAAATATAGTAAAATTGTATGTAAGACTATTAAAATACTTAAATTAAGACTAAAACTCAAAAACTTAAAAACACAGAATAGTAGACTATTCAGACATTAATACATTTTTATGCTGCTGGTAGTTTCCTGTTGTCCAAGTCATTAAAGTATGAATGTGTTAATGCATCTCTTGCTGTGATTCTTGCTGCTGGATCATAAGTTAACATTTCTTCTAGGAGATTTAATCCATCTTCATCCAAAGTCTTCACTTGTGCCTGCAAATTATATGTTTTCCAATTAGGAAATGTTGCTTTGTAGTCTGCTAACAGTGTTACACCTGGCCAAATCTCCTCAGTAGGAGTTTTCAATACACTGAAAATAGATCATTACAATTAGTAACAAACAACAATAGAACTAAAATAAAGAGTAATGTTAACACTATTATTCAATTTTTTTTATTCAAATAATAAAAAGCTAATAATAAACTATGTAATACAATGAAAATTAAAATTGATTGTTATGTATCAAGCAAAGACTATAGCAAAACGTGAAAATGTAGTTTAATTAGACAAAATTAAATGATGCAAATATGATCATAATTCACATTACCATGAATTACTTAACAATATCGATTGCTTTAGGAATCTACTAAAAGTAATTTATAAATACTAAATTTATAATTTTAAATCAATAAAAATTATTTAAAAGATAATGAATCTTCTCTAAATAGTGGTTATAAGTTATATCAAATCTACAAAAAAATAATTACCGAAATATTCTGAATAGTTGATCGATTTCACTATCTCCTTGAAATAATGGTTTCTTGGTTGCCATTTCAGCAAAAATACAACCAACACTCCACATATCAATACTACATGTATATCTATTAGCCCCCAGAAGAATTTCTGGTGCTCTATACCACAATGTTACTACTTCGTGTGTATATACTCGTACTGGAATACCAAATGCTCTTCCTAAACCAAAATCTGCCACTTTGATAACACCTTTTTTATCTATTAAAAGATTTTGTGGTTTTAAATCACGATGTAAAACTCTACGTTGATGACAAAACAGAATAGCTCTTGTTATCTGAAAAACATGTTTTATTGATTCAAATTTATGTTAAATGAATATTTTTCACAAATAAATATCAAAAATAATAAATAAGACAAATTACTTTTAATATTTATAATGTTAGTAAGTCATAATATTTTTTATGCTGAAATATTGGTTTTATTAACATAATAAACATCTAAGATAAATATTCAAAGTAAATCTTGTACTGTTTTTTAATATAATTATTCTAAAATTTAATTATATAATTACTCGAAATAAATTGAATATATCAAAAAATATTTACCTGGTATAAATATGATTTTACTAAACTAGGTTCCATAACTTTACCGCTTCCTAAAGTATCCATATATTTTTTAAGATCCATTGTAAGATATTCAAAAATAAGATACAGTTTTGATTCTTCCATTAAAACATCCATAAGGCTAACAATGTTAGGGTGTTTCAGTTCTTTTAACAAGGATATTTCTCTGATTGCTGTCGATGGAACTCCTTCATCTTCACTTTCTAAGCGAATCTTTTTCATAGCAACAATTTCCCCAGTTTTCTTATGTTTGCCTTTATATACAACACCATACGTACCTAAATATAATATTATAATTAATTAAATCACAATATATAGTTTAAGAATAAATAAAAATTTCAATATAAAAATAGAAAAAATCGTAAAATAAGAAAACTTATTTAAGAAGATAAAAAAAGGTAAATCAAAATACTTTCATAGATAAATAATATAATAATAAATTGTAAGGACCTTCGCGAAGGACAATAAACAGAGAAAGAAATGAACTCATTTAATGAAAACAAAACCATACCTTCTCCGATTTTCTCTATTCTGATAAAGTTCTCCATTGTGATTTTTTTTCAGTATTTTTGGTTTATCGATGGAAAAAATCTAGTTCACTCGTAGAATAATATCAGATTATTTTGTTAACAACGCGGTCCCCGATGCATCGGAGGAGAGACGGCAGGTGCGAGACGCGTCGAGGAGAGCAGCGCAGCAGCAGCTCACAAACACAAACGGTCAAATTTTAAACGTTAGCCTGCCATGTTACAACAGCGCTCCATTCAAACATCAAACACGCGGAAGCCCGAGAAGACTAGACCAATAGCCGCCAACCTTATGGCCGCCAAAACAGCCGATTTGCTGTTGTTCCTTGTTTTCAAACGCGCCAAAGTCGCATCTTGTATTTGCCTTCGTAACTGCACTAGCGCCAAAAGCTATGTTCAATTCTCATAAGGTGGCAAAAGTTCGTAAACGCATAGAGGGTATAGTAAAGTTCACTGGAAGCCTATGAGCTGGGATATAGAATGGAAGAAGACATTTTTATCATTGTTTAGTATTTCAAACGTTTATAACACATATTTATTGTTAAAATTCTTTTTGGTTATAAAATATGTGTTATATAAATTATCGTCTGGTAAAAAAGGTTCTTTTTTATACAATTAATTAATAAACACAATAAAATTATATATTTTTGTATTTCTACAATGCATTTTTTTTTCTTCCAATAAAAGGTGTTCTAGCTCCAGGCCAGGTCCTCGTCAATGCATTCTACCATCTTATCGATGTTTCTAACTTTCGTCACCTTACGGAAATGTAACTATTGCTTTTAGCGCTAGTGTTGCTGTGTAATGATAACGAAAGTAAATGAAATTACTGAAATAAGAGATTGTTCGTTTTCAAACATCAAAGATATGAATAAAGTTTGAGGAGAATAGACCAATCGCGACTAGGGAGAATCCACATGGATTGTTCGTTTTGATGAAACAAGAACGTTTATAAAAATGTTTTGCCGCTTACGTCTGTTTGACTATAATGCCCTGTCTACAACCACCGATTTTTTTTTGGCGCATGCGTAAAAATCACCAGAGGGGGTTAGGGATGTATGAAGAGCCAACTGTAAAAAATTAACCCTAAATATTGTTTTCGCTGAACACACCTAAAAAGATCAAAACATGACTACATGAGTTTCTGCTTTCTAACATTAACAAAGAGTCAAGTGTTGGAAGAAGATTAGTGATTTAGAGATTTTATTATAAGAAGATTTTTCAATTAATGTAAAATGAATGATCATAATCTGGTTGTTGAAGTACTGGAAATAAGCATTAATTACCTTCGATTAATACAATTACTAAGAAATCGAAAAAAAATTCAGAAGATGGTGGTGCAAACCATTAATTAGAAATAATTACTTAACAGGATATGGTGCTTATGAGAGAGTTTTTACGTATTTTAAGATGAATGACGAAGAAGAGTTCATGAATTTTACTAGAATGAATGTACAAGCATTTATGTATTTATGTAATTTAGTTAAAGATAGAATAACAAAATATAGTCGGAGAGTACCAATACCTCTCCAGAGTTAAGACTGTGTATAACGCTAAAGTAAGTAAATATAATAAATGCAAGTTTAGATTGAATGTTAATTTACATATATTTTTACAGCTATTTAGCACATGGCGATTGTGTACAAAAAAATGCATTGTTTTATGCAATTGATGTTTCAACTATTCACCAAATCATTCCAGACTAGGTTTCAGTTTAGAAAGCAGAAACTCGTATTCTTTGATTTTTAGGTGTGTTCAACGCAAACTCAATATTTAGGGTTAATTTTTTTACGATTGGCTCTTCTTACATCACTAACCCTCTCTGGTGATTTTTGCGCATGCGCAAAAAAAAATCGGTGGTTGTAGACAGGGCATAAGGGAGAGTATACATAAGCGCTACGCGACGCTCTGCGACGCAACGCTACTGTTACTTGTGGAATTTGTTGCTGATTGGCTAATAAGTCGAGTAACCCTACGGTTATATATAGTTAACTCGTACACCACAAAACTTATTAGCCAATCAGCAACAAATTCCGCAAGTAACAGTAGCGTTGCGTTGCGTCGCGTAGCGCTTATGTGCACTCCCTAAGATAATAAATGATGTAAAGAAAACTGAAAATATATTTACTGTATACATTTTTATAACAATGTAATTTTCTAATTGCTTTTATTATTTAATGACGTAAAACAAATTTTTTTCCAACATTTGGACTGAGAACTTTTTAATTTTAACATTATTAAAAATAAAACTTCTTAATTTAATTATAATTTTTAAATTTTATAAAAAATTATATTGTAATGTAAACCAAATTATTTCTAAAAATGTTTACATAATTTCCATGGATAATTAAAATATATCAACTATAATTCTAGATTTTTATTTTGACTTTTAAAAACCATTATTCTTAAAATTGAACACTTAATACGACATAAATTTTTTTAGATATTATGTTATTGAGGCGTTTCACGTCAACTGTCCCAGCGCGCGGCGCGCGAACCCTAAATCGTGCTATTTCTAACTCATGTTTATGATACTAAAATGTACTTAAAAAAATTGTTTGATAAACGTTTTCGACGTATTTTTTCCTCAGCTTTCCAATGACGTAAGCAGTTTTTCCAAAATTTTTCGTTTTAACTTTCCAAAAGTATAAAACATGTTATATCTCAAAAAGCGTATTTTTAATATTTTTTTTACCCTCTAGATCGAAAGCTGAGCATTTTTTACGTAGGAAAGGATATTTTCCAAAGAGTGCCCGAGATGTTTTTTGCAAGAAATAGAATGCAAAAGAGTTTTTGAAGATGAAAATGGAAAGTTTCGAAAAAACTACCTACATCATTGGAAAGCTGAGGAAAAATACGTCGAAAACGCTTATCAAAAAATTTTTTAAAGTACTTTTTAGTATCATAAACATGAGTTAGAAATAGCACGATTTGGCGCTCGCGCGCCGCGCGCTGGGACAGTTGACGTGAAACGCCTCTATTTTATATAGAAAAGGAAATGAGAAATAAAATTCTGTCAACTTTTTTTATTGGAAAATTTTTAATTACACTTTTATTTATAATTTAAAGAAAAATCTCATTTTTACTTTAAACAAAAGCTTGTTTAGTAACAGCATAAATTAATAAGAAACTTATTTTCATATGTGTATAAGAGAAAGCATCAATGTATTGCTTGTAAAAAAAATTAATACACTAATGAAAATGTTCAAAGTATTATTTTATAACTTCAAATTTAATGAACTATATCGATTCAAGGCGCTCACGAAGTAGGTACTTTACATTATTATAACGATTTGTTAAAGAAGTCTGAAAGGACTTCTTTTAAAGATATTTTATATTATATAAAGTACAGCTGCTCTTGAAAATTTTTATACAATTCATATAACATAAGTTTACACTTCTTATTTATCGAGGAAATGGAAAACTTCCACTTGCATAACCAAGTCCTACTCCACGTTGCGTGTGTGTTGTTGCCCGAGCAACTTCATACTGTTGTTCCATATTATTGAACATTTCTTCTTGTTTTTTCAATATATCAGGTTTTCCTCCAGGAGGTGGAGCAGTTGGCAGATCACCTTTAATGCCCATAAGTCTTTTGAATTTAGCTGTTACTTTGCCATCTTGATCATGGGTAAATGTTGTACCCATCCATGTATTTGCTGTTGAAGGTGTTGCAATAGTACTTTTGGCTTCATCTGGTTTCTAAAAAATAAATGTTATATATGTATATATAGTTTAATCCAAACGTAGATCCCTACCTTATCGGCACGTGAATTTAATTATTTATTTGTATTTAAATATAAAATTTTAGATACAAGCGTTTTGTCAAACCCTCTGCAATGGTATAATGTATACCCTATTAAATTTTAGAACGATTCTATCTACTACATTTTTCCAAAAATGTTTTTGAAATTTTTGAGGCCTTATTTCAATTGATTACTAATTTCAAAAACGTTTTTGGCAAAATGTAATGAATTGAACCATTCGAAAATTTAATAGGGTATTCTTTATACCATCGCGGAGGGATTGCCAAAGCGTTTTTTTCTAAAATTTGTTATTACATGCGGAAAAGAGATATTTGGTTGCTACGAGGGTGTACATCATACGCACGTGCTACGAATATTTCTTTTTTCCCGGGTTTGCGTAAAGTGCGTGTACAAAGGGCAAATTTCTGAGCGTAAAGTTTACTTTTCGCATACGTATCGCGAAATATTAAAAATGTGCGTAAAGTAACTTTATGCTCAGAAATCGGACCTTTTATACGCACTTTACACATACCCGGGCAAAAAATATTGTATGCGACTCGGGCGTATATCTTTTTCGCACGAGCGATGATTGCCGAGTCACAACGCCCTTGTTGCATAATAGTACATTACGATACGAGTGCGCAAAGTAGGTGATTCCCGCACGAGCGGAGTTTGTCGCCCGAGCGAAGCTCGCTTCGCTCGGGCGACAAACTCCGCTCGTGCGGGTACACCTACGCAGCGCAAGAGTATCGTATACTATTTTTCCTATCAAGTTGTGCGAAGTTCGAGCGTGTACATACGTACGTGCGCGCGCGTACTGCCACTCTTCCACAGGTTGAGACGGGCGTGCGGGAAAGTAGCGGAGCGTGTGGGAAAGTGGCAGTTTGCACACGAAGATAGGAAAACTACTATTTTGATATCGTATGCGTAAGTAGTACCTACTTTACGCATTGTTTTCGGTGCGTAAAGTGCGAAAATAGCTTTACACACACTATGTGTACAAGTGCCACTTTACGCATACTATATAATAGTACATTACGATACAAGGGTTTTAAGAGTGCTCTCTACCTAAACCCCAACTCCGGAATAGATCGCAGCGCCCCCATGACTTCATTTACGTATTTTCATTAAGGTAATGTGTACTTACCGACAAATTTTAGAATGTATATTTGTTTTGCAAATAATAGAATTACTAACAAAAGAAATTGAGTATAGTATTTACATATACGGAGCGCCTGAAAGAGCTGTTTTTCCAAAAATTTACTCAGAATTTATTTAATTAAATAAAAACCGTAATGCCGATAAGTAGGGATCTGTATACTTCGAATTTTGCCAGTTTTAAAAAGTGTTTATCTCATGGAAATGCTGATAGAATCGCACAAAAAAAATCTGAGCATAGTATTTACATACACGGAGCGCCTGAAAGAATTGCTTTTCCAAATAAACGTTCGAATGTTTATTAATTAAATAATGAAATTGGGTTGATTTTGAGGTTCACATCGCCTTAATTTAAGTGTACTTATAAATTTTAAATTAATCATAACTCAGTTTTCCCACGTGTAAAAGTTAATAAGGGTTAGTTTAAACAAGTTTCATGAATTTAAATGAATAAATGAACTTGTATTTTGTAGAGAAAATTCAAACGTTCAGTGGACACTTCTGAAAATGACTCCAAACTTTTCTCTACAAAATACAGATTTATTAATGGAATTTAATTTGGGAAAACTCTTGTAATCGTGTCTTTAATACTAATTACACGTGGGAAAACTTTATTTTTACGTTAATGTTGCCCCAAATTTTTTTAATTAACAAAAAACACTTTTGACAGTAGGTGGCGTTCTAATCGGGGTAGAGAGCACTCTTAAGTGGCACTTTCCGGCACAGCGAGTTACGCGCCCGAGCGCAGCTAGGGCGCTAACACCGTGTCAGAAAGTGTCACTTGAGACACGTGTATCGTACGTTATTTTATAGTACTGCCTGCCTTAAGTCCGCCGTCACGCCTTTCCGTGTCTTCAGTAGTCCTTTCTCGCACCGTGAGGTTAGCGCAAGAGCGTAGCGATAAACACGGTGCCAGAAAGGGCTACTTACCGCACGGAAAGGCATGTCTGAAGTGCGGACTTAAGTCACGCAGTGCTATAAAAAAAATAAAATTAACGTGCCGATAAGGTAGGAATCTACAGTTATACTCCACATCAACATCACTATATTTTAAATGTTAAACAAACCTTATGAGCCCACAGTAATTTTCTTTTTTGAATTTGTTCAGCATATTTTCCTTGTGTAGCTGTTGCTAATGGATTGTAATAATTTTGTTCCTGCGTATTATGTGAATCACTGTCTGTAGCTTTTATTTCTATGCCCAACTTTTCTAACTGTGCAAGTTTAGTTTTATTTCTATCGTCTCGATAAGGAAATGATCTATGTGATGTTCCTCTGTCTCTAGATCTCGATTTCGATCTCGAACGTCCACGTTCTTTATCTCTAGAATGCCTGTCATCTCTGTAACGATCTCGGGACTTCTCATCTTTAGAGCGACGTCGATCTCTGTCTCTATCCCTATCTCTGTCTCTACTTCTGTCTTTGCTTCTACCCCTTACTCTGTCCCTATCCCTGTCTCTGTCGCGGTCTCTTCGCCTATCTCTGTCATCTCTTCTCTCTCTGAAAATTTTAACAACATTTAATTAAAAAAAAAACAAACATCTAAAATTAATAAAATTGAAAAAAATTTATAAATATTGTTATTTTAAACGAACCGATCTCTTCGTTCATCTCGATGATCTCTTTCGCTTTTATCATCACTTTTGTCGTCTTTACTAGATTTTTCTTTTCGCCTATCACTATCTTTGGATTTCCTTTCATCATCTCGAGATTTTTTATCGTCATCCCTCTGCCTTTTTATATCTTTACTGTCTCGATGATCATTCCCGCGTTTACGATCCTCATTCTTCTTGTCAGAACCATGCCTATTATTTTTTTCACATTTATCTAATTTACTATTGTCTGACTTATTGTTGAGTTTTTGATGATCATGAAAATTTGATGAATGCTCTTCATGTTCTATTCTCCTGTAAAACGATTACGTTCTGCAGGGGTATACCACACAGATTCGAATTATTATAAAGTTCAATTACGAATCGTGCAATTGGATGACTGTATTAATATACAGAGATCAAACTTTAAAAGTGGATTACCTTACATGTAATATTTAATTCTGACAATATAATCTAAATTATTCATTCTCTTAAAATATATCAGTTATATACTTAAATATACAATAGAACATATGACTATAATTAAAAAATATTTCAAATATCAAAAGCTTATAATCTGTTTATGTATTGATTTTTTTACATATTACGTATGAAAAATAGTTGATTAATATTTGTCAAAATAAAGATTACAATCCTTCTACTTTTAAAATTTTGCTTTCAAAGCCATCAGAGCAGTAGTACAATAAATTAAGTAATAAAATTATATAAAGTAAATTATATCTCAAAAACATAAAAATTATTAAAAAAAAAAAATTAAAAACTTCAATATTAATCTTAGAGCGAGTCCACATTAGAGGCACAGGCCTGTGCTTTTGTGCCAAGCGAAAAAAACTAGTTGTCCGATATCTAGCATACTCATGACCCATGGCAGAAGTTCAATATGTTAATCTTCAGCAATGGGTAACGAGTATGCTAGATGTTGGACAACTAGTTTTTTCGTTTGGCACAAAAGCACAAAAGCACAGGCCTGTGCCTCTAATGTGGACTCACTCTTAATTGAAGAAAATACTCACCATTATAATTTTTGTTATAAAATATTAATAAAGAAATTAAAAAATAAATTAAAAATGAAAAACTAGATAGTAAAATACTATCTTTACATAGACGCTGCTAATAACTTTTAATAGCTTTTTTGCAACTGAAAACTAATTTCAAAGTGCAAATCCTAATAAAAATAGCTGATATCTAAGAGCAAATACGTTAATCGTTATTTAGATTTTTTGTTTGTTTTTTCATTACTTAAAAAATAACATTTTTTTATTAAACATAATATAAAAAATTTGATTTTATTTCTATTAAAACATTAAATATCTGTATGAAAAAAGGTAATTAGAATTCTATAGTCTAGCAATTTTTTCTAATAATTTTGATACATTTCAATTAATTTTGTTTTTATAAAAAAATATAAATAAATTATTTGCAAATAATGTATATATTAATCTGTAATTTTGGTATTGATTATACTAATTTAAATATAAACTATGTGAAAATCAGTAATGTCAAATATATAAATAACTTCTACAATTAGATATATATTTGAATATATTAATATGAAAAATAGTGAGTTTAAAATAGCAAACCAGTATACCTCTGGTCTGAACTTGAAGTTCTTGTAGAATCCGTTCGATTAGAACTCAATATATGTTGCCTAGCTGGACTTCTTCCATTATCTGAGTCATCCGAGGAATTGTTGTTGTTGCTTTCCTAAAAAAAATTATGCATTGTTTATTATCAAAATAAAGATTTGAAATTTTTTTTTATTTATAAATCAATTCCAAAACCAAGTTGTTCCCTAGGATTTTTATAATCTAACATATATTTAGAATGTGGGATATACATTCTTTTTACGTTAGTAGAATTGCCAAACATTTTTATTTGATAATGAAAAATGTTACATTACAAATTTTTTAAAGAAGTATGATTTTATTTTTAACAAAACAAAAACAAACATTCATAGTGTAAAAATAACTAACTAAAAAATTGCAAATTTTTAGAAAGAACTGAAAATAATATCTAAAATACTAATTTTTTTGTTCATGAAAATGTCATTATCCATACAATGCCTGCTTTCCAAATAAAATAAAATCCAATTGTGGTTACACATTTTCTAACACCGAATCCTTGTTTAATGTATGTTTCCGTGATGATCATTTCAATTTTTTTTTGTAAGAGTTACCTTCTGCCAGCTTCTTCTACTCACCTAAATCTTCGGAATAGGACTTGGGGGTAGTCTTGAAAGACCCTCGCACAGCATTGACCTTGCCGAGGTGCGTAGATATTGTATCATGAATTACGAACAGAGCTACGTGTTAATATTATCTCACGAAAGGGCACTAAACCCATTTATTTATATGTATTTTAATTTTTAAAAAGAATACCCCCTTCTAAATTTGATAGCAAGTTTTTGTGTGATATGAGTGAAAGTTAGAAACTTAAAATGTGAAATTCATAACAGTGTAAAATGAAACATAGTAATAATGTACAAATAAAATAAGTGGTTTTTAAAAACTACAGAAAATAACATGTAGATAAAACAAAATTTGAAAAATTGTCTGTCTAACAAGGTTCGTGAGTAATATAGAATTCCTACCCGACTCTTATATACTATTTTTTGGTGGTAGTAAATAAAATATTAATTTCTAATTTATACCTCACTCATATCCATTGGTACTGGATCGTAGATTGCATCACTGGCTCTTCTGCCAGTAATGGTAGGCTTGGTCACTGTATTGGAAGGCTAAAACAAATTTCAATAAATTTTTTAATATAAAAAAGAACACTGTAGAAACATTTTTAAAATGTAATAAAAAAAAAAAAATAGTAAAAGCAGTGACCATTGACCAATTTTCATTGTTTACATTTAGATTACATAATAAAAGCATTATCTAAGTACGTTTTATAACATTCCTTAAATATTCTCGAGACTGAACGCCCTACAAAGATATAAAAAATCAATATATCTTAGAACTAACTTAACCAATCAATCACATATTTTGTTCCTGAACGTAAAATTATTAAACTGGAACTTCATAGAACTAAATTTATTGAAGAAAAATGTAATGGATATCACAAATATAAATAAGTTTGAGTTTATTACATTGATTCGTTAAAAAAATTGTACGACAAAATAAATTCTATATCGGTCTAGCACTTCTAGCTTAAAAACAATATGGCCGTCGTCACCCAGACGGAAACCCAAACAGTATACTTCTCGGGTTCTAAAAATCATGTTTCAAAAGTAGCTTATCTTGCAAACTCAATCATTAACAGCAGTCAATTTGGCAGGATAAATAAGAGACAGAAAGAAATGGGAAAATACCGTAGCGTCGTCGGAATCATTGCTGTTGTCGCCGTCGCTGCCGTAATTCATAAGCGAGTTCATGATGGCGGTGTGGAGTGGTGTGGCCTGCTCCTCTCTCCACTCTCCAGCGGGCGGAGAGGCTCGCGGCTACCTATTCAACGTGATCACACCCACGACTATAGAGTATTCAGAAAATATTGAAGCCGAGCTCGATGAGCGCGGCTAGACTGCTGTAGGTATACGCGTCGGAGACACTGTTGATCAATCGGAGCACGCGTCCATGCACGCGAGTGCTGGGTCGACTGAAATCTGAATCGAAGGAACACAAGCACTGAAGCATCTGAATCTGAAGCACCGCAGTGATGTTTCGTCGTCTGCGCGCTGCGGCGCTGCGTGCACGTTCACTGATTGACTACAGTGTCTTACCCATAGTGATGGCGATTGAATGCAGCATGAAACCCAGCATGGAAGAAGGACACTTCTTTAATTTTTTTTATAGCATTTAAAACGTTTATTCCAAATGTTTATTTTTATTACGCACGACCGCTACTCGTTAGGCACGACCGCTACTCGGAAGAGCCTTATATTTTCACCAGAGTGAAAATTGTAACTCCCCGAAAACTAGTTAGGCACGACCGCTACTCGGGAAAGCCTTATATTTTCACCAGAGTGTAAATTGTAACTCCCCGAAAACTAGCAATTTACTGTATAAAAACTATTTTCCGCCCAGAAATAGTTCATTTTAGGCGTTTTTTATGATGTATGTATGTATGTACGTTCGTAGGGGAAGGCGGGGCATGACGTGTCAGGTAGGTAAGTTTGGCACCCTCATATTTTTAATATTAATGAATGCAAAAAATGTAATTTTTACGTAAACCTAATTAGATATGCTTTTAGAATTTTCCTCTATACTTTTGAGATTATAGATAATGTTTAACATTTAATTTAATAAGATTGAAAATCGGTGCTTAGATAGTTTCAACTTTTATCTTTCAAGCCCTGTTTTTGTTATTTTCAGAAAATCTTTATAAATAATATAATTAAAAAATGAAAATGGTATTAAAATGGGGCATGACGTGGCACCCTGGCGGGGCACGCGTGGCACACTCGGGCGTATCAGTGCGCCGCGGCGGCCGCCGAGCGAAGTGATGTAACCTACAAACCAAAAACGGAGCAAGATGGGTTAACAACTACGCAGTGCAATAATTTAGTTTCAAGTAGTTTTTAGTTTCAATTATTACATTAATAAGTAAATAACGATTATTTCGACTGCGTATTAAGTTATATTTAGAGTAGAAAAAAGCCACTTGAAGACTTAAACACAAATCAGCTTGATTTATCCATTGTTAATAATAATTCAGCTTCCGTAAATAATGAAAATTACTTTAGAGAAGTATAAATACCTGAAGAATCAATTGTAGATACTCAAACTGCCTTTTTCAATGCTCAGGTAGTTCAAATATGCTACATAGATGAAAATGATGCGAAATCTTTAAATTTAAACTTATTGTAATAATAATGATAATTTGTTAATCAAAGAAAAGTATTATGTTGTGATCATATTTTATAAGAAGGAATTTATAATATAAAATCATTTATTAAAATGTAATAATTTATTTTAAAATAAAAATTGTTATGTTCCTTAATAAAAATAAAATTTTAAATTTTCAATAGACTGATTAATTATTTGATTTTTGAAAATTTTATTATGGCATAATTATTAAAGTATTAATTACTGGAAAAAAGAATTGAAAAATACCTATAGTAAAATATTAAATTTGACCGTGCCATGCGTGCCCCGTCGGGTGCCACAATCCACCCGCCGATGGGGCACGTAGAGCATTTTTTTCAGAATTTCTTTTCTGTATTTTATCAATAATTAAAAGAAAATGAAAAAAAAGTTAATAGTTTATTTTATTTTATTTTTTTCTGATCTAATTATTCCGTTTTTGTACATTTTGAAATAATACACGGTTTAGTTGTTATTTTTAATCAAAGTTAGGGTGTCACACGTGCCCCGCCCTCCCCTATGTAATCAAGTTTATGGATTATCTCAGCGAATTTTCGATGGATTTCATCGGGATTGCAGGAAAATACTCCTCTAATTATACCTAAGTGCTGGTCCCTTAACCAGAAAGATCGATGAAAAATTGTTCAAATGCGAGCAAAAAGAAATATCTCAAAAAATCGATTTTTAAGCCTAATGTCTAGAAAAATTAATTTTAAGCTAATATCTACAGGTCTTTCTGCTAAAACTAATTAAAATACACATTTTTTCTGTAGAAGACTTTTCTCTAAGAGCAATATTTACCAAGATAACTGCGAAAAACGGCAAAAAAGGTAAAAAATGGACGATTTTTTACTATAACTTGACAGGATTTGATTTTACACGAAAATGTTAAATACAAAAGTTGTAGATTATAATAATACAAAACTTTTTCCCATTTAATATTTTCATATAAAATCAACTCCTGATGAGTTACACTTATAAAAACGATTTTAAACGCCAAAATACACATAAAATGGACGATTTTCGGCTATAACTTGTCAGAATTTGATTTTTCGCAAAAATGTTAAATACAAAAGTTGTAGATAATATTGAAACAAAACTTTTTCCTACTTAACATTTTTTTTGTAAAATCAACTCCTGACGAGTTAATCTTATAAAAACTATTTTAAACGCCAAAAAATACATATAAAATGGACGATTTTCGACTGTAACTTGACAGTATTTAATTTTACACAAAAATATTCAATACATAAGTTATAGATAATAGTTAAACAAAACTTTTTCCCTTAAGATTTTCATGTAAAATAAATACCTGACGAGTTAAATCTATAGAAACGATTTTAAACGCCAAAATATACATAAAATAGACAATTTTTGCTTATCGTACAAAGAATTAATTTCCAATAGAACTCTTAAATACAAAGGATATCGTTTAAATACCAATAAAAAAACTAAAACAATAACTAACAAAAACTGTTACATAAAAGCTGTCAAATCTTACAATTTCTTGTCATGATCTAGAGAACTTAGTATATAGTAAAATCAAAATTAGAAAAATGTTTAAAAATTGCGTTGTTAAAAATCTATAATTATGTTATCTTTCTGTTTTGATAACAAATAGAAATTTCATATAAAATTGCACAGCTTAACCTGTTAATTATGTTAACAGAACCTAAGCGATTGAACTAAGAGAAACAAAATTGTCTAATATTATAAAAGTACATGTTAAAGTAATATCATAGTACACAAAAGTGTAATGTATGTGTTATAGATTTTGTAGTATAGTAAAGTTCAATATGTATAAAGAATTAAAATGAAAACTATTAAATATGCAAGACTCACTTATATATACAATAGATACCTTGAAATGAGTTTTTATACCCTGACTAAACTTAGAAATTAACTAGATGAGCTAATATGACCAGTGACAACTGCTTACTGGTATCGCATCTAATCACACACACAGCACTTTTATGATATTCCCCAGTTCCTAATTATCTCTCCCCTCACATTCTAAAGCACTAACACTTGAAGATCATTGTAGAGCTGGAGAAGCTGCAAAATGAGGCTGGATGGCCCAGGGCGGGCACTACTGCATGGATGCCAGTGTGCTCAGAATTATCTAATAGCCATCTGAGAGGAAAATACTATAGAGACCGACATGTGTGTCTCAATCTCAAGGATTGCCTCACCATAGGAATGAACAAAACACATGAATAGATCAGTCACTGATCTAGAAGACAAGCGAGGAGAATTGAGCACCTAGAAACCACATATGACTAATGAAAAAAATGACACAAAAAACATTACCTTATAAAAGAAAATACTGTAGCAATGGTTGTTGTTCACTATTCTCGCTGCACCAGCTACCTCTAGCAATTAGAGGGGAAAGACTGGTGGAATCTTCACTTGTTGTTTCATTGCTGAAAACACCTCCATCCTGCGAGTCACTGAAGGCACCAGCAACAGATTAACTGTACACAGAGCCACTAGTATAAGAGTCAAACACACACATGGAAAGTTGAGTATCTGAAAACCACATATGACTAATAAATAAATGAGCCAAGCAACATCACCACACTCAAGAAAGATTCTGCAGCAGTGCTCATCGTTTACACTACTCTCGTTGCCAGATACCTGCAACAAGAGAAAGTACCATCAGCTTACCTATCAGAGAGGTTAGGAACGAGAAAGGGCTTACGAAATTTTCTTTCGCCGTCGACACGCTGCCTTCCTGTCTCTGACAGATATCATCATCAACCAGTAAACACGATGAAAGGGACGACATTCTCCAGGGCGGCGTATTGCAGCAGCCACCGTCATCACTGGGAACGCCGGGAGCCAGACGATGCGATTGTTGACATCATTACGGCTGATGTAAGTACTCTGCACGCATGCAGCACCAAGCCAGATTACCATTGACGAATGCACCAGTGTTGAGTTTTCTCTTTTTGTTTTTTCTCCTATTCGCCGATTCGCGGTATTAGTGTATGTGTGCATGTGTGTATATGTATAAGTTATACGAACATAAGTGAGCGATTAGTTTACAGTTTTCGTTAAACTGTGTAAAATTTAACTTTATATTTTTGTATTAAGCGGGAGTAATGAAACGGTATTTTTCCTTATGTTATTCAAAAGCATTTTACTTAACACAAAAATTTCAAATACAAAAGTTGTTGATAACATTGAAAAAACTTTTTTTCTATTCAACATTTGCATAAATAAAACTAAAAACTATTATTATAATTCAAATAGAAATAATGAAAACAATGTTTTTAATTTTAAATATAATTGCAATCATAGTACTTATATATTTAATATTCCTATGTGTACTTTAATCATATCAATTAATAATACTTAATTAATTTATATGAATCATAGACTATTTGAAAAGTTATCTGCATATATATCTATATTTTTAGAATTATAAGGAAAATATTCTACAAAAAAATAATAAATATGTAATAGTAAATGCATAATTTCCATTTAAATTTTACTGCAGAGATGTATTTATGTGTATTCTAATGATAATAACGATGACAGTAAGTATTACAATTAATGCAATAATAAAATTATAAGGTTTTTCTGAACATTGCGGTCGTGCCTATTATGTAAAATAGTATATTATGCACCAAGGGAATAAAGTGGGCTGTGTGCTCCCTGCGCGAGAGTTGTCGCCTGAGCGAAGCGAGGGTTCGCATAACCCACTGTATTCACGAGTGCAATATACGACTTTTTAACACAACTATCATAAAGTTTGTACTCGTTTCCCGCTGAAAAGGGAAAAAATGCTGCATATTGA